>JAUPFV010000005.1:249627963-250289246 GCA_036936605.1 Limnanthes douglasii subsp. nivea | reverse complement strand
ATAGATAAGATAGTGCAATCATGCGGTTTAGGATTGGATGCAAGACAAACCTCCTTTACAATGGTCAATGGCATATTACGATACTGAAACTAAATATTTTATGCATACAAACAACCTAGCAGAATATTTTCACTCAATCATATTTGATTACTAATCCAATGGTGTAATTATTTTGTTAGAATAAAAGGACAAGTTTTTATGATGATTTTGGTGAATATGAGAGATGTAGAAAATGGGATTAAAATATATGCCCTGCAATCCAAAAAAGGTTTGCCAAGATTATTAATAAAGTTGGGCAGTGTCAAGTTCTAAAATCGGGAGACCCTAGGTTTCAGGTTACCAAAGGACCATACCAATTCGTGATGGACCTGTATATTCTTGACTGTGATTTGAGAGCATGAAAACTATCGGGTGTGCCAGTTGCCATGTTATTTCAACTATCTTTCTAGAAAGACATTAACCCATTGATTATGTTGTGAGTTGATTTCTAGTCATTACGTAGGCGATAATTTATTCTCATATTATTAACCTTATCAACGAGTATAGATTGTGGTCTTCTAACCCTTTGGAGATTGTTGAACCTCTACTGGATATGATAGACAAGTTGATTGAGTTGTTGAGTATGTTGTTGAGTGAAATATTTAGATATCTTTTTATTCATTGCATGTGGTATTGACCATAATATTTGTGTGTTATTGTCTATGCAGGATAGAATGGTCCATTATATTGATAGAAGAGGAGAGAACTCGCATAAACATGTGGTCTCAACTATAACATTCTTTTTTTTATCAAAGTTTTTTTTACATATTATACAAGTGGTACATTGGAAAATTAACTTTTTTATATATTTAATATATAGGCTTGACCATTCTTATTCTCGTCTCAAAAAAACATTACATTCTCACATAACAATTAGGTAAGAACATCAAATATCCAATAGTTCAATGGTGCAAATCAGGGTGCGACGAAAGGTAAGCAATGAACGATCTCTGGATTTTGATTAATAAATGCAAAAGAAACCACATTACATGGTAAAACTAGAGTTTCACGTTGGTTTTATGCGGCTGTATCATAGAGTGTTGCAGAAGTTGATGCTAATTCAGGTAATATAGTGATTAATATCAATATATCTGCTAGTCTTGTTTTTTGGATCGTGCGACTGAAAATTTGTTAGGAATACGGATATTATATATTCCACCTCCATAAAAAGTAAGAACAATCTAATCAGCACACTAGTCGGATATTTTCCGTTTTGGGCCTAAAGGCCAGTACGGGTTTGCTTTTGGTCCACTTCCAAAAGGTCTCATACTAGTTGAGATATGTTCTTACTTATATATCATTGATCATTCCTATGTTTAATCAATATAGGATATGGGACTTTGGCCGCCACCTTAACAAATTCTCCTCTCGAACAAAGTACCACTTTAGCATTATTTTAATCAACTTCTCATCAGTCTACTCTAATCAAGTTGTGTCAGAGTTCATAACCTGACCCATAGGACATTACAAAGAATCTCTATATGTCTACTCAGTCATATCACCATAGTGACTTGTTCCTTAGTGCCACTCTAATCAAGTAACATTGTTTCATTGTACTCCGATAAAGTCACACCGTTTGATGAGCCACGGGCACTCCAAACTGGTTCAGTATGTTCGACATCCTTTGATAATTTTACCCACATCGTGTTCTATCTGGGCCTAGAGTTCTGATATCATTTGTTGGGAATATGGGTATCACATATTCCACCTCCTAAGTAAGAACAATTTGATTTTCACACTAGTATGATATTGTCCGTTTTGGGCCCAAAGTCCCGCACGTGTTTGCTTTTGGTCAACTTCCAAAATGCCTCATACTAGTACGGAGATCGGGTTGTTCTTGCTTATATATAGAGGCAGAATATGTGGTATCCATATTCGTAAAAAATGGTATCAAAGCTCCATGCCCAAACAAAATATGATGTGGATAAAATTCTCGACGGATGTCGAACATGATGAACCAGCCGCCATGCTCAAGGTGAATGATCTGCTTTATACAACCTATTTTGGAGTGCATGTGGCGCTAAGGAATATGGGGTGTGATCAATAGTTAGACCTAGTTCTGAGTGCCTATGGAGTGGCACTAAGGAACAGGCAGGATAATCGAGTACGCAGATAAATCCGCTATAAAGCTCTATGGGTCAGGTAGTCTACAAACTAATTAGAGTGGGTAAATGTAAGTCAATTTAGAGGAGGCTAAAAGTGGTACTTTTTTCGAGAAGAGTATTTATTAGGGTGGCGACCAAAGTCCCACACCCCACATCGTTTAAACATAGAAATGATTGGTGGTATATCAGTAAGAACGTATCTCCATTAGTATGAGGCCTTTTGGAAGTTGAGCAAAAGCAAACCTTTGCAGGTATTGTGGGCCTAAAAGAGGCAGTATCATACTAGTATAGAGTTATTTTTACTTATATACGGAGGTAGAATATGTAATAAGCATAGTTTCAACATGTATCAGAGGGTGTTGCAGCAATTGCTGCTGGTTCAGATAACATAGTAATTAATATCAATATTGCTGCTAGTGTTGTTTTTGGATCCTGCATTGGGAACTTAAGCAACTCTCTCATTGCAACGGGAGCTTCCCAATCATAGGTTGTATGTAGTGAACCACCGGTGAAGCTTGCAACACCTTGATGGGCTGTTTATAAAGGTTGCAGATGGATCTTACATATTTTGATGTGGGATGTTGCTTGTTAGATTCAATAGGTTAATTAAACATTTTGAGCTGGGAATGTTTCTTAGGCATGGTTTTTGTAAATTTTTTATGGTGTTTCTCTTTTTTAAGCTTCACTTAAACTCGGTTAATGCGTTTATAATGACAGAATTGTTTCCGAACAAATTTATATCACTTTATGGAATCTTAGGTTTATAATATGTTTGTTGTGAATTTTTTGTCAAGTGTGTTGATCTTAAATGCAATTGTAATCATGTGCTTGTTGATGTAAAAAGTGTTAGAAATTGTTGTGTTTATATAATTGTAAATATACATATGTGGTTAATGGTTTATATTGAATCATATAAATAGGATATACAAGTATGGTTAAAGGGTCTATATTGACTCATAAAAACAAGATTTACAAGTGTGGTTAAGGGATTATATTGACTCATAAAAATGAAATCTTGTAAATTGATAGTAGTGTAAATATACAGATGTTAACAAAACTTTAACTTCTGTCATTGTAAATCAAGAACTTATATTTTGATTCAAGCACAACTGAAACACATAACTAAAAACTTAAACAACTTAAACACTCAAAAACTTGTATTGACTCATAAATTATATTGATTGATATATGGTTAATATATTGTGAATACATATTTGATTTTTTTCAATCACACCATAATTTAGTTTCATTATTTATTCAGATTATGCACACATCTTAAACAATTAACAAAAAACAAAAATAAGAAAACAAATACACTTAAACAAACATTAAGAACCCTAATAACAATCTTCTTCCGTCGATATTCAGTTTCTAATCTTCCAACCTTTTTCAATAAGCAGTTAATCGTGAATTTTGAGTTATCGTCAATCGGGGGTCAACCTACCTAAAATGCCCACAATGTCTCGTTCTGTACAAAACGGATGATTATATGTGTCAATGTTAATTTAACAAAATCAATTAAAAACCACGACCAATCACATAAACAATTAAATTTAAAAGATATTTACCCCAGAGTTGTTGCAATCGTTAAATTTCCTAACTGGATTTGGATCAGTCCATGTAGTGCGCATTGGGTAACCCACAATAACATAAACCACTACCAATCGAGTTGTCACAGGCTTTTAATACATTATACTACATAACGATTTTAGGGTTTGAATCTAAAACAAACTAACCTGAATTTGAGACGTTAAAAAGAGTGTTTTGATAGTTTTGATTTGTAATCGAATCGATTCGGTGAAAAACATCGATGAGAGAAATCGAGAAATACTTTGAGGCTAGGGTTGGTGTATAATGATTAAGAGAGAGTGTTTGAAGGAATATTCTTTGGTTTGATTGAGAATCTAATTATGCATAGAGGTTCATGTTATTTGGGTTGGATTTTGGTTATTATATTAGGTTGGGTTCATGGTTTTAAGCGATGTACAACGTCTCGCGACGATGAGGGATCAAAAAGTTGCAGCGACGCAACAAGAGTCGCGGTGAGAGTTATTTCGTGCACCGATATTATTAGTTATAATTTTTAATATAACCAAAAATAATAATTTTAATAATAAAAATCAATAAAAATATTATAAAATCTCCTACTTCAAATATTCTTAAAACATTCAAATAGAATTAAACTTAAAAATACTCCAACTAAACATAAAAAAATCAAATTTAATTCATTAACTAAGGAGGAAGCACAATGGCGATGGCGATGCAATAGAAAGAAATAGAGAGTCGTGTGTCTCTTCATGAGTTTAAAGATACAGGTCTCAAATTTGATTATAATTTGCAAAAAATGTGTTTGCAAAAAATGTGGTGTTATTTTATTGTGTAAGAGTACCTATGGTAGTGGTAATTTGTTTCGTCATATACAAAAGTGTGAAAATGTGAGTACTCGTGATATAGGACAGATGCTTATTTCGCAATCAAGTGATTGCATGTCTCTTGCTAGTGTTCTTATGATGCAACAAAAATTTAGAGAGTTACTTGTCGCAACAATTGTTTTTTATGAGATTCCTTTTCAATTTGTTGAGTATGAAGGGTTTCAACAAGTATTTTGGTATTTAAGAAATGATATTCAATTATTTGGTAGAAATACTTGCAAGAGTGACGTAATGAAAATTTATAATAGGGAAAAAAAGAAAGTTAAAAAAAATGTTAGAGTTAACTCTGGGCCGAATTAGCTTGGCATCTGATCTATGGACCTCTATTACTACTGATGGTTATATTTGTCTCACCACGAATTTTATTGATAAAGAATGGGTTTTACAAAAATGTGTTCTGAATTTCAGTTATATGTCGCATCCTCACGATTGTGTGTGTCTGTATGAGAAACTACATACTATGCTTGATGATTGGAATATTGAACATAAGTTATTTTCTCTTATATTAGATAATACAAGTTCTAACATCGTTTCAATTGATAAGTTGATAGCTCAACTGAATTTGAAAGATGCACTTGTTTGTTATGGAGAATTCTTTCATGTTCGTTGTTGTGCCCATGTATTGAATTTAGTAATGCAAGATGGATTAAAACAAATTGATATATCCATTGATAAAGTTCGTGAATATGTAAAGTATGTTAGGGGATCACAAGCAAGGAAGCATAAGTTTTTAGAATATGTTAAGCATGTCTTTAGATTCCACTAAGGGTTTAAGGCAAGATGTACCTACAAGATAGAACTCGACTTTTTTATTCTTGAGAGTTCTATGTTTTATCGTCGTGCATTTTCTCATCTAGAGTTGAGTGATTCAAATTTTACATTTTGTCCAACCCGTGAGGAGTGGGATAGGATAGAGAAGATTAGCAAATTTTTGAAGGTGTTCTATAATAATACTTGTATATTTTCTGGAAGCACGTATCCTACATCGAATTTATATTTTCCTTTGGTTGCTATGGCACATTTGACTTTGAAAAAAGAGTTAAGAAGTGAAAACGAGTACATAAAAAAGATGGCTCATCAAATGTGGGAAAAATTTAAGAAATAATGGTCTCATTTTAGTCTAATTATGGCTATTGCCGTAAAATATATGGTGATGATGGTTATGAATGTGAGTTTGAGAAGGTAAAAAACAAGTTATATTATATTTTTTATGAGTATACGAACAAGACTTCTATTGGAGGAGACTTCTTCTTCGGATAATATGGGAAGTACTCGATTACCATCGATGGGTGGACTAGCAGATGACTTCGTGAAGGTATTTTTATGCGTAATATGTTATTGTTCTTAAATTATAACTATATGTGAAAAATATTAATCAATTATATAATATTAATTTCATTTGGTTGAATCTATATATGATTGTCTATGTGCATGAGTTTGATGATTTCAAAAGTGATGCATGTAGTAGTTTATCAAAAACTACACAACTCGAACTATGTTTAGATGCATCGAAGGTGAAGGGAGATAAAAATTTTGATATCGCAACATATTAGAAAATAAACTAATATAAATATTCGGAAATTGCTAGCATGGCTCGTGATGTGTTGCCAATTCTTATGTCTACAGTCGCGTCAGAGTCAAAATTCAGCGTTGGGGGTCGAGTTCTTGACCAATTTCGTAGTTCACTTAAACCGGATACGGCCAAGGCATTAATTTGCACAAAGATTGGTTATTTGGAGGAAAATGTAAGTTTTATAACTTCTAAAACTTAAATGTATAAAAAATTTATATTTATTTTATATGATTTCAGTATCTTTTGTTTCAAAATATATTGTAGCTTTGCAAGAAGATAAAATAAACAAACTCACTGAGGATTGTTTGAGTTTGGATTTGGATCTTAACACGGATGATGCACCGTTAGTTGATTTCATTTCAGGTAAATTTAATTGTATAATTGTATATATATGTGCTCAAATATAACTTATATTTGTATATAATCTAATTTTTATTTTATTTTATTTTTGTAAGAGCTTCCAAACAAAATTTGTTTTTTATCGGTGAAATCAACTTCAAAGTTCTTTTTTTTAATTTAATCATTTATTTTTCGAGATAAAATTTGTGTAATGTAGTTTATTTTAATATTATATATGACTCGAATTTAATACTTATATAAATTTCATGTTTTGTATTATGTATTTATGTGAGGTTTTTAGTTTTCATATTTTTGTGTCTAACAAGTCGTGTTCGTGTTGATTATGTGTATCGGGTTAATTAAAATTTTGTGTTAAACAGATCGGGTTCGTGTTTTAGGTTGGTTTAAATCTCGTGTCAAACAAGTCGGATTCGTATCAAACAGGTGTTTTGTATTGTTTACAATTTCGTGTCAAACAGGTCGGGTTCGGATCCAGCAGGTTTTTAACAGACCGGGTTCGTGTCTATGAACCTGACATGAATTCCGGGTTCATATCGGATTCGTGTCACGTGTTTTAAAATTTTGGGTTGGTCAAACCCGACACGAACACGACCGAAAATCCGAAATTGACTGGCCTAATTCTCACTTAATAGATTTAGCAACGGTTATTTTTAATTTAAGTGGTTTATATTTAATGTTTTAATAATATTCTATTTACATTACAATTTTTTTTATAAAAAAAACTTAACCAAAAAATAGAATAACGCCACGATAGTAGCGCAACGCTGCTACGGTTGCATAGCATCGTGGCCGCGAGCGTTTTTGAGTTTGGAGCACCTTAGCTCTAAATCTCGTTCCGCGTTGCTGGGGCGCGACAGCTACATTATCTAAAACTGTGGTTGGGTTTTTAGGGATGTGGACAGATAAGATACATGGTTAAGATAAAAAAGTTAAAATAATGGTAAGTATTTAATTACCCCGTCCAGATCAGCATCCTACATAGAAGTTATATGATGGTAAAAATGTAAAATTATTAAAAAAACCATTCGCAGAACAAATTTGTTGAATAAAACGAACCACAAACAACAAAATTATTCTATCTTTGTTTAGCCCTTGTTTAGGAATAATTTTTTTCTTTTCTTGAGATTTAACAAAATTTGAAGGATTGCTTATATACATAATATTTTACTGACGAACTTAAGACAAATGCTAAACCTGGGAGTTTTATACCTATTTTGGCTTTTAGTTACCGATTCATTGTTCGTTTTTCTCACTGGACAGACCTCAAAACCTTAAAAATACGCATTATAATAAATAAACAGAACATTCAGAATGTCCTTGGCAATGTGGGACTTACAAAAATATCAAACATTTGAATTTCTCTAACAAATTGATCCCACGCCAAATTCCTGTCACTCTTCACCAAACGCAACACTACATAACATTGTTAAGAGCAAATCTCCAAGCTGAAACTCGTGAATTTCTTCAATGAATAAAGAAAATGAAACAAATCACACTACAAAGAGATTAGGCGTTTTATTAACAGCCGACCAAAGTAAGAATCGTGCCATGATTGAGCAAAACTTCCCAGCTGAAATCCATGAATATCTTCAATCTTGCATAATTCTTCTTGTGTCGAAAGATGATACGAGATTTCAAAAAATAATCACCATTTCTAAGACATGACAATGATCTATGAGATCATGAGCTCACACCTTGTCTTGCCTTGAGAACAAGCTCCTCAGTCGTGGTCCCTATAATCTCATTTGCTCGTTTTAGGCCGACGCAGTAATATCTTCCGATAGTATCCTGGATTAAGAGACACACCCACAGACAAATATTAGCTTCTTTATATAAATAATAAAAATGAGCCACCTGCCTCGTTAAAATGACTAAGGTGTCGCAAGTTATTTAAGTATAAGTAAAATAAGCACTCGAAACTTTTCAAGAAAAAGAAATGTAACGCAAAAGACTATATATATTAGATTTTTAATTATTAGAGTTTTTTAAAAAAATTCTAAAGTCAATAAGTAAAAAGGGTTGGGCTAAATCTTAGTCCGATTTTATTAGATCTCTCACCTTTTTTTCCTTGAAGTTGAAAAACTAAAATTACCGCCAACTAACCTATTTATATACCTTATGTTATTCAACCTAAAAATCACCGAAGTACCAAAAACCTTAAAAAACAATAAACATTAACATATATTTTAGAGATTCATAACATCAAAAACATGAATTTTAGTAATGGAACATGTCCGACTTTCTATCGGAGAACGAATAAACAACTATAGATGTACATTTATACCTTTTGATTATGTAAATATTGTGATCGTGCGATAATTTTGATGAACGTACGATTAGTCGCACCCAAAGCACTACTAATCGTACTTTCTTCAAAATTATCGCATAACATGCTTATGACCTCCATAGCTAACTCCGAAGCCAAATCACTCAAATCAACACCATTTTCAACAAAAAAAACATCCAAAACCTAAACGTATGACTATCCTAAATTATACAACTAACTAGGCATCTAGCAAAAAACTAAATAGATAACAAAATCAAATTTTTATATTTCAGAAACTAAAAACCTAAATAACTACAAAACTAAAGTTCGAAAATAAATAAAAAAGTATGTCACACTTGTAGTAAATATTTTGATCGTGATGTGAGTCGACTTTTACAAAAAAACAGTTGGAAGATAGGATATTATGGAGAGAAACATAAAAAAAGCTTATATATGAAGGGCAAAAATTTCAAAAAAAGAAGTGAGAGATCCAACAAAACGAGAATGAGATCTAACGATGTGAGATTTAACCAAACGGGTACGAGATTTAGCCTAGCCCAAGTAAAAAAAGCTTATTTCAATACTAAAAACATTTTAGTGCCCATATTCACTGTATTTTGTTGGCTTACTAGCTTGGCACCAAACAACCCCTTATAAAATTTTGAGGTATGAACTCACCCGAGCAATTATTCCTAACTTCTCTAACTTCTGAAGTGCATCATCCACATCAAAGTTACAGGTCTCATCGAACTCTTCTTTGAGTAGTTCCTCACACCTCAAATCCAGATCCTATTTCAAGATATAGTAGCCAAGTTTAAGATAATCGAATGATGTAGAAAAGTGGCATACAAGAAAAGAGAGCGAAAGCGACGCACAGACACACACCTCCATAGTAGCTTTGCCTTGTTCCATCAAGATAAAGAATGAGATTATCACCTCTTTGACCTTCACATGATAACAAAGCATGATTTTATCGTTTTGCAGGAAGTAAGTTAGTCAAAAGAGTACAGTCGGCCGCATAGTTAACATATTTAACATCAAGAACTTACTTCTTGTTGGATGACATCGTCGCACAAGTGTAAAAGAGTACCCCTTCCACTGTCTAATTGTTTATCGTACATAGATTGAGTAATTAAGTTCTGATATTGAGCCATGTTTGCCTGGAACCTACAGGACACAAGTAATGTAAGACAAGAATTAGTATCTGAAACAGCTTTTTACATCAACAGAAAAGAAGATTGTTTAATAGAGGCAGGAACTTGGAGGTCAACGCATTTTCATTACCACGTTCTAAACTAATTTTGTTATTCTTTTAATACATCAAAATCACAGACCATTCACGGTCGGTCATACAAAAGAGAGAACACTTAACGTGAAGTATGTCTTGGCACAGTAACCAACCACTGTAGAAAGAATGGCAATGACGACCCAAAAATCAGCTTTAGGCATTTCAACCGAACCAATTACAGCAACCTGTAAAATAAAGAAAGGTAAATTAATCTACAAGGTGATTACATAACTTCCTGATAATTAATTAATAGACGACAGTGAACTCTGATAGAAGTTCTTTTCACATCTCAACACTAACCAGACCAACAACCGCGGAAATAAGAAACTTGACCCAATCCATAGGCGTTAATCCTGGACTTTTCTTTTCAGGCTGAATCCAGATAAGAAGAAAAGCTAAGTTGTCAGAAAAAGGATACAAGTTGTGTACAAAAGCAGGAACATCTGTGAGAAAGAGAAAGGACAAAACTCACAAGCACCAGCTCCATGTCAGCCATTGGGATATTTTTGAAATGTTTCACAAACACGCCTCGTTCTCTATGTGTTTTGGTGCTGGCTCGCCTGCAAAGCCACCATCCTTCTTAGGGGCGGATAATATGAAGCTGCAACTATGTCTCTTATAGAAACGATAAACTATCATCTCTTTTTGCTTGGATAACAACTAGTTTCATACTAAATTTGATAAAAAAGGAATATGTAAACAGTACCTGTAAACAACAATGATCCTGTCAAAAGTGGGTTCTTGGATTGTCATCTTGCTGAACAAGCTCTTAAAACTGAAATGCATAGACAAAAATGTCAGTATATAGGAATGTCAGCAACATTTTGCAAATACCAAATTTATATTTCTAGAAGAACGGCTATGATGACAGTGCAGCACGAAATGCTACTCCACCATAACCTCATGCACCCACAAGAAAGAGTGCATATGTCAACAAGTCAGCACACACATACATGTCTGTCAAATTAGATTGACTAAATCTTTCTGATATTCGATTACCAGAAAATACATCTGCTTAAAATCTAGTTAGCTAATGTTAATACAAAATAAAAATTGTAGAGATCTAATAGCAGAAGATAAGTTTTTCCGCTAAATGCTTATTAGCATAAACTGGAGTCTAACACCAATTCGAACAGCAGTTATCAGCTGCCGCGTAAGACTCCAATATCACTGGACGAACAAAAGCAGAAGACACTGAAGTAAAGTAGCCTGGTAAGAGATCAAACTTGCAGGCAATATGAAACTGTAAAAGGAGACCGGTTATTAAAACAAATAGTTGCATAATGCATTGCCGCACCGATCAATATGTAAAGCACAGCGTACAAGTAAAATGAAAATTGCATTAACTAGGCAGGAAAGAGCGTGCAAAGCAAAAAAGAAAACTATTTTTTTCACATTGATTGTGAAGATGATATCTTAGGAGACATATCAATGTATTGAATTAGACGAGCAAGCACTTGAACAGCAGAGGGACGCAATTGCTTTCATAAGCTCCATCAGCATTTCTGATTCTCACTAGAATCATTTAATACGCATATGCTGCCCCTGGGACTGACTCCGCAATCAATAAGGGTATAATTCCTCTTATTTATTTGTACGAGACATTTTCAGTCATCTAGCTCTCTCATTTTTCTCCTTCTACGCTTTGCTTTTACACTTTATTTTGTTCAACTAACAAACTACCGATCTCCTCCTATTATATCACACCGTCTGCTAGTTGGATCAGTCGACCTTGCCTACTTAGTTCATTTGTCTTTTGTTTTTTATCAACAAACCGTAGAGTTTTCTCATGTAACAGAGCGGAGAAGAGCGCAGATTAGATAATTCTCTTAGAACATAGTTGTAACAACCAGGAGAATCAGGACACAACATACTACCTTAATTCCATTTTCTCAAGACGAATTCTTTCCACAGAAAAGTAATTGGGATTATCATCAGTGCTACTATCATCATCCTTCTTTGGATCTTTCTTTTCCCGCCTCGGCTTTTTCGCAAAAAGTTTTTCTATCCTGTTAAATCAACGAAAATATACTAAAGAAGAATGAGGCAATTTATCCTGCAAATTTACAGCCCATACTGGAGCTCTAGGAAATAAAAAACAAAAGTGTTTCGGTACAACTATAAATAAGTCTTACAAAACTAAACCAATGCTACAAGATTGGTGGTTAATTCGAAAAAACAAGTTTAGTTTTTAATTCTTATCTCTAATTGTTTAGTGTGTGTGCGATTTGTTGCGTTTTCATCATTAATGTAAACTTATGATGAATCTTGACTTAAAGAAGGAAACATAGCCATTGAATGTGAAAGACCTGGCTTCGAAAGACAATGACAGAGCTCCTATGTCTACTTACCGAGTTATTCTCAGAAGATATGCCCAAAAACGGGATATGAGCATATCCAACTTCTCCATGACGAAATAATCCGTAGTCCGGTCAATACCAATCCCACGTCTGAAGATAATATACTGAAACAAAACAGTGCAAGTGTAGTTTAATTCTCTTCACAACATATACAAACAAATAGAAATCTCGTTTTGCCTCGAGTATTCCATCATTAACCCAAAGACAATACCTTATCAGCAAAATCTGGGAGATTTTCATGGGGGTGCTCTTCAAAGTACAATTTCAAGAGCTTCTTATCTAGCTGAATCCATCAAAACAAAATAGCATGAGCAAAAGGAAACTCAGTAAATTACCTAGCTGTAACTAGTTTTACAGACCTTAGATTCGTCCACTTTGATTGGAAGATTGAGAAGATACTGCCCTGAAAGTGCAATGTCAATCTCTTCGTCTGTTGATATTTTAAAGTTGCTCTTATCCATCACCTGTAATGATGTATGATAACACTAGTTACATTACATACAGCAGAAAATTTAAACATTCAAGAAACTAAAATGATTAAAACTAATCACTTAACGTTACCTGAAACAAGTAAGTCAAGAAATTCTGTTCGAGTACATCGATTTCTGCAGGAGATAGACTCTGCTGCTGCAGCTTTTGAGCGCCGTGTACAGGGTCAAAGAGAGAGTACAGTTGCTACAAAGACAGTAAGTTCAGAATACAACAACAAGACATTTTTTATAACGAAATTGAAAACCAAATTTTACCATCAAATCTTCAAACTGCAGAAAAAACCAAGCTCGAATAGTGTACTCAATTCTCTTGCAGAGCTTAAGAAACTCAGCACGGTCAGCTCTTTGTTCTGCAAATGTTCGAGTAACAACAACACAGCTCTATCAAATGTTCTATAATAAGAACCCAAATTCATCAAATTTCCAATATCTATAAAGATTACCAAATTTTTAGCTTTTCATCAACACTAACAAATCATGAACACAACACAACCAAACATGAAATCTGTGACAGGAGAAGATTAACAAAAGAAGAAAACGCTTAATGATGAATTATTACCAATGAGGTTAGCTAAGGTCATGATAAGCCTCGGTTTGAGAATCGGAATTACAGACTCGCGTTCTAATCGAATCACTTCTCTATTGGCGCCCATGATTCTCGACAAAACTTACTTTACACTAACTTGGCACAACACGAGAGCATTCGATTTGATGTTTGGAAATTGAACGAAAGAGAAGCCAAAAGGGGGTTTTAGTTTAGGAGAAAAGGTAAAACGGGTATCAATTGGATGCCTAAGGAACACGACAACCACACAAAACACCAGAGTTCTCTCTGTAACTCTCTCCCGACAATTATGTCTTTCTCTCTCACTTGGAGATTTATTCCCTAACCTGTTTCTTACTATTACAGCAAAAATTTATGTCTTAAAAAAATATATATATAAGTAAAATAAAAACATTGTTTCTAATTTGAGGATTATTGCATTCAGAATGGCTATAAAAATGGATTTATTTATTATTCACAATTCTTGCTTCGTTGAGAATGTCATTTGTCACCCTATGACAAACAAAAAAAAAAGGTATTTTATTATCGTGATGATTTTTTTTTAATTTATTCAACTAATTTTATTAATACGTTAATAAATATCTAAAATGCATTGATGTAAAACACATGAACACAAATCCAATTATAAAAGCATATAACTAGTTAACCATTTAACTATTCTTTAGCTAACTAATTTATTTTTGTTCCCATATAAAATGAAAGAGAACGAATTAGCAAATATTTATTCTACATTGTCTAACTAATATTTTAACACATTTATTATAATAGATTTTTTTGGTGTATTAACTAAAAATCAAATTATCGCATGATTTGTAAACTTGGAGTTTTGTAAACTTCCAGTGTACCTGCTCTAATAATTAGTCGCATTTTTCCTAAACTTCGAGTGTACCAGCTATAATAATTAGTCATATTTTTCCTAACTATATTCACTTGACTTAGTGAAAGGATTAGGATTTTTTAAGATTTAATTTATTTGGGGAAAGAGTAGAGAGAGAATGTGAGTAGGTGACACATATGTGATGTACGTACCCATCGTTCAAACTTCAAAGCAATTTTTGTGCCCAACGGCAACAATAATGATATAAATAATGGTATCAAGGGGCCACTCCATAGAACAAAAATAGTAGTGGTTTTGGCCCTTTTGCCTTTTGGGTACGTGGGATCTGCCTTTTAAATATTGTTTATTGGGTCTTGGTTTTGGACAGCGATGGCAATAGCCAATACTCATATAAGATCTTTCAACTACTCCCTCCGTTCCAAAATAGTTGACGTTCTAGCATAGTGCACAATTATTAACGGAGTAATACAATACTTATGCAGCATTAAATAACGAAATAAAATCTAAAAAATATTTAATTAATAACAACGAAAAAATATACGATATTCATATTAATAAAAAGATAAACATAGATTAATTTTAAAAAAATACTAATGATATTTAAGACATTAAAATACAAAAATATAACAAAATTTAAAAAAACACAATCAAATATATAAAAATTAAAATTAAGCCATCACAATTGTGGAGTTCGAGAGAGACCTTGGTTGTCATAAAACAATAGTGGAGGATATGATGTATGAATAAGATTAACGTCCATATATTGAGCAAGCGAATCCAAATCCAAACTATCAATAAATTTTTTTTTGATGCAATTGGTTGGTGCGTGATTCACCAAACCGAGTGTTGACGTTATTCCAGTAGCTTTTATTTCGATTATGCATTCTCATGTTTTAAAAAGCATACGTTTTATATATTGTCGGTCAGATATCATTTGAGGTTGATGAAAAGAACTACCGAAATTAAAAATGATCGGATGAGGCTCTTGCATCGTAGCATGCCCAATTGGCCTCCACCAATATATAGACGGATTAGGTGTTGTGATAACCCCGTTTAATAACTCGATTTCTTCCAATTTATCTTCAAAATTTGCATAGATCTATGATTTCGACCAGAGTTCTCCATTCCAAGAATATATTTTTTGTCCTTTAAATATGAATTTTTTATACGGGAACCCCACCGAATAGGTTGGTCAATCCATCCATAATATCTACCCTCTTTTTTTGTAACCAAATGATTGTTATCATATCATAAGATAACTCTATACTACGACGTCTCGGATTTATATGCGCAATGATCAAACTAGGTAAATTTATTATGTATCTAATCGTTATAGTTACAGTTACAGTTACAAATGTTTAAAGATATGATAAGTATGAAACAAAACAATGATTAACTAATTTCAAAGCTAATTTATTCAATCCATTCATATTAGATCTACTAGCTTTATGTTTATTGTGAACCAATAGTTGATTTCTACCACTAATCAGTATTGCGACTACCTCATCCAATATTATAGTCCAATCATCGGGGCCAATTATTACGAGGATAAACTAAAAACCTTAAAGAACCATCATAAATTTTATATAATGACATCAAATTCTTGTGCTATATCAGTTTCAAAAAACCTATAATCCAAATTATTAATTGTATGGTTAATTCATAAACCTCAACTATAATTCAAAATTATTCTTGCATTATCATAAAACTCTTATACTATTTCTATGTAGCATTCTCATTTAAATGTGGAAAAAAAAATTCAATTGAGTCCCCTTTTGCTATTAAGAGTATCTTAAAACAATCATATACCCAAGACATCGTTAAGCTCATTAGTGTTTAAAAGCATAACAGAGCTAATAATGATTTATGCTAGTGTCATATCATTTTGAACATGAACATCATCTTTGCCCGTTCTTCAATACTCTCGGATACATCTTAGGGTAATGGTGGATTCGTCTTGAATCTTCTTCTACTCGGTGTAGATTATTCACTGATATCTTTTTGGGTGGTTTTTCTAACCCTCATATCCATTAGAAACATGGATTGAGAAAAGAATATTTGAAACATAATTTAAAGTTTAGTATTGTATGAGAAATATGAAGAAGAAACATCATATTTATAGGGTTTTTAGTTTTAGTCGTTGGAAAAACGAATATGTGTTTCTCCAACAGCTATGTTTTTTTAATTGTTGGGCAAAATGGATAAAAATAGTTGTTGTTCATTCGAATTATTTTATTTTATTCTCTATAAATAAATAAATAAACTCATTCATTTCTTAAATCATCTCTTAAAAAATATTATTCTACTATAAGATCTCAAAACTAATTCCCTACAATCATTATTATAACCTCTCAAACCAAGATCTTCTTATATATTATTCTTCTACAATCTTTGATCAAAATTAATAATCGATCTACTCAATCAAGTTTGCTTGGAGGTGGAGGATAATTTTTTATTTAAGTGTTTGGTATACTATTTCCTTTTATTTATTTGCACTATTGTTTGATATTTTTTTCGTTTACTTATTTTTCATACTTCCAAAAAAATATTTAAGTAGAATCAAAGCGAGTGAATTTCCTAACTAACCGTGGTCGTTGAGCTAATGTCCTAACCAAGCCTAAATTCTTTTCATATGATCTTAATATGCATGCTCTTGTAGATATTGGTCCAGAAACCCTAATTAGTGAAATATTTTATTCCCATGCTAGCGATATATTCGCTAGTACTAGCGGTTGTTTGAAGTGTATAAAGAAAACATGTTAGGCATGTGAGCATTTTACTGAGAATCGTGAAGATAATTAAGCTAAGTGTTATCATTATGAAAGATCATATAGTTTTAAGGATGGGAAAACAAATTGCAACACCATGGGTATGTCGAGACATTTAGCAGAACATAACATTTTATCCTTTTAAAATTTATAAAGAAATAAATACATTCACATATTCTCAAACCGATTGTGCTTTTGTTTTTATCTAAACGACATATAGGAAAGAAACCATGATATATAATGTCGGTAATTCACAACCATTAAGTTTTAGAAATCATTGGAGATATTTAATTGGATGTGTAATAAGGTAAATCCAAAAGTCACGCGCATCTCATGTAGCTCTATAAGATCATTTTTTTAATATTATAAAAGAAAAAAATAAATCATTCATGTTAGCTTTATCATTGAATTTTTTTTTTTGATTAGTGATATATCAATATTTTACGAGTTTGATATGATGTGTGTTATTTTACATCATGTGGATTTTGAATGGATACTCCAAAGAATAAATGATCATTTTCAATCTATTGGCAAGCACACCACTGTTGTAATTAGGTATAGTATGTTAGAGTGTAAAAGTGATTTTCAAATTAAAAATAAAATCATATCTATTTTGTTTGATAATGCATCTGCGAATGGGAGAGCTATTGAGTATCTTAAATATGATTTTTCATTATATTATTCTACAGTAATCACCTCGGGTCTTAATGTTTCATCTGATAGGTAAGGGTGTTTTTCTACATGGATTAAATTTTTGAAGTTACTCAACCGAATGTTTGAATTTTGTTTCCAAAGATCTAAGATGGCGTCTTTTCGAGTTCTTTAGATTAAATTTTAGGCAAAATTCATAGTCACTTGTTTTTTTTCTTTAGTAGCTTTTGTAACTTATTTTTTAGCATATTTTAAAGTTTTTTTTATTTCTTTAGTTTTTATTGTTTTAAAATTATAAAGCTTTTCTTGAAGCATTTTAACCTGAGAAGCTAATGTCCTATTTTAGGTAGTTATAGTGTTATTTTTGGTAGTTAGAGCGTTGTTTTGGTTCACCATATTGGTATTTTGAGTAGTTAGTGTAGTGTTTTGAGTAGTCAAATAGGTATTTTGGGTAGTTAAACTTGTATTTTGAATAGTCAATTAAGTAATTTAGGTCCTCAAACTACTTTTATCAGTCTCAAATTAATAATTATATTGTCAACTTTGAGGTTGTATTTTTTCAGCTTCTTGTGAACTTGTTTTAAAGTTGATTTTTTTACTTAATAGTTATTAGATCGTCTTTAGTCTTCTTAAACTCAAACACAAGAGGTGTTGGTTTAAAAGTGGTCAATGTATCAACATCTGATAAAGTCATTTTTAAGTAAAAAAATGTCATTCATTTATAAAAAATATGAAAAACAACAATAAAAATATATTAACTAAATTTTTTAATAAGATAAATTAAGAAAAATATATTGGTAAAAATGAATCTCTGTAGAGAGTTCAAGTTGATTTCAAATATTATCACTCATACTCATATTTTTGTAGTACGCCTTGTTGGGATAGTACTGAAGTTGGCGAGATGTTAGTGTTAGTTGAGCTGGAATGGGTATAGAAACATGTGGTCCCCTTATATATGGAGAATGTGTTGTTTCTGAAGAAGAAAAACCAACATCAAACATAATATTTTTGTTTATTCTTTGTTAGAAGGATTTATAGCAACTACAAATTTTCATTTGTCTTTATTAGGAATTATGGCAACAGAATTATCAATCTTTTCTTTATTGATTTTTTTATTAGGAGAAGTGACATTGTCAGAAGGAACCTCGTTAAGAGCATAAACAGTGGCAGGATCTTCATAAAAAAATTGGCTTTGTTTTTTATTTATTTTTTCTTAAGAGACTCTTCCAACATAAGATAATCGTCTTGAGAGTCTTCAAGATCGTCATATTGATGTAAGATGTGTCAACATGAGCATGATTTTTTTACGAGTAAGTTTTTTAGGAGATGTATTTTCTGCATCTTCAGAATCTGTTATCATTTTCTTTTTATGAACAATTATGTCGATTCCAAATTTTTATTATCTTGGATTCGTTTAAGAAGTGGGGTTCTATTTTTTTGAAGGTACCTTTGTATCCGGTTGTGGTGAGAGTAACTTTATATTCAGAATCCATCATATGCTCTTTGATAAGCCAAAGATCATATACGAGAAACAATTTTGTTGTAAAAAGATATCAGTATTTAAGATTCCAGACTGGATAAGAAGTAGCGAATAATTTTTCCAAAGGTTTTTCTTTACTACACAACTTTTTGAAGCATTAAAGAATTTGAGTAGAATCTGCGAAATATCCGAGAAGACGAGAAAAATGTTAGTAAAATAGTAATAAAAAATAAAGATAAAGTAAAGTTAAATAGGTCATATTTTATGTCTTCGCATCCATGTTCTTTAAATCTGACCAATTTAGTCAAAATAAGCAAACTCATATATATTAGTTACATAAATAAAAGTTGATTTCCATGTATGGTCAGAAGTAGGTAAACTTACAATTCGATTTGAATCCTTAACAAATAAGTAATAAAATAGAGTATCTTGAATTTTTTGAATTTTACCGTTTGGACGGAAATATGGAAAAGGTAAATGTATGTTTAAGAGTTTTGAACTTAGTAGTATGTTGAGCAATGTACGCAACCCATTATAAGATAATTGAATGGGATATATAAAACATATTAGAAAAACTCATAGATGAAAGCATAAAGAGATTATAAAAGACCGCATTGGAATGCGAAGGTAAATAAACATATTATTTTATCCTAAACTTGATAAGGTAAATCCTCAATTGCAGGAAGACGGGTAGCTACATCATCAGAAAAACTATATAGAGATATAAAATTTTGATGTTCATCTTCGGTCATATGTTTATAAGTTCTAGGTAGATTACCAAAAAAACTTCACAAATTATGGTTTTTAATTCATCCACAACGAGGGTTTTAGAGGTGCTACTGGTTTCCTTTGGGGATTAGTAATAACGGATTTTGGAATATGAATATTTTTGGATTTTTTCTTGTTGGAACTCATTTTTGAATTAGAATAGAAAGGTTATCAACGGAGAGTTGAATGGGTAAGGGTTTGTGGATGTAAATAAATTCACATTTTGTTTCTCAAGCGAGATTAGGAAGACAATACTTAGGCTTGGTATGGGAATCCTGAGAAGTGAAAGTCGATTTACTATCATAATCTAAATAATATAAGTATAAAGCAATGATTTATTACAAAACTTTGAGACTTTTTACCCCATAAAGATTAAAAATATATATTACTTGTCTGTATTCAATTAGCAACCAACGCATTCCTACAAATAAGTAGAAGATAAGGTCTACGTATAAGATAAATGTTACAAACAGTTGAACATGAAAGTAAAATTAAGGCGTTTGGAGTGTTAATGGAGGTAGTAAGAGAAATGAAGATGATTTATAGACTAATGAAGACTGTGTATGAAAAAAATATAAAGATATGAGAATGTAAATCCTTTTAATATGAAAGTATTATACGTAATTCGTTGGATTAAAATAACATCTACAGTGAAAGTAATGAAGCATAAGTCACGAAGCATATTTCCAAATGTAAGACTTTTGATATAGTCTCAGAGATCATAAGAAGCATAAGTTATGAAGGTCATGAATACATATGAAATGTGCATATAACGATCTAAACAAAAGTGATCATATGTGTAACCTTATAATTGGTTATTAAGAATGATTGTTAGATAATTATAGATGAATTACATGTGTAATATTGTAATTGGTTATTAAGATTTATTGTAGTCTCTATAATGAAGGATAAAAAACCTCATTTGAATGGTGGTTTATATTTTAATACATATAAGTTAATAATTTATTTTCTCTCACCATAAATTCTTTCTCAAACAATATCATTGCTTTGGCATTATACTTTATTTTTGTTTTTATAACATCAGTCATGACTCGCATAACTTGCATGAACCATGGCCACCTTTTTAGTCGAGGGCATGTTATCGCATGAAAGGTAAGACCATGAACCAAGGTTTTTGCAGATTTTGTACGAAACCATGCTTTTGATAAATAAAAAATGAGTACACAAAATTGGCTTTTCCTAACACATGTTACGTGAACCAAGTCTAGTTGGCCCGCATATATTGGTCAAGCCAGTGCCATTGTTTAGCTACATTCTTCATTTTTATTCGGCGTATTTTGGTATTTTTTACTGTTATTCTTTACGTCTACTATGCCTCTTATTAGATAATGAAAAATACCAAGTCATATCATAATATAAAGTAACATAACACCATCATACTATAAACTTAAACAAAAAATTATAGTACAGTAACGAATAAAAGATACCAAGTCATCCAATAAACAAAATATTAAGTCGTTCAATTAAACAAAATACACTGATCCATATAGAATAAAAAAATATTATTCGTCCAAATAAATAGGATAGATACGCAATAAATTTATCTAAATATTCATTTGTCTCTTTGCAGCTCATATAAGGAATATTCGACTTGTACGCAATGATTTTGTGATATCCCTAAATGACGTTGGGCGCTCCGAGAAAAGTTCTCCCATATATAACCATAGATTGAGCATACATTCCATGGATACTATAGTCATTCATACACCAAATCATATATATTAAATTCATCATGTTACGTGCTCTTGTGTGCCTTACACCTGTGTGCTCCTCGTGAAACAAATTATATATCCAATTATTTCACAACAAAATGTCCAGAAAACTTGGCACATGCATGACTGTTAGCCTTAGGTAAAACGTTTTGGACTGATCATGGTAAATAGTGGATATGGCCGGCGCACAACATGTTCACGGTAAGCTTCAATATTACTGAAACACTTCAACATCATATTTAACCATATAACTTGTTCAAGCGATATGTGAATGCATAAATATTTATATGACTCAAAATTAATCTCTCAAAATAAAAAAATCAAAATATATAATAATTCATAAAAAAAACTTGTAAAACTAATAAAATTTGAAACTAAACTTACATTTATTTCGAGAACCATGTAAATAATATACCTTAGAGACTTTTGAGTTGTTTTTTCTGGTTGGACTCGATAAGGTGTAGATCTACACATGTGCGGGAAATTATAACATATTTTGAGTGTAACGTAAACTATATATTAAAAATGGTAAAATACTCTCAAACATGACAATAAAATCCGAAAATTCCTTTGTGGAGTAAGGTGAACTCTCTTAAAATGAGTGGTAGGTTTTGAGTCAATTATACCTAGAAATTGAAGATAGGCTATAAAAATGACATTATTTTTAGTGATAAATATGAAGCACTAAAAAATAAATACAAGATATGCACATGTCACACATTTGACATCCTCTTCCCAAAGATTACAATTATTCGTATGTTTGGGTCTAAAAATTGTCTCCCTTAGTCATTTGATACGAACAACATTATTATTTATGTTTTATGATACAAATTCTTTCTTTAATCTAGGAACACTAAGTCCAAACAATATAGATAATAATCGATACTTTTCGCGGTTGTTTTGAAATACAAAGGTTCCAAAATAATGATAGTCGCCATAAAACCTATAATAATATGGATGTCGTCCCATGTAACGGTCAACTCACCAAACAAGAAATGAAAAATATTAGTTTTAGAATGCCAACCTTTGATAAACGCCTCAAGAAGTGGTATGTTGGTTTCCGACCAATGAAAGCCGTAGATTAGATCACCAAATAATTTTTTAATAATAAAAATCGTAGAACATTTTATCCTCTATGTCTCATTTCTCAATTGTTTCGTATAAAGTGAAACAACATATGTGAGAAGGTTTCTAAAAAATAAATGATATTATATCAATAAAAAAAGTCATTATATTAAATTAAAACAATTAATAATTTCAAAACAATATCAAACAACTTAGCCAACTACCATTTCAAAATAAACAAACTATCACATCAATCAATCAACTTATAAAAATCAAAACAAACAAACAGTAAATATCAAAGTATTGGATCATATTTGATCAACAACTAATAATATTATCATACTATTTTCATCAAACCATCAAATCAAACCTATAAACTAATTAATCCAAATTAAAACAATAAACATCATACCATTAAATCAAATCAATCAACCAACTACTACAAATGAAAACAATCGAACTATTTTAATAAGTGAAACAAACCATTCGAATATATAAAACATAAACCACTCGTTCAAATATGTATAATATAAAATCATATAATACGTATGAATCAAACAAACTAATAATAAACATTAAGTAAAACATATAAAATATAAAAATTTACATCCCCTTCGAAAACATAATGCATCGTATGATCCTCGTATTATCGGTATAAAGAAAGAACATGTGAGATTACTTTTGCAGATATTATGGACAAGTTCATAACTATATTATCGTAATTAATGACATAAGTATTGTAGACCGTCGTTCAATTTTTTGACAACAATGAGGGAAATGAGTAGATCCGTCACGAGATACATTGCGAGTAGCAACACATTTATGAACATGTGCGTCTTTTTACCAACATGGACTATTGTTGCATCTTCAGCTCAACTACATCATTGGTACAATATTTATATAAAGTTTTTGACTTTTTACATGTGGAGCAATCTCGTAAAAATAAACAAATATTTCGGTCAGATACATTTGATTTAAAACATTTTCTACCAAATTCACAACACAACCATAAAAATATATATTATTTTGCGACAAAACATATACAAAATTATCAAACAAAAATATGAAAACAAAACAAACAACGAATAGGACAACATAATAACTTTAGCACAACATGTGTGAACAACAGCAGTCATACTTGGTGAGGTTTATTTTAAACTGAGGGTAATTTTGTCAAGTATTTTGGGGAGTTTTAGGAGTGTTAAATGTTTAGGTGTTTTGTAGTGAGAGATTTAAGCTGTCTGGTTGTATTAAATGTTCATTACCCTCATTAATGAAAGTAGTTGGGTATTTATACATTTAATTATGGACCCATGAACTTTCAGGTCAAGTTATGAAACCGGGTCAAGTTTAAGGACCCATTTACTCAATAAGCTGATTAGCACCTAGCTTAGTCAAAAGGTGTTTAGTGTTTTAATACTTTTGTCATGTCCGGATAGTTCAGTTGGAATTTATTGTCCGAATTATCCCTGTCCGGTTTTCTTAGTGTGGTGGTGAAATTGTCCGGACTCATCAATACTCGCACAAGGTTATGCAATCATTATGACATGGGGTGCAACATTATACGATAATGTTGGTCTTTTTCACGCAACTCGTGCGAACATGGACCAATAAAAAACACAGGTTACATGAAATCAAAGGGCAATGACCAAAAAATACTTTATACAATATTTAAATCCATAAAAATATAAAATTCGATCATCAAAACATAATCATCAAAACAAAAATTAACCAAACAATAACTTAATGAAAAAATAAATATTTTGATTTGAAAAAACTTCAAACTTAAATAATTTTAAATTCAAATATAAAAACCTTCAAATTTCATATTTGATAAATATAACTCTATATTCAACACAATTATTTGTTCGTTTTGCAAAAAAAAATTATGAATTATTTATAAAAAAAACTAGGTTTCATGATAGAAAAATACTTTATAAAAGAATATATATTTTAAAATAAAGCTCTTAAAAACTAGTTTATAAATCAAATTAATATACAATAAAAATGATCACAAATTAAATTCGACCCAACCCGTCTAGACCAAGCTTAAACGCTAAAATTTTGAATTGCATAAATGCTTGCGGCCTGAAGTTTTGAATATGTCTTATTATGACCAATAATCGTTACCTACAAACCTCCACGATGGCATTCAAAATCTCCGATGATGTTTTTATAAATTACTGGATGTAAAATATTATAAATGGTAAAAGTATTTCCTCCATAATTTTTATTATTTCTTTACGTTTCAAAAAAACACCACCTTGTTATTTCCTCCATAAAAGAAAATTTTATTTTACCATTCTCTTAATTTTTTATCCAAACTCATTTCTTCAACCTTCTATCCTTAGCCACCCACTTTCTAATCGAGCAAAGCCAACCATAGCCACCGCAATCAAGCAATTCATACCCAGCAATTTATGAAATCAATTTCCATAAACTTTTTTTTTTTCTCGAAATCGATTTCATGAAACTTTCAAAAACTTTGTTTGCTTTTTTTTCTAGGAAATCGATTCCAAACTTCTTTCAAAGGTTCATGAAATCGATTTCCATGAACTTTTTTTATGGAAAAAATAACACATGATTCTGAGTTGAAATCTCACAATCATATTTTATTTTATTTTATTTTATAAAAAACAACTAATTATGAGACAACCACTCGTAATTAGTTTTTTTTGTAAAAATAACTAAATCAGAGTAAGTATCTCGGAATTGAATCTGCAAAATCAGTATTTTTAATTTTCGTTTTTTTAAACAGATTTTGATGTTAGATGAATGTACAACTAAAATAAAACTATATTACATTGTTGGTTGTTTCGGTGATGTTCTCCGCTGTTAAATCTTTGTTTTGACTGTTTATCTTTCTATTGGGTTATGAGTAATTTTTTTAAAATTTGAGTTTTTTAGATTTTTAAGGTTTAATTTTAGAAGTCAAAATATATATGTTGGCTATAAGTTAATTTAATGATGTGATTGTTCGATAAGTGTTGGATAATGCATATTAGTAGGAATGGTAATTGTTTCTGAACCCACGGGTACCCGAGCCGACCAGATGGGATGGGTTATGGATTTTAAAAATTTATCACGGATGAGTAGTGGGTTTGAAAATTTATTACTCGCTGAGTTTAAGATGTGTTATCGGTTTTAAAAAAAATTCACGGGTACCCATCCCGAACCACTGGATAATATCTGAGGGTACCCGCTAAATTAATATTATATAATAATATATTTAAACATTATTTATCAAACTTTAAATTAAAGTTATTAATATTATAGTGTATGTAATACCAAAACCATATATTATTTGTTTATTTCCTTTTGTATTTATTGTTTTGTATGTAAGGCTATACTATAGTATCATATTAAAAATGATGTAATAATAATATTATTATTAATATAATTAAAAAAGTATTCTACATTTGAATATGAAATTGGGAAAAGCTATTTTCGGACTCTTTTTGGCTATAACGAGAATCTTCTATAATGAGACCTCCTTTGGCTATAATGAGACCCAAAAAATGACCAACATACCCTTGATATAAAAGCTATATTTTAACCCAAACTTCCTCTTTTCTCTCTTCTCCATAAAAACTTTCTCTCTTCTCCATAAAAGCTCTCAAAATGGGCAAAAACAAAACTCAAAATTTCTCAAATTTGAACTCACAAACATGTTAAAGTATGAATCATATACTTATTGATGTATTTGTAGTGAAACGGCAACCAAAACCACAACCCCTCATAGGTTTCTTCGTTATAGTTATTTCGACCATGAATAAAATCGTGATTTGTACTTCGCACAGGTCAGTCCTGCTGCCATCGTCATTCCTCGTCGATGAAGGGCAAAGTTAAGTCAAAGTCATGTGTGATGCGCTCAGTTTTTCTTTAGTGAGGCTTAGGAACGAAGATGTTCGTATGAAGGGGTCGAACTAGAGAATATCCGTATGACGTAACTGAGAATAGTGAATTGCTAGAAATGGAAAAGATAAAAGGAATAAGTGTTGTAATTATTACTCAATCATTGGCCATTTTCCCAAAAGGGAATGTCCTTTATATAGGAAAAAAGATAAAGGGTGAAATTACATGTTTACCATTATGAGAATTGATTTCTTACCCCGCTATTTTACTATTTACAAACTAGTTCTAGGAGACTATTACTCAAGTCCCTCACTTCTTATGTGTGCTTTATTTGGGGCCTTAGCCACTTAATACATTGACATTAATAGGTATGGGCATTCGGTTCGGTTCTTTCGGTTCTTTAGAACTAGTACCCATTTAGGAACTGATTAAAATTCGGTTTGGTTCGGTTCTTCTCGATTCGGTTCGGTTACATTCGGGTTTCGGTTCCAAATGGTTACTTTCTAACCAAATGGTTACTTTCTAACCAAATGGTTACTTTCTAACCAAATGGTTACTTTGTAACCAGAAGAACCGTTTGGAAACGAACCCAAAAGGAACGAAATGGTTATTTTCTAACCAAATGGTTACTTTCTAACAAAAAACATTGTTTAGAACTGAACCCGAAAAGAACCAAATGGTTACTTTCTAACCAAATGATTACTTTGTAACCAAAAAGAATTGTTTGGAACCGAACAACGAACCATGGATATTCAAGGGTACTATTGCTTATTCGGTTCTTTATGGGTACTATTCATTTCTCGGTTCCGAACCGAACCAAGAACCGTGGGTATTTACGATAAGGAACCGTACAAGTATTTATAAGAAACCGGAACCGAACCGAATCCGTTATTTCGTTTCGGTTCGATTCTTCGGTTCCATACCCATATGCCCATGCCTAGACCTTAACCTTATTAATAGGCTAAATTACATGCCAAACACCTATATTTTCCTTCCCTTATCAGTAGCCCCCCAGTCCAGGTGCAGTTCTCTGGACGTGGACTTAAATTGTAACTTGCCTTTGTTCGGATCAGACTAAAAACTACCCTGCTCTGGCGCTTTGTTCTTTGAGCGAACTTTACTGAGGTCGGATTTCATCATGGTCGGATCTCGTATTCCCCGGTGGTGTTCTAACCCGGATCAGACTCGATCTTGCTGACCTCACCCTTTGGTCAGGCTGATGTCACCTAAATAATCATTTAATGTCAGACACGCGTGTTTGGTTCGCTGCTATCGAGTTAAAAACATTTTTAGGCGGCGCAGCTGTCATGACACGTGTCATGATGCCGCTACGCTCCAACTGTTCACCTTATGCTCCCTTTTCCTATATATAACCCACTTAGTTTCTGAACAAAGGTTTCTGATTTCCTTCACACCAATTTAGTTCTAGAGAGAGAAGCTGTGCCAAACAAAACGTTGAGTTTGCATTTCCATGCCTGAAGAGTCTCGTTATATTGGAAAGTATAAACTTTGGAGGTGGTTTCATAACTCTAATCGGATTGGTGTTGCTGGGCCTTCTACTGCAAGAGAATATCCCTCTCCTGCTGATATTTGGGAGGCTAACTTTCGAGACAACTGGGCTCCGATCCGTGAACGCTCTGCTCGGCTTACTCGCGAACGCTCTGTCCGGCTTGCTGCATCCTCCCCTGGTCAAACACACCCTTCAATTGGTGAGGTTGATCTCTCTGCTTCTTTAAATCCCTCGACTCTTCCTTCTCGATCTTCCCCCTTCGTCATAATGGATGAGGAAATAAAAAGATGACCGACCAAAGAAAATCGTGATCGGTCTAAGAGAAAAAGATCGTCGGATCCGGCCGTTAAATCAGTTTGAATGAGGATTCTTTCCTCGGAGCAGACTCCCTCTACCACTCCACAGGGCTCTCCTCAAACGATGCCAAACATTAGTCCTCGAAGAACTTAGTCCAGGGGGACCCGGGTAGAACCATCCCTATCTCCCATTCCAGAAGCCCAGGAGAAATCTTTGTCCGATGGCCCTAAGAATATTGTAGTGATTGAGGCAGAGCCTCTTCGGGTCGTTCTTATCGACACCAACCTCTCGGAACCTATAGTTGATCCTTCCACTCATCCAGGTGAAACTTCACTGGTAAAAAAGAAGAAAAAGAAAAAGACACGTTCGACAGGCCTGCCCTTGAATGTGGAAGATTTCCTGAGCGATCATCTTCGTAACCTCGAATCCAAGCATCTCTTATCTTTATACAAAGTAAAGTACAAGTATTTCCACCCGACCGAGGAGACTAAGCTAAGGGACCGATGGGGTATCCCCACCAATATTAAAATCCGATTCCCCACAGTTGGAGAGACTCCTTTGTCGGTACGCCCTAATGAGTTGGTGTTTTACACTGAATTGATGAACTGGGGTCTCCGACTGCCCCTTGACCCTCTTCTGGTCGATTACTTTCACTTGGTCAACCTTTGTCCTTCTCAAGCTGGGGCCAACATGTGGTACACCCTAATGGCTTGCATCATGGTATCACGTCTCTCCGGACATGCTTTTACCATAGAGTAACTTATTGTTGTTTCTGGAGTAGCTAAAAACTCTCACTACCCGTTTTATTCACTCGATTTTGCTAGAAACCTTAAGGTGATAAAATATTTTTTAGAGGCTGACAAAAAATGGAAGCAACAGTTTCTGTTCATCTCCGGGTTGTGGGAGACCGGGTTCGAAAATTCCGAGGACCTTCCTCATCGACTTACCCTGCAATGGACTGGTTGAGGTAAGTACTTTCACCTAAATATTTTCCGACCCAATGTATTCGGTAAATTCTGACTGTTTGGTTTTTCGGCTATGAAAGGAATCGCCAAGTCTTTTAAGCGTCATGCTAAATCCGGTAAAGCTATTTTTGAGAAACTGAGCCTTTGAGCTGGTGAGTACTGGGACCACAAGTTCCATCAAAGTTTTATGTCGATGAACTTTGCTAAGAGTAACCTGTGACGATTCGACCTTAGCCAAAAAAAGACTCCCTCGTAGCTTATGGTGGCTCCTCCAGGTGATGACGTCCTTGTACGGTTGGAACGCTTGGATAACGCCGTCCACCTCCCAACTCGGGCTCGAGATCCGAGTCATCAAGATGCGGACAAACCCGAGGAGGGTGCAGAAGCAGACACTGAGGATGATACTGAATCTGATGACGATGCACCCGACCCTCAGGGTGATTTCAAAGAAAATGTGCATGTCAGTCCTCCCTCAAGAAATCTGGGTGATCATGATGATGCCCATATAAGTTTACCTCCGGTTGTGATACCATCAGATCCTCAACCAGCAGCCCCCCTCAATCCTCAGGTATTTTCTCCTTCCTTTCAACCTGACAATCAACCAGATGATGCTGGCAATCGGGTTGAGGTTAGGCCTCAAGTTCGTGCTGGTGCCACCCGACCACGAAAGTTTACAGCTGAGGAGAAGAAGAAAAAGATTGCTGAGAGTGGGGGGGGGGAGAGTGACAACACCAATCGCCCGAGTCAGCCACCATCCCGAAAACTTATGATTATCAATTCTGACTCTGGTGGAGAGTTTGTTTCCAACCGGGGAGAGGTCAAGAAGGTGGTTCCGACGTAGAAGGGTATCGTTCTCCGGACTCTTCTTACTTTGACGTTTATGGCAACGACTACGTGGAAAACGAGCTAAATAAGCTACTGCATGCTGCTGCTATACTCGAAAGCAAGGCAAATCGGAAGGATCACTATAAAGAAGAAGTTATTGCGAGGAGGGCAGAAGTAACAGCTTTATCATCAGAGGTTTCTGAGTTAAAGAGCAAAGTAAACGACTTGACCGATCAAGTAACTGAACAAACAGAGATATCTTCTAAGGTAAAAGGCTTAGTTGCTGAGTCTGACGATCTGAAAAAAAGAAGTCAAGGAGCTAAAAGAGGAGTTAGCCAAAATATCGGAAGTTACCGCCAAGGTGCAGTCCCTATCTTCCGAGTCCGAAGAGCTGAAGAAAAAAGTCAAAGAGCTAACTGACGAATTGCCTAAGGAGAAAAAAACCTCCGATTAACTTTTGGCTACTATTACTTCCCTTAAGGCTGAGCTTTCCGAGGAGAAAACAAAGTTTGACGATGAAAGGGAGAAGTTTATCATTAAAGATACCGAGCGCGAAACTACTGTTGATGGTCTTCTCGAAGGTTATTGCAAAATCAAGGTATACTTCAAGAATTGTGTTCAAGACCTTGAAAAGTTATCTGCAGCCCATGAGAGTTTGAAGACAAACTTCGAGGCTAAGAAGAAGGAAAGTCTTGATGAGTATGCTGCCAATGTTGTCGTCCGTCTGGAGGAGCGAGATGCTAAACTAAGATCAGCTATGGTTGGTGAGGTTAATTTATGTTTGAGGGTAATCGGGTAATTTGTTCAGAGTTTTGTGGAAGTTTATGGGTATTTAATATTTTGAGTAGAGAGTAGAGGGAGAATTAAGCTGTCTGGTTGCAGTTAATTTTCATTATCCATATTTAATGCAGGTGGTTGGGTATTTATACCCTTACATCTGGGCTTTATGGGTTTTCGGGTCATGTTTAATGGACCCGGGTCATGTTTAAAGAGCCATGAGCTCTTAGTAGGAGAGCAAGCAGCTTAGTCAAGTAGTGTTTAGGTTTTTTAGTACTTTTGTCATAGTTCGAACAGCCCCATGGGCTAAGTATTCGAAGTGGTCTGTCCGGTCCGATGGCCTTGGTCCGATCTGTCCCTGTCCGGAGAGGAAGCAGTTTTCGGACTCATCAATGGTAATAGAGATGCATGAGAAGTTCCCAGACTTACACCTTGGCAGCCTCTGGACTCGAGTCATCGAACATCATCGTCCTCCTGGAGTATTCATGGAAGATCCTGAATCTAGTGAAGACTCGGAGAGTTCTTCGTCGGACTCGGATTCTCCTGCTAGTAGCAAAGGAAATTGAGCTTCCGAGTAGCCTGTGTTGGGTAATCTTTATCTTGTTAACTTTTTGTTGTATGATTGATGTGACAAAAAACCTTCAGTATTGATGAGAGAATGAATGACTAGGAAGAATATTGGGTCTTGGACCTGATTTGACTGGAGAGAGAGTGTAGAGAGAGAAAACGGAAAGAGAATATTATATTGTGGAATCTCCCACCTACCAAGAATAATGGGTCTCCTTTTATAGTAAAGAAGGGTGGACCCATTAATGTCCTTGATGGGCTTGTTTTATTTCTATTTTGGTCCTTCATCAAATACATTATTTACAAATTAACCTCTAATAAGCTGTAAATGCTATTACAATCACGTCAATTCCCTTCTACTCATAATGAACTCTTTATTATTAATTCTGGCGAATTATTCCCTTATCAGTAGCCCCCCAGTCTTCGAGAGCAATGGGAACGAAGACTTATAAAGGATTCAAGTTAGGATGCCGATGTCCCTTGCCCTTTGGGCTGATGGTTGGTCTGCCTAGGCCAAACCCCTTCTTTCCAACGTGTCCGAACCTTGAGGTGCCTATCGACAGGTCGGGCGTGGATACTTTCTCCTACATTGGCTTGTTAGGGAACCAGGTTCGGATGTTTTCTTCCACTTAAACTTTGCCCTGACTTGGCTTATGAGTTACCTCGGGTCGGCTTCCGAACCCTTTCGGTGGTTTTTCCTTTGGCTCAGGCCGGTAAACCGGCTTTGAGTGGTGAATCGGGTTATGGTGGCCCATCTAGTGTCTTCTTCTGAGTAGGTTAGCATAGGGTTAGCTCGTGTCAGAAAAGAAGTGACACGTGTTGACTGCTAACTCGACGCGTGTTTGCCAGCGCAGTTTCTTAAGAAGTCCTTTCGACTTCCCGCTGCTTTTCGTCGCTTGGCCTTCTCCAGTCATGCAACGGCTAGGTGAGGTTGCCTATAAGTACCTCACAAATACAGATCTCTCTCAGAGGCTATTCTAGAGAGAGAAAGTGCTGTCCATATTTTTCTAGAGAGGGAATGCTTGTTTTATGAGACCTAGATACCCAAAGCAGAAATCAAAAAAGAAGAAGAAATGACCAGTGTTCAGTTTTGTAGATTGAGCTAGTATTGGCGACCGTGCTGAAGAATACCGACGCGCTGGATTGATTTGGAGTCCTGATACCAAGCCATTCACGCCTGTACCGCAGCACCCCGACCCTGTTCTCGCTGACCCGATCCCTGCAGAGTCTTTTACCTTGCCCGAACCACCCGATGCTCTGACCCCAAAGCACGTCGTCATCACTTCTGGCAGTAGCTCTCCTTGCTCCCCAATTGCTCGATTAAACCGCCCGACGCCTTCGTCAGTCAACTCTTACGCTGCTCCGCTCCCTTTTCCGCCCCGACGCCTCTGAGGAGTTCTAAGAAAGTCCAGGGGTGATTATGCGATACGAGGATTTCTCAGTGATGATTCTGTGATACAAAAATATCTTAGTGTCAATATGAATAAATATAATCTGTTTAGGTGCAGGTTTTAGAGAGAGAAAGTGAGAGCTCTTAGGTTAAGTTGAGAGAGAAAGTATTATATTATTCATCTCGGGATCTGTGAAACGTGTGTGGTCCTTTTATAGTACAATTGTGGACCCCACACACTTTAATTCCTATTAATTACATTTTTAGTCCCTACATCTTATTTTCTTCCTATTCTTGCTATTTCTTAGATAGCTTATACAATTTTCCCCTCACACAATTTCCTCTTTGCATTTTCCTCCTATCATACTTCTTCTTTGCAATTTTCTCCTGTCATATTTTTTCTTCACACTTTTCTCCTTGTCTTTTATTCTTCCTTATCAGTAGCTCCCTAGTCCTAGTAAAAGTTCTTTAACTGGGACTGAATAATTCTCCGACTGTTCATTTCACACTCCCTCGAATAATTCTTCTTCAGGAAAAGTGAAAAACTTTTTTTAAATATCCTAACAATTCTCCTCGAACTTTCGAAATCAAAGAATCTTCCTCGAACATTTTCTTTCTTCGAATTCATCCTGATAACTTGGCCCCCCTAATCCTTGCACCATTTTAGCCATATAAGCCCCTCGACTCTGACTGTATCAATGCCCCGAATTTATCCAACTCAGGGCTAAATGGGGTGCTAGGATTAATCTTTATCATGACGTCATTAAGGAACAATGCTTGTCAGCATATCTGTGTAGAAACGTTCCCTATTCCCAAGATATATTCTGACTAGGAAAACTCTGCATCTTCCCCTTTGGTTTGTGTCAGGACAATTCGCACCTATATAGTCCATAATGCCCCTAAGTAAACATCAGAAAAATTCCCCAGGCCTTGTCTGTTTGGGAGGCCAAACCTCATCTATAAATATAGATCTTCTCTCCTCATTACCTCAACTTTTGTTCAAACGTTTCTAGAGAGAGAAAGCTGGCGAGAAAACCCCGTCGGATTCCTGATTGGTTGTTGATCAGCAAGAGGTTCGAGGAGAGAGTTGCTACTGGAGAAGACGTGAGGCCTCAACCCCCACCATCTGTTACTACTTTCTTTGGTACCTGGCCTCCCTCAGCAGATTCAACTGCAATTATTCCCCTCGAAGTCGCTCGACAAAGTCTTCATAGTGATTATAATCCCCTCGGAAGCATGGGTAAAGATAGACAACACAAACACTTGTCTGGGAAGAGAAAGAGATATCATAAGGATAGGAAAAGTTTGCAGGAGCAAAAATGTGCCAAAGCGGCGCCCCTGGTCATTCGGGAGCCTTCTTCCCCTACAGCAGTCGAAGGTTTCCCCCAAACATCTGCCAGCCCTCTTCGGACGTCTCCCAGACCTCACCGGACATCTATCAGTCCTCCGCGGATATCCACTAGCCCTCATCGGACATCTATCAGTCCTCCACGAAAAAGGGAGTTAGATGAGTCAAGTCTGCCTCTACCCCATCTATGAACATTCATGGGACTCAGTTTTCGCCTTCGAGGACGCTCATTACCGAAGAGGATATGCAAAACAGACGAAACGATAGTCTAAATGCCAAAGGAAAAGCACCTGCAATAACGTCCCTCGAGCCAAAAGTGCCTGCAATCCCCTCTTTAGGGTCCTCGAGCAATGCGACCTCCTCTTCTCGAACAATATCCGAAGAGAAAGCTCGTCGGATTGCCCCAAAATCCAAAGGAGATATCATGCTACCCTTAGAACTTGATAGCATTGTCGGTCGCAATATTCGAGGCATCGAAAATTAACACATGGTAGCTCTTTACAGTATCAGATACAAGTATTTTTCACCAGACGAAGAGGCTATGCTGAGGACTCGATGGTACATCCCCTCCTATATTACAATCAGATTCCCCTCGGAAGGTGAGACGCCTCTGTCAGTGAGGGACAATGAGCTGGTAGTGTATACTGAAATCCTGAACTGGGGGCTTAGGTATCCCTCAGACCCCTTCTTCATCGAATATTTGGCGAATATAGACCTTTTTCCTTCATAGGTTGGCCCCAATATGTGGTTTACTCTGATGGCCTGCATTATGGCCTCTAGGCTCTCAAGTCACGAATTTTCACTATAGCAACTCATCGGCCTTGCTGGTCTGGCCAGGAACCCTTTCTTTCCCTTTTATACACTGACTTTCAACCGGGGAGAAAAAGTCTTGAGAGATCTTTTAGAGGCTGACAAGAAGTGGAGGCAGCAATTTGTGTTCTTCTCGGGTAACTGGGAGACCGGGTCAGAGGCCACTCCCTCAAATCCTCACAAGCTGTCTCTGATGTGGACCAATAAATGTAACTTCCTGGCCTTTGAAATTATTTATTCTGCATCGAATTTTGGTTTGTGACTAGACTTTATGTTGCAGCTATGACTAGGATATCAAAGCCCTATTCTGACTATGTTGAGGGCGCCACGAATGTGTTCACCAAACTTCACCCGTGGGCAAAAGAACACTGGGAGAACCAATTTCGACTCTGCTTCACAGATAATAATCTCACCAGGAGTCGATTGTGGAGGCTCAATCCCCTCGACCGAATTAGCATGAGAGGATTAATGGCTCCTCCCTCGGAACGAGAAGTTATGGAGCGCGTGAGCCAAAACGATATAGTGATATATCTTCCCAAACGTTCTCGTTCGAAGAGTCATCTTGGAGATCCTCTTGACGAAGAGGTTCCAACTAAAGAGCAGCAGCTAAACCATGAGGGAACGGCTAATACTCAAGAGCTACCTCCCCCAATAAATGTTGTGTCGTCGAACTCCAATCCTCCAGCCCCTACTTCCATCATTCCATCGAAAAAGGGAGCCAAGGCAAAAGATAGGAAAGGTAAAGCTGTCTTAGAACCCATCTAAGAATTATCCGAGGATGGTGAGACACCTGATGACAATCAGGAAATTGCTCCAGCTGAAGAGATTCAAGAAATATCAAGTGAACCCGAGGACAGAGGTGGCGATTCACCCAAAGAAAGTTCTCATCAAACACCACACTCGCCTCTTACTGAAGCATCACACCATGTCCCCTTCGAAAATAGTCCAAAGTTAGCACCTCTTCCCATCCCTCGGAGCAATCCTCCTCAGCATATTGATCCAGATACTCTTGGTGGTGGGTTTTCTGACTTTGACTCTGCAGCACTAGGGTCTCCAACGAGTTCCTTCGAAGTTCCTTTAGACGACGAATTTTCACTGAATCTTCGACGACTGCTGCATACCTCAGTTAATAGGGGGAACAAGATGCAGCACCTTGAGAAGCGTAAAAATCACTTCAAATTCAAGTCATTGTTAGCTGCTTCTCAGCTCGAAGAGGCCAAGAAACAACACGCAGTGATAGAGAGCCAAACAGATGCTTTGTATGAGCGTTTATCTGCCTCCAAAAATTATGTGGTGATGCTGGAGAGGTGCTGTCAAGAAGAGAGGGATTTGTATAAGAAAAAGATTGACACTCAAGAGCAATTGATAGCTGAGTACAAGAAAGGGCATCGTTTGGCCTGCGATGGATTCGCAGAATGTACTGACAGCTTTAAAAAGGTGAAAGAGGATCGAGATCAGTTACTAAAACGGGTTGAGATCGTTGTTAGTAGCCTTAAAACCGAACCGAATGGCTTGGAACATAGCTATCCCTTCTGGAGAAATCAATTGGACACCTGCCCCACTTCCAGAAATGTTCGACCCCCCATCTGTCCGTACCAACCATGTCGTTTTGTCAACACGGTCATGGATTTCGCTTTCCTCTCTATCCGAATGGAATTCGACCAAGAAATCAGCTAAAACTTGGGCTTTTATCGCTGTTCGAGGTTCAAATGCTATGTAAAAATCTCCTAGTTCCACTGACCATTTAGTCATCCGACCAGAGATATCAGGCCTCTGTAACAAACCCTTCAGGGGAAAAGCTGTCTGAACGATTATAGGATGTGCCTGGAAGTAAGGTCTCATCTTTCGAGCAGCCGTTACCAACGCCAAAGCTACCTTCTCCAGCTTGAGGAATCTCTTCTCCGCATCCAACAAACTCTTACGGACATAATAGATAGGCTTCAGGAGAGATTCATCTTCGCGAAGTAAAACGGCACTGACTGCACACCCTGATACTGCTATGTAGACAATTAATGTCTCTCCTACCAGTGGTTTAGACAACACCTGAGGGGACGTCAGATACTTTTGGATTTGGTGAAAAGCGGCCGAACATTCCTCGGTCCAACAAAACTGTTTCGCATTTCGCAGCACCTTGAAGAAAGGTGCACACTTATCCGAAGACCTAGAGATAAATCTATTCAGAGCGGCCAATCTTCCTGTCAGAACTTGGACTTCTTTAACATTCCGGGGGGTCATAGTAATCAGAGCTTTTATCTGTTCTGGATCAGACTCGATGCCTTTTTCGCTGATCATGTAACCAAGAAACTTGCCCGACCTCACCCCAAAAATGCACTTCTCCGGATTGAGTTTCAAATTGACTTTGCTTAAATTGTGGAACGTCTCCTCTAGGTCAACGAAATGGTCTTCGTCCCGCGTACTTTTGACTAGCATATCATCGATATAGGCCTCCATGTTCCGCCCAATCTGCCCCTCAAAGGTTTTATTGACTAGGCGCTGATAAGTTGCCCCTGCATTTTTTAAGCCGAACGGTATAACCTTATAGCAGTATAACCCTCTCCCGGTAATAAAAGAAGTGCTTTCTTCATCGTTAGCATCTAACCGGATTTGGTTGTATCCTGAGTAAGCGTCCATGAATGACAACAGCCGGTTACCCGAGGTCGAATCTACTAACTTGTCGATGCGATGTACTGGGAACGGATCTTTGGGACAGGCTCTGTTTAAATCCGTGAAATCAACGCACATTCTCCACTTGCCATTCTTCTTACGTACCAATACTGGATTTGACGCCTACACGGGATAATGCAACTCGCGAATGTGGCATATGCTCAGTAGCCTTTCGACCTCCAAAAGAATTGTCGTGGCCTTTTCCGGAGAGACTGGTCTCCGTTTCTGGACAATAGGTCGAACATCAAGTCGTATTGCAAGCTTATGACACATGATTTCCAACGGTACTCCAGTGACATCCTGTGCACACCAAGCAAACATATCAAGTTTGTCAGATAAAAAAGCAATTAACTTCTCTTTAAACTCCAAAGAAAGGTTGACTCCGATCTTCAGAGATTTTCCACTCGCAAATTCATGTGTCGCAAAATCTTCTTCTGGGACCAAAAATCCGGGGGTCTCCCTCGGATAATCGCATGGGATGATTTCGGAGGGAGGCCCCTTTAATTGCTATGCTTGATCTGACGATTCTCCCCGAACTCCATTCGAGGACAAGGCTATCTGATAACATTCACGAGCCATTTTCTGGCTACTTCGGATTATCCCAACATTGTTCCCAACCACATACTTTACGCATTGATGTACTGTTGAGATTACGCCATGCATCCGGGACAACCAAGAGCGACCCCGGATGGCGTTATACGACGTCGGTGCGTCAACGACAATAAACAGTACTTCCACCTCCTTCTTGAATGGCCCTCGGCCCAATTTGACCACACATTGAAATTCTCCAACCACCATTGTTGTAGCGCAAGTGAAGCCCATTATAGTCCTGTCGGATCTTCGGATAACTGGTGGGTCAGAAATTCTCCGGTAAGTGCTCATAAACAATATATTTGCTGAACTCCCTGTATCGATAAGTATTTTCTGAATTTGATCCACAGCGATGCCCGCAGCGATCACCATCGCATCCTCGTGGGGGCCTGCAACATTTCGCATATCATCGTCGTCAAAACAAATAATGGGGGAAGGCGATCGGTGCATTTGCGCTGACACCACTGCTTCGATCTGGGTAGTCAGGTTGACCATGTGCCTCTTTCGGGAGCTGTTGGAATTTCCCGCAATAGTGTCTCCTCCAAAGATTGCCAAGGAATCGAAGAAAGCACAGAGGCTATCCACCCTCCCCTTCGGAATAATCTCTTCCACCATATTTACATTGTTCCGCCCCTCCTTGGGATCTAAATACTCTTGTTCAATATCAAAGTTGTCAACCCCTTCGGAAATCACCATGGCTGTGTCAGTGTTCTTCGGGACAGCTTTCACCACGGCGTTTTTCTGGGAGTGCTTTTTGACAAAATCTAGTAACATTCCATTCTCGACCAAGGCTTGCACTTCTTTTTTCAAAGCTATGCAATCCTTGGTATCGTTCCCAATATCCTCGTGATACTTGCAGTACTTATTAACGCTTCTGCTTTCCCTCAGAGTCTGTATGGGAAAAGGCTTCCTGAACGGTACTGTAGATTTTGCTTTGTCGAATATTGCAGCAACATTTTCTGTCAACTCCGCAAAATAGTCAGGTCGAACCCACTTATTCGACACGGGTCTCGTTCCTTGATTGTAATTTTGCTGGTTGCCATAGTACTGTGGGTTTGATTTTTGCCTCGGCGGATATTGACCCGTATCTTTTGCCTGAAAATTAGAACGGGGGCCCTGGTTACTCGACTTGGATCTTTGAAATTGATTATGATCCAACTGATCCCCAGATCCTTTCTCCGACGCCTGAGTCTCTTCCACCAAGATCCTCTTCTCAACCTGATCTAATAACGCTCCAAAGGTCATTGCCTGACTCTCTGCCACCGTATCCTTCAACAATCCGGGGAGTAGGCCCATCCTAAAAGCTGCAAGCGCCACTGAATCTTTACAATACTCCATGTCTATTTTCGTTTTGACGAAACGATTAGTGTAATTCTTCAGGCTCTCTCCAACCTTCTGTCGACAATAGATGATCGTGTCTCCGTTAGCTCTGAACTTCTTGCTCCCCATGAAGTGTTGTCTGAAGATGTTCTAGAACATATCAAAATTCTTTATTGAGCCCTACGGAAGTCTATTGTACCATTTAGAGGCTACCCCCTTGAAAGTCTAAGAAAACGCTCTGCACAGGAACTTATCATCGTCATCGAAATTAATCATAATTTTTTTGAATTGTTCGATGTGATTATCCGGGTCTTGTGTCCCATTGAATTTTTCTAGCTTTGAAATATCAAAATGCTTTGGAAGGTTTCCCACCAAAATGTCCGGGGACAGAGGAGAGGCTTTCCAATTATGACCCGCGCGATAAACGTTGGATCGTAAGTTGTCATTGTTCGGAAAGTACAACCCCTCCTCAAATGGTAGAGTATATTGGTGCTGCCACTCCAAATTTCGCGGGCCCATGTCCTGTTTCCTATCAGGATACTTTGCCTGTCCATAAGACCGATCGCCACCTCGAGCATGGTGACTCTTTTCCCTCGAAGATTTCCTCTCCGAGCTTCTTCCTCTTCAGAAATCGGTGTGCCTACGATCGCGTTTTTTCTTTCTGTGGTATTTCCGAGGGGACGACTCCGAGGAGCTGTATTGAGAGTAATCACTTGAGTCAGTCGAATTCGAACGTCGCCTCTCTCTTCTCCTCGGCAATCGCCACTCGCGTCCTCGGTATCTGTCGTCTCTATTTTTGGGACGAAATTCAGTTTCGCGCTCCTCTTTTTCAATAATTGGCTCCCTCCTGTACGGTGTCCTTTTCTGCTTTCAATCTTTTGATCTCTAACAGCAATTCATTCCTTCGAGCCAACATATCTGAGTCGTCGAAAGCGTTTCTGACTCGCTGACCCCCTAGTCCCTCGTATTCCATATCGTTCCGGTAGTCATCGCCTACTAGGTTCTCCTCGCAATTGTTAACCAAATCGTCCCCTTGTTCTTCCATAGTTCTCCTCGGAACAGAAATTATTTCCAGGAAGTGATTGCCGTCAGAGCGATCTTCGTTTCCCACAGACGGCGCCACTGAAGAGTTCTAAGAAAGTACAGGGGTGATTATGCGATACGAGGATTTCTTAGTGATGATTCTGTGATACAAAAATCTCTTAGTGTCAATATGAATAAATCTAATCTGTTTAGGTGCAGGTTTTAGAGAGAGAAAGTGAGAGCTCTTAGGTTAAGTAGAGAGAGAGAAAGTATTATATTATTCATCTCGGGATCTGTGAAACGTGTGTGGTCCTTTTATAGTACAATTGTGGACCCCACACGCTTTAATTCCTATTAATTACATTTTTAGTCACTACATCTTATTTTCTTTCTATTCTTGCTATTTCTTAGATAGCTTATACAATTTTCCCCTCACACAATTTCCTCTTTGCATTTTCCTCCTATCATACTTCTTCTTTGCAATTTTCTCCTGTCATGTTTTTTCTTCACACTTTTCTCCTTGTCTTTTATTCTTCCTTATCAGCCTCGGCAAAGCCAAATTTATGTATATGGGGGAAACCAGCTCTCCAACTTCTCCCACGGGAGGTAATTCGTCTGAGATGGTTCAGCTTACTCCTTCCATACGAGGGTGGCGAACTGGTACTAACACTGCTGTGACTTTTTTAGGTCTTAATCGACGGCCACTGACGCCAGCGGAGTTGGATCCCGAGCGGGCTCGTCAGCAACAAGACGAGGCTCATCTGGCACAAACTGGTAGCAGTTCTGGCCCTACAGATCCTTGCGTTCAACCATCCGACCCGAGCGCCGCCACCACCACTAGCTCTGACAAAGTTCCGGTAGTAAATACCGAAGAATCAGAGGCGGACGTTCTGCCCGCAGAAGTCGGTATTGCTGCTGCTGGAAATGCCGCTACCCCTCCCGAGGAGTCGCTTCCCGAGGAGATAGAGGCAGTCATAACCACCACCTATCACCGCTGGCTACCCGCGAACAACGTCATCTCTCTTTTTGAAGGCAAGTATCTTTACTTCACTGCTGCTGAGCAAGAAGAGCTGCTGATCCGTTGGGGCATTCCGGAGTGCGTCACTCTTCGGTTTCCCGTTCCTGAAGAGACTCATGTACACGTTCGGTCACGAGAGATTGTGGTTTTCACCGAATTGTTCAACTGGGGCCTCAGGTTCCCTCTGGACCCTGAGATTGCTCTGTACTTCCGAACCCTCCAAATCTGCCCCTCTCAGCTGACGCCCAATGCATGGTACACACTGATGTCTTGCATAATGGCCTCGCGCTTGTCGGGTCGGGTCATGCCTATGGAGGAGTATATAGCCATGTTCGGTCTATCCAAATCCCCCAAGTTCCCGTTCTTCTACTCTTCTCTGGCGAACACATGGAAGATAATAAATGATTTACTTGAGGGTGACAAGGATTGGAAGCATCGCTTCGTCTTTCTTAGCTGCTGCTGGGAAAATGGCCGCCCTTACCGCAAGGAGAACCCGAGGCAATTGCTCCGGACCTGGGTTCCCGATGGTAAGCCCCCGTTTTTTTTTAATTATTGTACCTATCCTTTGTGTATTGTCGAAGGAGTTCTTACAGGGACTGAAAAAGGACTACATCAAATCAGGCAAAGTCACCTTCCAAGTGTTGAAGGACTATGCCAAGAAGCACTGGGGCCAGACAATGCACCGGGCCTTTAAGAACACCAACCTCATTATGAGTAACCTCTGGCGTTTCTTGTCAGAGGTGCTCACTATTGAGCAGCTGCGTCAGCCCCCGAGAATGGAGGACATGATTGCAAAAACGGATGCGCCCGATGCCCATATTTTCCTCCCAAAGCGCAACAAGGCACCTAACAAGCGCCCAAAATCCGACGATGATGTCGAGGAAAACAATGCTAGTGCTGAGGAGGCGGGGGCGGATTTGCATCAGGATGAAGATGTTGCTGAGGGCGGGGAGGTCGATCAGAACCAAGGGCTGGCGCAGAAAAGGAAGGGTCGGGCCGGCGAAGAGGGGGTTCCGGCTAAGAAGTTTAAGCCTTAGAAGAAAGAGGGCGGGTCGGCTGTTGGCGCTGACAATGCTACCGTTCCGAAGCTGTTTGACCAGTATGGGGGAGCTAAGGGTGGCTCGATGATTGATCCCGTAGTGGTGATCCCTGATGATGCTAGCCCCCGAAGGCTCCTATACATGCCACGGCGTCGTCGAGTGGCACGAAGCTTCCGGTGCTGTCGGTGCCTGGGAGTCCGCACATGTTTCCGTCGTAGATAACCGACGGATTGGCCCTTACCCTATACAACATGCTTGTGCCCTTGGCCCTGAAAGAACGTCGGGCAGGGGAGCTGAGTCGGCAACTGTCGGGCGCAGAAGCGAACGGTACCGATCTGCAAGAGGAAGTGCGGAAGGCCAAAGCGGCTCAGGACTTGGCCGAGGAAAAGCTTAAAGAGACTGAGGGTGATTTAGAGCAGGCCAGGAAGGCCGGGGAGGATCGTGCTGCGGTCTTGGTGCGGGAGATCACCGATCCGAAGACAGCCAATACGCTTTTTGCTAAAAAATGCAAGAAGTGGATGGAGAAAGAGACGGCCGAGGCCAAGGCCGCATACGTGCTGTCTTTTCACCAACGCTTCCACGACCTTTCCCTTGGATCAATGTGGTTGGACGTTCTTGAAGATGATCGTCCTTCTGGTGTTATTCCCGAGGATGATGAATCAGACGACCCTGAGTGAGAGGAAGAAGATGCTTGACTCCCGACGTCCTTAGTTTTTGTGCTTTTGCATTTTATTGTTTTAAGACGTGTGGATTTTGGGGAATGCGGAGTCCCCTACAAAATTCTTTTGTAAACAAAATTTCCCGACAATCAATTATTGCATTCGTACTTTATATTTTTTGTGAATGTTACATTCGGTAATGGTTTTGTGAGGGTCGGAACATAATGGTCGGGATTTTAAGATGTAGATCAGTTTGGAAACTGAAAAACCGATGAAGGTTCTGTAGATCAATGTAAAATTGAAAATTTTCCCGTAGGGTCGGGAATTTTAAGATGTAGATCAGTTCGGAAACTGAAAAACCAATGACGGTTTTGTAGATCAATGTAAAATTGAAAGTTTTCTCGTAGGGTCGGAAATTTTAAGATGCAGATGAGTTTGAACACTGAAAAACCAATGACGGTTCTATAGATCAATGTAAAATTGAAAGTCTTCACGTAGGGTCGGGAATTTTAAGATGTAGATCAGTTTGAACACTGAAAAACCTATTAAGGTTCTGTTGATCAATCAAGATTAGTAAGAACAATCGTTGATCAGCTCGTTAGCTGAAAAAGTTTGTAATACTTCAAAGATTGGAAGGCAAAACGTTTTTGATTAAAAAAGGGGGTCGGGTGTTGTCGATGCCTCGTTAAAACCTTCTCGCGCCACCGAGGTAGGAAAGAGTGCATCCCCGACCAAGAGATTCTTACACATAATGCTCAGAGAGTTACAAGAATGTGAAATTACTCTTAATACAATTTCAAATGTTCAATGTTCCATGGCAGCCTTAATGAATGCCGAGCTTGTCCCGCAAACGATATGTCCCGCTCTTAATTTTCTCTATCAATTCGTATGGTCCTTCCTAGTTCGGGGCGAGCTTGCCGAGGCTTTTGTCTTTGGTGTGCGGAAAAACACGTCTCAAAACCTTATCACCGACTTTGAATTCCCGACGTCGTACTTTAGACGCATACCGACTCCTCATTAGGGTCTGATAGTGTAAAGATTTTAGCTGAGCGCGATTCCGTTTTTCTTCTATGAGGTCGAGAGCCAACTGTCTGTCGCCTTGATTTATGTTTTCATCGTAGGTACCGATCCTAAAAGATGGAAAAATGGATTCTGCCGGAGTGACGTCGTCCATACCATATACCAGAGCATAAGGTGACTCTTGGGTCGTCGTTCGAGGAGTGGTTCGGTAAGCACATAACACTTCTTGTAGATAGTCCGGCCATTTGCCAACCTTTCTTTCGAGGTTCTTTTTGAGCCTATCAAGAATGGTTCGGTTGGTGACTTCGACTTGCCCGCTCGCTTGAGGGTGAAATGGAGCAAAGAAGCATTGCCTAATCCTGTGAGTTGTGCAAAAAGATTTCATCTCTCTGCTGTCGAATTGGGGTCTGTTATCCATGGTGAGCCTCTGGGTACCCCGAACCGACAACAGATATTGGACCAAATAAACTTGACGATGTCTTTAGTCTTAGTGGCGGATAATGGCTCGGCTTCAACCCATTTGGAAAAATAATCCACCGCCACCACAATTGTCTGTCTCCCACCAGAGGCCATTGGTAACAGTCCCACCATGTCGATTCCCCATCGGTCGAAGGGTAACCCTTCTGATATGGATTCTAAAGGAGCCGCGGGTACGTTCATCGCTTTCGCAAATCTTTGACAAGTATCGCAGGTTTTTACTATCTGCTGCGCGTCCATCGTTATCGTCGGCCAATAAAATCCAGCGAGAAAAATTCTTCTAATTAAGGCCTTGTAGCCACAATGAGCTGCGCCATCTCCGTCATGTAATTCGGATACAATTATCTATGACTCATGGACCCCCAGACACCTCAGCAATGGCCGGCTGAATGACTTTTTGTATAATATGTTGCCCAATAAAACGTATCCTCGGGCCTTGTTGCGAATCATTCGAGCCGCTTTGCCATTGTTTGGTAGTTGACCTTCGGCTGGGAAGGCTATGATATCACGCCGCCAATCCGAAATGGTTACCGAAGATATCTGGAAAGCAATTTCAGGCCGGTTATCCAGTTCCTGCCTCTTTATGATGGACGGATTTTCTTGTTCGGTTACCCAGGGTTAATTGCTTGAGCAAGAGGCTGATGCTAGAGAGTCTGCCACCACGTTTTCACTTCTCGGGACAAATTCATACGTGATCTTGACAAATGAGGCGGCTAGCACTCTTAACGCGGCTAAGTACTGGACCAGATGCTCTTTCCTGGCTCCCGAGGCTTGATTTACCAAAAGCTGGGAATCGCTAACGAGGCGTACCTGCCTTGCTCCACAAACCTGTGCTAGTCGCAGGCCGGCCAGGGCGGCTTCATATTCGGCTTCGTTGTTGGAGGTAGGGAACCCGAATCGGATGGCCTGGTGCATACTTATGCCTGTTGGGGTAACTATCTGGCACACCCGCTCCGCAGCCATTGACGTTTGCCCCCCCGTCGGTGCGGACGATCCACTCATTTGGTTCGGCTTCTCCAGATGGTGCGTCTTGGTCCAGACGCCCGGAATGGAATTCTACTAAAAAGTCAACTAGAGCTTGGCCTTTGACGGCTGTTCGAGGTTCAAAGTTGATGTTGAAATCGCCCAACTCGACCAACCATTTAGACATTCTCCCTGACATGTCCAGTCGCTGCAGGACATACTTGAGCGGAAATGAGGTGCGAACGACAATGGGGTGGGCTTGAAAATATGGCCGTATTTTTTGTGCTGCGGTCACTAAGGCTAAGGCCATTTTCTCCAGCCTCAAATACCGCATTTCTGCATCGAGTAAGCTTTTACTTACGAAGTAGACCGTTGTAGGGTCCGTTCACGACTCGCTTATCAAGGCCGCACTTACTGCAAAATCTGTAACCGCAAAGTAAAGAAAAAGAGTCTCTCCCGTTAGAGGCTTCGTTAGGAGGTTCAGGGACGATAGATAGCGCTTAATCCCTAAAAAAGCTTCGTCACATTCGGGCGTCCACACAAAATTCTTGGAATTTCTCAAGACCTGAAAAAATGGAGCGCACTTGTCAGACGAACGAGAGATAAACCGATTTAAAGCAGCTAGATTCCCAGATAGTATCTGGACTTCCTTGATGCTCTTATGTGGGGTCATGTCAGTAAGAGCTCAGAGTTGGATGGGGTCGGCTTCAATCCCTTTTTCGCTAACAAAGAACCCCAGGAACTTGCCCGACCTTACCCCGAATAAGCATTTTTCAGAGTTGAGCTTGAGGTTTATACCCCTGAGGTTATCAAAAGTTTCCTGTAAATCGGCGAGATGGTCCTCCTCCGTGCCGCTCTTCACTAACATGTCATCGATGTAGACCTCCATATTCTTCCCTATCTGATCATCGAACGTTTTATTAACTAGCCTCTGATACGTTGCTTCGGCATTTTTTAATCTGAACGGCATAACCTTGTAGCAATACAAGCCTCGGCCCGTAATAAACGTTGTGTTTTCCTGATCTGTTGGGTGAAATTTGATATGATTATAGCCGGCGTACGCATCCATAAACGATAACAGTCTGTTTTGCGAGGTCGAGTCTACCAATTAGTCAATCCTCGACATTGGGAAGGGGTCCTTCGGGCATGCCCGATTGAGGTCGGTGAAGTCCACGCACATCCTCCACTTTTCTTCTTTACTAGGACGGGATTAGAGGTCCAGAGCGGGTAACTTGACTCCTTGATGTGCCCGACGCTGATCATTCTTTCGACCTCACGCAGAATGATTTCTGCCTTTTCCGGGGAAAAAGCCCGACGCTTTTGAGAGATGGGTCTGACGTTTTTGTTGACAGTTAGCTTGTGAATCGCACAAGACTTTGGAACTTTGGTTAAGTCCCTCGAGCACCACGCTAATAAATCTAAATTCTCCCGTAGTAAAGATAACAATTGTTTCCTGAAAGCTAGTGACAAACGGATCCCGATCTGCAGAACTCTACCTTCGGTAAATGGGTGTCGTTCGCATTCCTCGTCGGTAGTCAAATAGCTAGGAGCTTCCCTAGGATCATCAACGGGCAACGACCCCAGGGCAGCCCCTTTAATTGCTCGGTAACACTCTCGTGCCGCTTTCTGGCTGCTTCGGACAATACCCACATTGTTTCCGACTACGTATTTCAAACATTGATGGACTGTGGATGATACCGCATGCATTCGTGATATCCATGATCTGCCAAAAATCGCATTATGAGAAGCCGTACCACCACGAATAAAACGGTGACCTCCTTCTTAAACGGGCCGCGTCCTAGCTGAACGACGCCCTCAAATTCTCCGACCACATCAGCAGCTGATCCCGTAAATCTTATGATAGTGCGATCCGACCGTGTAATGATCGCAGGTGTCCGAAACTTTGCAAAAGTGGACGCGAAGATTATGTTGGCTGAGCTACCGGTATCCACCAAGATACACCGGACCTCTTCCCCCGGAATGGCCGCCCCGATAACGATGGCGTCCTCATGAGGGCCGGCTATATCTCTCATGTCGTCGTCGTCAAAATACAGGATCAGTGATGGGACACTTTTGGAGTGGGGGTAGGTCTGAGCTTCCAGCTGGGTGGTCAGATTCACGATATGTCTTTTTCTGGAAGAGTGTGTGGTACCTGCCATAGAGTCTCCATCGAAGATAGTCATAGATTCGAAGAATTTACAAACGTTTTTTACGTTACCAATACTTTCCTTAGCTTCTTCTTCGAAGATCCCGATGATGTTTCGATTCATCTCGGGTCGAGGTACTCAATGGAAACATCAAAAGGGTCAATGACCTCGGAAATGGTCATGGTGGTTTCGGACTTCGGTACCGTTACGACTTCTCTTGAAGTTGTGTTCTGCTGGGTTTTCTTCTTTACGTATTCCAGGAGGTTTCCGTGCTCTATGAGCATCTGTATCTCTTTTTTAAGGGCAATGCAGTCCTTAGTATCGTGCCCCACGTCTTCGTGATAGCGACAATAGCGGTTATTCCTCTGTTCCCGAGGCGTTGGTATGGGGAAAGGCCTCCGATACATCCCGTTTTTTTTAGTTTTTTCGTAGATCGATGATACACATTATGTCAGGTCGGCAAAGTAAGCAGGTCGGATCCGCTTGTTAGATATGGGTCGAGAAACCGCTTGACTCGTCTGCTTCATTTTTTGGCTCGGGGGAGACGAAGTCTTGATAGGTAAGGATTGGGTCAGAGGTATCATGCTAACCGGCTGGGCTGGCTGAGCGTAGCTAGATTGAGCCCCTTGTCTTATCACGACCGCTGCTTGCGCGCTCTGCTGAATTTGCGTTGCCAGCTCGGATGCCTCGGTCTCTTCGATCGGTATTTGTTTCTCTATTTGAGCCAGAAGGGCGGAAAAAGTAAGTGCTTGCTTCTTAGTCACCGTTTGCTTCATCGGTCCCGGGAGCAAGCCCAAACGATACACGGTTAGGGCCACGTTTTCCTCGCAATGGTCCATGTCGGTTTTAGCGTCAATAAAACGCTTGGTATATTCCCTGAGGCTCTCTCCTAGCCTCTGCTTACAATTCATGATGGTGTCTCCGTTGGCTCGGAAACTCTTACTTCCGATGAAATGTTGTCTAAACATTGTCCAGAACATCCTGAAGTTTTTTATGCAACCTTGTGGTAACCGGTTGTACAATTTGGATGCCCGGTCCCGGAAGGTCATCGAAAATTCCCGACATAGAAGTTTATCGTCGTTGTCGAAACTCAGCATGAAGTTTTTGAAGGCTTCCAAGTGGTTATCTGGGTCCTTCTTTCCGTCATATTTTTCCAATTTGGAAATATCAAACCTCTTCAGAAGGTGCTCCGCTAATATCTCATCGGACAACGGCGAAGCTAACCTATTCATCCTGAACCCGAAAGCTCCGCCTCCGAGTCCTTCTGTCTGAATCCTGTAGAGGCCCTCATTCCCGAATTGATAAATTGGCTGCTAGTTCGGTACCCCTGGTTCTGGCTGTTCGAAGGTTGCCATTGTACCTGAGGCAGCACTACCCGCTCTTCCATGCTGTCTGCTGGCATTTCTTCTTTCTCAAACGACACGGGCGTTCGTTTCTCGGTGTTGCCTTTCTTGTACTTAGGAGAATCTGACCGGGGTCCCCGGTGGCGTCGGGAACGATTTTTCCGTGCGCGCTTGCTCAACCTTTCCCGACGTGGGTACTCCCTTCCTGACAAATCATCCGAGGTATAGTCGACGGAGACGCCGCGGTTATCCTATGGGTACCGCTGTTCTCTGGAGTTTTGCCCATCCTCTGGATGAGGCTCTCGATAATACCTAACTGGTCGGGCCTCGATGCGATGTCCCGCAGTCGGGTTGCCTTCGCCTCGGTTATCGATGAATGGTTCTTTACCTTTTCCTGCTCGAATCCTTTTCGTGTCTAACTCCCGCTCTCTTTCAGCATTTAATCTGGCAATGTCTTCCAGGAGCTGTCTTCCGGTCATGATAAGAGTCGAACGTTTATCCCGACTCTGGGCGTAACGTTCCCGACCCGGAGCTTCTTCGCCCTCAGACAACGAAACGGCTCGGGCTACTTCTCTCCCAACCCTCTCTTCGACAGCCTCGTCATTCATCCTTTAAGATCAGATCGCGATTTTCAAAGAAAAAGATTCCTTCTTGGTATCACGGATTCCCACACGGCGCCGATGAATAAATGACTAGGAAGAATATTGGGTCTTGGACCTGATTTGACTAGAGAGAGAGTGTAGAGAGAGAAAGCGGAAAGAGAATATTATATTGTGGAATGTCCCACCTACCAAGAATAATGGGTCTCCTTTTATAGTAAAGAAAGGTGGACCCATTAATGTCCTTGGTGGGTTGTTTTATTTCTATTTTGGTCCTTCATCAAATACATTGTTTACAAATTAACCTCTAATAAGCTGTAAATGCTATTACAATCACGCCAATTCCCTTTTACTCATAATTAACTTTTTATTGTTAATTCTGGCGAATTATTCCCTTATCAAGTATAATACTTCCTTTTTTGTAATTGGAACTTTTTAGCGATGTTTTCTTAACATGGTATTTTATTCATGTGTTGAGTTTAAATATTCTTGAGATGTGTTTTGAGTTCAAAAAGATGAACTTGCTTGTCCAAACTTCTTTGGAGTGTGTTTTGAGTCCAAAAAGATGAATTTGCTTGTCCAAACTTATTTGGAGTGTGTTTTGAGTCCAAAAAGATGAACTGGCTTGTCCAAACTTCTTTGTAGGGTGTTTTTAGACCAAAAAGATGAACTTGCTCGTGTTTTTAAAGAAGGCGATAAAACTTGATATTAAGCCGTCTATTTAGGCACCTCATTAAAACCTTCCTGCGCCACCAGGGTAGGAAAGAGTATGCCACCAGAACTTACATAAACTGTTAAAGAAAATATTTACAAATCACTTAATCAAACTAGATAAGCCTTTAGATGCTCAATGTTCCATGGATGGGGAAGATCTCTTCCTTCTTTATCTTTCAATATGTATGTCCCCGGTTTCAACTTCCTTGTGATTATGTATGGCCCTTCCCAATTTGGGGCGAGTTTCCCGAGTTTCTTATCTTTTGTGTGCAGGAAGACTTTTCTTAGTACCCTATCCCCCACCTCGAACTCTCTTCTTCTGACCTTCGACGAATAACGTCTTCTCATCAACGTTTGATAGTGCAAGGAATTTAGTTGAGCCTTTCTTCTTTTCTCTTCTATTAGATCAAGTTCTGTGCATTTTCCTTTGTCATTCCCCTCCTCGGAATATTCATTCAATCGGAAAGATGGGAACATTTTCTCCGATGACACGACTGCGTCCATCCCATATACGAGCGCGAAGGGTGACTCATGTGTTGCTGTCCGAGGAGTGGTTCTATATGCCCATAACACTTCTTGTAAGTAGTTTGGCCATTTCCCTGCTTTATCTTCTAAAAATTTTTATAGACCATCCAACATCGTTCGATTATTTACTACGACCTGACCGTTCGCTTGGGGGTGGAATGGGGTCGAAAAACATTGTTGTGTCCCCTTAAAGGCGCAGAAATCTCTCATTTCATTGTTATCAAATTGGGGGACATTATCCATTGTTATCTTCCTGGGTATGCCAAAATGGCAACAAATGTTAGAAATGATAAACTTAATTGCATCTTTTGCCCTTTTTCCTGCTAATAGTTCTGCTTCCACCCACTTAGAAAAAATAATCCACGACAACGATGATGGTTTGACGTTCCCCTGAAGCCATAAGAAGTGGTCCGACCAGATCTATCCCCCATCGGTCGAAAGGGAGAGATTCTGATATTGATTCTAGATGTACCCTAGGTAGGTGGATCGAGTTCGCAAATCGTTGATACGTGTCACATTTCAGCACTAGCTCTTTAGCGTCTGCTGAGAGGGTCGGCCAATAGTATCCTGCCATAAAAACCCTTCGTACCAACGTCTTGTATCCACAATGAGCAGAGCCTTCCACGTCGTGCAACTCGAAGAGTATTAGCTGCGACCCATCCTTCCCTAAACAACAAAGTAAGGATCGACTAAAAGATCGTTTATACAGGACATCTCCGAGGACGATGTATCTGTAAGCCTTGAAATGTATTCTCGTAGCTCTGACTTTATCAACATGCAGCATGTCATGGAGTAGAAAATCTTGTATTTCACTTCTCTAGTATTTCGTTAAAGTCGTGGATATCTGGAATGCTTCGATGCTATCTTCCCTTGCTTCGGATCCCTTGACTATAGACGGATTTTCTTGAGTCACTATCCACGGGTACCCCTCCGAGTAAGATGCCTTGGCCAATGAATCAGCCACTGAGTTCCCTGTCCTGTGGACATGCTCAAATCGGATGCCTTCGAACTCTAAAGCCAGCTCTTTCAACACTCCCAGATACTTTACCAAATGATCTTTTCTTACCTCCGAACATCCAATGGCGAGGTTCACTAGGAGTTGAGAATCACTGATCAATTTAACCCGTTTAACCCCGCAAATCTTCGCTAGTCGCAATCCGGCCAGAGCTGCTTCATACTCTGCCCCATTGTTTGATGCTTGGAAACCGAGTTGAATTACTTGATACATTGTGGTTTCATCCGGTGACGTTAACTGCACACCTGCTCCACATCCCAATGATCTAGAACCCCCATTTGTTTGGACTAGCCACTCAGGGTCGGATTTTTCTTCTTCTATGTCTACGATGTCTCTGTTCGAATGAAATTCCACTAAAACTTCTGCTAGCGCCTTCACTTTGATTGTTGTTCGTGGCTTGAACTCAATATCGAAATCCCCCAGTTCTATTGACCACTTGGTTATCCTTTCAGATACGTCGGGTCTTTGTAGCATACGTTTCAAAGGAAAAGATGTTCGTACCACTAACGCCTTCACTTTGATTGTTGTTCGTGGCTTGAACTCAATATCGAAATCCCCCAGTTCTATTGACCACTTGGTCATCCTTCCAGATACGTCGGGTCTTTGTAGCATACGTTTCAAAGGAAAAGATGTTCGTACCACTATTGTATGAGCGTGGAAGTATGGCCTCATTTTTCGAGCCGATGTTATTAGGGCGAGGGCTAGCTTTTCCAACTTGAGGTATTTTTTCTGCATCAAGGAGGCTTTTGCTTATATAATAAACTGGTTTAGATAGGCATGCTTCTTCTCGGACTAAAACCGAACTGACTACACAGTCGGACACTGCCAGGTATAGAAATAATTTTTCCTCCGGATTCAGCTTCGTCAGTATCTTTGGGGAGAAAAAATGTTTCTTGATTTGATTGAAGGTTTCAGAATATTCTTGAGTCAAGTTGAACCGGTTTGCTTTCCTCAAAACCTGGAAGAAAGGAACACACTTGTCCGACGACCTGGATATGAATCTGTTTAAAGCAGCCAACCTTCCAGTTAAAATTTACACTTCCTTAATAGTTCTAGGTGGATCCATAGTACATAAGGAATTTAACCGCACCGAATCTGCTTTGATGCCCTGCTCAGTGACTATGTAACCTAAAATATTTCATGATCTTACTCCAAACGTGCACTTTTCTGGGTTCAACTTGAGATTTATTTTAGCAAAATTAACAAAAGTCTCTTCTAGGTCAGCCAAGTGGTCTTCATCTCTTAAGCTTTAGACTAACATATCGTCGATATAAACTTCCATGTTTCTGCCAATTTGACTTTCGAATGCTTTATTTACTAGCCACTGGTACGTCACCCCCGCATTTTTTAGTCTGAATGACATAACTCGGTAGCAATGAAGACCTCTTCCAGTTATGAAAGTCGTGCTCTCCTGATCCCTTAGATCCATCCGGATTTGATTGTATCCAGCATATGCATCCATAAACGACAGTAAACGATTTCCGGACGTCGAATCCACAAGTTGGTCTATTCGCGGGACCGGGAAAGGATCCTTAAGGCAGACTCTATTTAAATCGGTGAAGTCTACACACATCCGTCATTTGTCATTCTTCTTTTTTACCAAGACCGGGTTAGCGGTCCATAACGAATATTGTAATTAGCGGATGTGGCTAACTTTCGTTAGGCGGTCTACCTCTGCCATGATTACTTCGGTTTTTTCTTGGGAAAAAGATCTTGGTTTCTGAATGATTGGGCGTACGCTGTTCAGAATAGCTAATCTGTGACAAATGAACTCTTCCGGTACTCCTGTAACATCCTCTGTATACCACGCGAACAAATGTAATTTGGTCGAAAGAATTCTGACTAAGCTTTCTTTTACCTCAGGCGATAACCTTATTCCTATCTTGAGACTTTTCCCAGGGACACACATGATCCTCAAAACCTTCATTGGGGACCATGAATCTAGGGGACTCCCTCGGATCATCAACAGGATCAGAATCCGAAGGAGGCCCCCCTGACTGCTATTCTTTTTTGCATCTGACCCCTATCAACTACTAAGGGGCCAATGCTGCCTTGTAGCACTCTCTAGCCATTTTTTGACTTTATCTTACAGTTCCGATGTTGCTTCCCACTACATATTTCAAGAATTGGTGGATCGTGGATGGTACATCATGCATTTTAGACAACCAAGATCTTCCAAAGATGGAATTGTACGATATGGGTGCATCCACTACAATGAACAGTACTGTCACTATTTTCTTGAATGGTCCCCTGCCTAGTTCCACCACGCCTTCAATTTATCCAACGACGTTCGCGGTCGCACCGGTGAACCCTACTATCGTCATGTCGGATCGTTGAATAGTTGGAGGATTGGTTATCTTACTGTAGGTGGTCATGAACATGATATTGGCAGAACTGCCCGTGTCAATCAGAATCTTTCTTATCTCGTTTCCGTTATCTCCGCTCCGATCACCACGACATATTCATACGGGCCAACGATCTCCCTCATGTCGTCGTCCTCGAAACAAATGATTGGTGACGGGTTCCGATAAAGGTATGATGACGCTCTTGCATCCAACTATGTTGCTAAGCTAACGATATGTCTCTTCCTTGAGTAGTTTGATATTCCTGCCACTGTATCTCCCCCAAAAATGGTTAGCGATTCAAAGAATGAACATAAGTCACTGACCTTTCCTCGAGAGATAATTTCCTCTACCATGTTTATGTTATTCATGCGCGGCTTCGGATCAAGATACTCTGTTGCCACATCAAAAGTATCCAAAAACTCTTCTTCGATTGCATCAGAAATCACCATGGTACCATCTTGTCTTGGGGAAACTTCTTGTTTGGGAACCAATGCAGTGTTCTTCTTGACAAAATCCACCAACTTACTGTTTTCTATCAAGTATTGAACTTCTTTCTTCAAAGCCACACAATCCTTAGTGTGATGCCCAATGTCTTCATCAAACTGGCAGTACTTGTTCTTCCTGTGCTCCCTCAGAGTCTGAAGAGGGAAGGGTTTGCGGAAATGCACATTTGCCTGTGCTTTTTCAAAGATTGTAGAAACACACTCGGTTAACTCGGCATAGTGAGCTGGTTGGACCCATTTATTCGAAGCTGGTCGTACATACTGTTGAGCTGTCAGACCCGCCTGATGGTACTGTTGGTTTTGAGTCACCCGTTGAGGGGTTTGAGTTGTTGCTTGAACTGTTTGAGTGCGCAGTCGGACAGTCGTAATTGGTTGAGCAGCTTGGGGTCGGGCATTCACCGTTGTCGTACTTGCTCTAGCTAGGTTCGGATCTTAATAGAATTGAGACATGGACTCTATCTTTGAGGCCCTGGTTTCTTAGACTAGAATTCGTTTTTCTATCTGATTTAACAGAACTCCAAACGCCATTGCTTGCATTTCTGCCGCATTGTCTTTCATCACCCCCGGAAGAAGACCCATCCGGAAGGCAGCCAACGCTTCCTTATCTTCACAGTACTCCATATCCGTCTTTACTTGGATGAATCGCTTGGTGTACTCCTTCAAACTTTCTCCAATATTTTGCCCACAGTAAATGATGGTGTCTCAATTAGCACGAAACTTCTTGCTTCTGACAAAGTGATGTCGGAACATGCTCCAGAACATATCAAAATACTTTATACACCCTTGAGGCACTCGGTTATACCAAGTAGAGGCAGCGTTCTTGAATGTCTGAGAGAAAGCTCTACATAGCAACTTATCGTCGTCATCATAGTTGATCATGAAGTTCTTGAACTGTTCGATGTGGTTGTCTGGATCCTGGGTCCCATCGAACTTCTCTAGCTTAGAAATATCGAACCATTTAGGAAGGTATCCAGAAATAATTTCCGGGGAGAGAGGTGAAGACCTCCAATTGTGTCCGACCTTGTAAGTGCTCCCCTCCCCCCAGACCATCATTTGTGGTTGGAGAAGTAAAATGGTTACTGACTCTAAAATCTTGTTGATAGCTGTCGGACTGAGTATGCCTCAGAGTAGTAGCAGGATCCTTGGAATGCATTTTTCTTTTACCAGCATCGTCTTTCCTCCTCGAATCACTCCTTATCCTGCTGGCTCGATGAGTGTGCTTATGCTTCCTCTGATATTTGTGCTTGCGATCCATCTTATATCTTGATTCAGTCTCCGAAGAAGAAGAATTATCGGATCTTAGTGAAGTGTATTCGCTCGAATCGGACAGCTCGTACTTTTGCTCGGATCTATTATATCTTTTAGAATGTCGATGGCTTTTCCGACGTCGGTTTTCTTTGGGTAGCACAACATCCTGGATCTGGTCGGCCTCGACCTTTTCTTGTCGGACCTTGGATCTGACCCTTTTCGTGCTTGCCACCATAACGTCTCTTTCAGCATTTAGTCTTTCGATGTCTTCCAACAACTCTCTCTGTCTGACGACCAAAATTGATTTCTCTAAAAGTTCCTCTGCACGCCGATCCGAAGCATTACCATCATTTGTGACCTGCTCTTCCATCAGATGATCTCCAGACTCGATTCCGACTAAGTTTTTGGTCGGGTTAGCCTCAATCTCTCTATGCATTTCTGTATCCATGTTTTTTTTAGTTTTTAGTTTTTAAGGTTTTAGAAAATTAATTATGGGTACCAAACGTTCCCACAGACGGCGCCACTGATTCGCTCAAAGATTCTTTAGTGAGGCTTAGAAGCGAAGATGTTCGTATGAAGGGGTCGAACTAGAGAATATTCGTATGACGTAAGTGAGAATAGTGAATTGCTAGAAATGAAAAATACAAAAGGAATAAGTGTTGTAATTATTACTCAATCATTATATATGAAAAATGGTAGAGGGTGAAATTACATATTTACCATTATGAGAATGGATTTCTTACCCCATTATTTTACTATTTACAAACTAGTTCTTGGGGACTATCACTCAAGTCCCTCACTTCTTATGTGTGCTTTACTTTGGGCCTTAGCCACTTAATACATTGACCTTAACCTTATTAATAGGCTAAATTACATGCCAAACACCTATATTTTCCTTCCCTTATCAATGTGGAAAAAGGCATTAAAGATTAAAGTTGGGTGGTTCATGATGAACCAAGAAAACCAACACCAAAACCAATTGATGAAGACTTATATAGAATTTCACGTGAACTTTTATTAGCAAAACCTAAAAAGAAGAGAGGGTTTGGCTTCTTTTCAAGATTCAAATGAATCACGAGAGATCGAAAGACGAAAATATTATATATTATAATCAAATGGAATTATAGACAAATATAAATATAAATTTATGTTTCGCTGAGTTTGTTTAATTAGAGTTTAGTGGTCGTTTGTGATTAATAATGAATATTAGTATTTCCTGTGTTTTTTAAAGTTATAGTTTTTACCGAAAAAGTTGAATTTTCATCTAAATGTTGTTGTTTTTTTTGGAAAGTAAGTTATAGATATGTGTTCGTCTAGTGATTGTCGACGTTTTGGTATGTTGTTTGTTGAATTTGGGTTAGATACGAGGGATTAGGGTTCTTGGAAATTTGGAGGGTAGGGTTTCTTTACAAATCTGTTTTTATGATTTTTGTTTAGTTAGAGAGAGAAAACTATAGGAAGAAGAAAAAATTGGTTTTATATATGAAGGGTAAATTGGTCAATGCAAAATAGATTTTTTTATTTTATTTTGGGGTCTTATTATAGCCAAAAGGGTCCCAAAATAGTCTTACTTTATTAAATTTGATGTTTTTTTCAAACATTTTTTTATCGTTAGTATAAAAATCAAGAGGATCTAATAGTATACTTAATTAAATTAAGAGAAAAAGATTTAGTAACCTATACTAAAGCTATATATTACTAATTATTAATTATTAATGGATAACAAAATATTTGTTAATTAACACTAGACAGCTAATATATATTTTGAAAATAGCATTTTAAATTTAAACATTAAATTTTATTTTTTAGTTTTTATATTTCAGTATCGTATTCAAAATCAATGTAGAATAATATTATTATTAATTAAAATAAAATAAAATAATTACTAATGTATCCTAAAAATATATATTATTTCGTAATAGATAACAAAATATTTCATTTTTATTTTTTTAAAATATTTTTCATTTTTCTTTCCAAAATTGATAGTATAACTTCAATTATAATTTATGAAATCTAATCTACAAAAGCAAACATATATATATATATACTTAAGATTCTGGATTCAATAAGAAAAAAGATAAAATTAATTTACGAAAACCTTTAAATAATGAAGGTGAATGTAGTTGAAGTGTTTTTTTTTATCTTTTATCGAATTGGCTTAAGTGTATGAAAGACATTGGGTTATTTTTTTTATAGGTATTTTACTCATAGAAAATTACTACACTAATAGTTTGGGTACCCGAACCATATTAAAATATTGTGGAAAAACATAAATATTGTGTGGAAACAAATATTGTTATCCCATTACGGGTACCAAATTCGACCCATTGTCATCCCAACATAATAGTATCAAAAAATAAATTTTAAAAAATAAATAAAAACAAAAAGTAAAAACAAATATTACATATCTTTTTAAAATTTTGAGATAAAAAAACTTATATGAGGAAATAGCTCCATAAGGTATATTATTTCCTCCAAATATTACATATCGTTTTTAAAAAAATTAAAATTAAAATAATAATAAAACTTATACGAGGAAATATTATTAATTATAAATTTTTAAAAAAACACGGTTTTATTTTTTATTTTTTTGTTCTTTATATAGTTTTCAATTTATAATTTGATGTCACCAACACTATCAAAACTTTATTTAAGCAAATGCATCATTCAAACAAATTACAGCAAATATATATGATTAACTTCTAAAATTAAAGCCTAAGAAAAACTCAATTTTTTTATAGATTACTCATGGAAAGAAGGCATCAGAACCAAAGATTCAACACCGGAAAACATCACACAGTCAACCAACATGATAATTTAATCTTATATTTTAGTTGTACATCCATCTAACATGAAAATGCATCTTTTAAAAAATGTTTGGTATAAAATAAAATAAAACTTATATTAAAAAATAGTTTCACACATAGTATTACCTTCCCATAAAAATCCTACTCACACAGCGACGACATAAACAAATAAAGACCAATTTTCTGTTCAATGTTTAATGGTAAGTGAAAATATTGCACATACGCTTTCTCGGCTGAACATCCTTCCGAAAAAAATATTGCCAAAAACATTAAATAAATTAAATACAATCTCATATCCATCTTAATAAAATTAGTTATTTATTTAAGAAACAGAATCATCATTCAACAAAAAAAACAAAACCATCTGCCTTAGTTTTTTTTATTTTCTATTTAATTAATTAACCAAGGATGACTTGACATTTTTTTGGGTGTGAGGTGACTTTTTTTTTAAGCTAACAATAGAATATATTTCGAAGACCCAAAAATATAGGATCCAAAACAAAGAGGATAATTACAAAAAAAAATAGAAAGTATAGGCCCTAAAACGAAAAAGGGATCAAATCCCTAAAATCAACTTCTTCTCTTCCACAATTTCTATAACTACTCCTTAATACAGTAACAAGCAAGCTTCACCTATAACGCTCTCCATTATGCTTCAAAACCATCAATCCTTAAAATCCAATAGATTTATTCCTTCAGCAGCTTCATAAGACATCCTGAAAGCTCAAGACATAATAACACTGCCATTTTTGGTACAAATCCTTCCATTCAAAAAGCCCGATCGATCTGCAATTAAGAGAGATTAGAGATGAAGAATTAATCGAGAAGAAAGAAGCGAAAGATTAAGAATTATCCCTTATATAAGTTATTTTGCGCTTTTCTAGGTCGATTATCGACTTCAGACGAGAAGGAAGAGTGTTGGAGCTAAAAGAAAGCTTCATTTTGCACTTGTTGGTCCATTTGGCCAACCAATCAGCAGCAAAATTTCGGGAGCGGCTGATGTGCTTGACCACCATGGACTGAAATCAAGCTCCCATAATTCCTTCTAGTTTCAGCGAATAAATGGGATAACTTCCCATAAGATTGGCTATGAGCTGAAATCAAGCTCCCATAATTCCTTCTAATGATAATGCTGCCACAAGCGTCGTCGCTGGGTAACGAGGAACCATCGACGTTGATTTTGATCTGGTTGATTGTAGGAGCTTGCCAGTAAAGAACAGATGGAGTTCTGGTTGTGGCACTGTTGAAGCAACCAAGAGACGAAGTTACAGATTGAAAGGAAGACCAGTTCTTGGGCTTGAGTAGCAAAGCTGTGTCGAGACGATAGATAAAATGAGAGACCAGGTTTATAGCAGACAAGGAAGTGCAACGAAGATCTTTGATTTTTGATTTATTTCTCATCATCCAGATGACCCTTGATACAATGGGAATAATAATAGAGCAAATATGAATGAGCTTGGAAGATGCCCAGAACCAAGAGCGGAGAAGATGAGGGAACTTCATAAATCTATCATTTCTCACTTTGAAAATCAGGGCAAAATGATTCCAAATGCTCCAAGCGAAAGGGCATTCAACAAACAGGTGAATGGTTGTCTCATCACTCTCACGAAATTGACATTTTGACACCAAGGTAAAATGTATTTTTTGTAGAGTGTCATTAGTGGGAAGCCAACCATGAAGAATCCTCCAAGTTAGGAAAGCACACTTTATTGGAGTGATGTTGTTCCAAAGCTTGCCAAAAAGCTTGGATTGGTTGTACTTCACTCTGAGATGAGACTAAGTCTCTCTGGTTTTAAAGGAGCCGTCTTTGGATATATACCACTGGAGGTAATTGGGATCATAATAATTGATGAGGGGGTCAGCTAAGTCCTTGATAGAACATAATCTTTTACAAACTTTGAAAGACCTGATTTTGTTGAAGTCACTTTCAAGAATATGATTGTAGTAAGTACTGTTAGTGAATTTAGCCCAGAGAGAGTCATTGCGCTTGAAGTTGAACCAAATGTTGCAAAAAGCTATAGTCTGGAGATCTTTAAGGTTTCTGATGTTGAGGCCGCCTTCAGGGTAAGTTTTACACAGTCTATTCCACTTGCTCCAATGAGTTTTAGACTGATTTTGAGAAGAACCCCATAGAAAACTGTTAAACAGTTTCTCAATCTTATCAATGATGCAGGTCGGGAGAAGATTTCTTTGCATCCAGTAGGCGGGGAGAGACATAAGAACAGAGTCAATCAAGCAGAGCTTACCGGCAAAAGATAAGTTCTTTCCCTCCCACTCTCTTATTCTGACACAGATGTTATTGAGAAGAGAATCATAATTGCACTTCCAGTTATTGTTGCTAAGGTTAACACCCAAATAGGAGATAAGGGGATTGTAATTAGAAAAACCAGTACTGTCAATCAAGGATTGAATCTTGATATCTAGCATTTTGTTAGAAGTAATGATAGAATTCTTCTCTTTGTTGATGGTCAGTCTAGAAAGATCTTAATAGTCCTGTAAAAATTTTCTCAAGGTAGCAATAGCATAAGGAGAACCATTAGTGAATCAGTATATCATCAGCGAATGCTAAAGATGATATATTGATTTGGCATCTAGTTTTATAGTGAATATAATTGTTATTATAGTATAACATGTTAAGACCTCTAAACGGGATTTCTTCAGCAATAATAAAGAGGTAGGGAGACAAGGGATCACCTTGTCTCAGGCCTCTTGTAATGCTGAAGTATCCAAAAGTAGTCCCATTAATGAGGACTGAAGTTTTAACTTTAGTTATTACATTGTTAATGTGTTTTATGAATTTAGTACATAAACCAAAAGTGTTGAGGACATGGTTAAGGAAACTGAATGACAATTTGTCAAAAGCCTTAGCCATGTCCACTTTTATGATGATATTGTCATGCTTAGTAGATTTATTGAAGTAAAAAATTAACTCATTAGCCAACAGAATGTTATTATGAATAGAACTTTTAGTCACATAAGCACCTTGGCTTTCAGAAATAATTTTAGGTATAATAGTCTTCATTCTTTTGCAGATAATTTTAGAGATGATCTTGTTGTAAGTAGTACACGGGCTCATAGGCCTGAAGTGCTTCCAACAATAAGGATTTTGAGACTTAGGAATGAGAACAATACCTGTGGCTAGAGCCCATTGAGGGAGGGGGTAGTCATTGAAGAAAGAAATGGTGGAATTATGGAGATCAGCTTTGATTATCTTCCAATAATGAGTGAAGACGATAGAATTAAACACATCCATGCATGCAGCACTGGTGGGACTAAGGCTTTTGATTGTAGCAAAGGCTTCCTCTTCAGTAGGGTTGCAAGTAAGATTTCTGATGTCCTGATCTGTAATGATATTAGGAATAGAATTAAATAAGTAATTGTTAGTTTCATCTTCAATATTTAAGTTAGTAGTTTCAGTGAGAATGTTTTGAAAATAGGAAATAGCAGAGCTGCAAATTTGATCCTCGTTAGTTAACCAATTGCCACCATCTTTAATCTTGGAGATGTAGTTTCTCCTGATCCTATTTTTGATGAAATTTTGATAGGTTTTGTAGCTCATATCACTGTCTTTGATCAAGGCAGAATAAGTCTTTTGATGCCAGAAGAGCTCTTCCTGATTTAACGCCTTGTTGAGGAGAGCATGAGCTTTAGAGATGTTAGTTTTGTTGATTTGGTTATTGCTTTCAAGGAGAATATCTTCACAACTTTTAACTTTCTATGCAGCTTCTTTCATCAGGTTGTAAATGTTTCCAAAAACATTTATGTTCCAACCTTTAAGAGCACATTTCAGTCTCTTCAACTTGTTCCAAAACTTAGTCATAGGAGGACCCTGCATTTGGATGTTCCAGTTAGCATTAACAAAAGGTAATAAATTTTCATTTAGACACCACATATTTTGAAATTTAAAACAATAATTTTTATGAGTGCTTCTGTTTGATATAGATATCATGATAGGAATATGGTTTGAGCATATTATGGGAAGATGGTGGACCAGGGTATTGTTGAATAAGTCATCCCACTCAGCATTATACAACACACGATCGAGCCGTCTCCATTTGGATTTATTAGTCCAGGTAAATCTATTCCTCATATACCTTGCATCTTCAAGCTTGCAAGTGTTGATGGAATTATTGAAGTATCCATAACTGTTTGAGCAGAGATTAGAACAACATTTTTGCTCAAAAGTGTTGAGGATGGTATTAAAGTCACCAAGGACCAACAAAGCCTCAACACTAACAAAAATATCACAAAGAGATTGCCAAAGAGCCAATCTGCCACTCCTTTGACATTTGGCATAAACCATCGTAAGCGTAATAGGCATAGTAGAGTTAGGAAACATGATCTCAGTATTGAGGAACTGAGGATGATCTAAGGTAACAAAGATGTTAAACCAATTAGACCACATAAGCCATATTTTGTTGTTACAATTAAAAGCAAAATTATTGAATCCCAAATAATTAGCAATAGTAGAAATATGAGTAGAGTCCACCATAGGCTCCTGAATGCATATGATACTGATATTCTTGTTCTTGCTGATGTTTTTTATTCTTCTTTGAGAAGATTTGTTGGAGATACCTCGGATAATCCAATTAAGGATTCTGATCATATTCAGGTGAGTTGGTAGTCCGTTTCTTGTCCCCAAACAGAGGCTTGTAAATTTTATTCTCATTAATACTTATGTTCTTATATTTAGCAGCTTTAATCTGTTTGCTTAAAAGAGACTTGAAGCTAGGATCTGTATCTTTCTGCTTAAGGACCGGTGTTGTTGGGAGACTACCAAAATTAAGGTGATTGGGAGTGTAAGCTTCATTCTCCTTGGAATTCTTGTATTGTTCTTAATTGCTTTCAAGATCAATGATGGCTTCTCATATGTCAATGCTTCTAGGAATTATCTATTAAGCAAGAGTGTTGACAAAAGTTTTTCCATTTTTTTCAACTATAGGAGAGATAGGATTGGGAGAAATGTTCTTGGGGATTCTGTCTTCACTACTAATTTCTTTGGTCTTGTTAACAGGTATGTATATTTGAGATTTAAGCTTTGGTTTGTTGGTTTCTTCACTGCTTGGCTTAACACTTTCTTTCAGGTTTTTTGTAGATAGTTTTCTGCATAATAAAGAATCATGATCCAGGTGGTAGCAATGGTTACAGTAAGCAGAAATATTCTTGTAGCTGACATGAATCCAACAGCCTTCATTAGAACCAAACCCCACCCACACATCATGTTGCAGCTTCACTGAAACATTCAATTCAACAAGGGCATATCAAGCATTGAAGATGGCCCGATTCTTGGGAGGAATCCAAGCTTTCAAAGGAGCTCCAATGGATTCAGCTATGGTAAGAATTATATCTTCTTTGTACATGTATGTAGGCACTCTTTCAAATCTTATCCACGTTGGGACAATAGGGTTTTCGTACTTGGGGTTAAAATCAGGAGACCATTTTATGAGTCTCGTGATTTTATGTCCCACTGTCCATGTAATTCTAGCCCAAAGCCTACACATATCATCATTGATGGAGAATTCTAAAAGTAAGTATCTTGAATCCCAGTTACAGACACTTACTTCCCTTTTGAATTTCTTAAGATTCGAGAAATGGTCCATAGCCTGCTTCTTTGGGATTCCCTGAGCAAATTTAGCGATTAGAGTATGCTTTTGACAGTTTTGAAGAAACTCTTTTGTTTCTTTTTTGAATTGAATCGAAATGTGGGATTGATGATGATTAATGAACTCAGGAACCATGGTTACAGGACTGGATTCTTTAGGTTTAACCATATCAACAAAGGATACCTTGGTAGCATGATTGTGGGAAGAGTTGTTGATGGCTGGAAAGTCTTTGAGTATTGCTCCTTGCTGTTCATCATACGAACAGATCAATCAAAATGATTGATTGGGGAAAGGAGAAGATCGAGAGAAAGAAGAAGATTAAGATTGAAGATCAAATCTTGAAGCTTTCTTGGAGCACATCTCCAAGTTTTTTTCTTCTGCGTTTTTTATCTAAGAAAGAGCTATTTGCTTGATTACGGAGTTCTGACTGAATAATTCATTATTAATAAGTCATTTAATGCTATTTAAAAAGAGATGATAATATATCGGGTTTCTTATATGTTTAATTTTTTTTTATTCCGAATTATTTCAGTTTTAATAATTTCAAACTTCAGTCGGAATTGTGCTTCGTGAATACATACTATTTGGTCTGTAGATACCAATTTTCTTATATCTTATCTTATATAAATGTATATTGTTTCATTTTGTATATTATTTTTTACTCGATTAACTTTTTCTTTAATAAAAATAGATTTTGGTCCGATCAGTTTACGGATCACAATTTTGATATTCGTATCGATTCGTCATATATTTTACAAAATTGGACTCAAATTCGCATTAGATAAAAAAAATTATTTTTTCGTAATTTTTATTTTTTTGCCTATAATTCACAATTCTTATTTAGCCTTTTTCGTGATTTACATTTTTAAAAATAGAATATTGATTTGTAATTTTTAACTATTTGTTCGTATTTAACAAATATGAGTTGTGAATTAGAGCTTAATTGTTGCAGATTTTTTTTAAAGAAATTTCAAAAAATATCGTTGAAAGATATAGTTCTGTTCGTTTAAAAAGATCAACCGAACTACGATTTATAAAATACAAAATTAAAAAAAAAAACACGGAGACTCTCATGTAAGTACCACCATTTGTTCAAAATTAATATTTAATACCAAATAAGATCGTTATCAATATTTGGTACCAAGCACTAGACAAAATCCTCTAATACCATTGTTTTGTAATATTCTACAGTATCTTCTAAAAAAGTGGGTTTTTTTTTCTTTTTCTTAGAAAAATTGTATATTTTTTAATATAATTCAAAAAAAATCTGAAACCACGGTTGTGTTTCTTTTCACGAGACGAATTAAACAAGTTGTGCAAATGATATGTTTTGAGAACTTTTTTAAAACTGTTAAAAAAGCATTGTTTAACCGTTTTAAAATTGCTAAAAATTAAAACTGTTAAAATCTAATTGAACTATATAAAACTATTAAACGTGCTAATTAGCAGTATTAGAGCATGTACAGTTATATGCGTTAAAATTATATGTTAACTAGTGACACATAGGAAAAATATCATTTAACTATTTTTTAGCTAACTAATTTAATTATGTTCCAATCGTGTAGGTTAAAAGACTATAATTAATGAATAAAATAACAAACATAGAAAATTGAGGAGGAAAGAAAGGAAAAGTAACCGCTAAAATACAAAGGATCCATGTGCTAACTCGCTCTGGGAATTTAACACACGAGTTAGCAAAATTTTCTTCAGTGTTTTAACTAATAATCAAGTTAACGGACGATTTAACACTTCGACTGTACATGGTCTTAGAAAACTTAAAAATGCTAATTAGCAGTTTTAAATTTTTAAGAGTGTTAGCTTTTTGTTTTTTAGCAGTTTTAATTTTTTACTTTATATATATTATAGACCATTTGTTTGATTCGTCTCGTAAATATAAACACAATAGTGCTTGCGGTTTTATTTTTAGAATTATAAATCAAAAGATACAAACTTTACAAAAAAAAATGTTTTGTTAGAAATTACTAGATTATAATAAAAAAAGGTTAGTAAAACGGTTAGGGTAAAGTAGGTATATTTGAAATGTTTGGTATTAAAATGATTTAAAAGACTTTTTTATGCCATAAAGGAAATAGACATTTTAGGCTGGATTAAAATTGGATTAAGAACTTATTTTGGTATTATAATGGAAGTAAACCAAAAAAGAGAATAATATAATTTTTTATTTTTTTATAATTGAAAGTATTAAAAATGGATTTTAGATCGTAATAGACTATATATATATATATGGGAACTAGGGCTGTGCGGATATTTTGAATACAAATATGCCTATATCTGAATCCGAAATCCGAAATCACTATCCGAATCCGAAGTTTTATAAAAAACAACATCTGAATCCGTATCCGACAGATATTATCTTTTAGAAGCACTTTAGTAGAAATTCACACTCCCATTTTAAATGTCGGATAAGACTAAGAAAAATAAACTTATTTTGAAAAACTACCATGTCTTTTATAAAAAAAAATTGGTAGCATTTCTTTTCCACATTTTAAATGTGGGAAAAGAGTCACAAGACTAAAAAAGTTATACTTGTTATGAAAAGCAACCATGTGTTTTATAAACAGTTCGGTAGAAACTCTGAATAGCGGCTGCGGGTTCCCTCCGAAGAAAAAAAAAAGTTCGGTAGAAACTCTTTTTTCCAACTTTAGATGTGGGATAAGATACATTTTTTTAAAGAAGCAACCCTATATATTTATAGCCAACTTTGTTAGTAATTTGTTTTTCTTTTTACAATGTGGGATAGCTAAAAAATATGCTTAAATATAAAAAAATTATATATATATATATATATTTATAAAATTCGGATATCGGATATTTCGAATACTGATATGACTATATCCATATCTGCTATTTTCGGATACGAATATTATCCGTTTTCTTTCGAATACGGATATTATCCGTTTTATTCGGATTCGATATCGAATATTTCGGTCGGATATCAGGTTTTTCGGATTTTTTTGACAGCCCTACTCGGAACTAATATATTATAACATTTTATTATTAGTCTCTAATTAATATATATATTAGAAGCTAATAATAAAATGTTAAAAAATATTAGTTTCCATCTAAAATTCCCCCAAAAATTAGCTACTAAAAAAATACAAATTATTAGTATTTATTTATATGCCCCATATTTTCTGCTAAAAGTCTTTTTGTTACAACACTAAACTTTTATTTCTTTTTTCGTGTGATTTAAAATTTTAAAATCTCACTCTTTTTGTGTGGTTTGTCTTTTTTTTTTAAAATATATAGATTCATCAATGATTTTTATTTTTTTGTTATTTTCGCAAATCCAGTTACTCATGATTTTGCATTTCAAACTTTGATATGAATTTTTATTTTATATTCCGAAATCAAATACACTATTGTTTCGCATGTTAAAATGTGAAACCACAACAAAATGAAATGCAACGTGCAAAACCTACGTTGATACAAAACATAAAACCAAAAGTGAGGAAAAAAAACGAGCGACACAATACGATATTATTTTCCTCACCAGAAAAGAAAACAATCTGATACAAAAGTCACACATTCAAAAACACATGTAAAACCATAAAACCAAATTAAAATACAAACTTTATCAAATTAATCAAAGCAGAATGTATATATAAAAAATCCTAAAACAATATTGAAAAGAAATATGAATAAACTAAAATATGTTTATGTCGTATTTAAGATAACACTGAAATTGAAGAAAAAAATTGAAAATCAATAGAGATCAAAAGAAGAGATACAGTTAGTACTTGAGAATAGTTGTAGAGTGAGAATAAGGGTAAGATATGGACGATATTATAAAAACAAAATTTGAGTATGGTAGATAAATGTTAGTACTTAATAAAAAAGGATTAAATTATATAATTTATAAAAATATTGGGGACTATTATAAAAGTAATTATTGGCATTTAATCCAGAAAATATGCTTCGTTTTGCCTTTTATTTTGACTTTTATTTTGAGTTATTATTGGTATTTAATCCAAAAGAAGTAACTCAAAGCGCCTATTAATATATATGATAGGCAAGTATTTCTCAGTCAAGAGGACTGTAAACAAAATCCCCCCAGATAATCTAAAAGGATTTGAGCTGTGCACTATAAAAGGTACACCTGAAATTTATAATCCTTCCAGCAACTATGAAAATTCTCTGTAGCTCAGATGATATATACATTCCCGAGCTTGCTCTTCTGTAGCTATGTATAAAAGGACTATCTAAGTTTCTGGAAACAAAACTAGCTGCACGACCAGCCTGTCTTTCTGCACAGAACATAAACTTAAAAGGCAAAAGAAAAGAAAATAAAAAAAGGCAACTGCCTTGCAAACGATCGAGCTCAAATTCGGAAAATGGAATATGTTATTGATCCCACGGCCTCATGTATGGTTTCCCCTTAGGATCATGTAAAGCAGAGCTCTGATGTTGCATGTTTATCCAACTCATGTCATCAGGCATCAGGGAATTGACTGGATCACGCCCACCTAAGTAATCAAGCTGATAAGCTGCCTGAGGTAATCCGTTGATGATTTCAGATGCACCAACATCTGTCATCATTCCAGAATTTCTAGGAGTAATGAAATGGTCGGCAGCGCCACCAGTGGAGTCAAAAGGTCCGCAAGAATGTTGTTGGCTACACTGAGATAGGACACTAAACAGGCTTTGATCTGAACTGCCTCCACTAGGAATACCCTGACTAGGGAGGACACCAACACCATCTGACCCATTCCACATAGTACGGACTTGATGCTCACTGGGAAACCAATTCTGATGTGATATTTGGTGATTATTCAACTGAGATTGCAGAGGTGCCGGAATGCGAACAGAATTGACATTCCATTCCTGTACACCGCTTCCGGGCAAATGTTCTTGCCTTGGAATTAAGTACTGACTGTTATCCGTATAGATATTCCCCGCCACATTTTGTTGCAAGTAAACCTCATTCGGTCTCTTGTGCCTTTGGTCAAGTGACAATGATGGATCCTGGATGCGCGTAGGGAACTGACAATCCTGCATCAAGATGTTATTTGTTGGCAGGATATCCAACCCCATCTGTTTCTGCTCGTTGTTATACGACAGTATTTCCTTCCCCTTGAAAAGAGATTGAAGTAGCTCGTTGCAGTCTTGGTTTGGGAAAGCATTGAAGGTGCCACCATCATCTGTTTGTTTATGCAACAAAACTTTCCTAGTAGCTTCTTCATGCAAGTCTGATTCAAGACCCACGGGACGAATTGGCTGTTCTTTATTACTTTGAGAATGTGAAAGCGGCAACCTAATACTTGGTGTGTATTCGAGGGTAGAAGAAGAACCATAGTATGAATTTGCCATGCTAACTGCTGGCCACATCTCTCTGCCAGAAGAAAGGGAAACTATCTCATTAGCAGTAACATGAGCAGCACTTGCTGTCCCTGTACGCTCAGACAAAGCAGATGAAGTATTATCAGACTTGGAGGTATAAAGATGGCTTAAACAATCAGTGTCCTTCAGCTTGAAATCACCACCACTGGTAACAGAAGAAACCACTCTCAGCTCCTGGTTCTGCAAAGAGCTATGAAAAGAATCTGTGTTGTCTTCTACATTCCTTAGCTTGTTCTCGTGGCCTCCACCATGAGAAGAAACATGCAAGGAGTAACTTTCAGGAAAGGCTGGAGGAGGAATCATATCTTCTTCGATATCAACTAGCTCGAGATCACAGCCACCTTTAGGAGAGAAGTTCTTCAGCAGGGACGGATACAGCGTTGATCTAGGGGCAGAATCCGCACCATCCCCGATATTCTTTCGCTCGAATCCACGATCACCATCAAAGGAAGAAACATGTGACAGAGACTGACTATTTAGAGAACGCATACCATCTTCCATGTTGTATTCATGATCTGTAGCCATTCTGTCCTCCTCTTGATTGTAAGTCAATCCCTCAAGGTTGTCAACACCTTGGTGAAGGTCCAAACTGATATTATCCATGTCCTGAAGCATAGAATCATGGCTATCTTCCGTTTCAACCTGTAAAAGATAAAGGCCAAGATCAATTACTCGAGAAATTACCTAGTTCCCAAATTCAAGAAGTGCCCCAAAGATCCAGATCTAAATTTCGTGTGAAAACATTTACTACAGGTTAAATTTCGAAGGGTGAGACAGAGAACAAATCTACCAACCTTGATGTAAGATTTTAGCTTGTCTTTCAAGTCTCTCTCCAAAGACCGGGTCATCTCTTGTTTCTGTAACTGCAAGTCTCTCCAGGCCGCATATGCTCTAGGGATATCTTTTGTGAGTTGCAACCTATATGGGCATAAAGTAAACTTTGGGAGAATGTAAAAAGTAAAAGGTTGAAGTATACAAGATTAGCTTCACATGTAACATACCAGTGTTCATGTAACTTCTTCTTCTCTTCTTCGACAAATACTTCATATGGTTGCACGTCCAAGATGTCAAGGTTACCTAGCACACGGTCAAGAGACCTCAACTGAAGGCTTTTACCAGGCTTCATACTTGTAACAATTTGATGCTGTTTCTTGCTAATCTAAAATATACAAACAGCAAATATCAGATATAGACCCAACAAAACATCACAGTATCATGCACGCCAGAAATCTCCACTTTAGTACCCAATTGATGGATCCTACAAAACTTGATCTTCTCCCTTGAAAAAAAAGATAAAATGCAGACCAGGATATGTTGGACAGCAATGGTTCCACATGTAATACATTTAAAAATTTAAAGGATTATCTAATCTGAAGCAGCACTTCTCTACAAGGCTTCTGGCCAACCCGGCATACTTAAGGGAAGCTACTAAAGATTTTCAAACTACAATTGATCAACGAATAGAACTTATAAGGATGCCAAATACAGTACCAATATTCCTGTAAATCATAGAGTGAAGAAACTGAAGAAAGCCTAACCTTGAGATATGACATGTATTTATCCCCATCACTCGGGTGCACGCTATGCTTCTGTAGCTTCTTCTGTTTTCTTACCCTTCCACCCACATCAAGCCTATTGTTTATAGCAATTTGAGAATTTCCAACTCTTCCCTTCTTGAACCCTGTATCAGGCGTCCTGAAACTTAATAAAAATAAAACCATGACAATTTGGAATTTTGAGAAGAAACTAGCACCTAAACCACGAAGAGACAGAAATAGCTTTGAAGGAGAATAAAAAAAGTCAACCCATAAATAACAAAATTAAGAAGCTTTAGTGTCAGGTGAAAAATCAGCCTCAAAGGCAGCTCAAAAGATAAAACTCATTTTGACCTAGCCTAAGTTATACACACTTTTCTTGTTTACGTGACATCAAATTATAGAAGAGAAATTAAAGATGGCAGAATAGAAGCAGTCTCCAAACAATGCGAATTGTAAGTACGAATACTCCAAGCAATCACGATAAACATGGAAAAAATATACCAGTGGGATAATGGAATCAAAAGCTAGGCTAATAGCCTAAGCTTTTTTACTTTATCTTCCCTGGCAATCAAATATAGTACTGTAGACCCAAAAGGAAGCATACTGGCAAACTTTTAACTAGATACACAAGCCAAGATTCATTGTTGAGAAGAAAACAATAGCCATTACAATAATTCCATCTCAGTATTAAAAGATATGACACTATTATAACTAGATTGCAGAATACTACAGGATAGCACTCTTAAAGGAACCTCGAACGTGAAAAAAAAGTAAAAAGCAGGGAGGATAAAAAGAGAGGTCGGAAGAAGCTACAAAGACATGACCATTTCATTCACAACGGGAAAGTGAATGCTTATATGCAAACTGTTATGGAGATGGAAAAAAGATAATAATCACCTTTTCTGAAGTTCTCCCACCATTGCAGAAGAATTCTGATTATCACTACTGAATGCTTTCTCATCTGCAGTCCAGGAACAAGATTCAGATGCAGCATCGCGGTCAATGTCCCAAGGTGTAGCGTCATTAGCAGATGAACAAATCTTTTTCTCTATGTTGCTTCTTGGGTCTCCCCTTCTACCAAACCAGTAATTAGATAGATATAGAATATATATATTATATTCAAACGATCATATTCGGAATATATAACACACCAACAAAGTGTTCACATTAAAGAAGATGCTTACTGCTTAGTATAAGGGTAGAATGGTTTTGGAAAATAATCATTCATTAGAGCATCAACAATATAGGACTATATTTTGAAATGCCTTGATCTACCAAATCAGTCAACTTGATTAAATTCAACAGATTACTCACCTTGACATCTTCTGCTGAATTTCCTTTTCTGGTTCCTCGCAGATTTCCCATCTTTTTTTCAACTTTTGCAAGTAACTTATCATACTGCAATATCAAATGAAAGATTTAAGAAAAAGAACAATAAGGAGTGCCTGTCGCCAAAAACACAGAAAATAAGCTTTACATACTCATAATGATACTTCTGTAGCTGTAGGTAGTATCTTCTTTTAAGAGCCTTTAGACAATCCTCCTGTTGAAGAATTACATCGGGGTGAAGATTACCAGAACAGAGTGCTCCGCACCTTCAACCATATTAACATGTCAAATCCACCCAATATAAAAATTGTATTGGTATCATACCATGACACACAAGCTTCATTTCATTTCTAGGAGCAAGAACATAGCAAATGCAAGCAATAACATGTCATGCAGTAAAAAGACATGGAACCGGAAAATAAAATAATAAGAAAGTTAAGCACTTCCATTGCAATTGAAGATCAGTTACACGCCAGGACGTAATCAGGTGTAGTGCTAGAACTCATTTCAAAGTAAATAGTATTGAGTTAGGACCACTTTTTTCCAAATAGCAAATTCCAAGCTTTGAAGACAGGAACAGAGAGTTGAACAAGAAAGGTCAAAGGATGTTTGAATGTACACGCACACTCGTAACATACGTCAAAATTATAATGGACTTGGACGATTAAAAGGGAAGTTAAGAAACAAATCATAAGTAAAATGCTAAAAACCAAACTTTCAGACATCAATACTTACCATTTGAGTGAAGGATTTCCAAAGTTGATATTATCTCCTGCAAGCAGTGGTTGCAGAACTTCGAGAGCATCAGTTTCTACCTCAGTTTCCTTGGGAAGAAACTGCTTCAGAAAATCTCTTTCGGAATCGGATAAATGAGTCTGCCAAACCTGAGAAATGTAAAATGCAAGAAGTTTTACCCCCTTTAAGAATGAAATTTGTTTCAAAGTTGCGAATGGCTTATAGCAAAAAGAAATCTCACCTCAACCGAAAGCACATCTACCAAATTGTCTAACTCAAATATTTCTGAAGGAACTGACGCAACATCTGCCAATTTACTGTGGCCAGGTCTAGCCGAATCAACGAAAGGTTTTAGATCTCTCCAACTTAAGCCGATTTGGTCCCTTTTAGCAACAACCTTCTGCTCATTGTCATTCCACTCAAGAAGAATTTGGGAATTCAAGTTCATACCATTTTGGACTGAGCCGAGATTCTTCTTTTTTATTCTCTGATGTTCTTTAGAACTGCAACCTACAATGCTGGGACCTTTCAAGCGTTTCCTTCGCTGATCAGCAGCCATTGGTAATAAATATATAGATGGACCCACGTGAACAGCTTTTTACGTCACACCGCTGTAACCTTCTCCATCTGAAGGCAGACTGTAAACCAATACTCAAAGTCAATTGTGGTTCTAGCATGGCAGTATTCAGCGTAGACACCTCTTAAACCAAAAAAAAAGAGATGCAACAGATATTGAAACATTTGAATCTGTTCTACTAGCTAGGCTGTTAATACACCCAACAGACCTTTTGGCAATAATATGGTGATAAATTACAACACAATCTTTCCACTTGAAAATTGACATAACCAACACTTGAGGGAACAAAAGTACAATTAATACACAATAAATAAGATCAAGTAAAAGTAGTTATGTCTTCAGTTCCAACTAAACTAAATCAGTTAATCCATATCCATGTTCCTACAGTTCAACTAAATCAGTTAATGGCTATGATTCCAAATTTATACGATCATGCATTGCTAATCGTTATTGATACTGTACAAGAGAAAGAAACTCCCTTCTATAATTTTTCTGCTTTGAAATTACACAGCACAAGACAGCAGAAACCAACATAACATAGCAGATAGTGCAAGAAAAACAATCCGTCTCGCCTCCAACTTAATCATGCAATCCCATAGACTAAACAATCACCAAACATATAGCAATCGGGATTAGTTACGATTAAAACACAACCCGTACTAGTAATAGAAACAAAATCAAATACGTCTTCCATTAATTCACTAGCACATGTTGAGAATTGGTTCAATTGGGTTATATCCGAACTTCATAGGAAACCCTAGAAATTCAAAGCTACGTAATCAGGCTTCAAAAATAAAACAAGAAACGAACCTGGATGTTGATATCAGTGAATGCTTGTTGTTAAACGGTGAATTGATGAATAAGAATGGTCGGACTTTAGATAAGCGTTGGTTAAGGGTTAAGAAAGAGCTGAAATAAAGTGGCGAAGAAAGCGAAGAAGATGAGGAAGATAGAGGAGGAAGAAAAGGGTTTGTTGTTGTATGATTGGGGGAAATGGCTGCTAGCTAGCGAAAGATAACGCTTTGAGACACGAAGACACACACGCGCATGAAGATACGAAATTATATGTGAAAGACGAGTGTGGAAAATCGTGAAGTCAACATTGAAAGGATAATCCGAGTCCCACCGGTTGGATCGTGGCTCTACTCTAGGCTCTAGCTATCACCGACTCTGGGTATGGGCTTTCGGTTGCTATATATATATATATATCTATCTATCTGGCTTCAAAATTTTAAAAATTAAACACAAAACTATATCTTTTATTATTTGTGAATAGGAAAAATCAATTTCACTAGTTAGAACATGTACAGTTATTTGTGAATAGGAAAAATCAATCAATTTCACTAGTTAGAACATGTACAGTGGTGGTAGCTGTTAAAATTATATAAAAAAATATTATTTAATTATTTTTAGCTAACTAATTTAATTCTGTTCCAATTTAAAAAACTACCGACAGAGAAAGTGGAGGAAAAAAAAAACTGCTAAAATACAAAAAATAGAGAATTTAACAAAAGATTAGCAAAAATTTATTCATCAACATTTTAACATGTTGATGGTAGTGGATTTTTTTGATGTTTTAACTAAAAATGAAGTTAACGATTTTTTAAATTATAATGCAGTATGCAATAAAATTAAGTTATTTATAAATGATAAAGATACAAGTTGTTTGGGTATAAAATTTTGTGACAATTTTTTTTTAAGATACATTCGTTTTTCATAAGTTTATCTAGCAGTAAAAAATATCTCTAACTAGCGAAATATATTAATGGTTAGAGATATGATTAGTTAATTTAAGATAGGTTAGAAAATATATTTTGTCCCTGATAAAATTTAAATATTATTTATAATCAACTACTAGTTTTTTTTTTTTTTTTTTTTTTTTTTTTTTTTTTTTTTTTTTTTTTTTTTTTTTTTTTTTTTTTTTGAATAAACCAGAATTACTGTAAAACATAAGTTTAGAAACCTTATAACACAATACACGAAGTACTGAATTATAATTCTCTAATGAAAGGCAAAAAAGAACTAAACCAAACGAAGAATAGCTTAAGCCTTGTCGGCCTTAGCAGCACTAGCAGCGGCTTGACCTCTAAGACGACCGGTCCTTCTAGCAGCAATAAGACCAACCTTTTGCCCGGGTGGAGCATCACGTCTAACCGTACTCGCGTGACCAATATGTTGATGATTACCTCCTCCGTGAGGATGCTCAACGGGATTCATAGCCACACCTCTAACCTTAGGCCAGCAGTTTCTCTTAACACGGTACTTGTGGTAAGCATTACCAGCTTTGAGCATGGGTTTCTCAGTCCTTCCACCTCCTGCAACTTGACCAACCATGGCTCTGCAAGCACTTGGGATAATTTTCTTGGCACCAGAAGGAAGCTTCACCCTTGAGGTGTCGTTTTCCGGATTGTGACTGATGATCACAGCATAATCACCAGAAGCTCTGGCGAAAACACCACGGTCACCAACATGGTGCTCGACATTGCAGACGACCGCTCCTTCGGGGATAGATCTCACGGGTAAGACATTACCCACTTGAAGATTGGCCTTCTTACCGCAGTAGATGAACTGTCCAGTGTACATACCCTCACTGGCGACGAAAAGCTCCTTCTGGTGCTTGTATCTGAAGGGGTGGCGGAAAGTCACTCTGGCAAGAGGAGCACCACGTCCGGGATCGTGGACGATTTCGGTGATGACTCCTTTGAGGTAACCATTTCTCTCGCCGAAGTCGAGAGATCGGAACCTAGCAGGTCCCTTGCGGTGGTGGGTATGACTCTTGAAGACGGAGCCAGCTCCCTTACGTTGAGCTCTGATGACTCGTCCCATTTTTTAGGATTTTGAGTTTCCGATGAGACGGAAGAGGAAGAGAAGTTTAAGAGGCTAGTTAAATCTCTTATTTTTCCTAATTTTTTTATGAAAAAGAGAAACAATTATTATATTTCTTAATAGCGTCCATAAGGTTAAAACGATGAATATTTTGGGATGGAGAGAGTAATTGTTTAGTTAGGTGTTAGAGGATACAATCTTTGTATAATATAAATCTATTTTAGATATATAGATGATAATTGGTTCCAATTTGTTGATAGCGATATGATCAGTCTAATGGATTAAAATATCTAAGTAACACTTGGTATATAAGCTTGGAGACGTGGGTCCCAGGAACCCACGTGATTCCATTAAAATATATATTTAGTACTAAGATTTTATCTCCTCCTTTAGTTCAGTTGGTAAAAAGCCATGACAGGAACCCACTGATTAACATTGTTTGATCTATATTTTTTGTTAAGATATAGAGCCGTAGAGTTAAATTTCAAAGCAACTAGAACCTCCATAAATCATAATTATAATTTTGCTTTGCTAAGTTTAAATTTTATTATTGATTTAGTTTTTGTGTTATGATGCATAGATATTTCAAAACAAGTAGATTTAGAAAAGAAAATACAAATATCTTTAATTTAATTAGTGAAGTTAACCGCGAAGGGATATAAGATTAACTTGTTATTCCAGAAGCACATGTTTCGATGGTCAATAATCCACAACTTGAAGTTGAAGCACAATCTTCAAATTGGGAACATTTGGAGGCTGATCCAAGAAAAATATATCGAATCTCTAGTTTTCATCCAGATCTTCAAGACTCTGTAAGAAGAGTTTACCTTTTAAGGGGTCTAACACAACCTTGTAAGGAGAAATATCCTTATATCGAATTTACTTAGAATATATTAAACATAATAAGTCTGTCCATTGTTGGCTTTGTTTTTACCTGTAGCAACGGCGAGTGTTGGACGAGTTTTTTTGGGTTTGAATTATGTCAAGAAGGAGTTGAAAAATAAAATGAGCGGTCGATGGCTTAATGATTGCTTGGTAATATTTGTGGCACGATTAGTAACATAACTACCCTTCAACAATTTCAAACTATGAATACAAGTAAAATTAACTTAGATTTATGTTTTTATTTTAGTTTTTTAATCACATTTTAGCTACTTGTGTAACGTATATTATAACAATAAAAATTTAATATTTGAGTTTGTTATAACTTTTGTATCTTATTTTAGTTTATTTGATAATAAGCAAAAAATCCATGACACCACTATGTTTCGATCCTACTATGTTTCGATCCTGGCTACGCCACTCCACCCGATAAACCCTAACTTCGACTTCTCTTTATTCGCTTCAACAAACAATCACCGTGATAAACTCTAATTTCGACATCTCTTTATTCGCTCGAACAAACAATCACCATGACGGATTTACCTTTTGACATGATACGCAAGATCTTATGTCTGATTGTCTGCTAAATCTCTTTTGCGCTTTGGATGTGTATCCAAATTTTATCTGGAAACAATAGACAATCCGATATTCATCAGAATTCATGACGTTTAAGGGAGTCATACTATATCATTCGGGTACAATGCCACCATTATATTTGAAATAGACGAGAATGATGGTGAATCGGTGGGAGCAACGACAGTGTCTCCTCTTATCTATGAAGGGTCTCAGTTACTTAGTTTTTGTGAGGGCTTTCTTCTTCTTCTTCTTCGAGATGGCCAAATTTGTCTGTGTAATCCATCGATACGAGAATCTATAGTTGTGCCACCTCCTCCCATAGATATGAAGAAATCGGTATTCGGCTGTTTGATGTTACAGTTTGATAGCGCAATGAAGAAGTATACTATCTTTTATCTTTCTAATGGGTATAGAAAAGATACGGAAACTCTAGTTTACAGTTCCGAAACAAAATCATGGAAAAAACAACCTTTGAATATGCTCCTGACTCCTGACTCTCGTTGGCCTATATTTGGTCGTCCTGGTGTAGCCCAGAAATATTGGAAGATAATGGAAGCTTTTAAGTAAGGAAAAGCTAAGTATATAGCTTTTTATTTCATGAGTTCAACAGAATCGCCCAAAGATGAACGGGAGTCGGATATTATTAGATACAAAGGAACACTCTTATCTCCCAAACACTTTTAAGTTACTTTACTTTTTATTCCTTTTCATTTTTATTTAGTTTTTTTAGATTTTTTTCTTTTGTTTGGTTTTTAAAACACTAAAAATTCTATTCCAAGAAATCTAATCTTCCGATTCCGATGAAGTGTAAGAAATTCACACAGGGATTAGTTTTTCTTTTTTTTCATTTTCTCAGTTATTTTATTTATTAATTATATCTTAAAAACAAGGTTGTTACATTAATAACAATGAATCAACTAAATGAAATTGTACAGATAATCTTTGATCATTATCCTACTGGATTAAACACTATTGAAGTGTTGGTTATAATTTTATTTCATAATTTATATTTAGCTTGACACATAAAATTTCATGCTACAAAACCGCATATTTTATATTGTTATTGAAAAGAAAACATGTTGTATTGTTTTTATAAAATTTTGATCTGTGACATATTTTAGAAAATTATTTTGTCAACACAACCACATAAATTTGACGTGTCACGTTAATATACCATGTTTACTGTTAAATAATTATATTTATTAATCATATTTATTTAATTTATTAATTGTATTAAGTAATAAATTTTTTACCAAGTTTACTAATTAAATAATTATATTTAAATAAAAAAATTGTACATTAAATAATTTATATAAGTTTATTAACTATATTTAGGTAATTTATTAATCTTATGTAAATAATAAAAAAATTATCTCGAATTTAATATTTAAATAATTATATTCAAATAAAACAATTGTACATGAATGATTTATATAAATGACATAGTTCGAGGCATTATTGTAATTATTATTCAACTTCACATCTCACATGTAGAGATTGCGTACCCATATTCAATAAAATCACTAGCAGGATTAACGTTTGGACTCTGAAGCACTTATCTTATGTCGGTAGGCTCCAACTTATTAAGGTTGATTTATATGCGGGATAATTTTAGCTTTCAGCCTCCATGTCTGTATCCTTAATGAACTTTCTCAACTGTTCCAGATATCTTTTTGGTTTGAGCCAAACTTAAAAATCATTAGTTTAAAGGTTGCATGGTCTACGATCATTTTTTTCTCGTATGAAGGTAGCCTTGGGATTCTTGACCTTGTAATGTAGAATCAGATGGTTGACATGGAACACTTATGGTCCATTTTGAGTAACAAATTCCTCAACATAACGTAACTAGATCGTTACCAAAAAACTAAAAAGTAAAAGATTATGGAATCTTCCCACTCGCTTATCTAATAGTTGGGGATGGAATAAGGTTATCAAGCTCAGGTCCCTCGCTTCCTATAAAGCTATGGTGGGAAATGACCACTCCACTTCTCTCTAGTATGACCCATGACTATTGTCCAACTCTGAGGTGGACCAATACAGTCCTACTATCATTCGTTATGCTAGAATGCACAATAGCAACATCGTATCTGATACCATCAAAAACGGCTCTTAGAATTTACCAAGACGATTATTTCTGAAACAAGATCATACGGGGCCCACTTACTCAAAATCAGTATCGTTATAAATCTCTTACTGCCACCTTCGAAAAGCGTACAAGTTAAATTAGGGATACTAAACCGTAACCGAAACTTTTTCACTATAAGTAGTATATATCACCATATTAGGCCATCGTCGCTTTATGTACCTTGGACCTGCCTAGTTTGGAACAAGTACAACATTTCTAGATATGCCTTCATTTTATGGCTCACCATCAAGGAAAAATTAACCACGGGTGATACACTCATTTCCTGAGGTTACAATAATGCCTCGAACTAAGAAATTCACACAGGGATTAGTTTTTCTTTTTTTCATTTTCTTAGTTATTTTATTTATTAATTATATCTTAAAAACAAGGTTATTATATTAATAACAATGAATCAACTAAATGAAATTGTACAGATAAGCTTTGATCATTATCCTACTGAATTAAACACTATTGAAGTGTTGGTTATAATTTTATTTCATAATTTATATTTAGCTTGACACATAAAATTTTATGCTACAAAATCGCATCTTTTATATTGTTATTGAAAAGAAAACATGTTGTATTGTTTTTATAAAATTTTGATCTGTGACACATTTTAGAAAATTATTTTGTCAACACAACCACATAAATTTGACGTGTCACGTTAATATACCATGTTTACTGTTAAATAATTATATTTATTAATCATATTTATTTAATTTATTAATTGTATTAAGTAATAAAATTTTTACCAAGTTTACTAATTAAATAATTATATTTAAATAAAAAATTTGTACATTAAATAATTTATATAATTTTATTAAGTGTATTTAGGTAATTTATTAATCTTATGTAAATAATAATAAAAATTATCTCGAATTTAATATTTTAATAATTATATTCAAATAAAACAATTGTAGATGAATGATTTATATAAATTTATTAATCATAGTTAGGTAATTTAAAATAACATGTGTGGCTAACCAACTTTCTTTTCTCAAAACGACAAGTGGCTAACAACTTAAAACGTTTTGAAACTCAAATCTCCCCTAAATTATTTTCAATAGTTTGTGTTGGAATTTATGGATAAGTAGAACACCCATTTCAAGATATATTTATAAGATTCTATAAATATTTCTAAAATACAACTCATTTGATAATCAAATTCTACTCTAAAACTAAAAATAAGATTACAATTCAAATCTCAACTCTCAAAAACTAAACTTTTATCATTATTGTTTTTGTTAGTCTTTATGAACGACGAAATGTGTTATATCCATAAGGCATTGGAAAAGTTTTTTAACAACACTTCTGATGAGATTGATTGGATGATGATCGTTCATCACATTCATGGATGTGATAAACCGGAGGATGAGCCACTCATCCACCAAACTGATTAGGTTCAGAATAACATCATCATGCCGGAGGACTCGGATGTTTTCCAAAACCAGTTTTTCCAAGATCCACAAGCGTTGAAAATCTGACAGTCGTTGATCCATCAAACTGATTTTGATTCACATCTAAATAGCATTGCAAAATCGGACTCTACAGATAAGGTTCATAAATCAGAAAAAAAGAAGAAAAAAAACAGTATATAGAACAAAGAGGAGTATAGGTACAAATATCATCATCTCTATGTCTCTTTTTTCCCAATCACATTGATTCCTCTTATTAAATATTTCTGCATGGAATCTACTATTGTCTTTTTATACTCAAAACCATCTTTTTCCCTTAGAATATTGTGAAGAAAATTCATCATAACGGCAACAAAGGAAGGAAATTCAAAATAGCTTTTACATTTTAAAAATTCAGAGTCACATTCTTCTCTTAGAATGATAAACCTTTCTAAGAAGCTTTCACATCTCGAAACATAAAATAAATAAAAAATTGGTAAAATTTTAAAATATTAAAATCGATAAAATCCTAAAATCAAGACAAAAACTATATATTTAAATCGTAAATCACATGAAAAACCCGATTAAACTAAGAAATAAAACTCAAGATATTTGCTTTTTAAACGGAGAACGACCAAAAAATGAACATGGATATTTTTTAGAAAAATACATAATTTTCATGTAATCAAATCAATATGAAAACACAAAAAATAGTGAAATAAAAACACACAAATTGTTAACTAATTTCAGCAAATTATGTCTGATAAGGGAATTAAAATATAAATAATAACAAGGTTTATTACATAAAATATAAAGATTAGATTCATGTATTTAGTGATTAAGGACTAAAGTAAAGCAAACATAAGAGATAGAGGGGTTACGTGATAGACCCAAAGAACTTGTTGGTAAATAGTAAAGTAGTGGGGTAAGAAATCCACTTTAACGTTGGTAATCATGTAATTTTACTATCTATCTCATGTACTGTATAAATGACATTCGCTTTTGGGGAAAAAGGCCAATGATTATTCAATTATTGCTACATTTATTCCTTTTGTCTCATTCTCTCTCTACAAAATATTGACTCTCTTACTAACAGTATCAGATATGAATATTTCTTAGACAAACGTTCTCCTACGAACATTTCTGCCTCTTAAACTTACCTAAGAATTATCTGAGTTCATCAGTGGCACCGTCTGTGGGAACCTGACTGGTACTCATAATAAACGTTCCAAAACCATAAAAAAAAATCTAAAACAAATGAAAACTGAAGTTTATGGTGAGATGGAGGTAAATCTAACAAATTACTTGATTGGAGTTGTATCTAGAGACCATTTGATGGAAGAGTAAGTCACAAACGAAAGAAACGACCATAATTGATACGCTGAAAAGCTCCCTGAAGAGTCCGTCTTGGTTGTCAGGCGAAAATAGTTGTTGGAAGACATTGAAAAAGTTAAACGCATAGAAAGAAGCGATAATAAGCTCTAGAAAAGTCAAGTAAGAAGTCCGACGAGAGCGCGTCGTGGTAGATTAGACTCAAGATGTCCTTCAGTATGAAGAAAGTCATCGGAGGAAAAATCATTGATCTTCCAAAATGTAAGTTGAATATAAGCAACGATACAAATCATCAGAATCTATTGAGTATACTTCTCTTAGCTCAGATGAATTTTCCTTATCGGATACCAATTATAGGTATAAAGCAGATTAGAAACAAAAGGTTCAAAGGTGCATAAAAGTTCCCATCGGACCAGTCGGAGAAAGAAAGCTTTGAGGAAGAAAAGGCATGATCAAGAGAGGAGAAAACTATATTCCAAAGAGCCCGATAAAGTGGTGAACGCAGTCCGACCAGAATATATAACTCCTCAAAGACAACTTCAATCTGACAGCTACAATCAAGATTACCGAGTCAGTAATCAATTTACTTTTTCGATAGAGAAAAAGCTCTATATGGTTGTGAATGAAGGTCTGACGGAAAGTGCTTACAAGGTTAGACATAATTGGAGGTCATCTTCACTCTCTCCTGAGATCTTGTCCGAACACCTCCCCAAATGGTTCGACATTTCCAAGTTGGAAAAGTTTGATGGGACCCAAGATCCAGATAGTCACATTGAACAGTTCAAGAATTGCATGATCAACTACGATGATGATGACAAGTTATTATGCAGGGCATTCTCTCAAACTTTCAAGAATGATGCATCAAAGTGGTATAACTGTTTGCCTCAGGCTGTATAAAGAATTTCGACATGTTTTGGAGTATGTTTCGACAACATTTTGTTGGAAGCAAAAAATTCTGAGCAAACAAAGATACTATCATTTATTGCATGTAAAAAGTTGGGGAGAGTCTAAAAGAGTATACGAAGCATTTTATTCAGGTTAAGACAGATATGGAATTTCGTGAAGACGAAGTGGCTCTTGCAGGTTTCCGAATGGGTTTGCTTTCGGGGGTGATGAAAGATAATACCGCAGAGACACATGCTATGAAATTTGGAGCATTGTTGGATCAGATAGAGAAGCGGATTCTAGTTGAACAAACTAGATCTTGGAGATAGAATTGATGGCCTAATTTTACCAAGATCCGACCTTGATAAAGGCCAGTGCGCCACCAGTAAATTTCCGACCGCGGGTATCGCAACCAACAAGTACAGTCCGACCCCGAGCACCAGTTCAAGCCACAAGTCGAGCTTCTTAAAGGGTAATAAACAATCAACAGTACACATTTGCAGCCAACACGCAACAATATGTTCGACCCATACCCAACAAGTGGGTCTGACCCGCTCATTATGCTGATTTGATTGAGTGTGTATCAATTATCTTTGAGAAGGCGCATTTAAATGTACACTTTTGTAAACCTTTCCCAATGCAGACCCCAAGGGAGCATAGGAAAAATAAATATTGTCATTATCATGAAGACACTGGGCTTGATATAAAAAATTGTGTGGTGTTGAAAAGAGAAGTGCAATATTTGATAGAAAATAGAAAGTTAATCAACTTTATAAATAAGAATACTACGGTAGCTTTTAAGCAAGGAAGTTGTTCGTAAGCAAGATGATGCGATGATGATATATGAAGCACTTTATGAAGAGTCTTTAGATGTGCTCATATCATTGTTGAATATTTAGACCCGAAAACGGGCATAAATAATATAAACATGGTAGAAAAGCCGATTGCAAGAGGAAAGGTTAGTGAGTTATGTTCTTTCTTTGAGTCACTAACCATTTTTTGTGGGGCTACAGTTGTACGAATATCAAATTATTATCGGAAGAGACACATTGTTAGCTTGACAACACATTTAGAAACAGGTGCTTCAACACACCTATACAGAAATTCATCTCTAATATTTTGCTTCGAATATAATGACATGAGAGACGTAACTGGTCTGCATGAGGATGCAGTAGTAATCGAAGCAGAGTTAGTGGGAAATGAGATAAAAAAAATGATTGATACTAGTAGTTCAGTTAACATAATATTTATGTATACTTATAGCCAGATTAAAAACCCACCAACAATCTTGCAATCGGATCGAAGGACAGTTGGATTCACTGGAGCTACTGCTGAAGTAGTCAGAAAGTTCGAAGGGATGGTGGAGTTAGGTCGATGACCATTCAAGAAGATAGTTACAGTTTTATTTGTAGTGATGGATTCTTACACATATTACAGTGCTATCTTCGGATGGTCTTGGTTGTCTAAGATGCACGTCATGCGATCTACTATTCATCAATATTTGAAGTACGTGGTAGAAAGCAGCGTGAGAGCAGTAAGAAGTAGCCAGAAGATGGCAAAAGAATGTTATCAAGCAACGTTGGCCCCCAAGCAGATTAAGGGGGTCGAGTCGAAAAAAGAATAGCAATCAGTGGGGGCTCCCACGGTGTCCAATCCCATGGATGATCCGAGGGAAGCCCTTGGGTTCATGGTCCCAGATGATGGCTTTGAGGATTATGTCTTTTGTCCTGGTAAAATCCTTAAGATCGGTACAAGATTGTCCTAAGAGGTAAAAGAAAGTTTAATCAAATTTCTTTCAAAAAATTACATTTGTTTGCATGGTGTACAAAGGATGTCACAGGGGCTTCAAAAAACGTCATCTATTATAGGCTTGCAATATAAAACAGTGTTCGTCCGACCATACAGAAGAGGAGATCATTTTCTCAAGAAAAATCTGAAGCGATAATGGCAGAGGTGGACGATTTAACCAAAGTGGGTCACATACGTGAGTCAAAGTATCCTTTTTGGACTGCTAACCCGGTCTTAGTAAAGAAGAAAAATGACAAGTGGCGAATGTGTGTGGACTTCACCGAATTAAACATTGCATGTCCCAAAGATCCTTTCTATGTGCCTAGAATAGACCAGTTGGTTGACTCAACGTCTGGAAAGTGGTTGTTGTCTTTTATGGATGCATGTGTTGGGTACAATCAAATCCAAATGGACCCGAGAGATCAAGAGAGTACAAATTTTATCACCAGAAGAGGTTTATATTGTTACAAGGTAATGGCATTTGGGTTTAAAAAAATCTAAGGCAACGTACCAACGGTTAGTGAACAAATCTTTTGAGGGTCAGATTGGAAGAAATGTTGAGGTTTACATCGATGACATGCTATTCAAGAGCCTAAAAGATGAAAATCATTTAGCTGACTTAGAATAAACTTTTTCCAATTTGACGAAAATAAATTTGAAACTGAATCAGGAGAAGTGCACGTTCGGGGTAAGATCTGGAAAGGTTTTAGGCTACGTAGTCAGTAAACCGATTATTTGAAACCGATCCAGAATAGTTAAAAGCTTAGTGTACTATGGCCTCACCAAGAACGATCAAAGAAGTACAAATCCTGACTCGAAGATTGGCAGCATAGATTGGTTCATATCGCGGTCCTCAGATAAATGCGCCCCTTTCTTCCAGGTGCTAAGAAAAAACATTAGTTTGACTGGACTCCAGAATGTTCGGATGTCTTTCATTTGATAAAAGAATACTTTTTCTTCTCCGGAAATTTTGACAAATCCGAATTCGGGGGAAAGTTATACATCTATCTGGCAGTGTCAGATTTCACGGTGAGTGCAGTTTTAATCTGAGAAGAGTTGAATGTTCCAAAGCCAGTTTATTATGTGAGTAAGAGTCTTCTGGATGCTGAGAAGATTTATCTCAAGTTAGAAAAGTTAGCTCTTGCACTATTTACATATTCGTGAAAAATGAGACCTTACTTTCAGGCTCATTCAATTGTTGTACGAACATCTTTTATGTTGAAGAACATGCTTCAAAGGCCCGATGTGTTGGGAAGAATGACGAAGTGAGATGTGAGTATTGAAGACTTTGATATTGAATTTGAACCAAGAACTTCTATTAAAGCACAAATATTAAATGACTTCTTAGTTGAGTTTCACTTCGATCGAGAAATGGAGGTTGATAAAAAAGAACTTGGAGCAGAGTGGACAGTCCGAACCGATGGGGGTTCAAGCTCATCTGGTTGTGGATCAGGGGTACAGTTGGTATCTTGAGAAAGAATCTCTATGTATCAAGCCATCCGATTCGGGTTTAAAGCATCAAATAATGCACCTGAGTACGAAGCTAATTTAGCACGCTTAAGACTTGCAACAATTTGTGGAGCTCAAAGAGTAAGGCTAATAAGTGGTTCACAACTTCTGTAAACCATGCGTCTGGTCGGTCGAAAGTAAGAAACGATCACTTGGTAAAATATCTGAGGGTTTTGAAGGCTTTAACTTTAAGTTTTGAGGGTGTCAGATACGAAAATTTCCATAAGGTTGGGAAGTTAGTAGTTGATTATTTGGCTAGCGCATCTTACTCGGAGAAGTACCCATGAATATTTACCGAGGAAAACCCTTCGATTATTAAGGGGCCTGAATCAGTTGAAGGATGTGTTGAGTCCTTCTAAATTTCCACATCTGTAGTGAAGGATTTGAGAAGTGAAATACAAGAATTCTTGGTCAACGGCACATTACTAGTTGATAAATTGATCGTCCTTTACTCCGATGCTTAGGAAAGGATGAACCGTATATGATACTTTCAGAGTTGAATGATGGGGAAGGGTCGGCACACTGTGGCTACAAAACATTGATACGAAGAGTTCTTCTTGCTGGGTATTACTGGCCAACCCTTTCCTCGGATCCAAAGGAATTAGTGCAGAAGTGCGATACTTGCCAAATATTTGCTAACTCAAATCACGCACAGGGTGTACCCCTCGAATCGATATCAAAGTCTTTACCATTTGAGGGTTGGGGCATCGATATGGTCGGACCCTTCCGATGGCATCATGAGGTCGGCAGACAATCATCATTGCAATAGATTATTTTTCCAAGTGGGTGGAATCTGAGCCAATAGTAGGAACAAGAGCGAAGGATGTGATCAGGTTTATTGTTTCTAACATATGTTGTCGTTTTGATTTACTAAGAAAATTACAATGGATAATAGACCGCAGGTTGATAACAATTAGATGAAGGCTTTTGTGCAATTAAGGGGATACCATAATGTTTCTCAGCACCTTTTGACCCCCAAGAGAATGGCTAGGTCGAGGTGACCAATCGAACGATCTTAGATGGTCTGAGAAAGAATCTAGAGGGCAAGGCCGGAAAATGACCGGATTATCTGCAAGAAGTTCTATGGGCTTATAGAACAACTCATCGGACTGCAACGCAAGAGTCTCTATTTGCACTTGTTTATGGGATGGATGCAGTAGTAACGTCAGAAACAATGTTTAATTCATTCAGGTTAAGTGAATACTCTGAGGAATCAAAATATAGGGGAAAACGCACAAATTTGGATCTGATATAGGAAAAGAGAAGAAGGGTGAAGTTAAATTATTTACATTATTAGACTCTAATGAGAAGTCGGTATGCGTAAAAAATTAGAAGAATAGATTTCAAAGTCGGAGATAAAGTTTTGAGGAAAGTCTTCGTTCACACAAAAGAAAAAAGGTTAGAAAGTTGGCTCCTAATTGGGAGGGTCCGTACACGGTAATAAATAAGATCAAGCCAGGAACGTATAGACTCAAAGATAAAGAAGGAAGAGATCTTCTCCACCCTTGGAACAATGAGCACCTAAAAATTTATTTATAGTGAATGAGTTTCTATGTAAATATTTTCTTTATCAACTTATGTAAATTTCGGTGGCATACTTTTTCCTACCCTAGTGGCGCAGGAAGATTTTAATAAGGTGTCCTAATAGCCGACTTATATATAAAATTCATTTACCATCTTAAAATGATTCGTAGAATGTTCATCTTTCTGAACTCAAAAGATACTCCAAAAAGGTTTGGACTCGAATATTCATCTTTTTTAACCCAAAAGATACTCTAAAAAGGTTTGGACTTAAATGTTCATCTTTTTGAACTCAAAATATACTCCAAAAAGGTTTGGACTAGAATGTTCATCTTTTTTAACTCAAAAGATATTCCAAAAAGGTTTTACTATAATGTTTATCTTTTTGAACTCAAAAGATACTCCAAAAAGTGTGGACAGAGATGTTCATCTTTTTTAACAACAAAGGATAATCCGAGAGAACATTAATTATTTTAAACCAAAAAATTGGTTACCAAAGTTTTCATCATTTTAAACATATGACAAACACTGTCACATGAAAGATCTTTTACCTAAATAATAAGTTGATATAAAACTTTCTTAATATTAAAGACGTTCTCTTACGAACATTCCGCCTCTAAACTTACTTAAGAATTATTTGAGTTCATCAATGTCTACGTTAAACAGAAGTGGCCTACCAAGTTTTTATTAATTAACTTGGCATCACCCATGTTAAATTTTTGCAAAACACGATTGATGTACTTTCACTGAGATAATTGCATAGCTCTTCTATGCTTATCTCTTATGATTTGCGTTCCACGGATCTTCTTTGTTGGATCCAAGTCCTTCATATCAAATTATTATAAAATTGTTGCTTCAATATTCTAATATATATATATATATATATATATATATATATATATATATATATATATATATATATAATGAGTCCGAATCCTGCATGCTCCCCGGACAAGGACAGATCGGTCCTAGCTCTCCGGACCGGACAGATCACTTCGAACGCACTGACCATAGGACTGTTCGAACTATCACAAAAGTACTAAAAAACCTAAACACTACTTGACTAAGCTACTTGCTCTCCTACTTAGAGCTCATGGGTCTTTGAACATGACCCGGGTCCATTAAACATGACCCGAAAGCCCATAAAGGCCCAAACATCAGGGTATAAATACCCAACCACCTGCATTAAGTGTGGGTAATGAGAATTAACTGCTACCAGCCAGCTTAATTATCTCTCTACTCTCTACTCTAAACACATAACACCCACATACTACTATAAAACACCAACCAAATTACAAGCCTACCCTCAGGCGATAATTATCCACACCAAATTGGCGACCACAGTGGGAGGAGAAGGTGCCTGAATCAAGCATTCAAAACCAGCTAAGAAAATCTGTCCGAATGAATCCGGACAATCCAGAAGTACCACCAGCTCTACTCGAAGTGGTGGGAGAGAACGATGAGTACACTATCGAAGAGCGTGATAGGCTAAAGGGTGAAATAGAAGCTATGAGGGCCGAAAAGGCTAAGATGGGCCTGAAAGAAAAGTCCAAAGCATCAGCTGCTCATCACACCGATAACCCCAAGGAGCATGAGTCTTCGAAGACTCATGTGAGCACCAAAAAGACTCATGCCAGTTCCAAAAAGTCTCACCGGTCTAAACCAGTGGAGAGTTCTGACTCAAGCTCAGAATCTTCTGATAGCTCTTCAGACAGTGAGGGAGTTGAAAAATCCTTATCCTCTAGCAGCGATGAGGGTCGAACTAGAAAGAAGCAAAAGCAGATTAAAAAATATTCAAGAAAAAGGGATAGACAATGTATTGAGGAAGGTCTTCTTACACACTAAAGAAAAGCTGTTCCGAAAGCTGGCCCCAACTTGAGAGGGTCCGTATATGGTTGTTGAGAGAATTAAACCTGGAACATATTGGTTGGAAGACAAAGATGGAAGAGTTTTGACTCATCCTTGGAATATCGAGCATCTCCGGATGTACTTGGAATAGCATTTGTGTAAATATTTACTTGTTTAAACATCCATGTAAATATTTGGGGGCATACTCTTTCCTACCTGGTGGCACGGGGAGGTTTTAATGAGGTGTCCGGGCTTTTAAATGAAATTCGATGCCTTCTTAAAAAATTTCCAAGTGTTTTAAATTTTGTTCTTTGTCACACTATCCGGATTGAAATAACTAAGGGCTATTTAAACTCTAGCCGGAGAACCTAAACACTCTCACTATGAAATAATTAAAGGCTATTTAAACTCTAGCCATCGAAATTGGAACAAACAATGAAAGAAGATGAGATTTGTGCAAAACAGAAACATTCATTGAAATAACTTAAAGTGCCTTGGCCTTCCAAGGACTTTTGAATGGTCAGAGTAGAACAAAAAACCTATCTGGTCAGATACCGGACACAATTACAAAAAAGAATGCCTTGGCCTTCCAAGGACTTTAGTCTAAATAAAAAGTAAACAAAGTAAATCATGAGTTAAGGTTGATCCTTTGAAGATGGCTCACCTTCATCTACCTTCTTTCCCTTAGGATCGTCTTTCTCTTCGCCAATTTTCTCCCCTGTGTGTTCTTCGTCATCTGAGGAATCACTAGAGTAGCCATACCGGTCGCCTTCAGCCATCGTATGATACGGGAGGTCTTCAGGCTCAACATGAAGCCATAAGTCCCCTAGTTTCCTCTTCGGAAACTTCTCGTGGAAGAGTAGAACCATGTCAGACCTCACATTGGCGTACATTTCCTCCTGGCTGTCGATCATTCTGGTAGCATAAGCATTGATCTTGGCTTGGATCTTGGCCTCCTGCTCCTGTAGCAAAGTGGTTTTCTCCTCAGCAGCCTTAGACACTGTATTCTCAAGAGCGATTTTGTCATTGGTCAGGTTGGTGATGATTTGATCCTTGGCTTTGGATTCTCCCTTTGAGGTGTTAAGGTCTTTCTCCAGTTTGGACAGTTTCTCCCGGAGGTCTTTAATGGTTTCCTCTAAAGTGGCGACTTTTGTGGTGCTTGCCTGTTGGTTTCTCTTCAACTCCTCGGTTTCTTCCTTTAACATGGCAGCATTGGAGGTGGCAGTGCAAAGGTCTTCGGACAGCTTCTCTTTGTCAGACTTAAGGTCTTTAATGATATCAGCCTAGTTTCGGACTTGTTTCTCCAACACAAGTACAGGCTGAACGTTGCTCAACAAAGAGTGGGCTATGGGATCCCTTTCACTAGAAATGCTAAAAGTCTTACCATTAAAAGTGACCGTGTTGGAGCTGCTCGGAGGAAGGTAAGGCCCTGCAAAGTCATCTATGGGGAGGTTGAGGAAGTATTCACCAAGCTCACCAAGACCGGTGATGTCTACTCCATCGATGTTCATATCTCCCCCCTCAACCTCATCGGTGTGAAAGTCACCCGGAATCTCCTCAGCATGCGTTGGGTCTGTAGGATCAGCTTGGACAGAAGGCTCCGGAGCCCGGAGAGAAAGCTCGTCTCCCTTAGACGTCTTTTTCTTCTTGGCCTCCCGATCTGTGCCTTTGCTTTCCTGTTTACGATTTCTCTTAGAAGCCCTTGGAGGTTTTGGGAGGTTCGCTTCTTGTTTCTCAGTCTCTTGCTCCACCACTTCCAGGAGAGCAGCATCAATTTGGCTCTGCGCTAGCCCCTCCGGATCTGTTGGAGCATCCTTCTCTGCATCAGGAGGGTTAGCATCACCCACCACCTTTTTGCCCTTCTTCTTCTTGCCTTTCATCTCGCTTGGGGCTTTGGCCCGCCCTGGTAGGAAGAGTGTCCCATCTGGTTCATGGGTCCTTTTAAGCACAACGTCCGGAGGAGGCTAGGTGGTGAGCTCCTCCCAAGTCAAGTCTCTCCGACCTGTGGTGTTCCACAAGTGAGACCTTGCCAAGTTGCCACTGGTGAAAGCAGCGTGGAATCGATTCCCCCATTTCTCGGCAGCCCAAGCATTAATCTTGCCACAAGTAGCCTGCCCGGCTTTCTGATAGTCACTGAACTCCTTGGGTAGCACTGCCAAGGCAAAAGTGAGACCCATTAGTTCGAACTACTTTTAAAAAAAAGAAAAGAGAAGAGAAACAAAAGAATAAAGTAGAAGACTTACAATCACTCCTCCACCTATTTCTGAGGAGGCTTGGGTTCTCTCCAGATTTAATTTTTTTGCCGTTCTCCCAGGCACCACTGAAAAACAGGAATTGGGTCCTCCAATTCCTCTCTGCCTCCAGAAAATCATTCACCGCCTTGAAATCATCCCCCATGTTAAAGTGGTAAAAGGGGATGTGGTGGTTTCTACAAAGGCTGGCCACTGCAGCGAACTCCTCCATTGGCAGAGGGATTCCGGACAACCTTGATGCCATGATGCAAGACATGAGGGTGTACCAAGCGTTGGGGCTCAGTTGGCTCGGACAGAGTTTTATCAGATGGAAGTATCTGACGATCTCTGGGTCTAGTGAGAACCTGAGCCCCCAGTTGAATAACTCCGTGAACATGACCACTTCGCTTAACTTGCAATCCATAGGAGTCTCCGGGTGTATAGGAATCCTGATCTTTACATTTTCTGGTATGCCCCACTTCGTACGCATCCTGCCCAACTCAGCAGTGTGGGTGAATGTGTAGTTGATTTTTTGTAAGGAGAGGAGGTAATTAACGCTGACCTTGTGAAAACAAGGCCCCACTTTTCCTTCTAGGCTCTCCGGCAGATCCGGATGCCTCAAATACAACTTCTCTTTGCCCTTGTCCTTCTTGGAAACTATCTCTTTACTGGTCTGACCGGAGGGCTCAGACTCGAATGAGGCCTCTTCAATAGAGTCCTCCATCACTTCCTGCATAATTGTTGAAGGGATTTCAGCAGCTGTAGTGGGGGGAAGGTTCAAATTTGACTCAGCCTTGTCTCCGGACTGATGGGCCTCAATACCCCTTTGATTTCTGCTCTCCGGTAGAGTATCTGGAACAGAAGTTTCTTGTTGAAGACTTGGATTGGAGCCCTCCGGTCCGGACAGCCTGTCCTTGGGGGCTCTAATAGGCACCTCTGACCCAGTGCTGATGTCTTTTGCCCCCGACTTAGAGGGAGTATTTTTAGACCCTTGGCCTTTAACCAACCGGCCTTTTCTCCTATCGACTAGCTTCTCAGGAGAGTGCTCCGTATCCGATCCCATTGCTATGAAGGGAGAGGGTTTTTTAAGGCTAGTGGCTGTAACTCCTGGCTCGACAGTAGTCTCCGATTCCTGAACTGAGGAACCAGAGATAATAGAGGAGAGGTTGGTTTGAAATAGTTTTCTAGGCTTAGTACCTTTGGAGGAAGAAGAGCCTCGATCTGACTCTGTAGCAGGGGTGATTGGTCTATCAACAGGCGAGGTGGGTAGCCCTGCTGCAATTCGTCTTTCTCTTTCGACTTTTTGAGCCTTCTCTAACTCAGAAAGGTTGAGCCATCCGCCTTTGACAAGAGCGTTCCTCGCTGTAAACATAAACTATCAAACAGAGTTTTTGGTTTAGAGAGAGAAAGCTTTGAGAGATTTTGCAGAGTAAATTTGAAGGAGATGGTAAAACAATAGAAAGTGAGTTTGTATTTATAGTAAATCTGAAAAAGGAAGTTGATTCCTAGGAGAATTCGAAAAGTTTAGCAATGATTAAAAGACGGCGCTGATGTCACCACCTTTAATTAAGAGGTTGCTTTTCGAAGAAGGTGGGTTCGAAATTCAAGGTGAAAAAACGGCTGAAGCAACCAATCAGAGAGTGACACGTGTCCCACAAACTCTGGCAAAAACCGTTTTGAATTCGTGAAGCTTTATCTGTCCGGATAAACCCATAACCCAAATTGATAGACCTGTCCGAATTAAAACTACCCCTGATGTCGGACTGTTTTTCAGGTCTTTGACAAGAGAATTTGCACAAACACCTAAAAAAGGGGCTCCTGATGAGTCCGAATCCTGCATGCTCCCCGGACAAGGACAGATCGGTCCAAGCTCTCCGGACCGGACAGATCACTTCGAACGCACTGACCATAGGACTGTTCGAACTATGACAAAAGTACTAAAAAACCTAAACACTACTTGACTAAGCTACTTACTCTCCTACTTAGAGCTCATGGGTCTTTGAACATGACCCGGGTCCATTAAACATGACCTGAAAGCCCATAAGGGCCCAAACATCAGGGTATAAATACCCAACCACCTGCATTAAGTGTGGGTAATGAGAATTAACTGCTACCAGCCAACTTAATTATCTCTCTACTCTCTACTCTAAACACATAACACCCACATACTACTATAAAACACCAACCAAATTACAAGCCTACCCTCAGGCGATAATTATCCACACCAATATATATATATATATATATATATATATATATATATATATATAAACTTACTACTAATATATCATCAACATAGAGTAGCAAAATTATATAACTGGACTTATATCTTTTGAAATCGCAACATTGGTCACCATTGCATTTCTGGAAACTCTCTTTGTGCATAAAACCATCAAATTTTTATACCACTGTCTTAGGGATCTTTTAGACCATACAAACTTTTGTTGATTCTATATACTACGTTTTCTTATATTTATTTTAAGAAACCTTCGGGTTGATACATGTATGTCTCTTCATCCAAGTCCTTATGAATAAATGCAGTCTTCACGTCTAACTGTTCAAGATAAATGTCTTCAGTGACAACAATACTCAACATTTATCAAATAGTATTGAACTTCACAACTAGAGCAAAAATATCGGTGTAATAAATTCCTTCCTTTTGTTGGGATCTTTTAACAACTAATAGAGCTTGGCATCTCTTAAAGTCATCATGTTCATCTTTCACCCGGTACACCCATTTGTTATGAACTACCTTCTTACCCATGGGTAACTCAGCTAGTTCTCATGCCTTATCTGAGATTAAAGACTTCATCTCATTTTTTAATTGAAATTTTTCACTTGCTAACATCATTGGTCTGACAAGATTCATCATACAATTTAGGCTCCTTTACATCGGTCAATAATTGATAGTTCAAGTATCTCATGTTAGGCACATGAGGTTGGGAAACTCTTCTCAAAATAGGAGATGTTACGGTCAATTTCAGTTTGTTAGGCTACTGTGTATCGATTTGTACAACTAACGCTTCGTGGTGAGTGATTGATCCCATCAACTTTGTTTCTTGATTATCTATGACATCCTCGACATTTGCAAATACTGGCCCACTCAACCTTGAATCATTTGTGCCAGTTTTATGCATATCCGTGTACATCACTGTTTTGTTAAAGATCATATCTCTGTTTTGGACCATCTTCATGTTTTCCTCACCTAAATACGGTAGCCAAACTCGTCTTTGTCATAGGCGATCCCGATGCATATATTTAATTTGGAATCAAGCTCGTTCATGCCTTGATGACTTATATGAACGTATTTGGTAAAACTATTTTTTTTAGATGTGATAGTGTTATCTCCTTACCACTTCATACATCCTCGAATATTTTATGATCTAAAGGAACCGATGGACCTTAGTTGACCAAGTAAGTCGATGTTTTGTTGCTTCTGCCCAATACTGCTTCGGTAGACCTGATTGTATATGTATGCTTCTGGTTATTTCTGTCAATGTTCAGTTCATACGCTCAACAATACGATTATGTTGAGGCGTACCCGAGTTTAATACCTAAGACTCTTCCTTAATCTCCAAAAAAACATATTAGCGCATCATCTCATTATGCAGTGATATTGGCTTTTGTCTTTATCTCCTCGTCCTTTTGTGCTCTCTTGTATTGATTTTTACAATGCATGGCCTTCCCATAGTTATAACTCTCGATGTGTTCCGATACTTGGGAAATTTTGGGATTCATAGACTTGGACCTCCCGTCCCTACCTCGGTAGTTCGATTTTACACGTCTATTTTCTATAGTTGAATTTATTCATCTTGACTCTGTATGCAAAACTGATGAGGTTGATAATTTACCTGACACTCTCCTTCGAATCTCTTCACTGAGAACCACATCACGAACATCATCAAATTTCAACCTATTTCTTCCTGACGAGCTACTCACTGCCATGATAGTAGCATTCCAACTTTCTGGTAGAGAAGACAATAATATTAATACTTGTAATGCACTTTTCGGCATTCGCAAACTAAATAAGTATTTCATCAAGTGAACTTTATTAGACATCGATGTCTTCTTATACATACTGGAGAGAGCCTTCAAAAGACCTGTCGTGCTTGTTTTCTTTACGATGTTGAAAGAAAGATTGTGGGATACCGTCAATCAGATGGCTTTAAAGGCTTATCTGTCAAGAATAGTGAATTTTTCGTCTTTCATACTATGTAGTTTTTTAAAAAAAAAATTGATAACGTTTTCTCTGGTATAAATAGTCTTCAGTCTGCATCTTTTAATACTCAAAATATGCATCATTCCTACGTTTGTAAGCATTGCTCTCATTCGAATTTGGTGTCATTTAGATCGCTACCCATCTGAAGCTTTGATACTAGCTATTGTGAAAATGCAAAACTATCTTGTAATCAGACCAAATAAAAAAACACAAAACAACAGTGAAATAAAAACACAAAAATTATTAACGGACTTCAACAAATTATGCCTACATATCTAGGCATACCGCATATAATTTTATTGATTTTATTAAATAGAACTCTACGACTTTGTATCTTCAATTCATCCCATAAATCTAACTATAAATTATATATATATATATACTTCAACACACACGCACAAAGAACAATTACAGAAGTTATTAACTCTCATAACTAAACCACTGATAACTTAATAATTACTAAACCATTGATATTGTCTTCGGATCTCAGAATTTATATTGTCTTCGGATCTCAGAATTCATATTGTCTTCGTATCCTAAACACCTTTAACAACAAAAATTGTCCAAAGAGATGGTAGACACACTTCAAAGATCCATTGTTTTAATTGTAAGCTTTACATAAAAAATAAGGTTATGATAATATCTTACCGGTCCAACAAATTTAAATTTTAAAACTTTGAAAAAAAAAGACTCTTTTTGCGTTTATCTAATCAGGTAGTATTTTATAATCATAGCATTTGAATTATGCATTAACCAATCAATTACTTGAATTGATTTTTTGTTATGTATCGCTTCAATGGCCAAGTATATAGATTCAAGCTACTGATAAACAATCCTTTATCAACAATGGACTATAAACAATCCTTTATCAACAATGGACTTAAATCATATCTGAAAGCATTTGTCAACTCATGCAAATCAAACAGAAAAGAGTAATGTTAGAATAAAGAGTTACAAGCCGGTATGGTTATATAGATAATGTGTATATAATGCAGAAAAAAGAGAGGCATAACAAGATAGTTATTACATAACTACATTCTGTCGTTTTCAACCTCCAACTAACAACTTGCTCTCATTCAAGAAGGTGTAAGTGGGTACCTCCAGATTATACGGTGCAGGCCCTTTGCGAACCCGGCCAGAGATATCATAATGTGATCCATGACAAGGGCAGAACCATCCTCCAAAGTCACCAGCATTAGGCAAAGGTATGCACCCGAGGTGCGTGCAGACACCGACAACCACAAGCCATTCTGGGTTCTTGACTCTTTCTGCGTCCTCTTGCGGGTCACGGAGAGATGCAACGTTCACACTATTCGCTAGCTTTATATCATCTTCGGTTCGACGCCTAATGAAAACTGGCTTCCCTCGCCATTTAACAGTCACTGTGGAACCTGGTTCGATGTTGGATATATCGACCTCGAGACTAGCCAGTGCGAGAACATCCTTAGTGGCTGACATGCTCAATACAAGTTTAAGAAGAAGGAGCCGAAACAGAGAAGCTTGTAAGAACCTACCCCCACTGAGGACAAAATAAGCGAATGCTCGCTTGCCGGGGTCACCTGGAGGAAGACGCGTATAGCTGTGATCGTCATAAACTATATTTGGATTCGGGTTCTTGATAGCGGCCAATGTAGGTGGAATTTCGCGAATGCTGCTATTTTCACTTCGTGGACCTATCGCCTTTGAACAAAAACCTGCGACAACCCATCATCATCAATGCTAAAAAAGAACTGATTGTTCATGCTTGGCGTGTAGAAGTTCACAATGTTATATGCTATGCCACATATTGGTCATCAGACGAAACAAGAGGAGACAAAAACTATCAGCGCTTCTTGGCCTAGGTTAAAGATAAACATCATATAATTTACCAAGTAGATGACCATTAGGACGGTCATCATGAGAATCGGGAACCCTTAAAAACCGGACTTAAGGAAACCTTAACGATTTGGTTCGCGAGACCGATAAGCAACCAAACCAAACCGATAAAACAGTAAAACCAACAAAGAACCAAATCGGTAAAACACGTTAAGTATAATCGATAGGGAATCGAATTGATAAAATAGATACGATAAAAAACCAATACAGTATCTTTTTAATACATTATGTTATATTACCAAAACCAGAGTTTATTGTTATAAAACAAATCGGAAACCCTATTCTCGTCTTTCATCTTTTAACAAGTGTTAAAGGCTTATGTCCTGTAGGCAGTACAAACACAAGTATTCAAAATTCATAACATCATCTTCATATTCATCAACAACAAAGAAAATAGTAGTTTCTTTACGACCAGGACTTCAATACAACAAAGAAAAGTGTCTTACTATAATCCAAAAAAATAATAATGAAAGTGTAAAATAATACCCTGACCTGACAATCCAAATGATGTCAATTGAAGTATACATTAAACGAGGAAACTTTACCTTTGTGGTCAAGCTGAAAAAAATGAAAAACACTACTAGACACTTGATAATCAACCTTACCGCCATTGATAGGGTTCTTGGAGATGATCCAGGAGGCGGGAATCCAGGATTTGCAGTGTGAAGAGGAAGATAAAGAAGCTAGTCTTTTTGCTGTTGCTCTCAACATTTTTCAGACAAGGAAAAGTTTCACTTCTCTTTTGGAACTACAAGGAGTAAGTTTTGTTTGATCAGCGACGACTCTGTCTTTAATCGAAACGATGGACTTTTGTTTTGTTTGTCACGTGTAACGTCTCGCCGAGTGACACGCCACTCTACTCCGTAGTGAGTTGGCTCAGTTTGTCGTCAATCAAAGGAAAAGAAAAAAATACAAGTCATGAATTCAAGTATCTCAAGTCTCAAACATTTTACAACTTAATCCGTTCGAATTACATGGTTCCATTCCCTTGTTAAAATGTCGATTTCAGTCTTGGTATTTTGAATTTTTATGGATTTGTCGTTTAGTTGCTGGAGGACGGTTTTGAGACCATGGTTTATGAGTTTTGGATCAGGTGGTCATTTTTGTTCATTTTGAATAGCAAATCTCGTAATTAAGTTTTACAATAATCTCTTGAATTTTTGTATATGTTTTTCTTCTGGCTGTGGTGGAAAAAATTATCAATATATGGTGGTTAGTCGTCAAATTTTATAAAGTGAATATTGGCAACGGACATTTTCATTTTATTATAGTATAATCATTGATTTTTTTTCTTTAGTTAATGGTTATGTACCTCGTATCATTTTTTATGTTAGATTGCACAATAATAGCATAATTTTTTACATCATCAACAACGGTTCTTAAAGCTGGCCCTTTCAATTCCGATATGGCAGAAGATTTCATCAAGCCAATTGTAGGTAATTGGTAACACCATTAGTCTACTCGGCGGCCTTCAAGCAAGGAAAATGTTAAAATTTGGTTTCCAAACGAGATCAGTAAGAAATTTACAATAAGTAGTTCTTATCATCACATTCACCCTTGTGTCCGTCAGGTCCCTTGGGCCAATCTTGTTTGGAACAAACATAATATACCGAGACACTCCTTCATTGTTTGGCTTGCTATCAAAGGAAAGCTCTCCACCAAAAATAAACTTCTCGCTAGAGGTTATAAAACAATTCCAGTATGTCTTTTATGCAACAGTTTAGGAATCCATCAATCATATCTTTGTGGATTGTCATTTTTCGTCTTTTTTATAGGCTTCATCTAAAAAGCTTAGGTTCTCCTTTCTTATTACATATTGACCCTCATTGTTACGAACTCCAAGTTCTTTTACCACCTCATCCATAGACGTTGGTCATCTTCGACGCGCTGCCTTTATTTAATTTATTATAAGAGAGTTTAAAATTTACTTAGTTTACAAAATACAAAAAATTGATAGTACAAAACAAATATAAAATCAATTATTTATTAATTTAAAAATATATATAATATAAATGAAAAATGATAGACCAATTATTAAAAATAATATTTAAAAACTACATTTCAAAACAAAAATTATAAAATTGATTTATATTTTAGAACAATTAAAATTTAGTTTTATAAAGCTATTACATTGTTATTTAATTAAAAAAACATTTGATTAATCACCGAACCACATTTAATATTTTAGGTTAAAAATCGTTCATTATTCGTACTTGTCATGTTGTGATCTTTTGAGCTTAAAATGTTAAAAGTTTAGAGATGAGTATATTTAAAGTTGTAATTAATTAATTAATTGTCACTGGACGATCCAATTAATAAGTAAGCTGGTAATTAATATAATTGTGAGTTGGAATTAATTAATTATTTTTTTTGTTGAGAATTCGATGATCATACCGAAGTAATTCTACGGCATCGGTGATCATGCCAAAGTAATTAGGCTAACTATGTATGATAGAGTCCGAAAAGTCTGCAGGCTAGGTTATATTAATTTTTATAGCCGAACTGTTTTTAGAGACGTCTATAACTTTGTTCGTACTTAATTGTTCTTGCATCGTTAAAAACTTTTGTCGGCCAAAACCTCCCTTGAGGATAAAAAGCTCTATTTTACCAATGGAAAAGTGTACAACTAAGAATTAGTAGACTTCTAGGATGTTACATGTTTCTCCGACATGCTTTGATTCCTTATTGGAAATAGATGAGTGAACCTCATAATATTTGTTGGAGGATGAAGTATAAACTATATGTAGTTGTACTTATTTTGTATGAGTATGTTATATTGTAGATGTCGTGAACCTTGTTTTAGATAAATTACCAAATATTATAAGTGACTATGTGTAGATTATAAGTATGTAGGCAACAAAGTGGTGCTCATTTTTCTTACCGTGGGGTCGTTATTTACATATGAATAAAAGTAAACCTTGTGGTTATTATAATTGGGTTTGTTGACTTATGTGTTGTGGGGCGATTGGGTGAATTATATATATATATATATGAATTATGTTCTTTCTATACAAAATCGAGGGCACAATGTGGCCCGTCGTGTGACCTTTTAGGGCATGCCAATCGGTTTTTTTTGCAAGAGCGACTGATTCGGCCTATTATGTAACTTTTGAAGGCATGATATTTTACCGGTTAGCTTATAATACCGGTGGCGGGTATTAGGCTCAGTGTGGCCCTTTACGTATCCCCGCAAGGCGTGTCCTATTAGCTTAGTCGTTTAATATATTCAAGTGGTCTGGGCTCAGTATGATCCATTGTGTAGCCCGTAGGTGTGGTTCATAACATAATTCACATTTTGTAGGACACATTACAAACACATGAAAATGTTAAAACAAAAAGTTACCATTAATCAAATCAAACTATGCGCATCGTTAAAAAACCATTATGCGCCTCGTCGTTATTTACATGAAGATTATTTGGCTTATACCATTTTTGTCTAATGAATATGGAGATCACTTGGCGTATGACATGTAGATAACTAAGCTTAAATCCACTATGCCATGAAGATGAAGATCATTTAACTTATAGCATTTTTTTCATGGTAATGGAGAGCATTTGGCTTATAGCCTAATCTATAATGGAGATGAGTTGACGCTCTATTATGAAAATCACTTGGTGCATATCATGGAGATGAAGATCATTTGCCTTATAGCCTATTCTATCACGGAGTTGGAGATCGACTGAGTGATAACCTTTTTGATAATGAAGATGGAGATCACTTTGCTTATAGCCTATTTTTTAAACATGAAGATGAAAATCAGTCGTCTATAACATTTTCGAGCATGGAGATAGAGATTACTTGTCATATAACCCATTCTATCATAAAGAGAATTTGGTGTATATTATAGAGTCACGTGGCTAATGTCTTTACGACTTTCATAGGTAGATTTTTTTGAAGTTAGGAGTTATAAACTAAAGCCACTAATGAGGAATATAAATTCTATTAACTTGGAGACTAGTGTTAACTTGGAGATGATTCAACCTGAGACTTTTGCAAACCCTTTGTCTTTTTTTTAATGCTCAAAAAATAAATTTTCTTTAATTTGTAAGAATAATATTTTTGAAAGAAGGAATAAATAAATTAGTCATTTTCCTCAAATAAAATATTTGATTCTACTGTATACATATAATATCTTCAATTCAATAAAAATATATTTGAATGTATATTGTATTTAATTCAATAAATAGTAGTTTTCATTTAATGAATATTTTTAATTTAAAAATAATAAGTTTTCTTGAATGAATATATTTAATTTAAGAAATAATATATTTTACTTAATGAATATATTATTTTAATAAATAGTAAATTTTACTTATTTAACTCAATAAATAGTATATTTTATTGTAGCTTATATTTAATTTTATAAATAACAACTCTAGTTATGGTGTTCAATCGCACGAATAATTTAATGTCTAGGTTTATGAACCTACTAGATTTGTGTGTGGATTTGCCAAAATACTGGATTTTGTATCCGCATGTAAACTCTAAATCTAACATATATTATGCCAAATCGAGCAAAGCACGTACCAAGTCGAACACGATAGCCTAACTAACTATATACATTGAACCAAATGATAACTAGAAATGTAGGAATTTTTTTTTAATCTGAAAATAAAACTCTCAATATCACTACAAATAGAGATGAAAAATTGAAAAAACAAATCATCATAATAAAATTAATTCATATATTAACAAGTGAGTGTTGTTAGATTAAAAAATCAAGCATTTTTAAAACTCAAGCTATAGAGATTTAGAGTTTTATTTTAAATATACTCCTTTAGGGTTTTTATATGAATGTTACAAAACATATTCATTATGAAAAAACGGATTTTGAATTAACGCACATATATAAATTGTGTTGGAATGGTTTTCAAGAACTTGAAATCTCTTTTAAAAATATTGTGTCGTTATTTTGAATTAACGCATGTATATATAATTGGGTTTTCAAAGCTGTTTATTAAGCTTATTAGTAATATGATCAAGGAAAATAACATTTCCATTTTGATCAATGGAAAGGTTTATGGGTACTTCAAGACTTTAAGAGGCTTGAGGCAAGGTGATCCCTTGTCCATAAGCCTCTTCCAACACTAAATTCAAAGCTGAGCAACTTCATATAGGTTACTTAGGGATCAACCTCAACTGCAATAACAAGGCAAAAAAATTCAGCAAGCTAATAGATAATATAAACGCAAAGATTACTGAATAGGATTGCAAATTCCTTTCTTTTGGGGGAAGACTTTCTTTGATCTCCTCTATACTTATGTAAATTCCTTATTATTGGATGCATAGTATATTGTTGCCTATAAGTGTGATCAAAAGACTTGAAAAACATTTAACAAGTTCCTATGGAAATCTAAACTTGATGTTCTAAGAGTATACTGGACTTCTTGGGTAAATCTGTGCATGCTTTTTGATGAAGGAGGTCTGAATATCAAAAGTTTACTTGATATTCAGAACACTCTTTCACAAAAGCTATGGTTTAATTATAGAAATAATGATAGTTTCTGGTCGAATATGATGAATGACATCTACAATAAAGGAAATCACCCTCTCCTGATAACTTTTCAAAACCTGGTTCTCACACTTGGAAACGCTTGGTTAAGATTAAATATTATGCAGAAACTAATATCAGATGGTTATTGGGCAGTGGTGACATGGACCTTTGGTTGGAGAATTGGCACAACCAGGCCCCTATCATGGATCATTGTAACACTGAAGCTAACTTTTGGTTTCTTGATCAGAAAGTTAAAACTTTTTGGAAAGTAAACAAGTGGGACCCTGAGTTGTTGAGTGGCTTTCTGGATGAGGAAAGAATCAATCAGATTTCCTTCTTCAAGGTTGATCCTCACAAGAAAGACAAAATGATCTGGACTGAGTCTCCTAACATGGACTTCAATACAAGACACACTTGGAACAACACTAGATATCGCTTCAACAAATCTTCATTGTACAAGAAAATCTGGAATCAAATAACACCGAGAAAGTTCTCTTTCTTTATGTGGAAACTCATTAAAAACTATCTTCCTATTGATTCTACTCTTCAAATTAGAGATGCTAGCCTAGCATCTAAGTGCATTTTGTCCTAATTGTGAAAGCATAAACCATCATCTATTTGTGAGTTGTAATTATCGTCGTTAATTGGAATTGGGTGGAAGCCTGTGTTAATTGATAGTGACGGCTAGTTTTGATTCAGGAAAAGCTTTAATTTGCTTTTGTAAAATTTCAACTTTAGTCCCGGCTGTTTTCAAATTGTTGTAAGCTAATCTTTGATATTAATTGAAGTTCCAATTTTGTCAAAATAATAAAAAAAAAAATAGTAGCCACGTAGCCACAGCCCGGCTATATCCGTATTTTTATAGTAAGGAAGTGGGGCTTAAGCCCTAAGTTATGCTCGCTATTTTTACAGAACCCCGAGTTTTCAGGCCCAATTCTACAAAACCAGAACACCCAAAACCAGAAGTTTAACAACAACGCCTCCTCTGTCTCTCTCTCCTCCTTTCCTCCCTAACAACCGCCGTCTTTCATCCTGGAGAGATAATGGACAGGATTGGAAATGATGATACAGAAATTGTTGAAGACATCGATGCATCGGAGATTGAGTTTACAAGCTACGGCGGAGAGCATCACCTGCCGTTGATCATGGGACTCGTCGATCAAGAACTCAGCGAACCCTATTCCATCTTCACATACCGTTACTTCGTCTACTTATGGCCCCAACTCTGTTTTCTCGTAATGTCTTTCTCTCTTTAAATCTCGTTCTCTCTAATTCATTCGCTTTGGGTATCTGAATCTCGTGTTTGTTTCTTAGGCATATCACAGGGGCAAATGCGTTGGTACCGTTGTCTGCAAGATGGGAGCACATCGACACAGTTTTAGAGGTTACATTGCCATGTTAGTTGTCGTCAAGTCTTATCGCGGCAAAGGCATAGGTATATACTCATATCATTTTTTGGTTCTTTCAGCTGTTGATTGAACTACCTTAGTACTTGTGTTCTTGGAGATTTTCTAAATGTTTTTGTCTATAAGTTCTAGTTCATCTGTCTAATTCTGATTCTACTGTCGTTGTGGAAGTTTAAAGTTGAATGGTATTTTTCTTGTCTTGCAGCTACGGACCTTGTTACTAGATCAATTAGAGTAATGATGGAATCCGGCTGCGATGAGGTACATGAATTGTCCTTTTAGATTCCTCTATATCAGTATCACTGTAGTTCAGCTGCTAGTGTGAAAACTTGCGTAGTAAATGTATCAAAAGATTTGGTTTCAATTTAAGGAACCTACATGGACAGTATCAGTTTTCCCTTCGAAGCGTGGATTAGAAATTTAAATTGGTGCTAGATTGTACCATGACCTCTCCTAGTGGTGTTGTCTAGTTTAAGTATTTAAAGTGCTTGGAAAGATATATGGTTAGTTCCTATTATGATTTGCGTTAATATCAAAACCACAATCTATTTTGTAACTAAATTAAGGTTTGTGGGTTTTAGACGTGTCTAGCCATATATTACACTCGGTGTCTGCACAGGTATCTACTATCTAGTTAGTGTGTTCGGTTTTTACCTAAGATATGCAGCCTTCTTGCCTCTTATAATATTAAGCTCATTGTTATGTTATTGCAAAACTGAGAACTTAAATCAATGATTGAGCTTCATATATGAATTGGCGTGCTTAAATTGTTCTACATGTGTTGTCTATGAGCTATATTATCTCCTGATAACTTTTAAACCTATAATATGCTGTAGCCTCGCTCAGGGGCCATATCTGGTAACTCTTCAAGAGCCCTTATGATCTGTAGTAACGGTATTAGTCTCAATATAATAAGCAGCTAGCGAATAAAAAAAAAACTTTGATCACTCTTTAGGACGAGTAGCACTAAAGAAGTATGATGTAAAAAGTAACACAAGGACTATAAAGCAGCGTAAGAAACAGGAAGTATGTTGTTTACTAGGTCAGACTGTACACGATCAACTCGATAACAGGATGGAGTATTCTAGTTACATGGACTTCCTGTGGCAAAAAATGCTATGATTCACTTATACATCATCTATGGCAAAATTGAAAAATGACCCTTTTTTTAATGTTGTACGAAGGTGACATTGGAAGCGGAAGTCACAAACAGAGGAGCGCTCGCCCTTTACAGTCGGCTTGGGTTTATTAGGGCGAAACGCCTATTTCGGTATTACTTAAACGGAGTCGATGCCTTTCGTTTGAAGCTGTTGTTTCCCCGCCCAGAGTCGCATCCTCCCATGTATACGGAAAACACTGATGATGGGCACGTGCAAAACCATCTGTGATTTGTATTCCTATCAACTATCAACAACATCAATAGTTTAACCACATCTTCTATATGAGAAGTCGGGTCATTACCAGTCCGTGTTTGGATATAAGCATTCAAAAGGTAGCTCAGACCCCCCTGCTGTAGTGCCATCTTTTGAGCTCTGTGAATGTAACTAATTTATGCTGTGTATACGGCTTTGTGACCTTTCAAGTGATAGGATGTCCTTCCTACAAAACAGCCTACTTAGCTTAGTTTGCAAAGTTGGGCATGTGTCGTGGGGACAAAGCCGAATGCAGAATCTACTTTTTGTTTGTAAAATTTCTTGATTTCTTTTGTATCTTCTTTTTTTCTGTGAATTTAGTGAGAGTTGTCTCATGTTCTATTGCAGAACAGTACTTTAGTTATGTGAGCTTACATTTGATATAGGGATGAGGATGAATCTGTACTTGGTTCAATGATCTCTACTTTGTTGTGGATCAATACATTGTTTCAGGAAGAAGTTACTTTTTTGGTTGAAAGCTATAATAGAATTTTTGGTTGTACAAAATTGTTTGCTTTGTTCTGTATATTATTTTTTTCAGAACCTTAGCTATAGAGACCAAATTAGATATTAATTACTAACCAGCTCACGAATTATTGGTAGATATTTGATATTTTAAACTGACCAAAATACTCGTACTGCTCCTCTAAAACCCAATATATTTTATTAGCCTTTTGAAACGCAAACCTCTTCCGTAAACATAATTTATTGGGGCTAAAAAGAAATATGAAATCTACTATTCGTAGATATTAATAAAAACCAATATTATTGTTTGTAGTTGTTTCAAAAAAATATTATCCAGATTATTATAATTCTAGCATATACATAAACTAATTCGAAAAACTAACGTTAATGATAACAAAAATTTATCTCTCTCGATGAGGCTCTGTCAAGAATAAAAAACAGAGTATCAACACTGAGCTTTCCTGCTAATCTTTCTTAGATTTGGGAATGGAAGAAGGCGAATTCGTGATGTCATCTTCATCTTCTTCACCAAGATCGAATGGATCTGATCCCAATGGTAACTTAAGGTACGATTCTGAATTTCCTCTGCTTAGCCGTGAGCAGAAACAAAGTACCAATGATACGGTTAATGTAATTGCTAACCTAGCATTTGAGAAATCTGATCCAAGAATTGGGCATCAAACTCAAGCCAAGAAACCTTCCAAATCGTTCGCCGAGCTATTGAAACCAATCGGAACGGAAATCTTGCATCGAAACGTTGTTGTATCAAGAAGTTCTAACGAAAATATCATCTGATTTGAGAAGAATGACAAGAGTAAGTTACAGAAGATTTCCAAGCACACCATTATAGGTAAATTTACCTATGGAAAGCCCATATACGAAATAATCAAGAAATTTTTGATCAATTTTCAGTTCACCGGAGCTTTCAGTATTGCGGTTTATGATTACCGGCACATTTTCATTGAATTTGACTGCCTTGACGACTTAAATAAGCTTTGGTCCAAGAATGTCTGAAAAATCGGTGAAAAGACGATGTGTTTGCTAAAGTGGTCTCCAAGATTTAATTCGGATGAAGAAAGCCCTCTAACACCAGTGTGGATTACGCTGAAAAATCTTCCTAAATTCTTGTATAATGAAGCAACTGTATTAGAAATCGCTAAGTCCTTTGGGACTCCTTTGAAGACATGGATTCCTAAAATTAACAGGGCTACATTTAATTGTGTAAAGATGTGGGTTGAAGTGGATGTTTCCAAAACCATGGCAAAAGAATTAAGGGTAAGGTTTGGTGAGGATGAAGACTACAAACTGTAAATCTGTTATGGAAACCTTCCGAGCTATTGTACAGAGTGCAAGCATATTGGTCAGAGGATGTCTGAATGTAAAAAAGCTATAACTGTTAATGAACAAGCAGATATCAGTATTGGAGAGAAAGTACCAGCTTTATTACAGTCAAATAACAACGTCACAACTTTGAAGTCTCTAATTGTTGACAGTGGAAATATAATGAATTCTGGAAATGATCAGTTTCCTACAGATCAGATTAATAGTATCCCTATACAAGAAAAGTCTAATGACAGTTTGGAGACTTTGGAGACTAGTGGTGATTTGGCTTCTGACATGGATGGGAATGGAAGATGCATGGTTGACAGCACAGAGATGATAGAAGCTTTGCAAGCGCTTGAAACTAGAGAACTCTTCAGGGTTGAGAGTCAGTCTACTGATTTACAGCCTGATTCTCCATAAAAAATAACCACAATTAGTCTCCCCTGCTCACCTAAACACAAAGAAAGTATGGTTAATGAGGATGATACAAGAACACAAAGCAGAAAAATAAAGAAGATTAAGAACTGGAACAACAAAGTAGCTACTACTTCAAAGCTTTTACAGCTTAAAAGGGCTGTAAGAAACAAACCATCTAAATGACTATTAAAATGGTGAATTGGAACGTCAGAGGGCTGGGGAATAAGCTTACAATGAGAAGACTTAAATCTTTAAAAAGAGCTGAGAACTCTGCCCTTTTGGCTGTGCAGGAACCTTTTGTAAATTGTGAGAAGCTTGGGAAGGTGGCCAAGACTTTGGGATACAGTCAGTTTTTTGGGAATACTAACAATAAGATCTGGTTGTTTTGGAGAGAGGATTTTAAGGTTGAGATCATTTCTGATGAAGATCAGGTGGTTCATGCCCAGGTTTGGCATAATACTCTTAACAAAAAATTTAGGTTATCTGTGGTATATGCTAAATGTAATAGAATTCTAAGGAGAGACTTGTGGAATTCATTGAGAAACATGAGTAATGATAATATGGAATGGATAGTGTTTAGGGATTTTAACACTATTCTAAATGCCGATGAACAACTTTGCTGTAAAAGAGTTTGTATGCAAAGTATGGATGATTTTGGTAATGGAATCATTGACTGCAACCTAACTGATGGGGGTTATTCTGGCAGCAAGTATACTTGGTCAAATGGGAATAAGTGAAAGAGGTTGGACCGTGTTTTGATCAATAATCAGTGGATAAATTACTTTGATAGTACTAGAGTTGTCCATTTGTCAAAGCTGTGTTCTGATCATTCTGCTATGTGCATTACTATATCAACTAACTTAAATAACTACAAGCCTGCTTTCAAATTCCTGAATATGTGGGTTCAGCATCAAGATTTCCTAAAAGTTGTTGAGAAGAGTTGGTCTGTATATATGCCAGGTAGTCCAATCTATCGTTTTTGGCATAAGTTGAAAAGGTTGAAAGGAGTTCTTAAGGCCTGGAACTACAATGAGTTTGGGAATGTTTTTGATTCAATCAGACAGGTGGAGGAGGAAATTAAAATCAGGGAGCTAAAGTATCAGGATACTAGATCAAATGAAGATAAACTTCTTCTTGAAAAAGCAAATCAGAAGCACATTAGTCTTCTAGCTAGAGAATAGAGTTACTGGAAGCAGAAAACTTACATAGTCTGGCTGAAAGACAATGATAAAAGTACAAAATTCTTTCACAACTTGGTGAAGAAAAGAGCCAAAAGAAATATGATTCACAGGGTTTGGGAAAATGATCAATGGTTGGAAAACCAGGATGATATATCTAATTCAGTTGTCTCTTATTTCAAGAATCTGCTAACTAAACCAACTTTGCCCAATAATCAGAACATTATTATTAGAAATATTCCTAACTTAGTTTCTGATTGTGATAACAGAATTCTTACAGCTATTCCTACGATTGATGAAATTAACAACGTGGTAAGCAGTCTTCAATCCAACAAAGCTGGGGGACCTGATGGCTTCAATGGCTGTTTCTACAAAGTATGTTGGGCTATTATAGCAGAAGACCTATGTGAGGCTGTTAAATATGTTTTCAAAGGGGAAAGTGTTCCTACAGGTATTCAAGCATCTGTTATATGTCTGATTCCTAAAGTTGATATACCTAAGACGTGGAGAGAGTTTCGTCCTATCAGCTTAACTACTGTCTTCAATAGAATCTGCTCAAAGGTTCTTAACAACAGAATAAGTTTAATATTGCCCAAGTTGGTTTATGAGGAACAAAGAGCTTTTGTAAGGTATAAAAGTATTCATGAAAGTGTTCTAATGGCTAAAGAAATTTTCTATGATATAAACTACAAGGTTAAAGGTGGAAACCTAATCCTAAAGCTTGATATGGAGAAAGCTTTTGATCGTCTTTCTCACAACTTCATTCAGGCTGTTCTGAAGGCCTTTGGGTTTAGTCCTCTATTCATTAAGCTGATTGGAAATAATATTACTAACAACCATTTTTCTGTTATTGTCAATGGAGTAACTAAGGGATTTTTTAAGGCTGATCAGGGCTTGAGACAGGGGGATCCACTATCCCCCAGTCTCTTTATTCTTGCAGAAGAAGTTTTGATTCGTGGTCTGAAAAATCTAAATGATACTACTAGCTCTGTCAGATTCAAAACTAGGAGTGGCCAGGTTATTTCGTGCCTAGAATTTGCTGATGATCTCACTGTTTTTTGTAATGGGTCAGATAACTCTATTGAGCAGATAAACCATTTGCTGACAAATTATCAAGTGATATATGGGCAGCTGATCAACAAGAGAAAGTCTAAGTTCTACAATGCATCCAATATGTCTATCCACAAAATCAATAGAATTGAAGAAACTACTGGCATAAAAAATAGCTCTATCCCTTTCAAGTATCTAGGTATTATGGTCAGCAACAACTCAAGGGTCAGTCATTTTGATAATCTGGTCTCTAAGATTAGAGACAAAATCATTGAATGGGATGGTAGCACCCTATCATTTGGGGGAAGGCTTGTTCTAAGCCATACTGTTCTTTCTACTTTCCCCTTGTATTATATACAAAATTCAATTCTCCCCAAGACTGTTATCAAAAGGATTGATATTCTGTTTAACAAGTTCCTATGGGGAAATAAGTCTGATTCTAAGGCTCTGAATTAGACTTCTTGGAGCAAGATCAATAAACCATATGAGGAAGGTGGAATTTGGGTTAAGGACTTGAGTCACCTTCAGGATATGTACTCTCATAAACTGTGGTTTAACTTAAGGGTAAACAAGTCCTTATGGGCTAAGATGATGATAGCTACATATTGTAAAAACTGTCACCCGATTACAGCAACTACACCTAGAAGAAGATCTAGAGTTTGGGCAAGACTTGTTGACATTAGAGATAAGGCTGAGAGATATGTTTTCTGGGTTCCAGGCAAGGGTGAGGATATCGATTTTTGGCTAGATAGATGGTGTACTGAGCAGCCTTTCATATCCTTTAATGACCAGGAAGACAGACAGTGGTACAACCAAACTAAGGTGAGTAGCTATTGGATTGAGGGAAGGTGGGATGTGGAAAGGCTGAGAATGTATGTCACTTTGCCTATCCTATCAAACATCCTAAAGATGAAGCTCAGTTCTGAACCAGACATAGCTAACTGGTCTTTATCTACTAATGGGGAGTTCAATGCAAAAATTACATGTGTAACGTATCTAATCTCTTCCAGAGCTGTTGGAACCAAGTTACGCCAAAGAAATGCTCCTTCTTTCTTTGGCGAGCCATTATGAATTGGTTTGCTGCTAACACAAATCTTCAAAAGAGGAACATCTACCTGGCATCAAAATGCAACTTCTGTGAGAATGTGGAAAGTCCTCAACATGTTCTAGTTCCCTGTGATGCTGTATGGAATGTATGGAACCATTCCAACATAATTTTTGGCATCACTGCCACAAGAAACATGTCTTTAACTCACCTGATTTGTTCCTGGTTCTGGTCCTCAGCAAAGGTCTGCAACATAAGAACGATTCTGCCAGCAATCATCACGTGGACAATCTGGAAAAATAGAAACAGTAAGATAATGCAGAATGAATTTCACTCTTCTACTTCCCTAATCAATCAAATAATTAGAATGCTGAATGGTTTATCTAACGCAAACTTACTCAAGAGGAAGCACTGGAATCGTGACGCAAGTGTTGCTAGTCAACTGGGTTGTACCCTGAGCAGGAAATCAGTGCCGATTTTGTTAAAATGGAACTGCCCAAAGCTTAACCGTTTCAAACTCAATGTTGACGGGTCTTCATTGCTCTCTGGTGAGGCAGGAGGTGGTGGAATCGTCAGGAATCATTCTGGTGACATTGTTAGAGGCTACGGTAGATTATATAGAAAGTGTACTGCGATTGTTGCTGAGGCTCGAGCTTTGATGGATGAGCTTGCTTTATGTAGAAGTTTGAACATCAGTCAACTTGACATTGAAGTCGACTCTCTGATCTTAGTTAAGCTGATCGGTAATGGGAGGAGTCTTTGGTATCTGGACCCTATTATTCGCTACTGTCGAAAGCATATATCGTCGAATATGTCGATCAAACATGTCTACAGGCAGCAAAATAAAGCTGCAGATTGGGTGGCCAAGCAAACCACATGTATGAAGGAAAGCCTCGATTTTAATCAATTTACAGCGCCAAACGAGCTTAGGGCCATTGTTTTGTTAGAAGGAATGGGTATTGGTTATCTCAGATAGGTTGATTAATGGTATGAAGAAGAATGAGGATGAAACCTCCATTGTTAGGGTTTCAAGGTTGTAATTTGGGATTTTTACCAACTGTAAACCGGGTTATAAACCTGGTCCGGTTCTTTTCTTTGTAACGCTGCGTTTCTATAATAAAATCTAAAATCTAAGCTAAAAAAAAAGAAAAAAATATACATAAACTAATTCAAAATAATTACTATTTTTTTTAAAGAAACTACCTTTAAACTTTTTTTATATTTTTATATTTTAGCTCATGAATCTAAGTTAATATCTTATGTTTTTTTTATTTTGGTTTGTTGTTTAATATTATAAAAGAAGTCACTCCTTTAAAATTCAAAAACTTAGGGTTAAAGTTAAAGGCTTTTTCAAATTCGATATGAGTTTTATAACGGTTAGGTTTTTCCAAATTGGATATCAGTTTTACAACGGGTTTCAAAAGCTTGACTTTAAAATTTTAAACTTTTTTTTTACAGAGTATTTATAAAAAAAAAATTAATTTTTTTTATCAAACACGACTGGAGTTCGAGTTAAAATATATTAACGTCTAACAAATTTTAATACATATACTATTATTTATCGACGAAAATCGTTTACCAATGAACACTTGTTGCTACGTTATAATGTTTTTATATGTGTGATTTTTTTGTTATGATTTGTTGTTTTAAAATGCACATGTATCATATGTTTGGTATTTTTATTTGTTTGATTTTTTTGTTATGATTTGTTGTTTTAAAATGCACATGTATTATATGTTTGGTATTAACATAATTGTTTGAATTTTTTTTTTCGAAATGATTGAAAAAAGAGAAGGGTCACATACTAAAGCGTATTAGAAAAATGGAGAAAAATCGATCGAAAAATATAAACGGTGGCTCTTTATGTATCGTGTCTAGATACTATTCCTATGTAAAATCCTGGATAATGGACACTTGGATAATGGACATTTATCTTTGTCCATCGTGTCTAGATACTATTCTTATGTCTAGATACTCTTTACGAATCGTGTCTAGAAGGGTCACGTACACATTGATGCTCGATACTTGGATAATGGACACTAATCTTTGTCCATTCAGTTATACGGTTATAGTACACGTCCACATTATCATTCGTAGTGAGATGAGATGTTTGTCACATAAATTATAACAATCGTTCGAAAGAAAATTGGTGGATTATGTTTTAACCACAATGACAAAATTAACGTAAGTTGTAATGCTTACTTTTTCATATTCGCCAAATATAGTTATTTAAATAATTTTTTGTTTGTTTAGTTTTGTAGGTTATTGTTTTAGCCATATATAGTCATATACGACTTTTATCAAAAGGTAACTTGGTATACTGATAATATTACCAATTTAGACCATGTGCATACAAATTATTTGGACCGAGCATTGCATGAGTTCATATATGTACATGGCATTCCACAAGTTGTGTTGTATAAGAAGATGTCTAAAACAAGACAAACAAAGTTGATAACTTTATATAACTGAAGTGACCAAATATGGGCAGCATGATAGGCATTTCTTTTACTAAATCCTACGAGAGAGTTCATTATTCCGATTAGATACAATAGTTTTGTACTCCATAGTATCACACATAGACATGGGAAATGAATTACACTAACATCGTTAATCATGTCACAGTCAACATGGATGAGTACGTGTACGACAATCATGAGAGTGCGGTAATATAAAAGTTGTGTAGTGCCCACCAAATAATATTAAGTGCACGCCGATCATTCGATGATAATTGTGAGGAGATTCGAGTTTTTATTATTATGTGTGCTCTATTTCAGATAATCTATAATAGTCACCTTGGACTCAGTTTATTGTTTGTATCCAATGTTTTAATATTATATTGCTCGTGTTTTACTAGGTTTACTGTTTGTATGCGGTGTTTGAGTGTTGTATGTTCATTTTAAACTACTCATAATATTTGTATTTAGTGTTTGCAGTGTTGTATTTCATATAATTATTACTAGTTTTCATTAGCAAATATTTTTAGTATATTTACAATGTCTTAAATTTTAAAATTATATATTACTAATCACGTTTTTGTTTTAAATTATACGAGAAAATTAAAAATAAATCCAAATGATGTATTTTATTATTATTATTATAATATAAAAATATTTATAATATATATCTTGTATAATCAAAATTTCTCTTTATATGGTGTAATCCATGAGTCAATGACGTATTCAACTGCTATGCCATATTTTTTGAATGCTCGTCATATTTTTTATTGAGTTATTTTTCATGTCATGAGCAATGTTAGAGGTTACCACGTCAATCCAAGATGCAATAAATGTTCCATACTATTTATCATAAATGGATCAATTTTTAGTATTGAAAAGTGCATTTTTGTTAATATGTCATTGACATAATATGCAAGTAACGACCGTTTTTTTTCTCTCTATTTTTTTTCATCAAAACAAGTTCACAATCGGTGAGTATAGCACAAGATGAGTCCTAATTGTTATTTTCTATAACCATTTTCAAACATCGCAATGCATATTCGTAGTCATCTTACCTTCCAACACAAAACATCACGCTGGTGGAGGTAACTATTCATGTATTATTTTTCTTTAGACATTCTCTATATGTTACCAGGAAGTATTATTTGTTACTTTATGTATGATGTCGATCGTTATATTTATCACATATTTTTTTCTGGAACCTTTTGCATTTTTTGTTTGAATTATAAGTTATTGATATAAGTTAAAATATATAAATCACGAGGATAATATTTCTTGCTTGTTTTCATCTTCTTTATTTTTTTACCATTTTGTCCATCCAGTCTGTTCTTAGTAATTTGTTAGCAGGTCATTACGGTTTTAAAAATGGCAGTTTTCTAATGCAGCTTTTAGAACATGTTGTGATGGAATGTATTGAATCGCTTAATATATCTATTATTGCATAAACAATAAATCGTTCCTTTGTCTCTTTCGATTTAATGGTACAAAAGTACGGAAACTTACTTGATAATTACTCATTCTAGTAGGTACATATTGTAGTTAAACAACATTTCTTGTAGATACGATTATTTTGCATCATTTAGATTTTCTATCTGATTGTGTCTTTTTAATCTTGTTTTTCATTCTTGTGTTCTTGAATAAACCGCAATAAAAAACAAGAAGAAAAGAAAGTCAAAGTTTGGTATTTTTAACCGATGAAAGGGACAACCGCTTGTACTATCAGTTAAAAGAGTACGATCAGGTGTCTCCTAATATATTATACAATTTTGGTTTTACTTTAAGTTAATTTCATTATACCCCTTTAGTTAACTCCGTGGTTAAAGACCATAACTTATTGAATTTATTTTAATTATTTTACTCCCTAAACTTATTGATTTAGTTTTAAGTGTTAACATTCGAGCTTAATCCTTTATAAAGCTCATATTTAACATGGTCTCCACACTTATTTATACATCTATACTGAGGTTTCTTAGCCAAATCCTAATTATATTAATTATCTTATTATTTATTAATTAAACCGTCTATTAACAATAACTAAATACATCATTAAGCATATCGATCCATAAATTTCAAACAACCTTCCACTTGAATAATCATATTGTACTAAATGATGTATTAACTTAATGAATATTATGACTCTATTACTGATAGGCGAAATGAATAATTTAGTACACGATGATGAACGATAAAAAACTAAAAACCTCTTCATCACAACGTGAGCAACTGAACACAAGATTAATCATATTATCGTGATTAACCAATTACATGAATCATTTATGACGTACAACATAAGAACAATATAAAATATAATCGCATATATATATATTTTACTAACTTGTCATACTTAATGAGTTATAAAAGTCAACAAACTTAACTGAACCATCTATTGTAATAAACCAAAGTCTATGCAACCAAATAACAAATATATTTCCGTTCATTTTGCAAAAATTCCACTGAAATCAATGATCATTCAAACAAACTACACCCATCATAATGATGTGTACATGAACTTAAGGTAGTACTATTTTTATAAGAGGATGTTACCATGAAGTTTGTGTCGATATTCTATATACTTATTTGAGATCTTTGAACTCTCTTTTAACATATAATAACTTGATATTTATGTGTTTAGACTTAGTCAAGTTCATGCTACTTAATTGTATAATTATTGTCACATAAAAAATTTATGATACTTTTTTTTGAATCAAAATATGACTTAATTTCTTAACCATAATGACTGGTTGGATACCATAAATCATGAAGCCAATTCAACTTCCATAACGGATAATTCAACTAGTATTGCTTTATATTTTTCTAGAATGTACCAAATATCCCAACAGAACCTACTAAAAGTCTACATTAGAGTACTCAATGATCTTCAGATCATGATGACTTCTTATACATTAACATGTGTCATTTTGTTTGTTGCTTATACTAGAGATTCCTTTTGACACTTCCAAATGGTCCATATCCATATTAGCTATGCACTTTCTAACAAACCGACAACACATGTAATATCCGACCTGATACAAACTTGAGCATACATCAGACTATTGACTTCTAAAATATATGAAACCTTTTGTATTTACTCAATCTTAAAGTTTGTCTTTGAATATTTACTTACATTTATTTTATCTTTTGTTTACAATATAGGTATTCAAGAACATACTAATATGAACTTACTCCCACTGAACCTTTGATATCCATTGTCCTCAACCGAGTTCATCTCAAAACCAAAGGAGACTATTACCTTAAGGAACTTGTGGTACCACTATCGAGAAGATTGATTGAGCCCACAACTGGATTTATTAAGATTGCATAATTTAAACTTTGAATCACTACAAAGTTATTCGGTTGCACAATATATAATATTTTCCTTAATGTAATTTTTAAGAAAAATGGTTTCAACATATATTTGATGAAGTCCAGGTTAAAGTGTGCTACTAGTGTCATGAGTTTTTCCTTCATGAAACTTGAGAGAATGTATCTTTAAAGTTAATTCCATTACGCTATGTATATTATATTGTCACAAGTCAAACTTTATATCTCTCTACTTTGTCATGTGGATCCCATTTGGTTTTTTAAATTCATTTACGACCAATTGGACTTTTACTTTAGGTAATGAGATAAACTCGCATACCATGCTATCTTACATTAAATATTCAGAACTCTTCACGGCTTTATGGAAATAAAACAATTTTTTTACGATTACCCACGTGAATCTTTATGTTCTAAAAAATACATTATTTTATTTAAAGATATAATGTTCTTCCTATATCTAGTGGATCTTATTAAAGGAACTATTTCTTAACTTTTCACTTTTTTTAACGACAACTTCTTCAAACAATTTTATTTCGTTACCTAAGTAGAAGACACATATCATATTGAGTAACTTAATGTTCTAACGAGACTGAATTCCCAATATTAAAACCAAATCACTTGATACATGAGCATAAATTTACTAAAAATCTTCATTTGGGTCGATATATTGGCTTAGAACTACTTATCTTTGATGATTAATCTACCAACAACCTTTATTTTGGGCAAATATGTTGGCTCCATAACTTACTTAATTTGTTTTTAAAAACCTTTAAGAATCTCTATAGATTCTTCCTCAAATGAAGTTTGTTATTAAATTCTCCCTCCAAACTCAATATTTTAGAATAACCTTAACGTTCTTGTTTAAAAACAAATAAATATTCTAGAATAACCTTAACATTATTATTTGAAAACATACTTATTTTAGAGGAATCATAAAACTAAGAGCCGTGTGAATTGTCAAAATATCCAATAAAATAACATTTATACCTCTTATTATCCAATTTATTTAGTTTCGACCACTGAAACTTTAGTTCAGATAAACATCGCCAAACATGACGATGTTTTATGCTAGGTTTGAGCTCAGTCTAAAGCTCATTTCAGATATTTACGGTTTCCTTTGTTGGAATTCTATTGAGAATATATGCTACACAATTCATAGTCTCGCTCTATACTGATAATGGTAAATTTTAATGACAAATCATAGTTCTCACCATATCCTTAATTATACACTTCTATTTTCAGATATATTTTTATGTTAGGAGAATCTAACATTGTATTTCTACGAACTCTACATCACTCCTCTAGGTATTTAGCAAATGATCATTGATGTTATTTACCTCAACTGTCATATATGTCATGTTATTCATCATCACGTTCATAATTAATGTACTTAATGATCTCACCTACTTGTTTTTTAACTTCGGTCGTAAAATCTATGAAATTTCTTATGAATTATGATTTTTTATGAAGAAAGTAGAGGTACATGTAACGAGAAAAATCATCGATGAATAATATGAAGTGCCATTGTCCATTTTATGATTCCTTAGGCAATGTTCCACATATATTAGTATGAATCAATTCTAAAGATTATTTTACTCTATATTCCCATAGTCTTTTAATTTTAGTTTTGTGCTCATTTGATACATTCGATACAAGTAATAAAGCGTGAATAATCAACTAGGCAATAAACCTTTCAATGAAAAGCTTAACAATTTTCTCTTAGAGATTTTACCTAAGTGATTAAGTCAAGGATTACCTAAATTTCAGCTTTACAATTTAGTTTTTCATATACATGTATGTTCATTGACTTTTTGTGATGCTTGATAGTATTTAATATATACAACTTATTATTAATTGTTAAATATATAATACACATTACATTATCATCTAAATAACAAGTCATTTGATTATTTTTAAGAATCTTTTAAAACGTCTCTTACATGGAAAAAAAATAAAATACCTAATGGCTTGTTTCAAATATAATAACTTTACACTATAGACAACAAATAAAAATCACAAATGACATAAAATAAGCACTAGTTGTCCTGTATTTGATGGGTGTTTCTTCCACCATCACTAGGGCTTCGACTCCTTATAATATCCTACATAAAAATACAAACATGGATTATATGAACCCACCATATGTTTTATGTATCTAAAACTACTTTAATTTCTAAACAGACTAGAGATATCTCATAGCCTTTAGCTTTTATTTAAGCTTGGTAATTTCTAAACTCCTTTCTATGATTACTCGTCTTTTTTCAAAGAAAATATCAATATGTAGTGGGTGATTTATCAGGTTTCTTACTCTTGAACCAAAAGCCTTATCAAATGATCTATCAAACTTTCACTTTTCTTATTTTCTCTACTCTTCGATCTAAGGTACTTTTGCTGCGCAAAAACTAATATGCAACAAACAATTAACCCTAAATTAAGAGATAAAACCCTAATTTAGTTTTGTATGCACATCAAACACCAGAACATGTAATCGTAAACATGCTTCTGCGTTTCAATCAATCCAAACACATATTTTTAATAATTTTAAATCCATACCATAACCAGTTCAATCAACATATAGTCCTGATGAAATGGGTTCTTTAGAGAAAATTAAATCAACATGTAATAAAGCCTTGGTATCATTTTGCTATCTCTTTGAACTTTTTTTTTATATTTCTTTCTTTAAAATCGAACAGAGCAAGAATACAAATTCACTTTTAAAGTACTAAAATAGAAGGGCAAATGGTGAAATTTTCTCTCTCATTTAGTCAATCATCCAACAAATTACAAACCAAGAAATTAGACAAAAAATGTAAATAAAAACGAAGGAGAATATTGATTCTCCACCATCAAAATTAAGGTTTCTCATAAAATTCTACGAAGAAAACAAAATCGATCGAGAAATATTAGAAGGAAATTAAAAAGATGGAAAGTATACATGCAGGAAATTCAGAGAAAAAGAAAAATCTTACTTGAAATAAATAGGGTTTAAAATAGAAAATAGATTACCAGATCAATCTCGTTTTTTTGTTTCAATTTGAACGTCGAAAGCCGTAGGTTCTCAATTTTTAAAGTCAATCTAATACTTTAGGAGCTCTGACTTACCTGATATTTTGGGATTCCATCGTAATTTTTGAAATTTCTTAAGATTTGTATCGTCGCTCGTTTTTTACTCATTTTCGACGCCTTAACCTGCGATGTATGGTGTCGAAGCTGAATCAATATAAAAGTCGCCTTCGGTGTCGCTGTAAACCTGGACGAATCGGTAACGCTAATAAGAATATATTTATAAATGAGATATTATTACTAATGAAATATTAGTTTCAATTCATCCAATAAAACTGAAAATTAATCAATCCCACCCTTTCATTATTATAAAAATAAAAATGTAAAATAAAAATTACTACTCACAAACATACTAATATTTCTCTAACCATGGTTTATATATATTTTTTTCACATATTTATTGTTCCTTATGGATGTAAAGTTTTCTACATTATTTTCTACAAGTTGAATTAATATATATTTTTTAATTTTTTTAAAAAAAGTAATTTTTTAAAAATATTTGTACATAAACTTTGAAGGACATATATCTTAAGAGGAAGACGTATACTAATATTTTAAAACACATTAATACAACATGACATGGCTATTGGTGACTTATCGTTTCTTCCACACTAGATGATAATTGAAAAAGTTTCTCGAAACTAAAGGATAAACTATCCATTTTTAATGTCGATGAAAACTTTTAGATGTACAAAGAAGGATTATAAAGAAGATGTCATAATCGGTTTCACGGGATATGATTGGCTGAAACAAAAATATACAGTAGTTTCGGCTGTATTAAAACCTTTGAGCCAAGAAAGTAATAATATAGTATGCCATGTCCGAATCATATCCGTTAAGAGATAAAATCCAGATATAGAGAGACAACTGAGCAGTATAACAATGGAGGCAATGCGATTCTCGACCGTTGCTTCTCATCATTTCTCTGCAACTCATACTCCATCAACAAGCCGAACCCCTTCCTGCTTGAGAAACTCGACCAAATTTTGCTCTTCCTTCACCACCACAGCTTCTCTCTCTTCCAGGAACTTGTTTACTGTAAGTCAATCTGTACCACCTCTCCGATTTTATAATTCAATCTACACATTTTTATGTCTATCTTATTTGATTTAAATTTAGAAAGAGTTATGGGGTTTGGTGAATTCAAGAACTGGTACTGCTACAAGAGATAATAAACGCAAAAGCTTAGTGAGAGCTGAAATGTTTGGGCAGTTGACGAGCGGTCTTGAGGCAGCCTGGTCCAAACTCAAAGGAGAAGGTTCCTTTTTTTTTTTTTTGTTCTTGGATCTTTTTTAAGCTTAGGGGTTTCTTGTTGCCTTCTGGGTTTGAGGTTTTGGACTTTGAAGAAATCCTTGTTCTACCTACTGACAAGTGAAATGCGCATTTCTTTTGCAGAGGTTCTGACTAAGGAGAACATTGTGGAGCCCATGCGAGACATTAGGAGAGCTCTTCTTGAAGCAGATGTAAATTGAGTTTTATATAATTCTACTGATCAAGTTTTAGTTGAGAAATGTATGCTGTATAATATTGTTTTCGATGTTTGGGTTACAGGTCAGTCTTCCTGTTGCTAGAAGGTTTATCCAAGCGGTCAGTGACCAGGCTGTTGGCGTTGGCGTTATTCGTGGAGTGAAACCAGATCAGCAATTGGTTAAGGTACTTACTTCTAATCACCGCAACATAGTTGTGGTGAACTATCTTGCGGACATTTTGTTTCACTCATTTTTTTTATTTTACTTCTGGATTTGAGTTGGTGCTGTCCTTATTAGTGCATAAAACCATCGTGAGGATGAAGAGTAGCTTATCAACATATAGATGTCAAAGCAGTGTGTTTGTACACTGTCTGCAACGGAGCAATGACTGTTTATGGTGTTGTTTTGCAGATTGTACATGAAGAACTTGTAAAATTGATGGGTGGAGAAGTATCTGAGCTGGTCTTCTCAAAATCTAACCCCACAGTGATTTTATTGGCTGGTCTGCAAGGAGTTGGAAAGACAACTGTTTGCGCAAAGTTAGCTTATTATCTCAAGAAACAGGTAAGCTTTGAATTTTGTTAGATTTTCTCTAGGCATAAAGTTAGCTTCCCTTTTGAATGTACTGACACCAATCACGTGCTTTTGCTCACAGGGAAAATCTTGCATGCTTATTGCTGGAGACGTGTATAGACCTGCTGCCATTGACCAACTAGTTATTTTGGGAAAACAGGTATACCATAAGTTCAATTTCATATTCAAGGCAGCAAAACCATTTTGTCAAACGTTTTCTCTTCGTTATATGTGTTTTCTCCGCATCTTCTAAAATAAAAAAGAATGTATAGTTCAGCTAAGTGTAACTTTATAAGTTTCAGAATACTAGATTACAATTCAACTTCCTCAGCTAAAATGTACCTTTTTTCCTTTTTTCTTTTCTTTTCCATAAGATGAGTGAATCCTGAAAACCAAACGTTCCAAGCTAAACGATATAAGACCTAGACCGGTAATAGTTTCTTGCAATGAATTGTTTTCCCATCAAGAATCATCGGAACTTCATATTAATGAAATTTGGGCCACAAGGGATGCGTTTCTGCTACATGATTTGAGTAAAGATGTGACATCGTTCGCTTCAATGGTTGAGTAGACGTGGTGTGTGTTACTGTACTGACTTATGTGAGAACACTTCTACATAGTTATTTGATATAGGCGCAGGTTAAAATAAACAAAATTTTTCTACATGCATAATAGTTCAAATTTTATGTATATAAAAATACAAGAAGCCTAGTAAATATATAATTATTGCGCAAGATTCTAATAATATATTATTATGTTGGGCAACTGTAGATATCAAATTTATTTTGTAGGATTGACTTTAAGAATTACCCATAGTTATACACCTTATTTCCAGAATCATGTAAAGTAAGAATAGTAATATATATGATATATATGTGTCTGCAAGGACGTCTCTGGGCGTTTGGGCATTATTTGCATTGCATCCATAACACTGTATAGTATGCTGACAAACTTTTATAGTACTATTTAAATGTTAAGATATATAAATACATGCGCTTTTCGGTTAATATCATCATCTATCTCCCATGTCACTGGAGTACTTAAAAGTGGTATCTTACTCAGTCTTAGCTTTTCACAGGTGAATGTGCCTGTTTATACAGCTGGGACAGATGTCAAACCAGCAGAAATAGCAAAGCAAGGTCTGCAAGAGGCTAGAAAGCAGAATGTTGATGTAGTTATAATGGATACTGCTGGTAGACTTCAGGTAAATTACCCCATATGGAAGGGCTTGATTTATTTTTTCTCTTTATACTAGCCTGCTTAGATGCTTGTATATATTCTGCTGAGAAAATTTAGTATGTTGTCTTATTCTTATGTTTCTGGTTTTATGTTTAAAAGATTGACAAGGCAATGATGGGCGAGTTGAAAGACGTGAAAAGAGTATTGAGTCCCACAGAAGTTTTGCTTGTCGTGGATGCAATGACTGGTCAAGAAGCTGCAGGTATATAGACTGTTTTTGACACCTAAATTCATCAAAAAATCGAGATTTTTTTGGGGGAGAAGTTATGCAACTTATTTCATCCTGAGTTAGTTTATGGTTTGCTCCCTTGTTAGTCTAATGTTAGGGCCTTGAAGCTGGAGCAAAAGAAACCTAGTTTTTAAATTATAACATGACTAGAACTTCTTTCTTTAATAATAATATTTCACTTTTGCGCCTTATACAACTTTGATTTTCTTTTTGGCCCCTCTACAATGAAAACAAATATGACTTAAAATGGAACTTCTGTAACCATTTGGCTGAATAAAGTTATATTATAATATGGCCTCCATAAATCAGATGGTGTATTGGTCTCTTGATGTGATATAGGTTTGACTGCTTAAATGCGTAAAATGACAATCTTTTGTTGCAATGCAGCCTTAGTAACAGCATTTAATCTTGAAATCGGGATTACGGGAGCTATTTTGACAAAGCTAGATGGAGATTCTAGAGGTGGCGCTGCTTTGAGTGTTAAAGAGGTTAGTTGTTTTTTCTATGTTTTAGTAAATATATGTACCATAGTGTTTTCATCATAACCTCGTTTCACTGAAGAATTAATTGTATCATCTTTCTTTCATTTGAGTGGCCACAACTATTTCGAGTAGCTGAGTGCATTTTTTTTGGCTTTGAAAAATCATTCCAGGTATCAGGGAAGCCGATTAAACTTGTAGGACGAGGAGAGAGAATGGAGGATCTTGAACCTTTCTACCCAGATCGTATGGCTGGACGTATTTTAGGAATGGGAGATGTTCTTTCATTTGTGGAGAAGGCACAAGAAGTTGTATGTCGTACTAAACTCTACTCTTTTCCAGGTTACATAGATTGTCTATAGTTCTTAGTTGAGTGATTGTCTGTCCAGATGCGCCAAGAAGATGCTGAAGACTTACAAAAGAAGATAATGAGTTCAAAGTTTGACTTCAATGACTTCCTCAAGCAAACTCGTGCCGTTGCACGTATGGGGTCCATGACACGTGTCATGGGAATGATTCCTGGAATGGGGAAGGTTAGAAGACTACCAACCCTGTCCCTAAAGATGTATCTCTACCTTTTGTTTTTGTCTGTGAAATGCGCAATAAACCTTAGCTTATCCATTTTAAGCTTTCTCTTAATGCAAACAGGTTACTCCAGCGCAAATTCGAGAGGCAGAGAGGAGCCTAAAGATAATGGAAGGAATGATTGAAGCAATGACCCCTGGTTTTCACTCTATTTCTGATAGTTTATTAGTTTAGTTCCATCCATAACTTTCTCGTTCTTTAAGACTTATTTTTTTTTCTCTTTTGGCAGAGGAGAGGGAGAAGCCAGAATTGTTGGCAGAATCCCCTGAAAGAAGAAAAAGAATTGCCAAGGAATCTGGGAAATCTGAGCAGCAGGTAGGTACAAAGCTTTTGTTGTTTCTAACTTTGAATACGATTTTGTAATGTATTTCTCATGTCAATATTAGGTGAGCCAACTTGTTGCACAAATCTTCCAAATGCGTGTTCGGATGAAAAATCTAATGGGTGTAATGGAGGGTGGATCTATTCCTGCACTGAGTAATCTCGAGGATGCAATGAAAACTGAACAAAAGGTTTCTACTTTCACTCAGTAATCTGATTATTCGGTATTTGTAACTGTGACAGTCCTTGAGCTTTAAGTAGAACGTGCAAAGACATCCTTGTTCTTGTAATCATATAAATTAGTTTTTGTTTCTGGTTTGTTAGGCTCCACCCGGTACTGCAAGGAGAAAGAGAAAATCGGAGTCCAGAAAACAATTTGCCGACTCGGCTTCAGCAAACCCAGGTCCTCGTGGGTTCGGTGCGGGTAACTAAATGGTAAATAAGTGTTGTTAAAATTGAAAATCTGTAGCATACTTGTTACCAATCACATATTTTTGTAGCATTGAAATATGAGTTGCGTAGGACATAAGTAAGGGACACTGTAAGCATTTGGTGTAAGTACCATTCAAGATGTGCCGTTGCTTGATCACATTTGGACATACTCTCGTAATTCATTGTAATTGACTTATATAATAATTATTCCACCTATAAATTTTCTTACTGCACATCTGATATACGTGTTAATAGATATTTATATCACTATCTTTTACACGATCTTTAGTCTTGTTTATTTTATTTTAAATCTCAGTTTTGAAACGAAAGTATGTGGTAGGCCAAAATACTTCGTAAGTTGTCCAGTGAAAATTGTCCAGTCCTTTTAAAAAAATTATTATATATGATTATTGATGTTTAGTCGATATATTTTTCTCAGATAAAAGTCCAAATCTCATTCCATCCGTTAGCAGAAAGTTCTATTTTGACGTACTAAAAAGATTCCTACAATATTGCCTATTGTATTTCAACCTCTAAAATTGTTTATACTTTTCAAAGTCATAAAAATGGAAGATGGAGGTGTGGTGGTAGTTATTGCGACGAAGGATCCGGTTTGGTTTGGGTTTTGACAGAATCGGACGGTTAAGTTTATTGGATTGGATTGTTAAATTTTTTGTTTTATTTTTTGGAATCAAATCAGATCTTTAAATTTTTGGTTTGATTCGGTTTGGTCCGATTCGGTTTCGTTCAGGTTCCGATTCGGTCCGAGTTCAGTTTGTTACTTTTTTATCTTTTTCGTTTGTTCTAATATTTTTTTGTCCGTTTCAGTTCGGTCAGATATCGCTTTGGTCCGGTCTTACTTTAAAAAGTTAAATTAAATTATAACTTAATTTTCGTTTTTTATTTAAATAAATAACATAAGAATTAAAGCCTAAACATTAACCTTTGAATTTTATTAAAAATTAAAAATTAACTATTAAATTTAGCAATATAAACTATAAAAAGTAAATAATAATAAAACAATAATTGGTTATGATAGTTTTATTGGTTGGATTATTTATCGGTTTTAATAAGTGTATTGGTTAAATTTCTTATTGGTTACTGGTTTTATCAGTTAGGTTCCTAATAAGTTGTATCAATCTTATCTGTTTCGTTTCGAACTGGTTTTATTGTTTCGGTTTTTTCTCGACCTCGATTTTTAAAATAAAACCATGAATCAAACTGTTAAAATTCTGATCCCAATCTTGATCTAGACATTATTTATTCGGTTTAATCTCGATTTTTAAAATGAAATCGTTAAAATTCCGATCCAATCTCGATCCAGATATTATCTATTCGGTTCCGCTTCGTTTCTCCGCAGAGATATACACAAGCTTTTATATGCTACGAATACAAAGTTTATAAACATACGATTTTATAATAAATAATCATTTCATTTTTTTTTCCTTTTTTTCGGAGGGAATCCGCAGCCGCACAGGGTAAACCCTCAGTCTGACGCGATAGCCTGCAAACCAACACCAGAAGGTAAACCACACAAAGTGACAGACTCAGTCGAGACCTTATGGTCAGGAAAATGCCATACTCAACCAACTCGGCTACCCCTGAGGCATAATCATTTCACCTTAGTACTATGAATAATCTGTTTTCATCGATGTTTAAAGTTATGGCAGAGTTGTATTTCAAAATTATCTTCAATATTTTTTAAAAAAATTTGAAAAGTTAATTTTGATAAAATAAAGAATTAAATAATTAATTTGGAAAAAGTAAAGAAAGAAGGAGAGAATAATGAAATAGTATAATATTTTTGTTATATAGATTAACGTCTAATATTTATTTATTTTTGGTAATATTTTAAATATTTTTAAGTAAGTATATAAGACTGTTTTTTTTTTCTTCATATTTTTATATTGTTTTATATTTGTAAGACTAAAATGTGGGATTCAAAATTACAACGCTTATTTTATCCTAAGTTGAGTATCATATTACGACCCTATAGCGTTTTAATCCTATCAATTTTAAATAGGTTTCAATTTTTTGATTTAATTGTTATTTATATACAAAATTTGAATCTCGAACGTTTTGGATTATTTGGATTTCATGTTTTTGACTTTTAGGTTTTACATTTTCAAATATTTTGATTTTTATTTCGAAATAATAAAAAGATCATCGTTACGGTATGTTTTATAGTGGTTTACGAAGTAATAAGGCTATATTTTATGTAGGAAATATTTATTTTAAGACATTTAAGTTAATCAGGGTTATAGCAAATTTACGTGTTAAAGGAATTGGACGAGGTTTACAATTAAGATGATGAAGAGGGTTATTGTGAAAATGGTTCGGAAGATGCATATTAAAGTTATGACGATGGTAATGTTTTCAAGATGAAGAAGAGGGTTCAAATCAGAGTTATGGCGACCGAATAATTTAGAATTATGACCGATGAGAATATAATTATTTGAAGAGCAAATCAGAGAAACTACTTTCCACATATTTAACATCTATTATTTATTCATTTATTCAAAATAACTTTAGATAATTAATTAATTATTTAAGTTTAATTTTATTTTGGATTTATTTGGATATGGGCTTCAATCATTTGGATTTATTTGGATATGGGCTTCAACCATATATAACCCATTAGCTACCTATAAATAATTTTAAGGCGTTTATGAAAATGGTGATCAGTTATTTCTTAAATCATATATTCTCTCTCTAAATATTTACTTAAGCTGCTCTCTTATTTCTCTACTCTCCATCAAGAATTATTTACATTTTGTTATAGGGATTTGCTAAAAAAATCCAAAATTACTCTGTGAAGTTTCATTTTTCATTTTTCAATATTTATAAAATTGTTGCTAGGCTAACTAAAAAATGAAAACAAACGACTTCACGAAGTAATTTTGGTTTTTTTAACAATTTTATTTGTTATATTACCAAATAACGCTCCATATAAAATTTATCTTAACAAATTGGCGACCACAATGGGAGAGACTTACAAAGGTGTCCAGATTACAAAATCCAAAATTAGAGTAAAAAAAATTGTCTTTGGAACCCTCCGATGTATGAATCCTAAGATACAAATAGACCATGCCCCGTAAAATGAGTAAGTTATGATCGAAGAAGAATCTATCTGGACGCCACATATGAATGATGAAAATAGACCATGCACCGTAAAATGAAGGAGTTATGATCGTTATATATTATATTTCTTTTAACGAGAGGTATAATATCATAGAAAAATGTTAAACAAATACTCATTGCATCTTCTATTATGGATGTATAATTTGTTGCTTGTTTCGAGGCATCCAAGTAGATGCTTTGGCTGTGAAATTTGGTTACGGTACTGCAAATTAAGTATTCAAACAGTAACATAGGCTCGGTGAAGTCCAAACATGTAGATAAAGTTCATGTCTATTAAAGAGAGAGTGCATAATGATCAAATCAGTATGGAGCACATAAGGACAAACTCAATGTTAACAAATCCTCTTACAAAACATTAATATCTTAAGCTATTATTGAATACGTCAATAATATGGGTGTTGTGTACTTAGAAGATTATTAGTTTCAGTGGGAGTTTATATGAAGCTATTGAATCTATTTGTACTATGATAATTGCGTATTTAAGTCCATTAATGCAAACATATTTATATATAAGTATTCACCGCGCTCTGATCTTTGATTATTTATACTCGGTTGTAAGTAGACTTCTAATTAAGTATGACCATTTAAGAATATATATGTAAGATTACATTGTATATTATTCATATGTTATGCATCATGATATATTCATGTAATTGATTATTGTGATGTCGTGATTACTGATGCATCTGTATGCGGCTTTCAATGCATTGACCATGACTTTAGTCCTACGTCATTATTGGCCATTTACGAGATTGTTAAGGTTATATATGTGATGGTATAAATTAAGAACGTTCATTAAGTGGATACATCCTATAGTAGCATATAATGATCAAAGTGGGACATTTTTGGATTTTCTCTATTGAGTTAGATCGTCACATGTTTTATCGATGTATCGGACTATCGTCAATATTAGTCCAATAAAAGTAATCATATACAAAGTAACAGACTAGTAGATAAAATATGTATCACGGAAGAAATTGTATATATATCACGTTTAATTCGGTATACTCTCAAGAATTAGATTCAGAAATAAACAACTTAAGCAAAACATAAAGTTTTGAGATTATTTTGTAAGGACAAAATAAATCCGGCTTATAGTCCGAAAAATAAAAATTTAATAAGGTTTGGTCTTCCTTTAGTTTACAGATTTGAATTTATATTAAAATCTTATAATATTAAGGTAAGTTACTTATAGTTTTAATGAAGAACCCTTTTTTAGTCTTGATATAAGAGATGAGTTTTTCATAATTGAAAAATACAGTTTAAAACATAATGAAAAAAATACACCTTAAAAAATCATTGATTCCTCATTATGTATCAATTATAAGAGATATTTGGTTGTCATCTCTTAAGAGAATACATAATCAAGTATTAGAGCATCAAGGGAAATAACACCATTGAAATCAAAATCTGGAAACTATAACATCATCATCCTATAAGTTTTCTCGCCTTGTTATAAGGTAACTCTTATTTATGGGTGTCTTATATTAAACTAGAAATACTAAATTTCAAACATTTGTTTTGTTATAAAAATACTATGCAATTATCATAAAATGGCTCAAGCACAAAATATATACGAAGAAAAGATTTAAATGAAACACAGGATTTAACGTGGTTCGACAATTGTCTACGTCCACGGGCGCCGCCAGAGAAAGAATTTCACTATGATAGAAAAGGTTACAGTTTTCAGATTGTATTTTGTGTCGCCCTAGTAATCTATTTATAGTGAATTAATAGACTTACTAGACTATGGGTCTAATGGGCTCATACCACAAGACTAACTCAAGTGATTGGACAATATCACTATCACAACACAAAACTGTACTGCCGGACACAGTACACTGTTAAGGCACTATTCGACTCATTCACAACAAATCTTCCCCTTGAGGCGAATATCCTTTCTTCACTATCAACAAAGAATCTTCTCTTCTTCTGACTCACCAAATGCCCTTAAAGCATTCACTCTATAGTGCAAACACCGATCCAGTTTAGGCACTCCCTAAACTTTCGAACTGATACTGCATTGGTCATTATATCTGCTGGATTATCGTGTGTAGACACTTTCTTCACATCAACAATTCCCTTTGATATTATATCACGAATAAAATGATACCTGACATCTATGTGCTTTGTACGCTCATGGTACATCTGGTTCCCTGTAAGGTATATGGCGCTTTGACTGTCACAAAACACTTTTGTAGTACTCCTATCCAAGCCCAAATCTGCCACCAAACCTTGCAACCATATTGCCTCTTTAACTGCTTCTGTTACCGCCATGTACTTTACCTCTGTTGTAGACAAAGCTATAGTATCTTGCAACTGTGCTTTCCAACTGATCGCACTCCCAACTAGAGTAAATACATATCCTGTCAGAGATCTTCTTTTATCCATATCACCTGCAAAATCAGAATCAACAAAACCAACCAATGATCCTGCAACATCATTCAGCGATTCACCAATATCGGTTTTGTTAAAAGTTAAGCCAACGTTCACAGTATTCTTTTGAAGAGATTCAATCTCTTCCCCCATAGCACCAATCCATCGATCTGCCTCTGAACTCGCTATAGCTTCTCTGTAGCTACTAGGTTCCTGCATCTCAACTTCTTCTGCAACTGACAGAGCATATGCAACTAGATTCACATACCTTTTTGGAAGTCTAATATCTCTTCTTTCTCTGCCCAATGCTATGCTATAAGGTTGTTGTTCTGGTTCAGGCGCATCATCGTCACTATCATCTGATGCTGACGCTTCACCTCCTGATTCTAGATCCACCTCAGAATTACGATATATCTTAAGTTTGTCATAAAAAATAATGATACGTTTAATATCGATATTTCAAAATTTTCTTGATGATTTTACAATGAATATAAAGATGAAAACATTGTGATACGTGGTGGTGATGATTGATGATGCTATTGGAACTAGAAAAACTTTCAAAAATGTTTATGTTTATTTTAATGTTTTATTTCACATTATTTATGACATGTTTTAGATTGCTTGTTTTATATAGATTTATATTTTTTATTTGAGTAACATTTAATGATTTATTTAAGTATATTTGTTTTGGTTTAAAACGTTTACATATTAAATACCAAAAATCCAAATAGTATAATATTGTATGCGGATTGGGTCGGGCACGTACGGGTCAGGTTCGGACACGTACGTGTCAGGTTCGGACTCAAAAATATTAAACTCACAACCGACCGGACCGAGTTAGGATTCAAGTAAAAAAAAGAGACTCAAATAAATTAAGCTGAACCCGGTCTAAACTCGGCCTATTGTCATCCCTGTGTGCAATTTTTTATAAATCGATTTTTAAAATTTTAAAAGTCAAAATCAAGTCATGTATCTTTAATAATGTATTCAACCTATAATTTAATCAGTGTGATCTAAATCATATATTATCTTTTGATATGTGTCCAAAATTTAGAACATATAAATATTGATCATATAATTATATGAAATTTAAAAACAATAATAACATTTAAAAACTATTTTTAATTAAACTGAACTAATTATTATATACAAAAATACATAAATTCGGATTTTAGTTACAATGTTGATGTAATTAGGCTTAAGAATGATATGTTTTAGTATCCGCAATTATCCGATTCGAACCTAATTGGATGAACTTAAACACTTAAATTTCGTTTTTCATGGTATGAATTTTCATCCGTCAAATTACGAATTTAAAGTTTTTTTTTATTGAATATCCAATTCGAATCCGATTTATCATATTTTTAAAGTAATGTCACAAACGGTAACCAAAACTAAACTTTACTCTTATTTAGTATCTCAAGTTTAACTATTTTCTAACTAATATCTATTTTATGTACTTAACTCTCACTCATACCCAATTTTCTAAATAATACCTCAAATGCTCATGCTTCATCACCAACCACGTAACCACTTTTAATTCTTGAACCAAAACTTATCTTTTTTACTTTATTTTATTTTATTTTTTAAGGTTTATATCTTTCAAACCATAACTCAATTTTTTTTTCGAAAGTACCATCAATTTTTTATGACGAACAAAACTAGATCCATTGATGATATTTTTATTTTATTTTTTTTCACTAGTAACATATGAGACTAGACACAAAAAGTTTACGAGATTAAACATACATAAACATACAAGACGAGGCATATATAAACATGCGAGATTAGGGATATATAAACATGCGAGACCAGGTATACAAAACATGCGAGACTAGACATAATCAATCATGAAAGATTGAACATAAAAAATATGCACCTGACATAATAAATCACGAGAGACCAGATATAATAAAGTTAAAAGATCAAACATTATTAAATAATGTGAGATAAGGCATAAGAAATCATGCGAGTCGAGACATTATTTTTTGAAGACAAACAAAACTAGATCCATTGATGACTTTTTATTTTTTATTTCGTTAGACCCATTAATAATGGTCTCATATTTTTATCATCAAGTAGTACATGTCTCGCATGTTTATTTATGCCTGGTCTCGCATATTTTTTATGTATGATCTCACACGTTTGGTTATGTCTGGTCCCGTATGTTATTGGCGAAAAATAATAATAAAATATTATTAGTTGATCTAGTTTTGTTTGTCTTAAAAAACAGGTGGTACTTTCGAATATGTTTTGGATCAACAATTTGAAAGATACAAAAAATTTAAAATAAAAAGAAAAAAAAATAAGAAAGAAAAATTTGGTTCAAAAAAGAAAAATAAGGTTATTTGTGGTTTAACGTTTGTCTTATTTGCTCTCTCATTGTCCATGTGGCTCAATATTGAATAAAGATGAGTTTTGTGATCTCACCCTAGTAAGCTCCTCTATATATAAACAGACAGCCTACACCTTGTAAGAATCACAATCACAAAAACATTGTCATTCATTTCTATAAAATGTCTATATTCTAAACTCTAGTGCTTCTCCCTTAAAGCTTCCAATCTCTCTGTATAAATTCTCCTCATTCTTCGAATAAATATATATTCTTAAGATCTTGGGTTCCGAAGTCTTAAAGTTCATACATAGAGTTGTCGTGCTATAAAAAAAGCTAAGATGGACCCATATTATGCTGGAGCAGCGTACCGAAGTCCATATGCGTGAGTATAACATAAAGATTCTAAATATCAAACTAAAACAATCTTTTGGAATCATGGAAACCAGATACGATATAATGTACAAAACCAAGTACCAGATACTATATCTGTAACGGCAAAGTGTGTCGATCAAAGAGCGCTTAATCTTGTACCATTATCTAACACAGTGATATCAGAACCAATACGAGTAGTCCACCCGAACAACATGAATATTACATGGTATTAAAATATGGATTAGATATATATGAATAGTTTATTCTATTTTTTTAATGTTATAGAATATATAATATATTATCAATTATTATTTATAAAACTTATAATTTATATTAATTTTTTTGATTTGTATTTTATATTTTGTGTATTTTTATAGTTATAATTTGTTTTTCATAATTTTTTTATTATTTATAAATTAAAAATTATATTAAATCATTTTAAAACCAAACTTTCTTATTATTCTATACCAGTTATCTATTAGGTTAGGGTATCTAGGACTGTCAAAACCGAGAACCGGACTGGAACCAAACCGATAAAAACTCGACCGAATCTTAACGGTTCGGTTCGCGATTCCATTCTAAAAACCAAAACCGGTAAGGAACCGAAACAATAAAACCGGTTCTTACCGATAAACCGGTAGAACCGATTTAGAACTGCACCAATAGAACCGATACGGAACCGAACTGATAAAATTAATGAACCGGTAGAACCGGTAAAAATTCCAACCAATAAAACCGTTAGTACCGATTTTTTTAATTATTTATTTTTATACATTAGATTGTGAAATTAATCGATAATTATTTATAAAAAGCAAAGTTTAACTTCTAGATTTTATTTTTTATATATTTATTTAAATAAAAATAATAATATCAAATGATAATTATATTTAATTTTTTTAAATTGATTGGACCGATAACAAAAACTGATAATCGACCAAACATATTCGAAAACATAACAGTTCTGTTCAGTGCGGGTCGTGTCCGTCGGAGCCCGGACCGTTTGATACCCCTCCATACGAGATTCTAGACTCATAATTACTTAATACTTATCTTTTCTTCTCTTTATTTTAGTGTATCCGTTATGTGATATTAATATATATTTGACTCTTTAGATGGATTGCTCCAAACCCATGAAGAATGAAGCTCAATGTTGATGGTTCGTGTAACAGTCATGGTGAAGCAAGCACTGGCGTTCTGATAAGAAATTTCGATGGCGACATTCTGCTTGGCTCTGGAACACTCTTGGGCAAACTGAATCCCCTATTTGCTGAGCTGAGTGCCCTTACTGAAGGTCTGATAATCTGCAAGAAAAAGAACTGGTCTGATGTTGATGTCGAATCAGATAGTCTGATTTTGATCAATCTCATTGCTAATAGAATTGAAGCATGGTACCTGAAATCATCTCTCGACATCTGCAGATCATTGATCCTCCAAAAAATATCGATTAAGCACATCTCTCGGGTCCAAAATCAGTGCTCCGATTGGATTGCAAAAACTGTGTTAAAATCGAAGAAGAGTATTCAGTTCTCTAATCCTCCGAATGAGTTACCTAGTATTGCGTTTCTTGAAAGCCTTGGACTTGGTTTTGTTACCTGAATCGATGGTGTGATGGGGAAGCCTGGCTCGATTTGAATTTGGAGAAGACGAAGGAGCCATAGTTCTTGCCCTTTAGTCCTTAATTTTTGTATTCTCTCTAAATTGGTCCTAAAATTTTGTATTTGTTTCAATTAAGTAATAAAAATTCTTAGTTGCTTAAATTTTTTGACTCATTAACTACATAAAATTAGTGATGGCGTCTGTACGCATGTAATACTAAAACAGTTTTATTGTTACCATATTCATGTTGTAAATTAGTTTTCATCGTGATGTAACGTGATAAATTTAATATCGTTTTAATTTTTTATCGTTATAAATTTATGTTATATTTAATATTTATATTTTATTTTTAAAAATATTTATATTTTATTTTTAAAAATATTTAAATAATTTGCACTGTCAATCTAGTCCAATGAAATAAATTAAAACAAATATATCATAAATAAAATATTTGGAAAATTTATATAATACTTTTGTAGTTTTATTTAGATATTTTTGTCACCGTTTATTAGATTTTTCAACTAATATTTTATTAAATATGTAAACTATATATTTTGAGTGGTCTGAATCTTTATATCTTTAAATCTTTCCGTCATTATATAGTTTAAATAGTTTATTAGATCTTTCAACTAATAGTTTATTAAAATTTTAATATATATATTTAAAGTTGTTGGCTCTTCTTCTACTCGTTGTAGATGCTTTGCTGATATCTATTATGATTTCTTTCAGACCTTACCCTCATACCCATTTGAAATATGGATTTAAAAATGAAGATTTGAAGTACAATTTGAAGGTTAGTAATAGTTGAACGATTGTGTGAGAAATATGAAGAAGAAGCTTCATATTTATAGAGAATTTTAAGTTTTATCCATTAGAGAAATAGATATCAGTTTTGGAGAAACATAATCCGTTTCTCCAACGACTACATATTTTTTAAAGAATTGGTTTAACGGATATCAATTTCTCCAACGGCTATATTGTTTTCAAAAAGTTGGTCAAACGGCCATCCATTTCGATCCATTTTTTCTTTGAGTTGCTTCTCTATACATAGATAATAAAATCCTTCATTTCTCATTCATCTCTCAAACAATATTGTTTTTCCAAACTTTAAAAAATATTACTACAATAAATACTATAATCTCTGTGGATGAAGATGATATTTTTGTATTTCATGTTATGAAGAGATTGTTAGAAGAAAATATTGGTGTTTTAATGGATAAAAGGTTAGGCTTTGAAATAGAGCCTGGAGGAGTTTTGAGTGATGGTTGGGGAAATAAAAGAAACCATAAAAAGTTAAAAGTAGAAGATTGCAATGTTTTGAATCTGCTGGTAGAAATTTACTCTGCAGAACTTGAGAAGCCATCTACTATTTAACAAAGAGGAATTATTCCTTTCTGTAAGGGTTTTGATGTGATACAACAAGCACAGTCTGGAACTGGAAAGACAACAACTCTTTACACGCGCAAGGGTGCTGTTGTGCTTAGTAAATGGGTTGAAAAGACAGACATAGAACAAGTAGGTGTATTATATCTTGTTACCGCTAACCACAGTAATGCCGATGGCATGACACAGATGGACAAAACTGAGAAACCACTTATTGAAAAGAGCTGCAACATTCAGATTCTCACATCTCACACCCTTGTGCTGGTACTGGTTGAAATCAGCGGTGAACACACCAATATTTTTGCAGTTCTGTCAATGTTTCAGCGTTCCGAATTCGAGGTCGAATTCTTCCCAACCGGAGAAATATGATGTAGCGAAGACTGCAGACAGACTGGTTTCTTGCTCGGGTATCCAAACTAGGAGAAATTGGTACTCAAATCGAACGTCTCGACGAGCCCGACAACTGTCAAAAGCGTGACTATGTCACGAAATTCGGACTTCAAATTCTACTGTTTAGGGTCCGAAAATCCTATTTTACCGTTTTTGATATTTTATTTTAAAATTAATATTTTAATTAGTGAATCAAATCCGATTGCATTCAGATTATATTTGATTTTTATTTTTAATATCTTTATTGTATTTTTAGAATATTTTATTAGGGTTTTGGATGTCTCATATATAAAGCATCTTATACCCTATTTTACCGGCAGACTTTGATGAATAAAAATTGAGAATTTTTCTCTTAGTCTTTTATACTCTAACCTAGGGTTAAGGTTTATATATCTTTGTTTCGTCTTTTCTCTTTGTTGTTTGCCGTCATCTGCTCTATCTCGTAGCTTGGCGGTACCACTTATATCTCCGGAATACAAAAAATACTTCATTAACACTATCTTATGCACCTAAAACCAATTGCTTACAATCGAATGAACTACAACAGCACTCACGTCTATTGTTATTACAATAGCATATAAATACATAAATCAACTAGGATGACCCATAATTCTTTTTTTAAACCAAAATCTGATACTAAAAACCCAAAATTAAGTCCAAAAGCATACGAACTTAGACCAGAACATTTTCTTACTAAATCGACACTAATTACTTCAAATCGTTCGAGGATAATAGTCCTAAATAATACGGTTTTATAATCATTTAACGCGTAGTATTATTTATTTATGATGAGAAAGACTCATTTTTATTTAAGCAAAGTATTTATCGCGTAAAGGCTCACTAATATAGCCTGATATCTTAAATATTTCCACTTAATCATATAAAGTATATTTTATTTTTTAATTCAGTTTTTTTTTCAATCTCTATTTTACGATTACTATTTTACGATTAGCTACATTACTATAACGATAATGGGTGACAATTTAATTTTCTTTCGATTGCTTATTTTTATTTTCGTATGATTTTGATTGTGTTTGTATTTGATCTTTTGATTTTAGATTTCTTTTTAGGTAACTCGATTTTTTTGTGTTTTTTTATTTCAAAATAGGTGACTCGACTTCTGTTTTCTTCCTGATTTTTTGTATTCATTTGGTATTACTTTGATTTTGTAGTTGAATTGTTGTATTGCAGTAAGGTTTTGATCGTTTTTAGTGTATTTAGTGTTTCTTGAAAATTTGGATCGAGAAAAGGTTTACAGCTTAAACAAAGAAGATGAAGTTTGGAAGATGCGAAACCTGTTTATTTTAAGTACTGATAGATGTGAAACGTGTTTATTTTTTATATTAGTAGACGCATAACCGTTGTAATGATGGATGCAAAACGCTTGTATTTTATTGTATAGATAGATGCGAAACGTGTGTATTCTTTGTACTGATAGATGTGAATCCTATTCTTTACTGTAATAATAGATGCAAAACCTGTATATTTTTATGTCTAATGCAGGTACCCGATTTCTAGAAGTCGATTGTGTATTTTAAAACTAAATGAAGAATTTGAAATCTACGATCTTGGTCTGTTTGATGATTTTGAAGATATTGTTAAGTTTGTTTTAAGTAGATATGATGCATTGGTTCAGTGTAGATTCAGATTAAGATACTAATGTGGTGACTTACAAAACATTATCTTAGATTGTGATGGTGATTTAGTTGCTTTGGTATCATTTGTTGATACTTTGAGTGTTTCAACTGTTACTATTAATGTTGAAGGTTGACTTGTTGTTGGTGATAATGTTAGAAAAACTTCTCAAGGAATATTTGAAGCTTCAAATGAAGATATTTTTTTATGGAGAAACTGGTCAAAGTTCTAGTGTCAATATTATTTGTCACAAGAACAAAACACTTGCTACTGCTTGTTGTTTGAATGAAATTAGGGGTACCAGACAGGTCTTTGAAGAGGGTGCAGTAGGTTTAAGATTAGTTGTTACTCGGTTGGCTTTATAAGAAGGTTTTATTTTTACATATCTGCACAATAATAAACAAAGAGTAATTGTTTATTGCACGATAAATGATTCAAAGGGTTGTCGTTGGAGACTTTAAGCTAAAAAAATAAGTTTACTGGCTTTTTAATTATTAAAAAGTATGTCCAACCTCGTACATGTGTGACTAGTTTTTGCAAAGAAAATAGAACATTTGTCACCGGATTTGATTGCGAACGAAATACGTGATTGTGTTAAGAGGAATATTGATGTTACCGCTACAAGCATGAAATCAATTTTAAAAAGTTACTACAGTTTAGATATCTCTTACCGTGTTTCATGGCTTGCTTTAGAGAAAGTTAAAATGGTTGTATATGGAGATAGTTCTACTTCCTATAAACTACTTAAGAATTATTTTAAAATATTGAATATTGTTTATAGCAGCAGTGGTTACATACTAGAGTATTCTTTGGAATCCAATGTCTTAAAGTGTTTTTTTGTAGCATTCGGTTCTAGTCTCTATGGTTTCAGTTTCTTTTGTCAAGTTTTATTTATCGATGAAACTTTTTAAATGGGGAAATATAAAGAGGTGTTGCTATCTGCTATAACTAAAGATGGTAACAATGGTGAATTTTTGTTATCTATTGTTTTTATATATCAAAACATGTTATTTTTCTTATGTTAGATATAAAACTGCGAAATTAGGCATAGATAAAATATGTTAGATGCGAAACCTTGAATAATTAATAACATAGATGCGAAACTTTACTGTATAAGTAAAAAGATAAATGTTAAAAAATGAAGACTTAATATGATAGATGCAGAACCTCATAATATAACTGAATTAATAGATGCAAAACTAGTTATAATCAGACATTTATAATACATTATATATATATGGTATTGTTGGGACTAAAGATATTAAGACTTGGTTATGGTTTTTAGTGATGTTGAAACCTAATTTTTTGGATCAACAAATCACATTTATTAGTAATCGTCATTTATGTATTATTAATGTTGTATCTGCTATATTTCTAGATTGTTATCGTGGATACTATCTTTATCATATTATAAATAATTTAAGGTAATCTTTAACTAGTACATCGACATCATTTAAGGATACTTTGGTTCACATGTTTAAAATATGTATGTATGTTGCTAGTCAAAATTTGTTCATTCAACATATGGACAAATTTCTTAAACAATAAGGTCGAAAGACTGTTAGTTTTTTTGTGAGAAATTACCTCCCAAAAAATATGCTTGTGTTTTTTTTCAAAGGCAAGAGGTATGGTTCTATGGCTTCTACTTCAGCTGAGTCTTTTAACAATCAATCAAACAGTATGGTGGTTTGCCTATACTGGAATTAGTTGATAGAATTAGAGTTTTACAAATGAGTTAATTTTGAGATGTTTTGCTGATGTTGAACGTTGGACTAGCAATTTGTGTCCTGAATTTGATAAAATGTTTAAAGGTAATATTGAAGAAGATCATCCATGGATAGTTCATTCGTTTACTCCTCTTTTGTATGAAGTATTTTGTGATTGTGTTATGATTGTTGATCTTAGTGTACGTACTTGTTCTCATAATGCGTGGCAACATGATTGTTTCCCAAGCTCTGATGCCTTGGCTGTCTTATTTTATATAGATGTGGGTCCTATGAAATATGTTGATGCATGCTATTTTGTAAGATCTTATAAGACAACATATTCGTATGGAATAGTTACGCTTACTACTTTTGGTCAAGCATGCACTTCAACAACTTCTCTAGATGTACTTCCTCCAGTTTTAAAAAGAAGAATTGGACGACCTAAGTAGAAACAAATTCCATCTATAGGAGAATTAAGTACTCGAATGATAATGTATTCTCGTTGTTTGAAATCTGGTCATAATAGATGATCATGTGTAGACGATTTGTAAGATTAATGTAATTTCGATATTTTTAGTTATTGTGACTTTTTTGTCATAATAAAAATAGTTGATGCATGCTAGATGCGAAACATTTTATGACCAACATAGACAAACTTGATATATGCGAAAAGAGGCATAACCAATTACATTGGTTTGATAGATGTCGAACGTATTCAAACGAACTACATGTTTATGATATATACAAAACCTTTCATAATCAAATACATGGGTTTGATAGATGCTAAACCCGATCATAACCAAATACATTACATTATGATAGATGCGAAACCATGGATAACCAAATACATTGGTTTGATAAATGCTAAAGTAGGTAATAACCAACTATATTTTTGGTGGTGATGTATGCAAAACCTATCATAACTAAAATACATAGTTTTGATAGATGGGTGCAAATAAATAAAATGATAACTAAATATATATACAAATAAATAAATAAAAGGATAAAATTCATTATAAAAAAAATAAAAATACATGGAAAGTTGAATATAAGACAAACAAGCTGAAAACAAATTGTCAAAACAAAGTATCCTTAGTCAGACTTAGATACAAAATATTCTTAGTCAATAACATCAATAAATATTATGGAAAACAAAAAGCAAAAAACAAACAATCAGAAACATACAAACAACAAAAACTAAAAACAGAGCCTTTCTCTTACCCTTAGTCAAATTCTTTTTCCCAGTCTTTTTCTTCACACTCTTTATCTTTATCTTTATCTTCTTCACATTTCCTCTTTTTTTAAGAGGACAATAATAGGATCCTCATTTGGATCATCATCATCTTCTGAAAGTTCAATGCTTTGAGGAAAATAGTATCCATCATTAAAAAAACTGATTTCAGTATCTGAAGAATATGAAAAAAATTCTTTTCTTGTTGTTTGTTTCCAGTTTTCTCTTGTTTCTGGGAAAGACGAAGTAATGATAAATCACTGTAAATGGAGTCATCATCTGAAGAATAATTTAGAGGTTCTATTTTTTTAAACAATTTTTTTTGTATGAGAGCCTAAGTATGAACTGGAATTTATAGTTAAAAAGTTTAGAAGTATCCACAGTAATTAAAGCTTGGTTGTTTTGGTGAATGTTTTTAATTATTGCACAGTAATCATGAGTATATCTAATTTTTTCAAATCATATAAGTAAATAACCAATCAAATGTTAGTCAGTAGTTTAAATTTTGATTTGCAAAAAAGGTGGGAGGATGGTAAACTACATTAATTACAAAAACAGAGGACTTCTCTAAATATTAACATGAAGAAAAATAATTAGACCAAAAGATGTGAAAACTGCCCAACAAAAATAATGACTAGATAGATGAAAAACCAAGCATACAAAATTAACGATAGATGCCAAACCCAGCCAACAAAAGATACGATATATGAAAAACTTGTTATTTATATATTTGATAGACGCGAAAACTGTCATACAAAAGATATGATAAATGTGAAATATTTTCATTTATATATATATATGATACATGTGAGACTGTATATAGAGACATAGTGAGAGTTGCGATATGCTTATAAAATTATTTAACATAAAAAATATTGATTATTAACAAACTGTAGAACAAACATTTATTACAAACATTACAATAACCGTTACAACAAATATTGCAAAATACTGTCCTAAAATTTGTTAATGTTGTATTCATCAAGAAACATGTAAAAAATATATGCTCTTCTTAATGATCCAATGTTAGAAGGTTTTTTAAGATCAATTTTTTTGGCACACAACATAATCTTTAAAGTACTCGTTGACCATTACTCCACAATCAAGTGTTCAACGTTATTGTTTAGGAATTTTTATTGGACATATGATCTTTATTTTTACTTATGCTCGTACAATATTTTTGCTTTGAAGGTATTGAATCTGTAAGTTAATAGACATACAAATAAATTAGATGATATATATATATATATATATATATATATATATATATATATATGTATATATGGTCTGAAAATACATTAGAAGAGATACACTTACTGATCTTTCTGCACTTTTTTTGTTAGATCTGGATGTTTTAGCAGTGGGTTTGGATTTACTATTGATTCATATTCGACATCTATTACCAGCAATGTCCAATGGGAAATATTCCCTCATTGTTTTCGTATTGGAAGCGAAACAAAGATGTAACCTTCTGTGATGTATTATAGCTTATTATCAACACACAGTGTTATATTCACATTTTGGTTTAGCATGGGCTATATTGAAGCAGTAATATTTAGAAACATTTTTTTGTTTATCAATTAATACATATGCTGTAAAAGTATAGTATTCTTACAATTACGCTTCCAAATATGTATGTTACTCGAAAAAATTATAAGAACATTCAAGAACTGGTATTTAATAAATGTGTTGTTTAAGGTATATATACATATAACCATTTATTACATGTGTTGTCAAAGTGGAAGCTAAGAGTTAGTTTATCTATGTAATGGTAAGCAAGGCAGATAAAATAAATTAAAATTTAACTTTTACCCTAGAGTCAATTTCATCTTGACGTAATAACTCCATCATATTGGTAACAAAAATATTAGACCCTGATATATCTGGAACTGGCCATACTGTTGGATCTTCGTTGTTTTCTCCTTTTTAAATCAATACTAATTTGTAGTATTGCTCTATTTCAATTGTGTATGTTACTTTGTTTGTAAAATACCATTCTCTTTTGGTAATTTCCATGTTAGAGAGTTCATAAAGGGTTTGATATTTAGAAGGATCCAAATTTAGTTCAAATGAACGCCCTTCATCCAACTCTTTCTGCAAAAATGTCAAAACAATGAAACTATAAGACGTGATTAGATAAGAAGCCTTTATAACTATAATAGATGAGAAATGTTGTATTTATACGGAACCAGTGCAACTATGATCAAAATGGGCAACTAGTGAGGCTACGATAGATGCAAAGCCTATGAAAATGTGATAGATGAGAAACCAATGCCACTATGATAGATGAAAAACCAGTGCAACTATAATAAATGAAAAAGTAGAGAAAATACGATAGATGCGAAACAATAAAAATATGATAGATGCGAAAATAGTGCAACTATGATAGATGAGAAACTATGGCAACTACAATAGATGCGAAACCAATGAAACTATGATAGATGAGAAACCAGTTCAAATTTGATAGACACAAAAACAGTACAAGATTAGAGAAGAGAGGAAAGGTAATTTACTTACTTGTCTTTTGTGTATATTCTTTTCAATAATTATAATTTTATTTTAATTTGCTGTATCTAAGTCACTGACTTGTGGCATTTCGATTTATTGGACTTCAGCAACATGATCTTTTATAAAACAAAAGTTCACATTAGATGCAAAACAAGGGTAAAAACAATATTTTTGAAACAAGATTACATATGATGCATACGAAATGATAGATGTGACACCATTAACAACTTCATAGATACGAAAACAATGTAACTTTGATAGATGAGAAACGATATATTATGTAAAACCATACAGCTATGAGATATATAGCATTAAATAAATAAATATTATAATGTTACAATATTTAAGCATAAAATAAGATAATACACAACAAAATATATGCTCAAATACATAGGTTTTTAAAAATAGATTTTGTTAATTCAAATTATAATGACGCGGCGGAAATAGAAGAAGAAACAACGATAGATGAAACCCTAATTCAAGGGTAACATGATGAAAACCTAATCTAAGGGTAACAAAGATTGAAATTTTAAGAGATAAAAAATCTATTATTCCAAAAACTTATAATAACTTAAGGCGTATGAGGCTTTTATAAGAGCTTCTCAAAACCCTAAATTAGAATACAAAGCAATAAAATAAATACTCTAAAATAAAATAAAATAAAATAAAATAAAATAAAATCTTAATATAATTATATTTGATTTAAATATATAAGATATTTGAATAAAACAAAATAAAATTAAAAAGGCTTTTGTTTGGACTTTCTGGGCTACATCATCCTCTCCTGATTGACAAGAATTCGTCATTGAATTCAGAGCACCATCCCCATCACCATCACCATCAAGAACCCAAATTATTTATTTTATTTTATTCAATCGTTACATTGGGAATTATAATTGTTGACCTTATCAGAATAAAATAAATTCTTCTCGAGTGTTCCTTATTCGAAGTCACATTGAAGCCATCCGGTTGATGAACAAAAATAATTTCGAAAACATTTTCATAGCCTGAAGACAACATCCCCATGTCCAGTTTATGAAAAAGATGGTTTTGAAAACTTTTTCATAGCATGAGACAGCATCTCGATAAGAAACTTTTACCTTGATTCGACGATTGGTAGCCAATTTAAACTCCTTCAGTAACCGGTCAATACGGTTGTTATTGAAGCGGTTGGTATGCCCCCTCATACTCAAACGGTCTTCCCGATCTTCATGACCATGTGTGTTGTTCTCTTCTGTAAACCTTGAATCAGAATAGTCAGGCTTTAGAAACATGCTTCCCCATCGCAGGAACTGGGGCTCTGATACCAAACTGATGACGCGACGGAAATAGAAGAAGAAACAATGATAGATGAAACCCTAATTCAAGGGTAACATGATGAAACCCTAATCTAAGGGTAACAAAGATTGAAATTTTCAGAGATAAATAATCTATTATTCCAAAAACTTATAATAACTTAAGGCGTATGAGGCTTTATATAAGAGCTTCTCAAAACCCTAAATTAGAATACAAGAATATAAAATAAATATTCTAAAATAAAATAAAATAAAATAAAATCTTAATATAATTAGATTTGATTTAAATACATAAGATATTTGAATAAAATAAAATTAAATTAAAAAGGCTTTTATTTGGACTTTCTGGGCTACATCAAATTATCTATATCACCTCTTTATCCACAACAACATATACTTCAACGACATTCTGGGTCACTTGTATTGCATTAGGAAACTCCTTGATTTTCCCCATAACATTAGAATGATTGACCACATGTACAATAGTATCTTGTTCTTTGGCAACAATAGTAATATCAGGATCATGTTCTTTTACAACAACAACATCTACAAGATCTTGTCCTTTGACAACACCAGTAATATCAGGATATTGTTCTTCGACAATAGCAACATCAACATAGGGAACATTTTTTTTCCAACCCCAACATCAACAAGAGTATGAGCATCAACAAAAACAGTAACCTTAATTGTAACAAGAGCAACATCAATATGGGGAACATCTTGATTTGCAACCCCAACATCAACAGGACTATGAGCATCAACAACAACAATAACCCTAGGTGTAGTGTCTTTATTTTCAACACTAACATTAAGGTTTTCTTGTTATGAAGGTGGATCATGTTTTTGTATAATAACAGTGAAATTAAAATTCTTCTCTTCTACAGCAACAACAACAATACAATTAATATGCTCCTCTTCCTCAACAACCGTAATTTTAGGATCCTGTTTTTCCATACCAACATCATTGTTTTATTGTGGTGGATATGGATCATAAAACTTCCACAATAATATTAGGTGTAGTGTCTGGGTTTTCGACACCAACAACTGTTTTCGGGTCCTTGTGGCCATGAGACTTACTTATACTAGAAGAAGGTTGATGTATACTGATTGTTGATCATTATCTTTTATATTTACTATATATGTATTCTTATTCGGTGAGCGTTGGGTGTTATCTTGTAATCACTTTTTTCCTTTCATAAGTTTTTTATTTTTTTTCAATTTTTTTAAAACTTCATCCTCTGAATTTGTCTTCAACATAGACAATTTAAGTGTATGTTCTAGTTAGATCTCTATTTATCTCAACTTCATATTCGTTTATCTTTTATTTTTTTCATTTCTGAAATGAGATTATCTTTTTCAGTGAGTTTCCTTTCTAGTTCTTGAATTTGAAGTTTAAAATTTTTACGTTTGACATCATATTTATCTATTCTATCCATTGTTGATAAGTCAATGTTCTGGCTAGAGACAGACTTTGCTGGTGCTAGGGCTGGGGATATATTTTTAATCATCTGCCTCTGCAAAATAAAAATCATGTCAAAGATGCGAAACCTTTTATAAGATGATGGATGATAGATGTGCAACCTTAATAGAATGGTAGATGTGAAATATATATATAAATATGCTAGATGTGTAACCTTTTATGGAGATGATGGATGATGGATGCGCAAATTTAATAAATATGATAGATGCGCAAATTTAATAAATATGATAGATGTGAAACGTATATTAATATGATAGATGCGGAACCTTTTATAAGATAATTCGTTAGATGTGCAACCTTAAAAATGTGATAGATGTGAAACACACATGAATAAGATAGGTGCAAACCCTTGTATGAGATGATGAATGATAGATACGCAACCTTAATAAATATGATAGATGTGAAACGTACATGAATATGATCGATGCAAAATCTTTTATAAGATGATTCATGATAGATGCAAAACTATAATAAAATGTAGATTTTTACCTTTTGTTGGTACAATAATCTCTTCAACCTTTTATTTTATATTATGAGATGGTACATTATGTCAATATTTTTTTGTTTGAAGACTTCTTTTTTATTTTTTTCCAGGTCTCCTTAGATTCTTAAGAATTTGCGATACTGAATTTTCCTTAAATAAGAGCACATTTTATTTGTATTATCTTTTGTTTTATGTGAGGACTAGTTTCTATCAGTAAAGTATGCCTTACAACATTCTTTAGTGGATTTCTTCTTAGTGCTGCACTCTTCTTAGTTCTTGTAACATTTATACATGGCTTAACAATGTATTGATCTATTATTCTTCCGAAAATAATAGAATCATTTCCATAAGAGGTTTGGTTCGTATCCCAATTTGGACCACTTTCGTTGTCGTTGAGATTAACTTGTTCATAATAAACATTATTTCGAACATTCTCTATAACATGTTGTTGAAAATCATCATGTTTTTCATATTGTGTGACATCATGTGTAACATCTTGTTGAACATCATCATGTTGTTAAGGAATATTATTATTTTGTTCTTTCTCCAATGAATCTTCTTCTGATATTTGGAACTCTCCTCCAAATTGTTATTTTTCTTGTTTTCTTAGGTTCAATTCTTTTTCTTGTTTTCTTAGGTCCAAATTGCTATTCTTCTTATTTTCTTAGGTTCAATTCTTCTTCCAGAACCTATATCGGTTTTGAAATGTTAAATTATATATATATATATATATGAAAAATATGAGACCAAAAAACAATGTGTAAATATATTTGTTCATCTGTGATCTCTGTTATGGTATCAATCAAATTTAGTTTTGTTTTGCCCAACCATTTGAAGTATCTCGATATCTTATCTTTAATTTCTTCTTTTTTCACATATAGTTGTGTGTTCTATAATGAATAACTATATATTAATAATACTTTACATACCATTTTTTTACTATTTTTTAATTATATTTAAAATAGAACAAAAATAATAACGAGTAATAGAGCAACATAACCAACTAATTTTCAAGGTTTATTTTCATGAAAAAGTTTTATTGAATTCATCAACTTGTCCCAGATTGCTTCAACCCAATCGTAGTTGTTTATTTTGTCCAGGTCTTCTACGTAATAGACCACTGCAGAGGCTTATACATCTCCATATGTAAAGAAAAAAGTGTTGAGCAAACTAACATTATGAAGAGTATCATAATATCTTTTATTGCATGTGAACTGGAGAAAAATGATAGATGTGGAATCTATGCAATGTGAAAGCAAACCTAAATGATAGACGCGAAGTCCATGGAAATATCAAACCAGAGTAAAAATAATTAATCATAAACTAAGAAAATATGAAACTAGGGAAAAAGTGATAGATACAAAACCTATGCAAATGAGAAATCGGAGAAAAGATGATAGACACGAAACCTATGACAATGAGAAACTAGTGCAAAAATGATAGACGTGAAACCTTTGCCAATGAGAAATCAATGTGATAATATAAGAAAAGTTGGAACTGCATAACTTTATCATTTTATTCGTGATTGGTCTTGCTCGGATTTTATCAAATTTTATTGATGTGTCATCAGAAAAGTATGTCTTGGTAGTCGTGGATTGTTCTTCTTCTTCTTCTTCTTCTTCTGTCTCTAAATAACTTGGTTCAAAGTCTTTGGCTTGTAGTGACATATGATGGATTCCATGCTTTAAACTAAAAATTATCTTGATATCATTGGTTGTAAGGCATATAAAATTTTGCCCCAATTTTAAAGCTTCAATCTAATCATCATAATTCTTTAATATCTCTTCAATCAATTCTCAATTCTTTTTATAAGGAGTTTTTTAAAAATCACATGCTGCCTTTAAGATGGAATAAAATGGTGTATTTCTGACTTCTTCTATGTGTTCTGGTCTTACTTTTATCTTTTTCATCTATTTTATCAATGCAAAGAGGCATGACCTGAAGAAACAAGTTTCTTGGTCCATTTTCATGTAAAAGCAATAGAATGAGAAATATATATAATTCTATCTTACCATTTAATCTAAAGTGAAATATGATTTTACGTTCATAACTAAACTATTCATTTGTCATCGATTCATTTTTATCGCGTATCGTATAGTATTCATTTTATCTTTTAATATTTTAACTATCATTTTAACTATATAATATTTAACATTATAGTTTTAACAATTTTTTATTTTTTAATCATAAAAAACAACCACGTGTTAAATGCAAACTAAAAATCACGGATTAAATGCGAATCACAAATCATGTGTTAAATATAAACTGAAAAATTAAGAATTAAATGAAATTTGTGAGTCAACGGTTAAATATGAATAGTGAATCATAGGTTAAATCAGAATCGAGAATCGAGGGTTAAACGTGAATCACGAATTGTCAATTAACTAGAACTAAAAATCAAGGGTTAAATGCGAATTGAGAACCACGTGTTAAACGTGAATCGTAAATCATATGTTAAATATGAATTGTGAATCAAAGGTTAAATGAAAATTGTGAATCAAAGGTTAAATGTGAATTGCAAACCAAGTGTTAAGTTTGAACTGTGAGTCACGGATTAAATTTGAACTACGTATCATAAAAAATATATATAAATCGATAATCATTGATTTAATATGAATTATATATTAAATGCAAACTAAGAATGATTAAATATAAATTGTGAAACATTAATTAAATATGAATCATAAATCATGGGTTAAATGAGAACTAAGAATCATCGGTTGAATGCGAATCGTGAATCATGTGTTAAATGCGAATTGAGAGTCATGGATTAAATACGAACTGAGAATCACAGATACGAACGGAAAATCACGAAGTGTTATATGCTAAATACGAATTGTGAATCAAGGGTCAAATACGAATCACAAATCATGGGTTAATTCCAAATTGAAAATCATGTGTTAAATTCGAATTCATAATCCCGTGCTTAATCCGAACTCAAATCATATGTTGAATGCAAAATAAAAATAAAAAACTAAATGCTAATTATGAATTATGGATTAAATCCTAACTAAAAACTAAATTTAAATATGAATTGCAAGAATTAAATACAAACCGAGAAACTTTAGTTAAACACAACTGAAAATCATAAAATCACATTCCAAATATAAATCGCGAATCATGAATAATATTAGTTTAATAAAAGAAATATATAGAATAATAAAAAAATAATATTTATTTGTATTTATTTGTTTCGTTTTGAAAAATCAAAAATAATATTTTTATTTTCTTATATTTGATTTTAAAATCTGAATTTCGAATTTTTAATAAAAATCACGTATTATATATTTATGTAATTAAAAAATATAATTTAGATAACTATTAATAATTTTAATAATAAATAGTAATTGAGTGTCTCGTTGAATGTCTGGATCACCATTTCAAATTTTCTTTTGATATGTATAATGTGTCCAAATGAGCATATACCAATGCTACCTTATCAATTAGGCAAACTCCATTGTTGTACATGTATTACAAGTATTTTTGGAGTCATACCTTTGTAGGTAAGTGAGTGAAAAGCCACATTTCCATGTGTTCAACTCTTGTGAAAGCTACCATCAAACTTTGTTGTGATGTTATGCCAGATGGACGGTAAAGATCAATCGCGTATGCGTGTAGTCACTGTAGTCTTTAGTGTAGTAACTATCAAATGAAGTGATCCGTAGAATAATGGGGCAGAAGATATCTTTTGATGGTCCCAATGATCTAACTGGTGTGTTTGTCTCTTCTAGTGTCATATTTATTTTTTATTTTAAACATTTTTTGCGTGTCTTTGAGGGACATATATGGTGCTGCCGTGTCTAATTGACTCGGGTACACATATTACTGTATAAAATAGTACATAAATATCTTTATTGTCACGTAAAACTTATATTATTTTAATCGACTTCAATATAATTTTAATATATCTAACCGCCTTTATCCATAGAAGATCAAATCTAAATAATAAAATTATTTGTAAGAATATTTTCCACATCTAAATATATTGTTGGGCTTTTTATTAAGGATCGGATCAACCTACTATTTTAATTTATTTTAGGTAGACGTGGCAAAGTTGGGGAACCGGATAAGGACAAGATCTTGTAGGAAATAATATATATAAAAATAAAAGTGGAATTAAGCAAACAAAAGGAGGACAAAACTGACTTTTTGTTTTTTCTAAGGTTCTTACACATCTCTTTTTCCAAACCGAAAAGGACGGGTAACATTATGTGGTCTACCTGTTTCTATTAAAATAATTTTAATCAAATAATATAAAAAGCTTCAGTTCTAGCCATAAAACATCTATGTTCTAGTTCTTTCCTCATCTCCTATTTTCTTTTTCATCAAATCATCCAAATCTCCACATACCTAAAAAGAGAAGTAGTAGACAACAATGGTGGATATTCAAACACTGTGTTGCATGTGCGGTGATGTTGGTTTTTCAGACAAGCTTTTCCACTGCAACAAATGTCATAACCGATATCAACACTCGTAAGTTTATACATACTGTCTCATAAATATGCAGAATATCTTAAAACCTTTATAGGGTTGTGAATGAATTATAAATATAACCTAATCCAAAAAGATGTTTTTTTATAATTTTTTTATGAAACAGATACTGTAGCAATTACTACAGCGAGGTAGGTGGGTCAATTTCAATATGCGATTGGTGCCAAGTCGAAATGAGACAAAACTCGTTGAAGCACAGTGGTTCTTCAAAGAAATCTTCAGTTGGAGATTTTCAAAGAGGAATCAATAACCGATCTGAATATTCTGATGAAAAAATTAAACACCAGGACCGTGCGGAAAAAATTACAAACAAGGGGAAAAGTGGCACACCATCTCCAAGAAAAAGTGGCACACCATCTCCAAGGACAGCTCCTCGAAGGTACAAGCTTCTTAAGGATGTCATGTGTTAACACTATATCTTTCTGAAGTTTTTTACCATAAAAGTTTTGTTCTTTATAAAAAACTGGTGAGGAGTATGTGTAGTTAGTTTATTATGTTTTTGCTTTTTGATTTTGAGCCCTATCTGTGGTTTAGTGTTTTTTTTTTCTTTTGTGATTATCACGCTTCTATATATATATATAGTTCTTTATTGTTATTATTTATATGTTTTGATTGAATGATTAGCTAATTTTGTTTGCATGAAACTAGAGATTTCTTGCATGAGAAAGGATTAGTTAATAATTATTGATCATTCGTTTTTTTATCAGCATAATATATTCTAGGCAGAATAATTCATTTTGTAATCTCAGATCACCCAGTAGACTAGTTTCTTTTTTTCTTTCTAACTATGGTTCTAAAGTAAAATTGTTAGTAGATTTTCCCGAGGGATGTGATTAACCAGTTAACAAAAGTTATTGATTCTTTTTCAAGAAAGGAATTTACTCTGAACTTTATCTTTGAGTACACCATAGAGTCAGAAGTATTTAAATTGTTTCAATTTTTTTAACTGTTTAAAACATTTAACAATTTAAAAAAAGTTAATTTTCTTGTTTATAAATCAATAGAATAACCTATTAAATTAATAGGATACAAATTGACCTATGTAATATCAAAACTAGATTAAAAGTTTGTATGGATAAATTACAAAATATAATCAATGTAAAATATATTATAATGTTTTAACAAAATCAATATTTTTCCAATATTTTTAATATTTTATTCTTTTAAATATGTATTACTCATCGAAACATCATCCTAACAAAAAATATAATAGTGATTTATGAAATTATGTAATTACATTTTTTTTACTTGTACCGAATTTAATTTGTGTATATAGCTTCTTTTGTGTAATTTATCTAGGGATTTTGTTAATTTCCATTTTTATAATTTACTCTCTAAATTTTATTTTAAGTTATAACTTAGATAAACAATCACCTTTTTTTTAATAGTTGATTTTAGAGCCTTGGTTAAGGAATTCAGAATTGGGTGGTGTGATATTTAATATAGTGAGAACTAACAGGAAGATATTTTTTTTATAATAAAACAAAACTTGTGCCGTGTTGACCCCGTAGTTATGTTTGGGTACAGTCTTAACAGTAGGTCCTTTTGCCTTTTGTTTTCCTATTTCCGGCGAAACCAACAAATTTATGTTTTTATTTATTCACCTTTTTGTTAAGAAAGGTTAATTATATTAATTATCGGTCCGAAATTACTTTATTTTTTAACCAGGCACATCACTGAAAAACTATGTGTAATATATTATTCTCTTCGTCCAATAATAAATATCATATTTTAAGCTTATACGAATTAAAAATCGGAGGGGATTATTTGATGGAAAGAATGGCTCCAAAAACTCTATGTAGTCTTCAATACTTTGTTTTAGGTTCGCCTCTGCTTGTGTGATTGTTTATCAAAGATTCCAATTGCAAAAACTATTGTGTTATGGAAGAATATGATGTTCTTCCTGCAAAAAATTCATTCGAAAACCATCATTTGCAATTTCAAATCAAGAAAACTTTTGCCGATGCAGTAAAACCAAGAAATAGAGCTCCTGATGTCGAGATTGAACCAAAATTCTCAAAGGAAGATGATGATCACTATTCTATTCAATATACTAAAGAAGTTAAACACTTGTTGATTCAACCATCTAAAATTACTCTTGTGGGTAAATTCAACAATGAAATCCCTACAAGATCAGTAATGAATGGATTCTTGAATTCATTAAAGTTTAAAGGGTCATACAGGTTTGAGATCTTGGATGCTCACCACATTCTTCTGGAATTCAGCCTGAAGGATGATGTTAGCCACCTCTGGTCAATGGATGTTTGGAATATTAATGGATCAACAATGAGATTGCTTAGATGTATCCCTGGTTTTAACAAGAAATATGAAAATCCTCAAATGCTGATCTGGGTCAGATTTGAAAGAATCCCTCAGTTTCTTTATAATCACTGTGTCATAAATGATCTTGCATCAATCATATGAACCCTTTTCAAAATCATTGTACCTAAAATCAACAGAGCCTACAGTAATGCCTGTTATGCTCAAATTGAAATAGACATTTCAAGAAAGTTAAAACACAGAATGTGGATTGGATATGGCTCTCAAGATGGATGCTGGATTACAATAAGTTACAAAAATGTTCCTGCTCATTACAATTCATGCTTCCATATAGAACACAAAGAAACTAATTGCAAGAAATCTAAAAAGAATGATACTAAAGAAAAGAAGAAGAAGAAGACAAGAATGGACAAAAGAGCTTAATCACAGAATTGAAAATCAAAACAGTGAAAACCAGATTGTGAACCTAATTCAGCACGAAAGGAAAAATACATCAAGTCAACAAAATCAAAGTTTCAGCACAGTTTATAGAAGAAAAATCAAATCTATTGCCACTCAAAAAGACAAAGACAGAAAGATAAAGGTCAGTGACACCCAGTCCCAGTAGGATTTAAACTCTCAAATCCTAACCCAGAAATTCCAAAACTACTCTGAAAACTAAGAGAATGATTATAGTATAGCAAATAATAACCTGGAAATAACTGAAGCTTTGCAAAATTTGGACAATGTTTACACTCAAACCAACCCAAAGGATGATGATAACTCAATAAATCCTGATTGTGACAACATAGGCAGTAGTAATATTTCTCCAACTAAAAGCAATCCCCAGTATGAACAAGACTTCAACACCATCATCAATAGAAAATTGAAATCTGCAATGAAAGACAAGAAAATCAACAAACTGGTCATTAATTCTCTAAAAAAATGGGAACAAACAACAACTAAAATCCATATCTGATAATGATAAGGATAATTAGTTGAAATGCAAGAGCCTATCTTGATAATCATCAAGAGGGTATTTATAACAAGCCCACCTTGAGAAGGTTTAATTCTATGATTCATATTGAAAATATAATAATTTTGGCTATTCAAGAGCCTATGTCTAATGCTGAGAAGATTGATAGTATTGCTAATATTTTGGGTTTTCAGAACTTCACGTTTAATAGATCTAACAAAATTTGGGTGTTCTGGTTTGATAATGTTACTATTGATATTGTAGAAGACCATGATCAATTCATTCACATGGAGGTGCATTATCATGGCCTGGAGGATTTTTTTTGTTCACTCCTATTTATGCTAAAATTTAGAGGCTCCAAAGGATTGGTCTTTGGGATATGATGAAAACTCTGGCTACAAATGATAAAGCTTGGCTTACTACTGGTGATTACAATGCTATCACTACCTCAGAAGACCAAATTGGATGTACTTCTAATGATCAAAGCAGTATTACTAGTTTCAATGATATCATAGATTATGTAGCCTTGAAGACGTTGGGTTTGTGGGTTCAAAATATACTTGGAATAGAGGCTCTCGCTGAAAAAGACTAGACAGAGCTATGGTGAATGATAGATGGTTCTCTAATCTAAATGGGATTCAGGTTCCCCTCTCCTTATTACTTCTCCTATAAACTCTCAGAATAAATTTAAGAAAAAATTCAAATTTATAAATTCATGGACTAATGATAAAAGTTTCTTAAGTGCTATTGAGCAGAATTGGAGCTTAAAGATTAATGGAGACAACAATCAAATATTTTGGTAAAAGCTAAGAATACTCAAGGCATGTTTAAATGAGTGGAACATCAAGAATTTTGAAAATATATTCAACAATGTTAAAGCTACTGCCGATGAAGTAAAAAACTTGAAATCCTTCACTACATGACCAATAATCAAACTTCTAAAGCTGCTTTATCTAAAGCTAACAGTCTTTACATTAAATCTCTTAGAAATGAGGAAGACTATTGGAGAAAAAAGTGCTATAACAGTTGGCTAAAAGATGGGGATGGTAACACAAAACTCTATCATGCTTATGTCAACAAGAAAAGAAAAATGAATGTGATAAAGGGTATCAAAGAGGGTAGTAACTGGACTTATAATCCTGATGAAATTAGTAAATTTGCTGATTTTTTTTCGAAAAACCATCTTGCATCAAATTCTTACAATAACAGGGAGGATGTGAATAATATGATGCATGATCCTATACTTGATAACATTCCCATGCTTGTTACTAATGATGATAATGATGCTCTGCTTTAGCCTACTAACAAGGATGAAGTATGAAGCATCATAAACAACATGAGTAATGACAGTGCTGCTGGCATTGATGGATTTAATATCCATTTTTTCAAAATCTGTTGGAATGTTATTAATATAGATCTCTGCAATTCCTTAAATTCCTATATTCTTGGTAGCAGCATCCTCTCTCGTGTTTTTGCTACTGGGATTTGCCTTGTTGCTAAAATTGCAAACCTTACTAGCTGGTAGAACTACAAACCCATAAGTTTGTGTTCCATGTTTAATAGGATCCTTTCTAATCTGATTAACTCTAGATTAGCCAATATTTTGCATAACATTATCTCCAGCTATCAGGGAGCTTTTGTTCAAGGTAGGCTTATTCACGAAAACATTTTGATTGCCAAAGAATTGATCCATGATATTAATAGAAAACCCCAAAGAGGAAATATTATGATTGAGTTTGATATGTCTAAACCCTTCGATAAAATGACTCATTCTTTTATTCTTAAAGTTTTATCCAAATTTGGTTTTTCTGAAAACTTCATTAGTCTAATTAAGAAGATTATTTCTGGAGTTAATGCTTCTAGCCTTAATAATGGGTCTGTTGTTGGCTTCTTCCATCAGAAGAAAGGCTTGAGGCAAGGAGATCCATTATCTCATGGCCTCTTCATTCTTGTTGAGGAAGTGTTAATCAAAGGGCTCTATAATCTTTTTTGAACCAATAGCTGTATGAATTATGCTTCGAGAACAAATCTGATAGTCCCATGTCTTGTGTTTGCTGATGATATATTGATGTTTACTAATGGCTTGAGCTCCTCCATAGACAAGTTAAACAGTCTGCTAGAAAAGTATAAATCAGTTTCCGGTCAAGCAATCAATAAGGATAAGACAAAGCTGATTACCTCATCTAAAATGAACCATTCCAGGATTAATAATCTAAAGTTTTTGACTGGATACTCAGTGGACAACCTTCCTTCAAGCTACTTGGGGATCACCCTCTGTGGAAATAACAAAGGGAAGAATTTCAATCCTATTTTAGATAAAGTAAATGACAAGATTAATGATTGAGACTCTAATCATCTGTCCTATGGTGGCAGAATTACCTTGATTTCCTTTGTTTTTCTTCCAATAACATACTACTGGGTGCAAAATAGTCTGATTCCTAAAACTATTATAAAAAGATTGGAAACCACTTTCAATAGATTTTTGTAGAGATCAAACTACAATGAAAAGTCTATCCATGAGTCTAACTGGAGCTTTATTTGTAAGTCTTTTGAGGAAGGAGGGTTGAACATCAAATCATTGAATGACATTCAACTCACCTTCTATCAAAAGCTATGCTTCCTTTTTAGGAAAAAGAACTATCTATGGTAAAAAATTCTTCATAAAAGTTATTGTCCTAGTACTCATCCTCTTAAAGCTAACTGTAAAAATTCAGGTTCTTTGGTTTGGAAGAGACTTACATGAGTTAAAGATCAAGCTGAGTGTAACATTAAATGGATTCTTGGAAAATGAAATATGGATTTATGGCTTGAATACTGACATAACTTCACTCCTCTATCTAATTCCTATAACTCTGATTCTAATAGCTAGTTCCTTGAAGCTAAAGTTAATTCTTTCTGGAAGAACAACGGCTGAGACAACAACTACCTTGAAAGTTTTCTTTCTTGTGAAATAATTAATCAGATCAAAAAGTTCAAGATCAATCCCGATGAGGAAGATAAAATGATCTGGAATCATTCTACTACTAATAGCTTTAGCACCAACCTAACTTGGGAGAGCATCAGAATCAAACTTAACAAGTCCATCATTTTCAAGAAAATCTGGAACAGCAAAATTCCTAGGAAGTTTTCTTTCATCTGCTGGAAACTATTAATAACTTTATTCATTCTGATAATATTTTAATGAAAAAACATTTCATTATTGTTTCCAAATGTTAGTTTTGCAATAACTTTGAAGAGAAAAACCATCTCTTTGTTAGCTGTAGATTTGCCTGACAGATTTGGAACCATCTCTAGTGGAGGGATCTTATTAGAAAACTGGGAAGGAGACATTATTACTAGATCAGGAGTCATATTTGGAAAACTCAATCCCTTGCTTACTGAAAGCAGAGCTCTGTTAGAAGGACTTATTATTTGCAGACAAAATAACTGGACTGATTTAGATATTGAGACGGACAATCTTCTCCTTATCAACATTCTTGCTAAAGGAAATACTGGTTGGTATATTGATTCTTTAATCTCTATTTGCAGAAAGCTTCTTCATCCAAAATATCTCTTAGACACATTTCTCAAATTCAAAATCAAGCCTCCAATTGGATTGCTAAATGGATGTTGTATTGCAATAAAAATCAGAAGTTCAACCATCTCTTAGCTTCAAATGCTTTAATGACAATTGTTCTTCTGGAGAGCTTAGGTATGGGGTATATCAACACTGATTGATTCTCATGTTGTTCATCTTCGTGAATGCTCTATGATTGATTTTTCTGGTCGATTTTGATTCCATATCCTGGATGAAGTATTGTTTCGATTAGATGTTTGGGTCACTATTTGGGTCTCTAGCTTTTGAAGTGGAAGAATGGAGAAGTGAAAGAAATCTCTCTTTTTGAATTGCAAGGCGAGTGTTTTATCTTTTCTTGGATGTTTTTTTTATAATTTTCTTATGTACAATATTTTGTTGTTTTATCAATTTTGGTCATGTACTTTATAATTTCTCATTTTTTCATTATCAATAAAAGTTCTCATTACTTTATATTTTAAATAAATAAATAATTTTATAAAAATAAATAAAAATTAAACTAGTATTTTGGATAAGTTGTAATGATGGTGAAGGTAATAAAGAAGAGTGATTTATTTTGGGAAAATGGTAAAAATAATAAACATTATGGAAGAAATATATGACTAAACTAGTAGAATAAATTGGTGAAAGGGGACAATGAAATAATAAATAAATTAGTGACAAACTTTTAAAAGGAATATGAAGTGAATAGGTTTTAGACAAAATGTTTTATTTTTAAACTCAAACCCTTCAACACTGAAGCATTGTATCTAAGTGTTTAGGCTTCGAGTTTTTATAGATTTTGGGACTAAAAATTAAGATTATGTATTGACAACCTCTCATCATCGATCTTTATATAGTAGATATTCTGTCCTAAGTTTTTTTTATCTCAACAATTCTACCAAAAGCTTTTTTAGCTCAACAATTCTACCTAAGTCTTATAAGACTGAATTACACATAAAACCATATTTATATACTCCGATTTAATTGGTCATGGGAAAATGATTGTCATCAGTCAATCCAAAACTTTGTTTGAGTCGATTTTTTGAAAGAAACTATTCCTGCCACGTAAACCATTAAAATTGAATTCGTTAGAGTGTTAAGATATCCAATATTCATACATGTCTTACTAAATTTTTTGCCAACCAAAACCTCTATCTTGAAAGAAAAAATCGAGCAAAAAAAGTACATGCATGATTAATTTTTTTTTATTTTCTTTCGATCTCATGGTAGGTGGTTATCTGGAAGGCATGATTCATAATCGAGTTCAAATTTATAAAAAGTTGAAAACTTATTTCAGAAGTAGTTTCACTTTGTCTATGGAGAATCACTAACGTAAAAAAATAGTAATTTTACGAATTTGATTTGTTGATTCCTATCATAACTGAGCTGAAACGACGAGTGATTGTACCAGATAATGATAAATCATGACTAGCCATGCCAATCTTATAACTTATTGAAATGTGTGAAGTATAAGGTGTTACTAACTAGTCATGAAAACCACCGGGTGAAAAGCCAGAGTCATATAGGTAATGATGAATCCTAAGAGTAGGTTTGTCAAACATTGGAGAGTTAAAGAGTTCTTAAACATGTGTCACTGGCATACACAGTGATCATTACTATAGTAATGCACTCTACCGCAGTATCAAATTTTGATATCGCGAATGTTTGAGATGAGTGCATATCACTCAGTCATTTTGTAGAACATATCTAGACCATTCATTATTTAAATAGATCAACGATTGAGATAGACTTACCTTTTGTTTAAATAGGGTGAACTATTATTCACTCTTCACTTGACATTTTTTTAGCCAAATATCTGTTTTTTTCTCAACTCATATATTTTTATCATCTCTACATTTATTCTTCTTTTCTCTTAAGGCTTCGACCTTTAAGCTTTTCCATTTTTTCACACCTATAAAGATGGTTAGAAGTATGAGGTGTAGAAAAAAGTGAAAGTTCTCACCGACACCTTTGGAAATACTTCTTTAAATGATGGTTTCGACAATCAAAACCAAGATCTCACCGACACCTTTGGAAATACTTTTTTAAATGATATATAATCTAAGGTGTAGAAAAAAGTGAAAGTTCATAAGACCACCGTCACCGCTGCCCAGCCCTTGAGGGTTATGTATCTATTGTGACATCCACAAACAACTCAAGTACTGTTACCCCTCAACTATTTCGTCTAGTTGGTGTTGGTGAAAATTTGTAATGAATAATCATGTATCGAGTGCAATTACAAGTATCTTCTATGCTTCCTAAATTGCGAGAGCTCGAGGATCTAAAAAGGTAACAAGCCCTATGTATGGCCGATTTAGATAATTTTATCCACCATAATTTTCTGGCACTATAAACCCTGAGGGTTGCAAATCTCTACAAAAATTGGTATATTCCAGCCAATATACACGTACGACTACTGAAGTATGGGAATAGTTTTTTAGATGTCGCGGTCAATAAATTATTATTATTTATTATTTTTTTATCGATATTTATTTCCCACTGCACTCTCATCCTTTAGGTTAATTTTGGCTAATCCATATGTGAGGCAACCAACTGGTGCAAAACATATTGGAGTTACTCATAATTTTAATTGTAACCTACAAGTTAAATGATAGAGATTTATACAACACGGAATTCCTCGCCATGACCAGTATCAACATAACACGTAAAACTCCATACTTTTACAAAACGGTACACCCCAAACGCAAGGTCTTCAAGGACATCCCTAACTCTGATAAGATATGGAAACATGATTTCGTCTTCATTAGTGTAAAATGTAAAATGCCCAAGACCCCACCTGAGCTATTGGTCCTCTACAGTGGTCATATAGAAAAACAATACTCTTAAAACTACTTTATCCTTTCTGTTTGTTTTTTATTGATGAATCCAAAACTAAATATTGATTAGACATTATGTTGTATACTTGTTATTATTAAGAAAAGTATATTTTGTAAGAGCGTCTGCCTATCGTAATGGACAATTGTACCACCCTCAATGATTTAACTTCTTCGGTTTAGGAGTAATAGCTCATTCTTTAGCTGATCCATAAGAAATTTTTAAAGACCGAATTATAGTCGACTTCACTAATGAAAAGTATTTTTTAAAAAATGTTTGATTCAGTTTCTCCCACGTTGTGATGCATCTGAGAGATAACAATTGTAGTCATGATTTGGTTTTTCTTTGAAGAGAGTAATGGAATAATCTTAACCTTATTGCATATACTCGAATATAATTACATTTAAAAGTATCACACATTTTTAAGAAATTAGATCGATGATTATTAGATAAATTTTATTATTATCCAATGAACATATGATCGTTCTGCATCATTTTTATCAACACCGGGTTGATTTTAAAATAGTGCAGTTACTTCTGGTTTCAAGATGCTCAGACTGAATATCACGAGTGATGTATTAACATAGTCACTAATTTTCTTCATATTAGGACATTCATATACTCCTTTTTTAGCGGCCATTGTTATTGGATTTCTTACTGCTCTTTGTTGCCTCTAAAAATTTATTTAGATTTACGCACCAAAAAAACCAACTCCTTACAAATAACTCTCTTTGTATCAATCATTCAACAAAAAAAAACATAAATTAAAATCAAACAAGTATTCATATAAATCGATACAATTATAAAAATAAAATAAACGTTTTGGCAACAGTGCCAAAAACTTAAGACAAAAAATCGCAAACGTTCTATTACCGTAGTTATAATGATGAGTACAAAGGCTTGAGATTTATCATACCAAAGGGAGATTATCACCTTTATATATACAATAATATTAACTTAACATGTTTAATCATGTTTTGATCCTAAAATCCAGAATATGGGTTTTGTAAACCAATTACATATACACGATTGGATGAATTTGTGATGATATTAGTGATAAACAGATTTGGGGTCATGTATAAAAACATTAATATGATTTTTATACAATTAAATTAATACATATATTTCTAAAAGTTAGGTTCTTTTCAGGGTGTGAATTTTAAATTTTTTATCACCAACAACTATCTTTTCGTGTCTGATTCTATCTCTAGTCATCTATCTCCTTCAATTAGGACATTTGATCCAAGAACCTAGTTTAAATTTTATTAGGACATTTGATCCAAGAACCTAGTTTAAATTTTATTGGATCATGACCGTAGTAAAATCACAATTCAACTAAATATATGAGAAAACAACTAAAATCGTAGGTAATTGCATACATTAACGTTTACTATAATAAAAACTCTATTTGTTTTGCCGTAAAATATATATAGAATTGTTCAACAATTCCAAAAAAAGTGTTCGTTAACTATGTCCATCACTAAAACAAAATAAGAGATAACACTGAAAATATAATATTAATATTTGATCTTCATTTCTGACCAAAAAGATTCATTTTTAGAAATTTCTTTCTAATCTTGAGTATTTAAATCAAAACTCTAATTCTCCATTAAATGTAAAAAAATATTGGAATCTTCCAATTTATATTTAAGGGGATCTTAATACTGGTAAAAATTTGGTTTATTTTAAAAAAAATGTGAAACTCCAGTTTTGTTTTATATTATTCTTCGACTTTTTATTTCTTTTTGGTTTTTGGCTTTTAATCTTTTCTTTAATAAAATCTCTTTATTATTTTTAGCTCATTTTAAGTCATTTTTGATGAGTTCGGATATTTGAGTCATTTTAGAGTCATTGTCCCATGATTAAATCCGAAGCGCAATTCAGACTAAACCACCATACTGTAATTCAGAAGAGGACAAATCTACTAATTATTGACTAAGCTAGTTGTTAATCAACTTAAAAATATATTACTAATGGATCCTCAAACTCGACCCGGTTTCACGACCCGATCCAATAAGCCCATGGGTCAGTAATTAAGTATAAATACCCAACCACTTTCATTAATGGGGGTAATGAGAATTTATTACTAGTAGACAGCTTAATTATCTCTATACTCTTCACACTAAACACAAAATACTCAAAACACCATTTAAACACTTTACTAGACTACCCTTAGCTAGAAACAAACCACACCAAATTGGCGACCACAGTGGGAGAGTGAGAGCGCGATGGTACCTAAATTCTACATTCAAAACCAACATGCAAAGCAGTTTGGATGGATCCGAATGAGCAGAATGTTCCACCCCTAGAGGTGAAAAGTGCACGAGAAAACAAAGAGTATATCGTCGAGGAGTGAGACCAATTGAGGGCTGAAATAGAGGCGTGAGAGAAATAAAATAAACATAAAAATGTATTAAGGAGAAATCCAGAGCGTCAGTACTTCACAACACTGACAATATTGGAGACAATGAGCAATCTTTGAAGACTCACCTCAGCCAAAAAAACACACACCGATCCAAGCCTATAGAGAGTTCTGCATCTGAGTCCTCCACCAACTCATCAAATGAGGCAGAACTTGAAAAATCCTTATCTTTAAGTAGCGATGAAGGGAGATCTAGAAAGAAGATGAGGTTAACTAAAAAGAATTCAAGAAAGAGGGATAGACATGGCAGGCTCAAGATGCACCAGGGTAAGGGGTCAGCTCATAAGCATGTTGATCAGTTGCTGATTCATCCCTTTGCCTTTCAGTCCGAACCGAGTATTTTTGCAACCCCTAATGCAGATACCATTTTCAGTCGCAGTAAGAATTGAAGGCAAACAACCTTGTCCGTAAAAATACTCTCCGGACATCTCCTTAAAAGGTTTGACAGCTCCAAGATAGAGAAATACGATGGGAGCCGAAATCCGGATAACCATCTAGAAAAGTTCAAGAATTTCATGATGAACTTTGATGATGATGACAAGCTTCTGTATAGAGTTGTCTCCCAAAATTTCAAGGGGAGTTCCTTTAAATGGTATAACAGTCTCCCTAAAGGGTGTATAAGAAACTTTGATATATTCTGGGTTGCCTTTTGGAGAAAATTTGGTGGAAGTAAGGAACTGAATGGTAATGGGGACACCATTATCCATTGTGCTCAGGAACCAAATGAGTCCCTTAAATACTACATAAGTCGCTTTATGAATACAAAGAATTGGCTGATAGATTGCTTTGAGAAAGTTGCAATTACTTCCCTTAGGCAAGGTTTAAATCCTAGGAATTTAGCCGATTCTGTGACTCAGAAGAAGGCTATGACCTGGGGTGGTTTATTGAACAAAGTAGGACAACAAATTAATGTGGAAGAAACAAAGAAAACAATAGTACACCGTCGAGTGAGGTCTACCACTACAACAACAACTCATCCAGCCAATAACCAATCTAGTTATAGAGAAAAGGAGACCGGACAAGGGTCCAACCGGTCAAGGCAGAATCAGTCCAACCAAACCCAAAGCCAACAGACCAAAAGTAAGAGAGGGCTTTGGGTCCAGCCTGAGTGGTTTGCTGAGCTAGGGGAAAATGTGGCCAAAATTTATGATAAATCCAAGAATGAAGTGCACTTTCGAAAACCGGCAGCCTTGTAGTCCCCAGAAAGAACCAGAACACTCGTTTTTGCCAATATCATAATGATATAGGCCATGATACTCAGGATTGCATTGCGTTGAAACAGGAGGTCCAGAACCTTATTGAGAAGGGAAAGTTGGGAGCCTATGTTAAAAAACAAAGTGGGAATAGACCAGATAATGCCCAAGCCAATGCTCCCTAGACAGGTCCTTCGAAGAATCCTGGGACATCTACACAAGAAGGTGCAATGGTGATTGTTGAAAGATTTGATGTAGACTATGAGTATCTGAATCCTGATCCAGATCGAAATCAGGTGGGAGTAATAATAGAGAAAAGTAAGACATTTTCCGGACTGATCAACTTCTTCGAATCATTAACCATTTTTGGAGGAGATACAGTGACTGCGCCTTCCACTTAATAAAGGAAGAGGCATGTCCAAAATTTGGCCACCTAGTTAGATGGTGTAATATCTTCCCATCAGTGCCAATCCTCTTTCCCATTCATAGATTTTGATGAGGATGACCAGAGGGACATTGCAGGACCATATGAGGATGCAGTGGTCATAGAGGCTTCGATAGGGGGAACGATATACGCCAAATTTTGATTAATACTGGCAATTCGGTAAACATCCTGTTTTTGAGCTCCTACAAGCAAATGAAAAATCCAACATTTATTTAACGTTCGAATAGAACCATTGTGAGCTTCACAAGGAATTCTGGAGATGTGATTGGGGAGTTCGAAGAGGAAGTGTTGTTGGGAAAAAACCATTTAAAAAGATGGTAAGAGTGGTATTTGTTGTGGTAGACTGCCCAACAACGTATAATGCAATTTTTAGGAAGGTCTTGGCTCTCCAAAATGCATGATGTGAGCTCTACATCCCATCAATGCTTGAAATATGTTGTTCAAGGACAAATATGAGTTGTCCTGAGCAGTGAAAAGATAGCCAGAGAGTGCTATGCAATAGCTCTTGCCCCCAAAACTCTAGGGGCAGTGAGATTGATGATCCCAGGGAGGCTCTTAATGTTGTAATACCTATTGAAGAGGTTGTAACTCATTCATTCGTAGAGGGTAAGAATGTTAAGATTGGTTCTAAATTGGCACCACAATTGAAGCATCAGTTGTTGTCATTTTTTATGAATAATCAACATGTATTTGCATGGTGTACCACTGATGTTACCGGAGTAAAATTGAACCTTGAGAAGTGTGTATTCGGAGTCCAATCTTCAAACGTTTTGGGCTACATAATAAGTGAAAAGGGAATCCAGCCTAATCCGGACCAGCTTAATACCTTACTAGCAATGAACCCTCCTCAGAATGGTAAAGAAGTTCAAAGGCTCATAGGAAGGTTGGTTGCATTGAGTAGGTTTATTTCAAGGTCATCAGATAAGTGCGCTCCATTTTTCCAAGTATTGAGGAATGTTAAAGACTTCAATTGGTCCCCACAGTGCGACCTGGATTTTATTGAAATAAAGAAACATTTGTCCTCACCTGAAACTCTTTTAAAACCTGTTCGAGGAGAAAAGCTCTATGTGTATCAAGCTGTGTCTGAATATGCAATAAACGCTGTGCTAGTAAGGGCGATGGAAAATTACCCTCGTTCGGACTATTACATCAGTAAGAGTCTGTTGGATTCTGAAAGAAGATACTTGAAATTAGAAAAATTGGTGTTGGCCTTGATAATTGCAGCAAGAAAAATGAGACCCTACTTTCAAGCTCATTCTATTGTTGTCCGAACATCTTTCCCTTCGAAAAACGTTCTTCAAAAAGCTAATGTGTCAAGAATAATGACCAAGTGGTCAGTGGAATTGGGTGATTACGATATTGACTTTGCCCCTCGAACAACAATTAAAGCCCAATCAGGGGCTGATTTCTTGGTAAAGTTTCATGCTGATAGATGCTCTAGAGAGGAATCAGGAAATTATTCTAAAAAGGAATGGGTAGTTCGAACTGATGGTGGATCAAGTACTCTGGGCTGTGGAGCTAGAATTTTCCTGACCTTCCTATATGGTGATAGAATGTACTAGGTATATGCTTTGGGTTTAGAGCTTCTAACAAAGAGTCTGAATATGAAGAAGCCATAGCTGGTCTTAAGCGAGCTCTCCTATGTGAGGCTAAAAGAGTCCGATTAATGAGTGATTCTAAATTACTCATCCACCATGCACAAGGGCAGTCCGATTAAAAGAGGTGGCAGCAAACTTTAAAAATATTTTCTATGAACACATTCTCAGATCGAAAAACACTTTGGCAGACTCTTTGACAACCATAACATATTCTGAATCCTATCCATGGATTCTTGTACAAGAATGTCCATTTGTACAGACTGATCAGAAGAAAGTGGATGAAGAAAATATTATATACTTGTTATTCAACCTAAATATTGGAGAAATGCTCTTCTCCAATACATTTCAGATGGGATATTACCTCCGGATAAATTTGTGGCAAAAAAAGTTAAGTACAATGCTCGTGGTTTATTAATACTAAGAGAAATTCTTTACAAAAAGTCTTTTAGCAGGCCTCTCCTACGTTGTTTAAAGTTTGAAGAATCTCATGTTGTATTATCCGAACTACATGATGAGGAAGGTTCAACATACTGTGGCTATATGGCTTTAACCCAAAGATTCTTGTTAGCAGGGTACTACTGGCCAACCATAATGGTAGATGATAAATAAATCGTGAAAAAATGTGATCCTTGTCAGAAATATGGGAATAAAATTCATGTGCTAACAGTACATATGAAGTCCATATCTGAGCCAGTACCTTTTTCCAGATGGGGTATGAATCTGGTGGGGCCTCTTCTTATGGCATCCGGTGGACGCAAGATAATTATAGTTGCTATTGACTATTTCGCTAAGTGGATAGAGGCAGCTCGTTTGGCTGGAACCACTTCGAAGGCAGTTATAAAATTTATCTTCTCTAACATATGTTGTAGGTTTGGGATTCCCCAAAAGATTACTACAGATAATGGGCCGCACTTCGATAATAAAGACACAGAAGCCTTTTGTACCTCTAGAGGAATTCAACATTATTTTTCTTCTCATTTCCACCCTCAAGCGAATGGCCAGGTTGAAGTTGCAAATAAAACTATCTTGTCTGGATTAAAGAAGAATTTGGAAGGAGCTGTAGGAAAATGGCCAAGTTATTTACAAGAAGTATTATGGTCCTATCGAACTACTCCTCGGGCTGACACACAAGAATCTCCTTTTGCTTTGGTATATGGGATAGATGCAAATACTCCTATAAAGGCTACTTTACCATCACACGGAGTCCAGAACTATTCCGAATAAGCTAATAATGTAGCAATCAGAAATCAGTTGGACTTAATAGAAGAAAGAAGGGTTAAAGCGCATCTGAGAACATCACACTACCAAGGCTTGATGAGGAGCAGATTTGCTTCTAAAGTCATTTTGAGAGTCCGAGTTTTTCAATGATATATGATGCCTTCTTCAAACGTTTGGTGTGATTTTGTTTCAATTCAGATATTAATTGCTTATTCAACACCCCGGCTCTTACGTTTTCTTGAGTTGATCGAATATGTTTAACACTTGATCATAATTATTAAACGCATGTGATCGGAGATATTAGATAATTTTGTTCAATACTTCTGAAATATTAGTGGTTATTTAAACATTGGCTATGAAAGATTTAAATAGAATATTAAACAAAAGGGAAATGTGATAATTCAAACCTGATCAAACTCAAACCGATCAATAGTACAAAAAATGTTTTGGCCATCTAAGGACTTTAGTGTTTTAAAACAAAAAAAAATACATAATAAAACCTTAGGTTTGTTCCCTTCGGATTTTTCTTTACCAATAGCTTTTTTTGGGACTTTTGAGTTCAACATTTTTAACTCTTACCCGTTCCTTCATCATAATCAGTGGAGTTAATTCCACTAGAGTAGTTCTGCTTGTCACCATTTTCTAAAGTGTGGAATGGGATTATAGTCTACGTATTTCCATAAGGGACCAAGGGTCCTCTTGGGAAAGGTCTCATGGAACAACGAGACCATATCGGACTTGATCTCATCGTCCATTTTCTCTAAAGAGTCCACCACCTTATTGGCATACTTCTCTATACCTGCAGCTATGGCTTGTTTTTGTTGGCGTTCCAAGACTTCTTTCTCCTTGATCTTCTTTTCAACAGTACTCTCTAACTTAGCCTTCTCATCGGGCAAAGTTTGAATAGTACCATCCTTAGTTTTCAATTGCTCCTTCAAAGCTGTGAGGTCTTTTGAAGAAGAGGTCTCTAGGGTGGAGTATTTGGTTTGGAGCTTCTTGCTGGCCACTTCTGACTTGAGCAGTTGGGCAGCTAGCTATTCTTTCTCCTTCTTTAACAACTCTATGCTTTGTTGAGAACTAAGAAGAATATTCGACAAGTTTTGCTTGTTTGTGGTTAGAGAATTAATGGTACATGTTTGAGTCTTTACCTGTCTCTCTAGATCAAGCACGAGTCAGATATATTCGAGGAGGGCATGGCTCAAAGTGTGTTGCTCCTCGGATATGGCATAGGTCTTCCCATTGTGAGTCATTACATTGGAAGAACTGTGAGGACGGTAAGGCCCCGCAAAGTCATCTTTCTCTAGATCATTGATATAAATATTAATGTCTTGAAAGGCTTCAAGGTCTACCTCATCATTACGATCACCAGCAACCTACCCGGAATGAAGGTCAGTTGGAATTTCCTCCTGTAAAGTAGGATCGGTAGGAGCTAGGGGGAGGACTTCCGGAGGGTGAAGGATTATCTCCGCTCCTAGAGTGACTTTCTTTATCTTAGCAGCCTTCTCATCACTGATGGTCTTGCGCTTTTCGTCCTTCTTCGGAGCCTTCGGTGGGTTTTTTGACCCACCAGCTTCCTTCAAAGTCACTTCTACTGCTTTCAACAAATCAGCATTGATACCCTCCTGGTTCTCCAAACCTGTCCCTTAGTAGTCGTTTGGACTGGGTCTGTTGTGACCTTTTTCTTCCTGTTCTTCATCTTGCTAAGGGCTTTGGCCTTGGAAGGCAGGTATAACTTGGCGTCTTTGGCCTCTGTCCTATTTAGGATCACATCTTCAGGGGGAGGGGTATTCAACTCTTCCCATGTGAGATCTATTCTACATGTGGTGTTCCACAAGTGAGACCTTACAAAATTATCTGACTTGAAGTAATTGTGAATCACATTGCCCCAATTCTCCGAAGCCCAAGCGTTCAGCTTGGCACAAGTGTCCGGACCCGCTTCCAAGTAATATGAGAACTCCTTCAGAAGTACTGAAAAATAATATGAGTTAACTCAAAATTAAAAACTTAACATTTGAAAGATAAAAGAAGAAAAAAAAACTCACCAGTGTTCTTCCAGCGACCGGTCATAAGACTTGCGTTTGAGTCAGCTTAAATCTTCCTGCCATTCTCCCAAGTCCCACTAATAAAAAGGAACTGCGTCCTCTAGGGTTTTTGGAATCCGAAAGATCATCCACTACCTTATAGTCATTCCCCATGTTGTAATGGTAGAAGGGGATCTGATGGTTCTTGCACAAGCTTGCCACATCAACAAACTGTTCTATCGGTAGTGGAATCTTGGATAACTTGGACACCATGATGCAGACAAGAACGATATACCAAGAATTAGGGATCAATTGGCTGGGGAACAGTTATATCAGATGGAAGTATCTGACTATCTCTGGGTCCAAAGAGAACCAAATTTCCCAATTCAACACTTCGGTGTAAAACACCACCTCATTTAGTTTACAGTCCATTGGGGTCTCCGGAGTAATAAGGATCCTCACTTTACTGACTCTTGGATCCCTCACTTAGTGCGGATCCGACCTAAATTAGTTGTGTGGGTATACACATAGTTGATGTTTTGGAGGGCCAACAAGTATTTTGCGTTGACCTTCTTGAAACAGGGACCCACTTTGCCCTCCAAGCTCTCTGGAAGCGCGTCCGGATGAGACATACCCACCTTGGTTTTTCCTTTCCGGTCTGAACTTTTATCCCATGTTTTACCGGAGGCCTCAGCCTCAAAATGGGCTTCTTCTATGTCGAATTCAGATGGTTATGAGGAAGGATGTTCTGATGCCTTTGAGGATGGTTGTTCGGTTGGTTTTGCAAACGGTTGTTCAGAAGGTTGTGCAGATGACGCTTCGAATAATCTGGTTTCTGTTAGGGCTTGTTTCCCGGATGGTTTAGCTTGTGGTACAAACTTTATTGCCTCCGAACTGGAAGGTTTTGCAGATGTGAAGGTGGAGTTTGGTTTAGATTGACGCGTAACCCGACGAGGAGTTAATTTCTCTGGAGACTTTTTTGTGTCTGATCCCATTACACTGGAAACAACTTTCTCCTTGGGCGACGGATTTTGCGACTCCTGGCCTGAGGAACCAGATGGGAGAGCTGAAAGATTTGCTACAAAAGGAAGTTTCTTGACTTTAGGGTTTTTGGAAGAAGATGACCCCTAATTAGTATTCAGTTGTGGCTGATTGCTTTTTTCACTTGGAGAAGCACGAAGACTAGCAACAATGCGTTTGTCCCTCACTACTATCTGTGCTCCCTATAATTCAAACAAGTTCAACCAACCTCCTTTTACTAAGGCGTTTCTGGCTGTGAACATATATGACTCAAGAACAAGGTTGAAAGTGAACTGAGCTCTCTCTCTCTAAGAATATTTGTGATTGTTGAAGACAATGAAATAGTAGAAAATTTTATATATAACGGTGAAAAGAGCAGTTACCTAGGAGAAGGTGGATTGATTTTTTAGCAATGATTAAAAGCTGCAGAGTGTGAAAATTAAAGCCTAGGCAACTTTCTAGTCTAGTGGGTGTGACAATCTAGAAGAAAAACAGCTGAGAGGTTGAACTAAATCCTGAAACGTGTCCCACAATTTAAGAAAAACTCTTAAAATTCTAAAATAAGAAATCAGTCTTGAAAAAATACGAACAAGGTCACTCTTGAAGAAAAACTTTTGCAGTTCGAACGACACAAACAGATCATAAAAAATTGATATTGGTTTTTTGAGTTTTAGCTCTTCCAAAGAGCATTTGCAAGATCTAAAAAGGGTACTGATGAGCTTGGATATTTTAGTCACTTTAGAGTCACTGTGCCATGATTAAATCCGAATGGCAATTCAGACTAAACCACCACATAAAATTCCGAACATGACAAATGTACTAATGATTGACTAAGTTAGTTGCTAATCAACTTAAAACTATATTACTAATGAGTCCTTAAACTCGACCCGGTTTCATGACCCGACCCAATAAACCCATGGGTCAGTAATTAAGTATAAATACTCCAAACACTTTCATTAATGGGGGTAATGAGAATATATTACTAGTAGGCAGCATAATTATCTCTCTACTCTTTACGCTAAACACAAAACACCACAAAATACCAAAAATACCCTTTAAACACTTTACTAGACTACCCTTAGTAAGAAAAAACCACACAAATTTTAAGTTGTTTTATTATAAACGATCTCATTTATGTCGATAAAACATAAAAGTAAAAAAATGTGAGAGTATTTATTTCATCATTAATAAAACTAAAAAATAAATTATGTAAAATTATATATAAATCAAGGATAAATATTCATTGATTAATATTGAAAACGAAGCAATTTTTATTACTTTAACTAATAATCAAATAATTGTTGATGTTCTAATATTCAAGACTATGTCTGCTCCTTCAATTTGAACTTTTTAATTAGAGCAAGTTTGTGAGGTATTTAATCATTTTGCTACTTCATCGTATGGCAGTGCTACTAACCGATCGTTTCTTTATGAAGTTAGCCAATAGGAAAATTGAGCTAGTAGGTTAATTAGGTTTCACTTACTTATTTATTCCTAATCTTCAATCATTATTTGACGTTGTGAGAGAGCAATTTCAGAGAATTCGGCATCTGAAAGTTGAGCTTCAGGCTAAATCTGAAGGTGAGGCACAATTGAAAGTTGATTTTCAAGACAAAGTTAAAACTGAAACACAATGACAAGCTGATCTCTAAGCTAAAGCTGAAGGCAAATCGCTGTTTAAAGTTGATCCAAACTCCATAAAAGGAAGTTGGCCACGTCTATAAGAAGTTGTAAAATAGATCAAATATTTTTCATATATCCAATCATCAATGTTACATCTCTTTCATATGAGTTGGGAAATATTTTCTCCAAAGTGAAGGTGGAGAAGGATTTTAAAGACGTTGAGTATGAACATCATGAAGAGTTTATGAAGGCTTTAAAGATCGAGAAAGATAAATTGTTGAACGATGTAGAGGATATACACAAATAAGTGATGTGTTTCAAAAAAACTGTAGATAAAGCATTAAAGGAGAAACAAAATTTGACGAAAACCATTAAACTTGCGAGATCTTAACATGCTCCGTTTATAAAGAGTTTGAAAGATACTTCGGTAAACACAACTGATAATATTCAAGATGTTGCTAAAGCGAAATTGGTTCTTGATATACATGATGAATTCCCATTAATTAGCTTAGGTTTATTCTGGCCTTCTATCTTAACTGATCATAGACTATAATATATGATGAGGACAGATTTCTTTGACACTGACTATTGTATATATCCGTAGGGAAGTTCAGACATATCCAGTACCATGCCCCACCGAACAGTATAACCAAGTGGAACGTGACTCAGTTAGTTGCTAATCATCTCAACTCTTAGGCTTATGGGTTTTTAAACTTAACCCAAGCCCATGATTCCAACCCGGAAGGCCCACATGTCATTAAATGAGTATAAATACCCCAACTACTTTCATTAATGGCGTGATAGAAATTTACTGTTAGAACACACCTCCTTTATCTCTCTACTTCTCACTCAATATATTAAATTCCTAAAACTCTTTTGCAAAACACCCTTTGATCAGAAATAAACTACACTAAATTGGCGACCACAGTAGGAGGCGTCAATGCCTAAACTACAAATTCAAAACCAATAACCAAAAAACCAGTTCGGATGGATCCGAATGCACAGAATACTCCACTTCTAGAGATGGAAGGAACAAAAGAAAATAATGAATACACTATTGAGGAGAGAGATCAATTAATGGATGAAATTGAGGCGTTAAGGGCATTAAAACACGCAGAAAAATGAGTTAAAAAAATATGGTGCATTAGCGCTTCACCATACTGATAATCCTGGTGAAAACGAGCAGTCCCTAAAAACTCATCTTAGCTCTAAAAAAAATATATCGACCCAAACAAATGGACAGTTCCACTTCAGAATCTTCAAGTAGTTCCTCTAATGATGCAGAGCTTGAAGAATCAGTCTCATCTAGTAGTGATGAAAGACGATTAAAAACAAAATGAGGCTTTCCAAAAAGCATTCAAGAAAGAGGTATAGACATAACATGCTTAAGAAGTATCAAGGGAAAATGAAGGGTTCAGAAGATCAACATATTGACCGTTTGTTGATTGATCACTTTGCTTTCCAATCCGAACCATGTATTTTTGCTACTCCGAATGAGGATACAGTGTTTAGTCGAAGCCAAAGTTGGAGAGAATCGCCTTTATCCGCAAAAATACTCTCCGGACACCTTTTTAAAAGATTTGACAATTCCAAGATGGAAAAGTATGATGGGAGTAAATATCCGGACAACCATCTTGAGAAATTCAAGAACTTTATGATGAACTTTGACGATGACGACATGCTGCTATGTAGGGCTTTCTCTCAAACCTTCAAGGGAAGTGCCCTCAAATGGTATAATAGTCTCTTTCAGGGATCTATAAATGTTTTTGACATATTTTGGGTTGTTTTCAGAGGAAATTGTTTGGAAGCAAATAGCTAAAAAGTAATGAAGATACGATCGTCTATTGTGCCCATGAGCCAAATGAGTCTTTAAAAGAATACATCAGCAGTTTTTTAAATACAAAGAATGGGTTAACAAATTGCTTTGAACAAATTGCAATTGCTTTTCTCAGGCAGGGCTTGAATCCGGGAAACTTAGCTAATTCAGTGACCCGTAAGAAAGCTATGCCTTTGGGGGTTTTTAAATCAAGTGGAAAAACAAATTAATGTTGAGGAAACTAAGAAATCCTGAGTGCCTTGCCAGATTAGATCAACAACTACATCATCAACACCTCAAACAACTAATCAGTCCAGTTACAGATCGAAGAAAACTGGACATGGATCTCACCGGCCCAGGCAGAGTCAGTCCAACCAGAACCAGAACCAGCAGGTTAGAAATAAAAGGGGACCTTGGGTTCAACCTGAGTGGTTTGCTAAGTTGGGAGAAAGTGTGGCTACTATATATGACAAAACTAAAAATGAAGTACATTTTAGAAAGCCAGCCGCATTAGAGTCTCCCAGAGAAAATCAAAGTAATCGTTTATGTAAATACCATAATGACGTTGGGCATGATATCCATGATTGCATAGCTTTGAAACAAGAGGTGCATAATCTCATTGAAAAGGATAAATTGGGAGCCTATGTTAAAAAAAAAGGGGGCATCAAACCGGATAATACACCATCCAATGTCAATACTCCCCAAACTACTCCTTCGATCCTTTATGGAACCTCTAGGCAAGAGGACGTTATGTTGATTATTGAAAGATTTGATGTGTATTTTGAGTACCTCGATCCGGATCCAACTCAGAATTAGGTATGGGTGATAATGGACAAAATTGCTACTGTTTCCGGGTTGGTTAAGTATTTTGAGTCTTTAACCATATTTGGGGGAGACACTGTAACTGCACCTTCTAGTTCTTCAAAGAAGAGGCATGTCAACAGATTGACCACCCAATTAGATGGAAGGATGTCCACACATCTATACCAAACTCCAGATTCTTTCATAGTTTTCAATGATGATGACCTAAGATACATTGCAGGACCTCATGAAGACGTCGTGGTGATAGGGCATCAATACGAGGAAATGATATACGTCGAATCTTGATTGACACAGATAGTTCAGCAAATATATTGTTTTTAAGTTCCTATAAACAGATGAGAAACCCCTCGGTTATTCAACATTTGAACAGAACTATTTTGGGATTCACAAGGAGTTCGGTAGGTGATTGGAGAATTCGAAGAAGAAGTATTGCTAGAGAAAGGGTCGTTCAAGAAAATTGTGAGGGTATTGTTTATTGTGGTGGACTTCCCAACGTTTTATAATGCGGTATTTGGGAGATATTGGATCTCCAATATGCATGTTATGGCCTCTACTATCCATCACTGCTTAAAATATGTGCTGGAGGGACAAGTGGGTGTTGCCTGAAGCAGTCAGAATGTAGCTAGAGAATGCTATGCAATAGTCATTGCCTCAAAGTCTTTGGAGGCAATAAAGGTTAACATAAAATATCAGCTATTGGAGCATTCCACCGATGAGAATGAAATTGATGAGCCAAGAGAGGCTCCTAGTGTCATAATAACTATAAAGAAAGTTGAAATTCATTCCATGGTCGAGGGAAAAAATGTTAAAATTGGTACCAAGTTGGTAACGAGTTTGAAACAAAGAATACTATCTTTTTATCGTATAATCTACATGTATTTACATGGTGCAATGATGATATCACTGGAGTGCATGCTGATGTAATTTTTCATAAGTTTTCGGTTCGAGATGGTGTTAGACCATTTGTATAAAGAAGTAGGTCCGTCTCTAATGAGAAAGCAGATGTAATTGTTCAAGAAGTTGATCGCTTGACCAAAATGGGCCACATCAAAGAATCTCAGTACCCATTATGGACTGTCAACCCTGATTTGGTAAATAGCGCATGTGTATTGACCTCATTGATCTTAATAGGGTCTGTCTCAAAGATCTTTATCCTGTTCCTTGGATAGATCAGTTAGTGGACTCTACCTTTGGGAACAAGCTATTGTCTTTCATGGATGCATTTTTAGGGTACAACCAAATACAAGTAGATCCGTAGGATCAAGATCACACCACATTTATTACGGATAAAGGTCTTCATTGTTATAAAGTGATGTCATTCGGATTAAAAAATACTCAGCCCACCTATCAAAGGTTAGTGAACAAAGTTTTTGCTAGTCAGATTGGCAAAAATATGGAAGTTTACATAGATGGCATGATGGCAAAGAGCCTTGAAGAAGATGCGCATATATCCGATCTTCAAGAAATATTTTCAAACTTAGAGGCTGTTAATTTGAAATTAAACCTTGAGAAATGTGTTTTTGGCGTCCAGTCTGGAATGTTCTTGGGTTATGTTATAAGTGAAAAAGGGATTCAACCTGATCCGGATCAGCTCAATGCTCTATTAGTTATGGACCCTCCTCAAAGCAATAAAGAAGTTCAAAAATTAACCGAACGATTGTCTGCATTGAACAGGTTTATTTCAAGATCATCAGACAAGTATGCTATATTTTTTCAAGTATCAACGAATGCTAAAGACTTTAATTGGTCTCCCCAATGTGATCAAACATTTTTTGAAATCAAGAAGCATTTGGCTTCACCTAATACACTCTTTAAAATTGTTCAGGGTGAAAATATTTAGATATACTTAGCTGTATCGGAGTACGCAGTAAGTGCTTTGCTCGTAAGAAAGGTGGATAATTACCCTCGTCTGGTTTATTATATCATCAAAAGTCTGTTGGATGCTGAAAGAAGGTATTTGATGTTAGAAAAGTTGGCATTGACATTGGTAATAGAAGCTAGAAAAATAAGATCATACTTCCAAGCTCATACCATTGTCGTCCGGACATCTTTTCCTTTAAAAAATGTCCTCTAAAAGACTGATATATCATGCAGGATGACCAAGTGGTCAGTTGAGTTGGGTGATTATGATATTGACTTTGTGCCCTGAACTGCAGTTAAGGCCCAATCAGTGGCTGATTTCCTGGTAGAGTTTCATGCTCATAGACCCCCTATGCAAATGCAAGAGAACCAGTCTAAAAAAGAAGGGGTAGTCCAAACTGATGTCGGGTCAAGTACTATGTGATGTGGGGCTGAAATTTTCTTAACTTCTCCCTGTGGTGATACTATGTACCAAGCTATATGTTTTGGTTTCAAGGCCTCCAATAATGAATCCGAATATGAAGCAGTTATAGCTGGCCTCATATTAGCTCTTATATGTGGGGCAAAAAGAGTTCGACTAGTGAGTGACTCTCAACTACTTATTCACCATGCTGAGGGGTAATCTGAGACAAAAAAGGAACAATTGGTAAAATATTTGCTCATATTGAGAGAAGTTGCTGCAAATTTAAAAAATATCCTATATGAACATATCCCTAGATTGGAGAATAATATGGCTGATTCTTTAGCAACCATAGCCTATTCTGAATCTCACCCATGGATTTTGATACTATAGTGTCCATCAATAGACTCAAGCCAAGAAAATGGAAAAGAAAATAAAGAGAGTATGCGCATATTTGTCATTCAACCCAAATATTGGAGGTATGATATTTTTCAGTTTATTTCCGATGGAATTTACCTTAGGATAAAGCCCTGGCTAAGAAAGTTAAATATAAAGCTCGTGGTTTCCTGGTCTTGAAAGAAATTCTGTATAAGAAATCATTTAGCAGACCTCTCTTGCGTTGTTTAGGATTTAAAGAATCCCAAAATATTTTATTCGAACTGCACGATGGAGAAGGTTCTCCACATTGTGGCTATAAGGTCTTAACCAGAAGATTCTTGTTAGCAGGGTACTACTGGCCAACAACAATGGCAGATGCCAAAGATATGGTCAAAAAGTGTGATCCTTGCCAGAAATATGGGAACAAAATCTATGTGCCAGTAGTTCTTATGCAGTCCATATCCAAACAATACCTTTTGATAGATGGGGGTTGGATTCGGTTAGGCCTCTTCCCATGGCATCCGGTGGATATCGAACAATAATAGTGGCAATTGACTATTTCTCTAAGTGGATATAGGTAGCTCCCTTAGTTGGAACCACTTCTAAGGCAGTTATAAAATTCATTCTATCCAACAAATGTTGCAGATTTGGAGTTCCCCACAAGATCACTACAAATAATGGGCAAGTTGAAGTTTCTAATCGAAGGATCTTGTCTGGGCTAAAAAAGAATCAGGAAGGAGCTGCAGGAAAGTGGCCAAGTTATTTGCAAGAAGTATTGTGGGCTTACCGAACAACTCATAAGATTTCTACACAAGAATCTTCTTTTGCTTTCGTTTATGGGATGGATGCAATCACACCTATAGAAGTTACTTTACATATTTCAGAGTCCAAAATTATTTCAAACAAGTAATAATATGGCAGTTAGGAATAAGTTGGACTTGATTGAAAAAAAGAGTCAAAGCACATTTAAGAACAAAACTCTATTAGGGTTTGATGAGAAACAGATTTGCTTCCAAGGTTAAAAGAAGAGATTTTAAATTGGGAGATAAAGTCTTGAGAGAAGTCTTTTTGCACACTAAAGAAAAATAATTTGGAAAGTTGGCTCAGAACTGTGAAGGTCCCTATGTGGTCTGTGAAAAAATCAAGCTATGGATATATAGACTTCAAGACAAAGAAAGCAGAATGTTGAGGCACCCATGAAACATTGAACACCTTAGGTTATACTTATAATAGAATTCTCCTGTAAATATTTACCTCTTTTTAATATAAATATTATGGGGCATACTCTTTCCTACCCTGGTGGAGCGGGGAGGTTTTAACGAGGTGTCCAGATTTTTTAATAATATCTTATGTCTTCTTCAAAAGTCTGGTGCAAAATTCTTGACCATAGTATGAGGCGATCAAATAAATTAAATACTAATTAAACACTTCGGCTCTCAACTGAAGTATCTTTGAGTTGATCAGATTTGTTGAATACTTAATCATATTTGTTGAACAGTTGTGATTAAAGTCATTCAATTATTATTAAATACTTATTTAAAAATCATAAATATTGAAAGTTATATAAAATATTGACTGTGAGAAGATAATGGAGTTCGTACAAAAGAAATATGCAATATTAAAACTTGATTAAAACAAGTCTGATCCATAATTCATAAACTATCTTGACCATTCAAGGACTTTGGTTCATAAGACAAGAATAAAAAAACAAGCGAAAAAATGCCTTGGCCATCTAAGGACTTCAATTTTGTTTTTAAAAAAACAACATAACATTACAACTTTAGGGCTTGTTCCATCCGGTTTCTTCATCACCAACACTTTTCTTGGGACTTTTGAGTTCAACAATTGAACTCTCACCCATTCCTTCATCAGATTTCTCTTCGCTTGAGTATCCATGCTTGTCACCGTCCGCCATGGTATGGAAAAGAAACTCCTCATATGGTACATACTTCCACAAAGGACCAAGGGTTCTTTTTGGAAACGTTTTGTGGAACAACAAAACCATATCCGATTTGACCTCATAATCTCTTTTCTCCAAAGAATCCACCATTCCGGCAGCGTACCTTTCTATCCCTGCGGCGATCTCTTGGGCTTGTTTCCTTACTAAAGAAGAATTCTACTTTTCTTTCTTCTTGAGAAGTTTCTCTAGTTTGGTTTTGTATTCCGATAAAGTACTGATAGTGTTAGCGTTGGTGTTTTGTTGCTCTTTCAAGGATTTGATCTCTGTGGAAGAAGAAGTTTCCAGTCCGTAATATTTAGTCTGGAGATTCTCTCGAGCGGTGTTAAATTGGAGCAGTTCGGTACCCAAATCCTTTTTCTGTTTCTTCAAATCTTCTATCCGTTTTAGAGCAGTGGATAGATCGTTCTTCAAGCCTTGGTTTTATGTGGTTAAAGAAGTTTATGTTCGTTGCATATTCCCTGACTTGCCTTTCTAAATCAACTATCAGATGTATGTAACCCAAGAGGGCATGCATCAGAGTATCTTGCTCACTTATTACCTCGTATGTCTCACCATTAAAGGTTACAACATTGGGCACAATGACATGAGGAAACGTTCCTTCAAATTCATCATTATCCAAGTCACTGAAGTACATAGTTTGAAACTCGTCCAGCTTAACATCTCCCTCAGAAGTTGGCTGTTCGACCGGTAGGAATGTTTGAGTAGGAGGGTTAGGTGGAACTTCTTCCTGTGGAGGAAGATTAGTAGGATTGGAAAGAGGAAGATCATGAGGATTGGAAGGAGGGAGTTTGGTAGGACAAAGCACAATATCTAATCCTAGACTACTTTTCTTTTCATTTCTTTCATCAGTGCTCTCATTGCGCCTCTTATTTTCTTTCCTCGTAATATGGGGAGGATGATCCAATCTGCTAGCTTCCTTGACTGTGACTTCAACTTCTTCCAACAAATTAGCGTTGATTCCTCCTTGGTTCTCCGAACCAACCCCTTCGGAGACTTGTTAAGATGGGCCAGCTTTAGTTTTCTTCTTCTTTTTGTTCTTGATTTTGTCTAAGTGACTGAGGGTTTTGTTCCGGGAAGGTAAGTATAGTTTCCCGTCTTTAGCTTCAGTTCTCTTCAAAATAACATATGCAGGAGGAGGAGTGGTCATAGGTGAGACCTCGCGAAGTTTCCAGAAGTGAAGCAGTTATGGAAACCCAATCCACATTTCTCCGATGCCCATTCATTTAACTTAGTACAAGTAGTTTGGCCTGGATCTAGGTGCTCCATAATGTTTTTTTGAAAATGCTACAAAAAAACACAATACTCAGTTCGGAATATTAATATAGTATTTGGAAATAACAAAATTACGAACATATATTACCTGAACGTTTCCAGTGGTTGGCTAGCTGACTTGGGTTCCCGGTGGAGTTTATCTTTCTGCCATTCTCCCATGCTCCACAGATAAAAAAAAATTAAGTCCTCCGTGGCTTCTCGGACTCCAACATATCATACAGAACCTTGTAGTCGTTGCTCATGTTGTAATGATAAAAATGAATATAGTCGGTTTTGCACAAGTTGGCCACAACCGCGAATTTCTCCACATGTAAGGGAATTTTGGACAACCTAGATGCCATTATGCCAGCTAGTAAAGTATACCATGCATTTGGGCTCAGTTGACTTGGGCATAACTTTATCAGGTGGAAATATCTGACTCTTTCTGGGTCCAATGGGAACCGAAGGCCCCAATTGAGCACTTCAGTATATACCACCAACTCATGAGATTTACAATCCACGGGTGTTTCCAGAGTGATTGGAATTCTCACTTTAACAGAGTCTGGGAAGCCTCATTTTGTTCAGATCCGATCCAGTTCGGTTGTATAAGTGTATACGTAAGAAATATTCTGGAGAGCTATTAAATACTTCACACTAACCTTTTGAAAGTTTGGCCCCACTTTTCCTTCCAGGAACTCCGGACGTGACTCAGTATTGGACAGACCAACGTTTACTTTAAGTGTTTGATATGTTCTGTTCTCTTCTGTGTGTCTGGACGTCTCAAAGGGAGTTCCTCTTATATTGTTCTCCATATTTTCCTCCATCACATTTGATTGTTGTTCAGATGGTTTAGGATCTGCTATGGGCTTTATTGTCTTCGAACTAGCAGGTTTCGAAGAAGATGGAGTACTTTTGGATTTAGACAGACGAGTTATCGTGCAAGGGGTGGATTTCTTAGATTTTGAACCCATGGCCAAGATAGGGGAAGGTTTCCTAACACTGGAAACTACTTTTTCTTTAGGCAAATGGTTTTGGGACTCATGAACTAAAGACCCTGGTTCTAAGGGAGATAAGGTTGGGGTAAAAGATGATTTTCTAACTTTTGATGTCTTTGATAATGACGAGCTCTTGTCTGTGTTTGGTTTTGATTGACTGATTTCTCCACTAGGAGAGGCAGGGAGCCCAACTGAGATTCTTGCATCTCTTCTGGCTCTTTCTAAATCGGATAAGTTTAACCAACTTCCTTTCACCAATGCATTTCTGGCTGTGAACATATAATCTACCCATACACAAATTTAAGAGATTATCAAGCTTTATCTCTCTGGAAATTTTTGTATTTTCAAAAAGATAAACAGTGAAACTTGTTTAAATAGTGATGAAGATGTAAGAATTTCACCTAGGGAAGATGAATCAATCAAAGTAATAATTAGGGGCAAGGAAGTATGGGTATTACACCTTAAGTTACTTTTTTTTCCAAGTAGGTACATGAATCTAGGAGAAAAAATGGCTGAGAGGTTGAACCAAAACTCTACACGTGTCCCACTTAAAAAAACCAACTTCTGGAATTCATAACTGTAAGTTAATCTCTTCGAATCTGGTCAAGATTCAGTTCAGATACAAATGTCGGATCAGACTTCACCTTGGATACATACTAAGTTCTATTTTTTGAATTAGCTCTTCCAAAATATCTTTGCAAGACCTAAAGGGGATACCGATAAGATCACATTTCTTTGACACTCACTATTGTATATATCCGGAGGGAAGTTCAGACATATCCAGTACCATACCCCACTGAATAGTATAACCAATTAAACGTGACTCAGCTAGTTGCAAGTCATCTCATCTCTTGAGATTATGGGTTTTTAAACTTAACCCAAGCCCATGATCTGACTCGGAAGGCCCACAGGTCATTAAATAAGTATAAATACCCCAACTACTTTAATTAATGGAGTGATAAAAATTTACTGTTAAGACACACCTCCTTTATTTCTCTACTTCTCACTCAACATATTAAATTCCTGAAACTCTGTCCCAAAACACCATTTGATCAGAAATAAACCACACTAATATATAGAATGGAAAAGTCCTTTATGGGAGGAAAAGTTCATTGTTTATTCTGAGAAATGTGGTGTAAAATTTCCATTTTTTTCTTAGATATTATAACCGAAATGAAACTTTTTCTTCAACTAATGCTAATCAAGATACCTTTCCTACTGCTGACATTGGTGTAAACGATCCTCTTTCTACCATTGAAAACCAAAAAAATGTTTTCCCTCCGTCTAGTGTTGTTGCTAAGTAATCTGAAGTCATTATCTCTCTTAAAGATTTTGAAGTCATGTTATCTGATAATGTTTATTGTCTCTACTGAGATGTTGAAACTTATTTAGTAATATTGATTTATTTATTTGTATATCTGATATACTTGGAATTCTATAGGCTATTTTTTAATTAAAGTTTTTTTAAGGAACTTGTATTTTTCACCTTTTTTGTTGGAAAATATTCTAAGTATATAATTTTTTTTGTTGCTTTATTTTTGTCTTGTGCTTTCTCTCTTTATTAATCATCTCATACTAAAAAAATATTTTATTCAAACCTTAGGAGTTTTTGGTTGATTTTTAGAAGAACGTTATTCATTTTCTAAGTTCTGTTACTCCAAACAAATTGATCAGTTCTGAAAACATAGACTTTTGTAAGTAACATGTGGATTTCTTTATGTTTAGGATTGTATCCAAAAATATCCATACATTTGGTTTTTTGTTTGCTTGAAGGGTTCATGAATCTCATAATTGTTAAAGATTACTTTTGGAATCATCATACACTTAGGATTTTTGTTTAATTGAGGGATACTTAGACTCCATGCAGTTAGGTATGGAAATTCGGTTCTTTGGTTCGATTCAGATTAGTTTTTTTGTTGTTGTTTCGAATTTTGGTTCATTCGGTTATTATAAACTGGTAACCACTTAAGAAACAAATAAAATTTAGTTCGGTTTTTTGAGTCTTAGTTCTTTTGGTTTTTAAAAATATGGTAACCATTTAGGAACCAAAAAAATTCAATTCGGTTCGAAATGGTTTTTTTTTAAAATATAGTTTCTTTGTATTGTAAAAAAGATAAAAAAAAAATTACAATATTATATCTTCCTATTTATTTTGTTTACTAACACTTTATATTTGAGAAGAGGTTTTAATAAGAGTTGTTTGATACCATTATACTTTATTTTAGGCTTATAAGAGGAAAACAAATTCTTGATTATTTTTATTTTAAGTAAAAATAGCCGTTTTTAAATTTAAAAGTCTATTTTTAACATGAACCAATTCACTTTTCCTTGAAAAATTATTTTTATTGTTTTTTTATACCGTAGTTGTCAACCCAATAAATTGGTTTTCTTGAATACGCATCAAACAACCTATAACATTTCACCTAAACAATTACCTTTTAATTGATTTAATTTTAAGTTATTCTGATTGCTTTTTGAAACAATCTCTAACTATATTTAATTTCCAATACTTTAGTTGAGGCAGAGCATAATCATCTATAATAACACGCATGATATTTTATGTTTTAGGTTATTACTTATAATACTTGATTGATTTTTTATCGGTTTTTTGTTGGGTTCGGTTAGGAACCATGAACCATAGGTAATTAAAATAAGAACCGTTCGGGTATTTAACAAGAATCGAAACCAAACGAAATCATTTATTTTGGTTCGGTTTAGTTTGATTCTTCAGTTCCAAAACTGATTTCCCGTGTCTATCTTTAGGATGACCATCACATTTAAAATAGATTTTTTTTGTTTGAATGAAAGGTGCATAAACTCCCAGGGTTGTTTCAGATGTTCTATGTTCCAAGGTTTCCAATTTTTTCGTCATTTCTCAACGAGGAACCTCTATGTTAGGCTTGACCATTGATTCCATTTTATATTTTGCTTCCTAGTCCAGACCTAGTTTTTTAACATCTTGTATTTAATATGGAGGAACACTCTCTTGAGAATTATCTTCAACTTCAAAACTTATATAGTGGACTTTTGAATTTTACATGTTCCACATGCTATATTTGTAGAGTTCTGATCTTAAAAGAGCTTTTAGTCTTTTCTCTTCAATGATATGAAGCACTGAACTTCAAGATTTAGCATTAGTTCATTCATCATAAGCTCATATTCGATATGAAATCATGCCAATTTATGCTAGCATTACTTAATTAATTCCATACACCAAAGTGAAACGTATTTTTGTCGTTACAGTTTTAGTGTGGTTCGGTAAGACTATAAAAATTCATGCAAAAAATCAGACAAATACCCTGCTTCTCCTTCCAACATTATGTACTCCCTATGTTATTTCTCTGTTTATGACCTCTACATGACCATTTTTTCATGGATGTAAATTTTATAAATACCTATTATTATGTAGAATAGTGATAGTTGATCATTTAAAAATTCGGTTCCGTTGTCTATTGTGATGGCCCTCGAAATCTCATATCTGCAACATATTTTTTTTATTTTTAAGAAATTAAATAGTCTCTTTCGTATGATTTTTACTAAAAATTATGCTTCAAATCATTTTGAAAAATAGCCAACTACCAATAATATAAAACTTATTTCGTCTGAAGCCTTTGGGAGGGGTTTTATAATGTCAAGGCCCCATATGCCAAAGGGAATGTATTCTGAATTGGTCTACAATAAATGAGTTGTGACTTCAATTATGTTGGAAAAAAGTTGGAAAGTATCATATTTTTTGACAAACTTCTTTACATCTTCATTGAATGTAGCATAGCCGTTATAATATGATTATTTTGTGCAATTCCTTATAACTAAAATGAGAACTTCTTTCTCTATTACAGATTTATTCTAATATGATCCTATTTAAGTTTAAGACATCTAATAAAAGATTTAATGAGCTCATGTTATACAAAGTTTTGGATATTCACACAAATCTTACTGACTTCATGTTGATACATCTAGGCTCTGCTTTATCAATTAGGAGTTTGCGTTATACACAATATTATTTTATATGAGACCTGTAATCTTATTCCTCTTCGTCGTCTTCAATGAGCATAACCTCTCAACCACAAAATATGGACAAAAGTTTGTTTTGTGATGTAATTAATTATTTATTTTGGAGAATTCATGGTGTTAAATTCGTATAGGCTGAAGATGGTAACGCATCACCAACCACATTATCTTTCCTTTGTATAGAGATGCATGATAACAAAATTTTTAAGGTATTGGATTAAGTTCTCATTTTTAGCATCCTTCTAGCCTAGAGCTTGATTAAACACAAGCTGAAATTCTTTTAAAATATTTACTCTTTTAGCCCCATAAATATTGGTTAACTGAAGGTCGACTATTAGAGCCTCATACTTTATCTCATTGTTAGAAGCAGAGTAACTAAATTTGATAGTATGGCTTATAGTTTCTCCCGTGGGGGATATTAGTTGAACTCATGCTGTGGAGCCCACGTTATTATTTTCTCCATATATTATAACATGCTAAGTTAATTTTAGTTATTCTGTCAAAGACACTAGTATTTATGAATGTAAATTTGTTAGGAAATCTGCCAAAGCGAGAGACTTAATTATAGTTCTTGGCTAGAATTTGATGTCGTAGCTTATAGTTCTATTAACCATCTAGTCAACATTCCATATATATCAGGATGCTATAGGATATTTCTTTGAGGGATGTAAGTTCTTACTATGATGGTATGAGCAATGAAGTAAATCCTCAATTTTTTGACCATAACTATTAAGGCTAAATGAAGTTTCTATAGTTGCAGGTAATGAGTCTAGTCATCTAGTAGAAACTTACTAACACAATACACTAACAACATAATCTAAGACTGTCAAATATAAAAAGAGTGACTCACCCGAATTCGACTTGGTTAATACTTCTAGAGAGGACATAAGTTTTTTGATGACGAAAGATTCATTATACGTTGGGGTCCTATTAAATTATAGGTACGTATTTGAAGAACTTAAAATAAATATTTTCCGTGCGACTAATATTCCTTTAAGTATTTGAATTTCTTTTGCGTTTCATAGATGGTTTATTACTACTAAGATGAGAGTTGCGTGGAATATGTTTCCATGCCTTTCTCGCTGACTATGTAGCCCAAAATATTCACATACCTTAGATAAAAGGTACATATGTCTGAATTAAAATTCAAGTTTATTGCATCTAAGTTTGGCGGAGGTATCTGCTAGGTATTTCAAATGGTCTTCATCTTGCCTACTAGTGACCAATATATCATCAATATAAGCTTGTAAGTTCTAGTAAAGATGAGTTGATTTTTTTTATTGATCATAAATATAATTCTAATACGTGCCCCCAACATTATTTAGACCAAAATTTATAAATTTATAGCAATGGAGTCCCCTATCTATGATGAAAGTGATGTGCTCTTGATCATCATTATGTATTATAATTTTGTTATAACCCTAATAAGCATACATGCCGGATAACAGCTTATCATCGATTAACTAATTCTTGGTAAATGAAATGGATCTTTCAAGTATGGTTTGTCTAAATATATGAAGTCAACACACATCCTTAATTTCTATTATTCTTCTTCACCCAATACTCGGTTAGCTATCCATACTAGGTAGTATGTTTCCCAAGATTGGCCTATTGAGCCGAGCCTATCCATTTCTTCCATTATTTCTTCAGTTTTTTGTTCGGAGAATGATCCTCTATTCTGTTTGATTGGCCAAAACCTTCTATTTTTAAATAGCTTATAATACAGTACTTTAGAAGGGAATTTCTTCAAGTATGTTTCTTGTATGTCGAAAATAAAATTGTTTTCCAAGGATTTTAGATGTTCGGCTACTACCAAAACTTTTGGTTTAAACCTTTGTTGAGGTTTAAACTCAGTCTCAACATGTATTGGCTTAGAGTTATGCTTCATTTTTACGAATTGATAAAGCTTGCAATTGTTAAATAATTTATGAATATCGCCTTTTAAATCAATAACATTTCGTATTTAATATTCTATACCATTATGGAACTTGTAAGATTTATATATATCCCTCCACTCCCTGGATTTTAGGATTCCAAAACTTGACCACATATTTTACTCTCAAATTTTAATTTAGCGCAATGTATAGTGTTCTGCTAAACCATTCTGGCTTTCGGTTACTATTGAATTGTTACGGAAGTTTTACCTCGGCTTCACCTTTAAGCTTTGAATTTGGTTTCAGTGTCTTAACATAGAAGTTAGAAATTCATGTGGAAACTTTGGTTGAACTTCTATGACCAAGAGAGACTCATTAATATTTTCTAATAAATGGTAGGAATGATAGGCATTTGGAACTCTATCTAGTATGATATTAAGGATCTCGTCTACCTTTATTCTTTTAAGTCTCCAAATATGTAGCCTTATTTTTCATAGTACTTTATGCCAGAAGTCCCGGTGGTATCTATGGTTTGTAAGTTACAGCAACCACCATATCATGGATATTTGAAGATCATTTTTAGTTTCAAAACAATGTTACGTGTAGTCTTGGATACTCACTCATGGCTTTTTTTATATGTATTATATAGTCTTTGTCTTCCTTATTAAATTTGGACCCAATAAACTCGTTTATGAAAGTGGTATGCAATACTCTAAAGTTTCGGATACAACATGAAGAATGCCCTGCACATAATCATGGCACCTCCTATAAAATACAACATTTTACAATTAAAATTATCTATATGATGCTCCATGTCTCATTTAACATCATATTTATCCATCTAATGATTGCTGACTTAATTGGTAATCCTTTGTACATAACTTCTGGTGTAAGCAGAGACTCAATGTAGTTGAGACTTTGGTTTGGAATATATATTCCAAAGTGATTATGGCGCCATAGCCCAAAAAATGGGTATGTAAGTTCATGTCACTATGAAGTCAAATGAATGAAAGCATAGTTTGTTGTGTTAGATTGCTTGTAGCCATGTGAGAAAATGGTGATAGTTTGTCTGCACAGTAAATGCTCGGCTGCTTTGTTGAAGGAACCATTGAAGGGTTCTGTTGGGTCATGGATAAAAGATAAGGGAAGTTTGGTTGACTTGCATGGTTTGTAGGTAGAACATGATGGAATTTTTATCGAACCTTCCAGTCCATTGAGAGCTTAAAATAATTCTTGCTAGGTAGATTGGTTCACTACCAGAACTTTGGGAATGTTCTGTTGGGTTATTTGTCTTGTTGTAGAGGCTTGTGGAATATTTTGCTGACATAGTAAGCTCGTTGGTTGGATAAACTAATTTCCTAAGTTTCCAATTTATTATCACTGTGCGAGCGACGCTCAACCTTCTTTAATATGATATTATGGTACGTAGAAGTTGGTTTTGTATCCTTCTCTTATTGTAGGAGCGTTCACGACGGTGAGAGTTGTGTATTTTATTTTTACTATGGGAGTGTTCACGAATTGTGTCTTTCACTCTTATTAGAATATCCTTAGTTTGAATGCCCATAAGATCATTGGTCTCTGGGCTATAAGTCATTTTGCGTCTGGTGGTGATGTATAAATGACGATACCTTAACATAGATTTTGTGGAATTATCCCCCTCCTCAACATTGTCGCCTCCAAAGTGCTGAGTTTTAAAGCACACACAGTACCGAATTAATGAATATTGTTTGTAACACTATTAACTGTCAACCATATTATTCTCTCAGCTTCTTCAAAAACTGATGAAGATCCACAATGGGAGTAACGAGGTACAAGGAGTGCAAATGGCATTTCATGCGCCTCCCGATCGATTGAGGACTCTAAACTTACACAAATGAATGCGGCATCATAGTTTGTTTTGGGGGTTTTCAAGTTTTTTGTTATTTTTAGTGGTTATGATGAAAATCTTATGGGTACCAATCGGTTGGCACATACAATGCTAATTTGGTGAGATAAAATAATGTTTAGGTGTTTTTTATGAAGAAATATAATTGTTATGGATAGAGGTGACCCGAAAATGAAGTTTATAAAGGTTAATCGAATGTTTTGTGATGATAGGTGAGAGGTAGTTAATAGACAAGTTGGTCGAGAGTTTGTTTAGATTAAACAGATATGATTACAGTAGTTGGATAAAACATTATGAAGGTTGTTAGAAAATAATATATCTGTGAGTTTAAATATTAAAAAAAAATATCTTATACATAAATAATTATTACTTAAAAATCAAGTGATATACGCATAACAATATTAGCGTTTTTATAAACATATATTTGAGTCAAAAAATTTTAATAGACCTATAACGCAGATTTGTTATCATATACTATGAATATTATAACCTTATTTTTATAAGTTAACTAGTTGTGAAAATATGTTACATGTGGTTGTGTAAAAGGGTTACAAAATTATGTTATAGGTGGTTATGTAAAAAGGTTGCAAAATATGTTATAGTTGGTTGCGTAAAATAGTTACAAGATTACATTGTGTTAGAAACTACATTAGGTTGCAAAATTATAATATTTCTTATTGCGTAACTACAAAGTGAATTTGGTTGTAAAAATTACGTGTAGTTGGGTTGCGTTATATTCATAGTTATCAGTTGCGTGCGGTGATCTGTGTCTAAGATGGCTAAAAGAGCCACACCGCTGAGGCGATAGCCACATGACATGCGACGATCCCTTACTTGAATAATATATTTATTGCACATAACTGTAATTTAAATAGTACCATTTAGACATTTAAACTAAAAATAATAACTTAAACATCCAATTACAAAATTCTTAGAACATCTGCGTCAAATGAAAAACACATAGACTAAAAGATCCAATTATAAAACATCTAATTACATAATTCTTAAAACATCAGAGTCAAATGATATAAATAGACTAAAAGACATCATCGTCTGAGAGAACATCTTCACACCTCTTATCTCCACCATCAACTCCTTCCAAAACATATTCAACGACACCATCGTCAATGACAACACTATCAAAATCTATGTTTTTAGGTTCACCAATCAACCCTCCCATTCCTATCAGTCCAACCATTAGCCATTAAAGTAAAACAATTTCTCATACCCTCCTTTATGTTTTCTTCAACAATCTTTTTAGTAGTTTATCTTTCCTTTATGTTTTTAGGTTTTTAGTTAAAAAAAATATTGAGTTTAGCGTGCTCCACGACCACCACAGCGAGCGCCACGACTGCCATGATAAGCGTCACGGTCTCCACGGCTAGCGCCATGTTAAGGCTCTCACCACGCCCCACCCTGAGGCGACGCCATGGCAATCACCACAACTCAATGTGACAACTATGGTAATAACTATTTCTTTTTTTGGGTTTAGGTTAAAAATTTATGTGAAAGTTGGGTGTGAAAATAGATATAAAAGTTGAAACTTAGAAACCAAAAAAAATAACAGCAAAAACATAGAAAACTTTGAAGTAATTAGTTTTCTTATTCGAACTCTTCTTCTTCCTCCTTCTCTTCTACTTCTTCTACTTCTTCAAACTCTTCTTCTTCCTCGTATTATTCTTCTTCTTTCGACTCTTCTTCCACTTAATTAAATTTCATTTTATTTCCACAAGCATGACAAAAGTTTTAATTTTGATCCTCTTCATCTTCAGAATATTCAAAATATTATGGAGACAAATATTCATTAGCAATAGAAAAAAGTTCATCATCATAAGAAGACGAAGAGTATTCTTATGTGTTTGTTATGTTCCACTTTTCTAGTCTTTATAGTGAGATATCAACTGGTGATAAATCATCATAAATCTTGACTGTAGTTATCATCAGAGTGGACAATAATTATAGGAGCTATTTCAAAATAATATACTTTTTCATATATGAAAGTCTAATGAAAGTTTAAATTGAATCTATAGCCACCACATGCCCAATAATTAAAGTTTTCTTCTTTTTTGGTGAACTAACTGTTGTAGTTATTAGCACATTAATGCTGATTTATCTATTATTTTCAAATCAAATAATAAATTACCCTATAAAAATTACTACCAATTTTAAATATTTATATGATAATGTAGGTTGGAATATGATATTTATATTTATATTAACAGCTTGTAATTAGACATTTTTAGTTATGAAAGTAAACATTTTTAGTTTGGTGTGAAATTACGTTATAATGGTTTGCAAAATATATAGAGCTGTTTTGACAACAATACTAGTGTAATTGGTTGTGAAATTACATTATAATGGGTTGATTAATTACATTTTAATTGGTTATGAAATAAAAAATTATGTTTCGTAAACACACATATGCTATAAAATTATATAAGATGTAAAATTACCGTTTATTTTGTTGTGGAATTATATTATAAATGATTGCAGTTGTGAAATAATAATATATAAATAAACGATAAAAGAAAATTAATTTAGCTAAAGAATAGGCGATCTACTTTCAGCTTCTAACTAGAGAATAATCCTACTAGCAAAAAAAATGCAACTCTATTTGTCTGAGATGGTGATAAAATACAACCACATATCACAACTATGTTAAAAAGACAAGAAGAATGAACAAAACAGTAGGTATTATAGAAGATAATGAATGGACCACTGATCACGACAGGCTAGGCAAGTCTGCAGAATATTATTTTAAAGCTATACTTACTGGCCATGTAAATCAAAGCAATGATGAAGTTATTCAAATGTACATTCCTAAGATAATCACTAAGGAAGACACCAGAAGATTGATGGATTTACCTTATGAAAATGAGATTCGTGAGGTTATCAACAACTCAAGCCCTTCAAGTGTTGCTGACATTGATGGCTTCAATGTATTGTTCTTTCACTGTTATTCCCCAATGAGTAACAACTACTATTATATGTCTGCTTTCCAAGATAAATGGCCCTCAAACCTGGCATGATTACATGCAAATAAGTATGTGTACTCTTTTGAACATAATAATATCCAAAATCATCAATAATAGGCTAATTATTGTCCTACCTAAGCTAATTTAAAAGAATATGTGGCTTTGTACATGGCCAAAATATTCAGGAGAACATCCTCTTACCCAAGAAGCTCTATCTCTAGACCTTAAAAATAAAGTTAGGAGAGGTAACATTAGGGTCACAGTCGATATTACTAAGGCATTTGATAAGATGTCTCACAAGTTTATATTGAAGATAATGAAGTTATTTTGCTTTAGTAGTTCATTCCTCAACGGAATTCATAGCATAATTACTCAAGCCTACTTCTCTATTATTATAATTGAGGAACCTTAAGGTTAATTCAAGGCTACTAATGGAATTAAGCAAGGGGATACTATATCCCATATCATATTCATTATTGCTGAAGAATAATTGTTAAAGGGCTTAAAAATCTGTTCGATTTAAGGAAGAAAACGATCTACATAACTAGAAGCTTAATGAACATTATGTACTTAGATTTTACAAATGACACGCTAATCTTAACTAATGTTTCTATCAGCAATGTTGATATATTGGAAGAATTTCTTCAAAATTATCAAATTGTATCGGGGAAACCATAAACAAGGATAAAACTAAGGTTAAAACCTTTTCATATCTCTTAGTCAAGAGCTAATGTTTTGGGTATTCAGTCTGGTTTTCAGATTAGGAAATTACCTATAACATATTTGGAGATCAATATCAATACTAACAATAAGGGCAGCAACCATGATAACATAGTAACTAAGATAAGTAGAAAAATTATTGAATGAGAGATGAATAATCTATTCGTTGGGGAAAGGATTTCTCTTATTCAGTCTATAGTTATGAATTTTCTAATTTACTGGTTCCAGTGTTGCACTCTTGCTAACTTTTTAATTACTAAAATAGAAAGACTGTGTAATAGGCTCCGTTGGAGATTTGATGAAATTACACATACAATTCACTAGACTCAATGGAATAGTCTTTGTAGGCCATATGAAGAGGGTGGTCTCAACTTTAGGAAATTCAAAGATATTTAGGATACATTTTCCTATAAACTATGGTATAGATTTAGAAAAACATATATAAATGAGCTAAGTATATGAGTAATGTATACAGTAAGAATCTTCATTTTCTGCAAGTTAAATATGAGAATCACAATTCATTAACATAGAAAAGGCTGATTAATATAAGAGGAACAACTGAAGACTTTCTCTATTGGAGAATTGGTAAAGAGGAGGTGGACTTTTGGCTAGACATATGGTGTAACCGTTCATTTTTTATTAAGTTATTTTACATTAAAGATACTAAATAGTATAAAAAAATAAATGGTATAAGAGGATATGTTTTGTAATATGACATCCTTAATATTCAAAAAGTTAAACTTAAGAAGAATATAAATAACGAGATTATTTGTCCTTAGTTAAATTTAAAGGTTTAAGTATTAATTGGAATAGGCTGAGAACTAAGGGTAACAAATCTAACATTTACAAGAAAATTTGGAGCAACAACACATCATTGAAATACTCGATACATCTATGTAGGGTGTGGAATAACTAGTTATCTGTAGATTCTATTATTCAAAGAATGAAAATCAAATTGACATCAAAGTGTCAACATTGTGATGAAACTGAATCTATAAAATATTTATTTATCTCAAGTATATTTGGTGTGAGGTATGGTCTTATTATGTTGGATTTTTCAGCATCAGTTTAGATATGCATACGACTATAGCTCATGTTACAAGAACCTAGTTTTGGTCTATAGAAAAGGATGTTCACTTAAGAAATATCATCCTTTCTATTATATGTTGGTCCATTTGGAGGGCTAGAAACAAAGCTAAGCATGACAATTTCAGCTCTATTTCAGGTTACATTATCAACTATATTAAACACATATTAATATGAATGGATCATGCTAGTCTTTTCAAAAGAAGGACATGGCATAAGGATTACAAAGTTGACTTGGATATTGGATGTTATAACCATCTGCTAAAGGAAAGGAAAAATATTCTATTAAGCTAGATTTCTCATTCTCCAAACAAATATAAGCCCAACACTGATGGTTCATGTGGCTTAAATGGAGAGGCCAACGGGGGTGGTATTATAAGGAATAATAAATAAGATACTATTGCTGGATTTGGGAGACTCTTTGGGAAATTAACTCCTATTCTAGCTAAAGGAAGGGCTCTACTAGATGAATTGATGATTAATAAGAATCTAAGTATTAAAAACCTATAGATATAATTGAATTCACAAATTTGTGTGCACAAGTTAAGTAATGGTAAAGCCTCTTGCTTCATAGTTACTCTGTTGGCTTGCTGTAGCAAGTTGATTACTTTTGATATGGCTATTATTCAAATTTACAAAGATCAAATCAAGGCAGATGACCGGTTTTCCAAATGGACAAATCAAATATAAGATGAAAATAGACTTTAACTAGGACCTGATGTACAACCAGTTAAGAGAAAATACCATTCTAAAAAGTCTAGGTGTATGATATATAAAAATATAGGACTAAGTATCCTCAGTATTATCTTTATTCCTAATCAACAACAAATAACAAATATTATTGATTGCCTGAAACTAACATCGATAAGTAGGTTACCTGACTTAGATCTGTTGGAATTTTGCAGGTACAACTTTAGATGTTGAAGGAACACTTGGAAGAAGATAAAGAAGTTGATATGGAATATAAAAAGGAAACATATTAAGATGAAATGAAGCTAAGTTTAGACTTTGGAAATCGGATTCGAGCTATTGAATTTTATGGATGATTCTAATAATAGACCAGACTTATTTTTCTTATTCAACCCACTGAGTAAGAATTAGAGAAGCAAAATTGTATAGTAAAAGAGAAAGCAAGAAGAGAAAGATGATTAACCGATGACAACAGTACAACTCGAATTTGTTCGATACTTCTTCTCAAATTCAATATCATGGGCTCCTAGGATTTATGTTCTCGATTAGTCATCCATTGTTCGATGGAATTATCTGTTAGGTGCTTCTTTGGACTCTAGCAATGAACCTCAAGATTCATGGTATTATTAAATTCTGAAGATGTAAAAAGTTGAAGTTGGCGGTGGATGAAATTCAAACAAAACTTAAATTTGTCGCTTTTGTATATTAAAAATTTGATCTATTTGGGTAAAATTTCAAGTGTATTCAGAGCCCTCTTAATAATGGGATTTTATGTTTTCAATTATTGATATTAATTCAATAAGTTTGGTCGTTAAAAAAGACATACAACTTTTACAAAAAAACTAAACACTTTATGCTCTTTTGTTTGATGCAAGATATTCTTTTGTTTGACACAATATGTCTTTTTGAATGGTTTTATAATAACTTGATTTTCATTATTTAGTTTTTCAATATTATTTTTAAGACTATCATTAATCTGCAAAATAAAGGTTTGTCAAACTGTGATTGTGTGTAATTATGTGCAATCGTGTTGTGAAATGATTGCGTAATTGTGAGTAACTTGGGCATGAATTTAGTTTTGGTTGCAAAAAAATGAATGAAGTTACATGAGATAATTAATTCTTCAAATCACCTAATTCTTCGTGAGCATTCTCTATATATTATGCGATATGAGATGTGTTTGTAGTTTCTGATCTGGAGGATATGAGATTCTCTTTTCCATTTTTATCTACATTACTAAGTTAAAATACATGTAGATTAATATGGATACTAACTGTTATTTTTTTTGTTGTGTATATAGGTACAATTCAGTTGCGAAAAAAGATAAAAAAAATCATCAAAAACCTTTAAACAAGTGCACAAATAGTTCATAAGTTACTAATTGTATTCTTGTTGTATAAAAAAGTTACAAATTATCAAAATACACGAATTGTTTTTAATTCAATCATATAATTAAGAATACAACAATTGAAAATTTTAAAATAAAAAGGACTAATTTCTTCGTGAAAAATTTATTCGATAATTTCTATTGAGAAATTTGAGAGTTTCCATCACGAACTCATGAAAAAAATGAATTTTTAAATTTTTTTTGATAGATTTATGTAGGCGGTTGTCTTCGATAAACTTAAAAGTTTATATTGTTATCATAAGTTTTAATCGGTTCCAAATTTACCTTTCTTATAAATCTAAATTTCAGCTAAAATAAATACAGACCTAAAATAAATTTAACTTATAAATTTTATATATTTATCATGTATATAATTGTTTTTCTTAAAACTTGTAAAAATAATCAAAATATTCGTTTTGATCGGTGTATATCCATATTTTCTTGGTGATCATGATTTCGTCCACTAAAGCCCACAACATTAATCATGATAGTATCAAGAAATTCAGGACTCCCGTCAATATTGGTATATTTCTTTTGTCTCGTGCTAAGTGTTATTTATTTTAGTGTAATTGGATCGACTAGTCGACCAATTTAATCATGATATATTATCAAACAAGTCGTAGAGTGCGGAGTGCATGCTTGTTAGATTACATCACGATTAGCGGGGTCCAAGGGGCGGAGCCCCTGGCTGGGGTCGAAATTATAAATATGGGTTCTGTTGAAAAGAAGATCATATCATTTTCATCCTCTCTGTTCAAAGTATATATCTCTGATTTTATCCAATTGAAATTTTTGGAGAACCCCAAAAATATTTCAATAAGAAATTGTTTACAAGACTTCAGAGATTATCCGGAAAACGAAACACTATTTTCTACATTTTATTGAAATATTCTGGTCTTGTTAATGAAGATAGAGATGACGAACGGAGGAGAATCTGCGAAGGAGATGACAAGTAAATTCGCTAAGTTGGACAAGTTCGAAGGACATGATTTCAGACGATGGCAGAAAAAGATGCATTTTCTGTTGACTACACTCAAGGTTGTGTATGTCTTGAGTACCCCCTGGCCAGAGATCACTGAGAATGAAACATTGGAACAAACGAGGAGGCGCAGCAAGTGGGAGAATGATGACTACATTTGCCGAGGCCATATATTAAACGGTATGTCTGATACTTTGTTTGATGTATACCAAAATGTCGAATCTGCAAAAGAATTATGGGATTCTATAGAATCAAAATACATGGCAGAAGATGCTTCTAGTAGGAAGTTCCTGGTTAGTAATTTTATAAATTACAAAATGGTTGACTCTAGACCTGTAATGGAACAGTATAATGAACTACTAAGAATTCTGGGTCAATTTGTTCAACACAATATGAAAATGGACGAATGTATTTCAGTTTCTTCTGTTATTGACAAATTGCCTCCTTCGTGGAAGGATTTTAAACACACACTGAAACACAACAAGGAAGAAATGACTCTAGTCGAACTTGGTAGTCATTTTAAGATTGAAGAGTCTCTAAGGGCTCAAGATGAATTAAGTAATCCCAAGGGTAAAAACCAAGTGGGAAACTCATCTGTAAATATGGCTGAAAGCAGCGGATTCTTTAAGAATGGAAATACAGATAAGGGGAATAAACGAAAGTTTAAAGGAAACAACAAAAACAGTAATTTTAACAGCAAAAAGCCTAAAATAGCATGCTGGAAATGTGGCAAACCTGGTCACTTTAGAAGGGATTGTCGAGTTGGAAAAGGCAAAAATAATGTTGGTCCAAGTGGGAACAATACTGGTTCAAGTGGATCTAAGGATCCTGAAAAGCAAGAAGGTCAGATTTTATTTCAGAATTCTAATTCTGGTCAAAATTATATATCTCTAATATCTGAAGCATTTTATGTGCAGGATGATGATGTTGCTTGGTGGGTTGATTCAGGAGCAACAAGTCATGTATGTAAAGATCTTCGATGGTTTAGTAATTTTCAACCGATTGAAGATGGACCTTCACTTAAGATGGGAAATGTTGCTACCGAACCAATCAAAGGACTAGGAAATGTTAAATTACTATTTACTTCTGGAAAGTACATATTATTGAACAATGTATTGTATGTTCCTGGGATTCGAAAGAATCTTTTGTCTGGTGTTGTTTTAAACAATTGTGGTTTCAAACAAGTGTACGAAAGTGGCAAATATGTTTTGTCAAAACATGGTGTATTTATGGGATTCGGATATTTATGTAATGGTATGTTTATGTTAAATATTAATGTTTCATTCGAAAATGATTCTGTTTGCATGACTTCTACTAGTGTGTGTAGAAATATAAATAAAACAGAATTATGGCATGCTAGATTAGGACATGTTCATTATGAAAGAATAAAAGACATGTCTAAAATGAGCCTTATTCCTCCTGTTGATGCAAATAATGAAAAATGTAAAACTTGCATGTTAACTAAGATAACTAGAAAACCTTTCAATAATGTTAACCGAGTTTCCAAAATATTGGAACTAGTACATAGTGATTTATGTGATTTCCATGCTACACCTTCATTAGGAAATAAAAAGTATGTTATTACTTTTATTGATGATGCATCTAGATATTGCTACATTTATTTGTTGCATGCTAAAAATGAAGCTCTTGATAAGTTTAAAATCTATAAGGAAGAAGTTGAGCTACATAAGAATGATTTGATTAAAAATCTACGTACGGATAGAGGAGGTGAATATTATGATCCTATATATTTTCAGTCTACGGGTATAATTCATCAAACCACGGCTCCTTATACACCACAACAAAATGGTATAGCTGAAAGGAAGAATAGGACTTTGAAAGAAATGGTTAATTCCATGTTGTCCTATTCGGGTTTGAGTGAAGGATTTTGGGGTGAGGCTATGTTAACAGCCTGTTATTTATTGAATCGTGTTCCTACTAAAAGGAATAAGATGACCCCGTATGAGCTTTGGTTTAAGAAGCCTCCAACACTAAATTATCTGAGAGTTTGGGGTTGTAGAGCTGTTGTAAGACTCACTGAACCTAAAAGGAAAAATTTGGGTGAAAGAGGTATAGATTGTATCTTCATTGGGTATGCTGAGCATTCCATTGCATATAGGTTCTATGTGTTAGAATCTAATGACTATGTGTCGGTGAACACAGTTATCGAGTCAAGAGATGCAATATTTGATGAAGAGAGATTTACTTCTATACCTAGACCTAGAGATTTGATTCAAAACTCTTTGAATAGGAACTCAAGTGAAATTGAAAATATATCAAGTGGTACCAATTGTGTACCTGGACCTTCTGAACCAAGGAGAAGTACTAGAGCCAGAAAAGCTAAGTCGTACGGATCTGATTTTCAACTATATTTAGTTGAAGGGTCAAGAGATAAGATTGACTATCAATATCAATACTGTTTTGTTATTGAAGATGATCCAAGGACTTTTAGTGATGCTATGGCATCAAGGGATGCTGCATTCTGGAAAGAAGCTATCCAGGATGAAATAGAGTCTATCATGCATAATAATACATGGGAGTTGGCTGATTTACCTCCTGGGTGCAAATCATTGGGAAATAGATGGATATTTAAACGAAAAATGAAAGTAGATGGTACTATTGAAAGGTATAAAGCTAGATTGGTTATCCAGGGATTTAGACAAAGAGAAGGCATTGACTTCTTTGATACTTATGCTCCGGTTGCTAGGATTTCCACTATTAGATTGTTGATTGCACTTGCATCTGTATACAATCTTGTAATTCATCAAATGGATGTTAAAACAGCATTCTTGAATGGTGATTTGGATGAGGAGATTTATATGAAACAACCGGAAGGGTTTGTGATGCCTGGTTGTGAAAACAAGGTATGCAAGTTGAAAAAGTCTTTGTATGGCTTGAAACAAGCACCAAAAGATTGGCATCAAAAATTTGATAATGTGATATTGTCTAATGGATTTATTCTTAACCAAGCAGACAAGTGTGTATATAGCAAATTTGATAATTCTGGTAAAGGAGTTATGATTTGTCTATATGTGGATGATATGTTGATTTTTGGTACTGACCAAAATCAGGTTAATGAAACGAAGAATTTTTTATCATCTAACTTTGAGATGAAGGATTTGGGGGAAGCTGAAATGATTCTTGGTATAAGAATCAAGCGAAAGAACAATAGTATATCGATTTCTCAATCTCACTATATTGAGAAGATATTAAATAAATTTAATTTTAAAGATTGTTCTCCGGTAAGCACACCTATAGATCCTAGTCTTAAGCTTCTACCTAATAAAGGTATTGCTGTATCTCAACTTGAATACTCGAGAGCCATCGGGTGTCTTATGTATGCCATGACTAGCACTAGGCCGGATATTGCCTTTGTTGTTGGAAAACTTAGTAGGTATACTAGCAATCCTAGTTCGCATCATTGGCAAGCTTTAAATCGAGTATTCAAGTATTTGAAAGGAACCATGAATTATGGTTTAACTTATACCGGATTTCCTTCTGTACTTGAAGGATATTCAGACGCGAGTTATATTTCCAATATGGAAGATCATTCTTCCACAAGTGGATGGGTATTTCTACTTGGGGGAGGTGCTATCTCTTGGGCGTCTAAGAAACAAACTTGTATTACTGATTCAACAATGGAATCAGAGTTTGTGGCATTAGCAGCAGCGAGTAAAGAAGCTGAGTGGCTAAGAAATTTAATGTATGAAATTCCGTTGTGGCCCAAACCGATATCACCTATATCTATCAGATGTGATAGTGAGGCTGCCTTGGCCAATGTTTATAGACAAGTTTACAAAGGCAGGTCTAGACACTTAGGTGTTAGACACAGTATGATTCGTGAGCGTATCACGCATGATGTTATATCAGTAGAGTTTGTGAGAACTCAATATAACTTAGCCGATCATTTAACCAAGGGGTTAAATAGAGATCTTGTGCACAAATCGGCTATTGGGATGGGATTAAAGTCCATTTGAAATCTCTCATGTTGAGATACCCAATTCCCATCTAATATGACATTAGGTGTTGAATTCAATGTGGAAATCTTAACATCAAGATATTGGAACACATTTGTATATCATCCCAAGGTATGTGTTCAGAACTGCAAGTTGTGAAGGTTGAAGATTATCTTCTTAATAGCTCTTTTGAAAAATTGCATATGCAGGTGCAAGATGAAAAGAACTACCTATTTGAGCATGAAGTTTAGCCGCTTCAAGAAGCTAGGACTTGGCTTTGATATGCTTAAGAAGGATAAGGACACAAGGCTAGTAAAATATAGTGTCAAGTAAGAACAAGTGAGAATGTAAATTTATGTGTATATTATCTTCATGTATTCATTGTGAATAGTAAAGGTTCAATCCTTAGTGATACCTTGATATTCGAATATTTGGAATGTGTAATATACTAATGTGAAATTCAATCGTTACGATATTTCATTTATGCATAAATTTGATATTTGATATGATTGTGTTTAGTAGATCATGAATTACACTAAAATGGGGGAAGATTGTTATTTATTTTAGTGTAATTGGATCGACTAGTCGACCAATTTAATCATGATATATTATCAAACAAGTCGTAGAGTGCGGAGTGCACGCTTGTTAGATTACATCACGATTAGCGGGGTCAAGGGGCGGAGCCCCTGGCTGGGGTCGAAATTATAAATATGGGTTCTGTTGAAAAGAAGATCATATCATTTTCATCCTCTCTGTTCAAAGTATATATCTCTGATTTTATCCAATTGAAATTTTTGGAGAACCCCAAAAATATTTCAATAAGAAATTGTTTACAAGACTTCAGAGATTATCCGGAAAACGAAACACTATTTTCTACACTAAGTAAAGTGATCAAACGACCGGGGCAACTTTTAGACTATTTTTATCATTATTTATTTTAGTTTTGGTTGAGTACGTATTCTTTTCAATTGAACTAAACTAATAATTGTCATGATTCTAGAATCGAGTGATAAAATGGATTTCATACGTCCATCGTCTAATTAAGCTCTATATTTATGATAAAAAAAAAAAATCATTACTTCGTAAGTTTTGAAATTGTTAGAATACATCTCGATTAGTTATCATATTTTTATTATTCCAAATTATCACGATTTGTTATCATGATTTTCACTATTCAAAAGTTTCGTCTAACAGAGAAATCCTAGACTCCTGTATGGTAGCAGAGTATAGTTCAAACCCGTATTAGTTTGTCTAAGCCAGTTGAGGATTAATCTCACAGCTTACGAACCCCGACCATTTTTATCTGAACCTTTTTATAGGAGTAATTCGAAATTAACAAAATTAGAAAGGATATGTTATTCAAAATAAAATAATGTATTTTTTAGTGAAAATAAAATAAAAACATCATATTGGGTAGGTGGGAGAGAAATTATTATTTAAAGGCGTAAAAAAAACACAAAACATCATTAACAAAACGGTTTAATTACATTCTAAATAATGATAAAAGAAAATATGATCTTGAATAAATAAGACGACACACATAGTGTCCCCAAGGGGTAGCCGAGTTGGTCGAGTAAGACATGTTTGTGACTAAAGTCATGAGTTCGAGTTCTTCTACATACACTTTCTCGGCTGAGTCTATCACCTTGTGTGGTTTACCTTCTGGTTTTGGTTTGCAGGCTATTGCATCAGATTGAGGGTTTACCATGTGCACACTCATTGCACCCTGAGTAGCGGTTGCAGGTTTTCTAAAAAAAAAGATGAAGCAAATAATTTAATTTTAAAATAATCAAATTTAGATGACGGACACATAATATAAATCTGGACAAAAAAATAATAATTAAGCTCACGTAACAAGATGAGAAAATAGCCAAGTTTACATAATATATAGATCTAAAGTTAAACGAGGATAAGACATACAAACAATAAAAAGAGCTCGAAGATGATGAACATGACTTGAGTAAGCAAGCTAAGGTAAAGATCTACGTGGTTAAATGAAGATTTGAAAAGCTTCTAAACGATTATATTTAGATTCCTAACTGCCCTAAAATGTTAGAGGGTAAAAGTAATGGATGAATGTCACATATCATGAATTGCACATTTCATTCATCTTTAAAATTTAGGATTGTTAGCAACTATAAATACTAATGTAATTATTGCGTAAGAAACTGAGCATTATTTTCAGACAAATAATACATCACAATTATATCTTTTATCATTCTTAAATCGTTTAGTCTTGTAGTCACTACCATTATGTATGACAAAAAATTTCTTCGGCATTTTTGGCACCGTTTGTGGAAAAACGTTGTAAGGTTCATTCACTCGATCAATAGTCAATAGAGGAGTTATCAAGATCAGTCGATAGGTGGAACTCCAGCGTTGGCATGAAAAATATCTAGGATTGCATCTTTAATTCTTGACAATGATGTTATTTAAGGTGCACCTTCAAGTGTAGCTCGCAATACATAGGCAGTATCGTTGTCGACTCAGAATGGTGTAGTTGATCTCAGACCATTTCAAAATTTGCAGCAAGAAATGAAGGTAATTTATAAAATTCAATATTTCATTCTTTAGTATTGCAAAGAATGAGTCACGTCAAGAGCCACATAAATCTAATATGTTGAAAAACCAAAAACATGAAGAATGGACTTAATAGGTTTAATCTGATAACTAAAAACATTACAGTTGATAATTAAAAAATAGCTTTGAGAAATAATATAAATTAAGGTGAATGTCGTGTGTTAGAAGTGAGTTGGTTCGAGCTAAAGAAAATGTTTTGAAAGAGAAAGAATAAAACAATGACAATGAATGATTATTATTAGATTATTGTAAAAAAGTTAACAAATAAAATGATGAGTTAATAAATATAGTTCATCAAGTTTTGAATAAACCTAAGCTCACGCTTTATATTTTGGTACAATCTCTGTTAACTAATAAAATTCTTGAAAGAGAGTTACCTTGGAAATTTCATCCATATCGATGGAAACGTATCATGGAACATGAGATTTTGAACATCCCTTTGAACAATTTTGTAGCACTATGTTAGGATTTAATCAGGACGATACTTTTCTATGTCGAGCATTTTATATGACTAAAGAAATTTTTTTAATACGATTTAATCAGGACGATACTTTTCTAATGTCGAGAATTTTATATGACTAAAGAAAACATTTTAATACGATTTAATAACATTCATTCAAGATCTATTGAAATCCTTTAGGATTTGTGGGATCATTCAGAAGTCAGTTTATTAGAAATAAAACAATTAAGCTAGACATAAGTTGCATAATGTCATTGTTCTAAAAAATAATGAATCGTGAAAGGATTATGACATGAGATTTGTTCAAGTAATGAATATGTTGGAAGGTTGGAAAGATGGTGTGCCCTTTGTAGTGTTTAAAAGAGTACTTCATATGGAAAATAAACTATTAGAGAGTTTGATTAAATTTTCAGTTGATATCATGTAAGGCTGTCTAACGCATTTAGAGCCGTTTATTATATTTGAAGAGGAAAAATAAGGTGGGATTATACAAGCTCAGTTGTCAGAGAGAAGATTTGATATTTTTGATAATAAAAAAATGAGTTGAATCACGACGTGTTCTAGACGTCGTCAATGAACCGATTAACCAACTTTTTTTCTTAAAATGGTAATATAAACCAAAGGTTTACATATTTGGTGATAGAAATTGTAAGAATTTACGATAAAATGATGGATAAATTAAACTATTGGACACCACGAGCTATGCTTGCTCCAATTAGTGAAATGATAAAAATGTATTATTATTCTTATCATTGTGATCATGGTCGTTAGGGATTGCTTTAAACTGAAAGATGAAATAAAAAGTTTAATTAATAACGTGAAATTGATTGAATTTGTAAAAAATATATAGACGATAAAAAAGAAGAGAAAGACAACAAAAGGCCGATAGACAGATGCATTATATATGTTTTGGAGGAGATACGTTGCATGAGACGTCATATTCTTGAAGAAAAACTTGTAGAAATGATTTAGAAATTCATGCTATTGATGGGTTGTATATTCAGTTATATTGAAATCCTACATTAACACTATCTTTTACTGATGATTTGAGATGCGTAGTGACACTACATGTAGATTTTTTACTAGTCATTTTAGAAATTTTTGGAGTAATTATCAAAGAAATGAGGATTGATACAAACAGTCAAGTTAATGTGTTGTAACAGAAAGAGTTATAACTACATGATCAATATAGCTCCATATAAAAAGATTGTTAAAAGTCTAGTGGGTTTTATTGGAGGATCAACTAATTGCATCGAGGAAGTAGAATTGCAATAATCATTGGACATGCTGCATTAAAGAAAACTATTGCTAATGTGTATATTATAGTTGATGCTCCGAGTTCTTAAAATGTTATTTTAGTTCGTCCTAGCTTCCATAAAATAGAAGTTTCATCGTCATCATACCATCAATGTTTAAAAAATTTAATAGGAAAATAAATTGGAGACATAAGAGGTAGTCAAAAAACAATTACATAATATTTTTCTATGTCACTTTGTCACGAAAATAGTATTCTCTAGATATTAAAGAATACACCAAGATATACACCAACCTTAGAAGATTTTAAACCCTTGACGGGGATAAAAGAAGGAGAAATAAATTATCATCTTTAGGAATTGAATTGGATGGAGACTATAAATGAAATTATAGAGTTGATATTAGATGATCATAAAATAATAAAAAATTGTTGTTTTTTAAAAATAATAATTAAAGATGATCTTAATACATATTTTAATTGAATATAATTTTGTTTTACCAAGAAGCATATCCGACGTTAGTGGTGTTAAAAAGATTTATATGTCACAAATTAGTTGTTGATAAAAAATTAAGAGCAATACAACAAAAGAGAATGACATTTTTAGTTGAGAATCTGAAACCATGATCAATAAGATATACTTGTTACTCAATATAGAGAACATTTGAGAGTCTAAGGATTGCACATGGGTTGCAAATCCGGTATTAGTAAAGAACAATAATGGAGATTGGATGATGTATGTTGATTTTACTTATTTAAGTCGGTCTTGCCCGAATAATGCTTTTCACTTTCCTCGTATTGATTAAATTGTGGATGCTATAACTAGACATAACTTTCTGTCATTTATAAATTATTCAAGATATAATCATATAAAGATGTATCCAAACGATGAAAAAAGTACAACTTTTATGACATAAGAAGATCTATATTACTATAAGGTGATGTCATTGGGTCTAAAAATTAGTGGTATTACTTACCACGACTTGTAATTTTTATTATGCAGTTAGGAAGAAACGTGAAATTGATATTCATGATATGATAATAAAATATGAAAAAAAAGGTAATCACATGTTGGTATATTTTAAACAGTTGTTAACCTTAAGAAATTTTATTTGAAGTTAAATCCATTGAAATATTTGTTTGGAGTAAATTTCGGGAAATTTTTTAGCTTTCGGATAAGCAAAAATAAAATTTACTGGTCCACTTTAAAAATTTATTGGCAATGTCTCCACCAAAGTTTATTAAAGAAGTTCAAAAGTTAAATAGAAGATTAACAACATTTTCAACGTGTTCTCTAGAACATAAGGCATAAGACATTTGTTTTTTTTATATCTTAAAATGAGCAAAGAAATTCGTATGGGATGGAAAATAGAGAATGAATTTCAATGATTTAAAAGAATACATCACTTCACCTAAAATTCTATTTAGACGAAAAGAATGAGAATTTTTGTTTTTATATTTAGCAGTTTCAATTTTTCCGTCAGTGTTATCTTTGTACGAGAATAAAATGATATTCAAAGACCAATTTATTGTATGAGTAAGATGTTGGTTGATGTTGAAACTAGATATTTGAATTTGGAAAAATTAGTTATGGGTAGTTTTAACAGCGAGACAAATACGACCATATTTTCAAACTCGTGTTATTATAATAGAAGTATCTTTTCCGTTAAAGAAACTATTGAAAAAGTTAGACGCTACATGACAATTAACACGATAGTCAACTGAATTAAGTGAATATTAAATCCAATTTGAACCGCGCAACAATGAAAGCACAAAAAATATCGAATTTCATTAGTAAATATAAGAAAGAATGAGTTGATGTTGAAAAAGAAGATTTAAATGAAGTTGAATATGAGAGTAAGAGTGGGTAGTTTGAGCCAGTTGAGTACCATGACTAAACGACAATGAACTGGCATCGTTTTAGTCACTTCAAAAATGAATTAAATTAAATAAGCCATTAAATGTTTTTTACTACAAACAATGAGGCCAAGTACAAAGTAATTTTGGTTGGAATACATTTAGTTTGAATCGTCTTGCACAAGAACTTAGTTTGATATTAGACTATCAATTAGTCACTAGATTGGTATTTTTTAGGAAAAAACAACAAAAATATGAGAGGTTATTTAGGCATTGTAAAGAATATAAAGAGACATTTTAAAAATGTTGCACATGTAGAAGTGTCATGTTTAGAAAATATAATTTTAAATGTTTTGGGCAAGTTTAATTCTCTTAAAGATAATCTTTTAATAATTATTCAGTATATACCTTTGATGTCAAATAGTGATGCTAATTAAATATTACCATCAAATAAAGTACAAGCTCAAGCTTTACGTTTACGAGCTGCCAAGTACGTTGTTCTTGATAAAGTGTTCTAAGGAAAGAGTTCTACACGAACATTATTAGGAATTTTGGGAGAGAAATAAGCCCCTTTATTTTAAGATATTTTCACGAGGGAACATCAGAGGCACATTTTGGATATAGAGGTCTGACAAGACATTTTCTTTTAGTTGTGTTTTATTGGCCGATGTTTGTAGCTGATGTAAAAACGATGGTTCAGAGTTGTGATATTTGTCAGTATATTGATAATACAATGTATTTTCGTAGTGCAGTTGTGAGATCAAACATTATTTTTGTCCATTTGATAGATATGAGATTGATTTAGTAGAACCATTACCAATATCGACTTAGAGAAAGCTATTATTGATAGTTGTCGTTGATAATTCTCATAAACGGGCAAAACAAAACCATTGTCAATTATTAGGTCTCAAGTGGTTTATGCATTTTTATAGTCAAATAGTTTGAGTAGTTATAGAATTCCAAGAATATTGATGACTAATAATGGTTCTCAATTCTAAAATAATAAGGTAACACCTTTTTGTCTAAAGTATGAGATCGGTAAACATCTTTTTTTCTACTTATCCACAAGCAAATGGACAAGTAGAAGTTACCATATAACTATTTTAAGTGATATTATGAGAAAACTTAAGTTGGCTAAATAATACTAGCCTGATTTTAAATAAATTTTAATGAAACAATTAATGAAACTCTGTTCGCTTTGGTTTATGGGATGGAAACATCGGTGCCAATAGAGATTATAATTCATTATTATCAGATTCACTTTTATTCATCAGATTATGTGTTGAAGAAAAAGAAGTATGTATGGATTTGATAGAAGAGTTTCAAGAGCAAGCACAAGTAACCGCTAAACATTATAGGAGTCTGTTGAAAAGTGGATACGATGCAAAACTTAAAGTAAAATTTTCAAAGAAGATGATTTTGTGAGGAAACTGTTTCATGGAACTAGATTTAGAAATATTAGAAATGTAGCACTAAATTGGGATGGTTCCGTTAAAGTTGTATCCAAAGGACATCATAATGAATATAGATTAGCTGTTATGGAAGGTAATGCTTTAAAGCATCCATGGTACATACAACATTTGAAATTGTATAAAAATGATGTGTACGATCTGGTCAATGTATTATTTTTACCACGTAGTAGTGCGAGTTTTCTTTAATGAGACACTATAATGGTCATTATCTAATTTTTCTAAAAAAAGTGTTATAACTTTAATAAAGTAAATGATATTATAAGATTGAAATTTAAACAAGACATAAATTTTACATTTAGACTATGATGACGTTTAAAGATCCACATGTATTCTATAATATAAAAAATGACACTTAAAGATCAACATGTGTTCTATATTCTCCAAAAAGACGTTCAAATATCAATATGTGTTCTTTATTATCCAAAACAACATCTAAAGTTTAAACATGTATTATACATTCTCCAAACCAACGTTTAACGATAATATTAAGAAAATGATCAAAATATTTTTGTCGAAATGATTGTTAATAAAGTACTTATTTTATTAACATAAAATCAGAAAATAAATGACAAAAATGTTGAAACCCAAGTGATTTATATCTAATTCTAAATCGTCTCTATACTAAATCAAAACTATGTCTAAATATGACCCAAAATGTTGTACATGCCTTAAAAGTGAACATGTTTAAAAGCCAATCATATCTTTAAAATAGTAAGAGGTCACACACCTGATCAAAGTAAACATGGTTATAAGTCAAATTCATTTTTAAAAGAATAAAAGTCATGCTCTGAAGGCTATAAGACCATGTTGTGAAAGCTTTAAAAAAAATATAGTTATGGCCAAAATCCTAAAGTGATAGAAATATGATTTAAATGAGGGAAAAAATGAACAATGATCTTTGTTTAAAGATTAACCAAGTCATATATATGACATATGATGAGGTAAAATGTTGTCGGAGAAAATGTTAATGGAACTTAGGACTATACAACTAACGAACGAACGAGAAACATATAAAAGTTTTTATTACTTGGAAATCAATCACCCTCAAATAAAGGTTTACAACTCTATTTATAGAATTTATAAGGAACTAGAACGAATTGATGTGTGACACGTGTAGATATGGCCACAAGACATTGATCTGTGAAATAAGTTGTTATAGATATTATCAACTTTATAATATACCATCTAACTGTCTAAGGTATTTAAGTAATATTAATAAACTAAATTAGAAGCTTTTTTAACCGTATTTAACTGTCCAAACACATTTGATCCTCTTAGCATAATTCCACTTTTGATCGTCTTATCTCGTCTTCAACTTCCTTTCTTCTTCGCCTTTATTATTCAACTCGTCTAAACCATTAAATATATCCCATATCTGTTTTCTTCCTTCTCCTTTATCATTTTTCTTAGCTCGTTTAGATCCTTAACCATGAAGTATCCTTACCATTCTTTTTTAATCTTCTCTTTTTTATTCAACTCATTTTAATTTCCTTTAATTATAGCTCTTCATCATTCACCTTATTATTCAAACAGCATTTATATCTTAATAATTGTCATCTTGGTTCCTTATAGTCTTCTCATTTGTCATGTGTTAGCCCGTATGGTTTGTTATCCTATTGATCTTACCTCGTATGTAAGAAGATATGCCCAAGTGGGGATGTAACCTTTTTTTTATCCTTGTAAAAAGTTATACTTATTGTAAGGATTAACTCCTTTAATTAAGTATATGAGGTAATATAGATCGTTGATTTAAAATTTTAATAATTATTTTATTTAAAAATCAAACACGTTTATCTAGTAATCAATATTATGCGACTTAATGTAAAACCATTTTACACGCAACTTAATTTTATGCTTATTTAAAGACTTCTCATCTTAAGTTTAATCCATTGACTATTATCAATCAAACCAATCTATAAATTACAAACTTCTTTTTTTAAAATATTTTTTAGACTTTCTCTCTTAAAATTATCAAAGAAAACAACTTAGTGGCGCACATCATTTATCTCCATATGAAAAAGTATTACTTAATTCTTTCTCAATTTACTTGGAACAAAAATTTCCATAAAAATTTACATAAATGAGGGGTAAAAGTCAGAGTTCCTTAGGAAGTCTTTTCTTCTTCTGATAGTATGTATCTTGACCGATTTGATTTTCAAAATAACCATCACACGAGATTGTTCAGATAACTAGATAACGATTCCAACAACTCATGTAAAAAAAACTCTAACCCATCTCCCTCTTCCCATCATGTTTTTGGAAATACAAATTACCGCTTACCCACTTCTACTAAAATAAAAATATATAATAAAATTATTTTTTTATCAACCATTAGAAATAAACAATGATACAATCAATCTCGAGCTGATAGAAACTAGTAAGCACACATCATATACTTCCACCCTTCAAGTAAGCACACGTCACAAAAACTAGTAAGCACACATCATATACTCCCACCCTTATGATATTCATGTCCTTCATACGAGCTTATAGAAGATGACGAGGTTAATATTGAAAGCCTTGATCATTTATTTGGAGGTCAACATAAATATTATAAATATGTTGAAGAATCCAATCTGGAATCAGAACTAGCATTATTATGCATAAATGGGAATCCCTGATAACATTACTGTTAGATTTCTTAAAACTGAGAACTTTCTCATCGGGTTGAAGGAGATTAAATATTTATGCGAATCTACCCATATTAGCTTATCCCCAATGGTTCAAGGAAACTTATTAATTTAACTTTGGCTTCGTATATTTTAAAAACTCCAATTAGTTTTGAAGATGTCCTTAATGAATATAAATTTTACAAAGTCTTCTAACCCCTTTATATTATGTATTTCTAAGTAGATTCACCACAAACATGTAAACTAATATATATCTATTCTCCAATTCCTTAAAATTCACTACAAACATGTAAACCATTTTGTCTCGTTATTTTCAGTTTTTGCTGTTATCACCTAAAATTTATTTGAAGTCGTTCATGACAAGCTAGCATTATAAAAACTATTTGAGACTCCATTCAAAATCTAGAAATACGAATATCATTCCTTATTTAGAATACATAGTTTTCTTCTTTCACGATACTAGATACAACTGAATTAAAAAAAAACCAAGGATGGAGCTGGCATCAAACCAAGGTTATCACTATGATATGTGTAAGGTATTTTATTAAGCCGTATGGATGTTGGAGATATATATGGATTACATATTCTATTCTCGTAAGAAATAACCCGTCCAAAAAACATGAATTATATTCCAAACATCCATGCCCATCTAATTCAAACAAAGAAAACACTTCCAAAAAGAAAACAATTGTTGGAATCACTCAATTTTTTCAATAAAAGATCCCCACCCATTTTATTATTAAAAATACTACAATTCTGTCCTAACATCAAAATATCCAATATCAAACCAAAAGAAGCAAGGTTATCACTATGATATGTGGAAAACAAACAGCTCATACGACACCCTAGTCTTTACCCATCACATAATCCCCAAAACACTATGTCAACTCGTCTTCTTCTATAAACACCAAAGCTATCTTAAAAATAATAATTGGCACTTTGTCTTAGTGGCTCGTACACTTCTCCTATAATTAAATCATATATTCTGATTTAACTCCCTTAGATGGGAGTTACACAATCTAAAACAATAATATGAGGCTATAAAGAAGGATAATGAATCCTTGAAAAATGGTAAGATTAGCTACGAGGATTCGTTAACTACTCAGTAACAAAGACACACAAATAAAAATCTTAAACAACAAATTCAAGGATTTCCTTCTAAAAAGTGAAAAGAAATCGATATAGTAACTAAATTTGTCAAGGAAGAAGTATTGCACACATCTGAAATGGTCTTTCACAGGCTGAAGAAAGATCTTATTCTAGGAATTTGGAACGCAAATCTGAGACTAAAATTAGGACCCTACATAAAGCTGTTTTTAAAGATGAAATTTCCAATATTTCCTCTAATTTTTTCTTCAAATAATGTATAGGAAAAGATGATGATGACGAGTATATCAACAACTCTCCTGATAATGAAGAAAAATTAAATCAATATAATAAATAAAATGATACCACTCTCAATGCTATTACTGATGTTATTCCTCAAAACAAAGAAAAAATATCAATAAAAATGGGCCCAACCCAACAATTAAGGATAATTAATATTTCTACATTCTCAACAATCTCAACTATTTTGTATAAATTTTATCGGATGGCTGTAATTATAACAACTCCTGGTTTTTGTTGTTTAGCGTCAACTTGACTATATACCATGTTTACTTAAGTTTTATATCATCGATGTTTTTTCATATATGTTTTATTAGCTCATTATTATCATATAGATATTTAGCTTGTCCTCAAATTATTATTATGATTTCTCTTTTAACTAACTTGTATCGAATCAATTATTACTTCTCTTTGATCCTTTTTATGTTTTATTTTTTATTATTGACATAGAGTCTCGATGTTTACGTCTCCTTGATTGGTTATATTATATATTTTAATATAACAAGCCTTGCTTACATTCATGTTCACTAATTAACATATCACGACCATTTGCATGGCTACATTATTATCTTGTTGATGAGCTTGGTTTACAACCATATTTGTTATTGACATACATTCTGAACGTTTATGGCCTCTTTCATGACCTATTTGCATTCATTAGTAACGGTCTTGTCTAATAGCCATATTCGATATCAATGATTACTTTCTTATCTTATTACTAATATTTTAAATAACTTTACACCTTTAAAAATTTTAATTAACTTTTTAACTTATATTTACTAACTTTCATTTTTTAATCAACATATGTTAAATAATGTGTTCCTCATATATATATATATATATATATATATATATAAGCACTAAAACAATTCCACAAGTTACATATGTATCTTCATAATTACTAACTATATTTTCCTTTTAACTCTAATCTTTAATTATCATTCATAAAATAGTCAATCCATATATAATATAATTTTTATCATTTTTTTAAAATTTTACTCATATCATATTTTAATCCTTATCTTAATTTTTTACTTTATATTTTCTTCATACTTACTAGTTTTTTCACTTTTGCTAAAATTCATATTTATAATATATACGAGCCACTAAAATGAATATTATTTAGAAAAAAAATTGTATTAATAACTGTCTTTTGTGGTGTCTCACTAAAAAACCTCCACGCCACCATCGTGAGAGAACAGTACACTAGGCTGATTTTACTGGAGTTTTATAAAAATTTTAATGTTAGGTGATCCAAAGATGTTCTAATACATTATCATCCATATCTAAAAGTCTATAAGCTCCACAATGTCCTTTTGAAATAACTTTGAATGATTTGTCCAATTTTGGTGTTAATTTTCCAGCATTTGTTTTGCCTCTTGAATTTTGTTTAAAACTATCTCCCTCTTTTAAACTCCTCAATTTCATCTTTGGGTCAAATATTCATGAGCCCCCTATAATGTTCAGTCCATACCCACCCATTGTTTTTCTTTTCTTCTTCCAAATCAACATCAATTTGATTTTTTTTACATTTACATCTGACAAAAAAAAACAAATTCTATGATAGAGAACTTACACCACTACTTCCATACCATAAACTAAAGAAAATATAGTTTTTTGTAGTTGCTATTGGAGTTGTCATATACGCCCATAAAACCTTTTTGCAAAAAGTTGGGTTACGTTTGTTTTTTCTAATTCAAGTTTTCTTTTATACACTAATTATAATTTTGTTAGTGACATCATTTTCACCATTAGTATGGGGGTAATACGGGGTATAAAAATGCTATTCCAAACTATAGTTTCTACAAAACAACGTGACTAAATCATTTCAAACTGTGAACCACTATATGCCATTAAAATTTAAGGTAATCCTTACCTACACATAATATTACAATTCAAAAACTTATGAAATGCTCGTACTCTAGTCCTTTCTAACGGTTTAACCTTAAGCTATTTAATAAAATAATCTACCGTCATAATTAAAAACTATATTTTTCCAATCAGCATGGGTAAAAGATCAACCAAATAAATTCCCCACTTATCATAAGAAATGGTGATAAAACTAATATCATATGATTACTCGGTGATGACTCCTAATTGAAAGTATTTGACAAAGATCACAACTCTGTTCTATATCCTTAGCATTCATCACTAGACGAGGCCAATGATATCATGCTAATAAAAAAATATATAATCAAACACTCATATCTATAATACGCTCCATTCACCCCTTCATCTAAATTCCTCAAAATAAGCAATGCATCGTCCTTACCTAAATATCTTAATAAAGGTCTCGGTGTACTTTTTCTATAATGAACCTCATAAATAAATAAATTTTTATTATTTTTATTCTCAAAGCCCGAGCTAAAGATTTATCTTATGGAATTCTTGGCACAAATATTCATTTTTGCTTATCATCAAAACCTCCACATTTTAAACTATACTCGATAAAACAGATGTTATTTTGTGATTATCATATGACCGTCTTTTAGGAAATTATATTTGGCCAAAACGTCTCCTCGACATTCAATGAACGAGTTACTTGTGCAAATATCACACTTCCAAAACATTCCTTTAATAGTCTTTTGTTTTATATCAAGTACCTTTTGGCTTAAGTTATCACCAACTCATAAATTATTTTAACATTGTTTTGCACCATATATACGAGCTAGTTTCCTACCCGATAAAATAACATCGTATGCTTCATTATTTGTTACTTTAAATTCAAATTTAATTGTTTGCTTAATTTCTTTACCACAATTAATTTGCAAAATGATATCAGCGCATTCTCTTTTATCTGAATGATTTGTCTACTCGAATAAGTAACTCACATATTGTTTACATACCTCTTTTTAATTTTTCCTCAAAAATATTTTCCTCTTGAACTTTTATTAATGACATCTGTGATTGTTTGTGCGTTAATAGCTGTAAAAGGTTCAAAATGAATCTCACATTCCCCCAACTTATAGACCAACGCGTAGACGACCTGAAATATCTGGTTTTTGTAAAACATTTATAAGGATAAAAGATGTACGAACTACACTAATATGACTTTGAAAATTGAATCTTCCTTGCTGACACCATCAATCCCAATGCAAGTTTTTCGAAATCTAAATACCTTCTCCCTACATCTATCCAACTTTCACTAACATAGTAAGTTTAATTTTGAATCCGATCATCTTCATGTACCAAAATAATATTCACAACTATATTTGACACCGATAAATAAAGATATAAAAGTTCTTCTTATACTCGTGTAGTCAAAATCTCAGTGGAAGTCAAATATTTCTCCCGCTAATTAAAATATTTAACACATTCATCATTCAACTCAAACCTTTCTTCCCATACCCATTAAGAATTTCAAAGAACGGATGACTCTTATCAGATAATTTTGAAATAGAACGAGATTAATCAGCTAATTGGCCCATAAACTTTTGAATATTTTTGAGAGGTTTGGGTGAATCCATATTTAAAACTATCTTTAATTGTTCAGGATCATACTCAATAACGTTTTTACTTATTACAAATCCCAAAACATTTACAACCCATATAGAAAATGAACACTTGAGAGAATTTAACTTCAAATTATATTTTTGTAAATTATAAAAGTTTCTTATGCAACTATAAGATTATCCTCATTATTTCTCTGTATGATCAGATCATTGATATACGCCTCCTTATTATTTAATAATTGGTTTTCAAATACATGATTCACATGTCTTTCATATGGTGATCAAACCTTTTTTAACCCAAGAAAAATTAATTGAAAACAATATAAACCCCTCTTAGACTTGAATGATGTATACTCTTCATCTTTGGTATGCTTGACTTAATTATAACCTGAATATGCATCCATAAATGACAAAAAAATATGACCTAATGTAGAGCCCAACAATTGATCAATATGAGGCAAACAGAAGGATCATTTGAACAAACTTTGTTAAGATATTTAAAATCCATGCATATCTTCTATTGGCCATTTTTTATTTTTACTAGTATTGGGGTTGCCACCCAGGTCGGATATTTAGATTCTCTTATACGACCCACTTTTAACAATCTCTTGTTTAACAATTTTCTCAGACTTCTCGGGAAAAAATAACCTTCTTTTTTTATGAATCAATCTTAACATCCTATTAATAGTCAGGTCATAAATGATTACTAATATACTTACCCTTGTCACATCTTCAAGTCCCAAGCAAAAATATCCATATTTATATTCAAAACATTTACAAATTTTTCTTTGAATTTCAAGCTTAAACGATCTTCAATCTTTATTAACGTTTCTTCACTCATTTCAACATCCACTATGTCGCCAAATGATGGTTGTTTCTTGCATATGATCCAACGTACTCTGTAATTGCTATCAAATAATTTGCTCGTATTTCCATTAGAGGTGTATATTGCTTTATTGGATGTTGATAATCGAACGTACTCTGTAATTGCTATCAAATAATTTTTTTAGATTAAGGGACACTCCATGACAATCTCTAATAACTCTTTGACTATCTCTAACAACTCTACCTAATTTTTAACAAAATATTTAATACATTAGTGATATGATGAAGCAACTTATTCCATACTTTGTAACCATGAACGGCCTAAAATTGCTTTATATGACCTTAGGAAATCCACTATCATGAAAAAAGTATTCACAATTTTTAGTTTCAACACCGACTATTACAAGAAATTCCACTTCTCCCAAAAATATAGTTTACCTCCCAACAAAACTCATTAAATGCCTCTTAGTTTTTTCATATGGAGATATCCCAAGAATTTTCTCATAACTAATTTTATAAAAAACGTTATCCTAAGTCTTTTACCAATCACAACCCTCATAATTATTACTCTAGTGATTATAGAGTAACCAACAAAGCATCTTTATGTGGAGTTACTAACCCTCCTAAGTCGTCATCATTAAAAATAAATAATAGTTTTGGGAGTTTATTCATATGCAAGGATGATTCATCAACCAAGTGAACTTTTAAATCATGTTTATATCTCTTTCTAGAATGGTTTCAAATTCCAGCTAAAGTATCTTCTCCAAAAATAGTACACACCTCTTTTTATTAGCTTGATTCTTTTTCAAATCATTACTTTCCTCGTTTTATTTTGATTTACCTAGTCATTTACTTTAACAAACTTTATTAAATCCCCATTGTCAATTGATATTTGAATATCATCTCTTGATTGAAAATAATCATGCGTTGTATGACCACGATCATTGTAGTAAGCGTAAAAATATATCTTAAATCTCTTATTATATAGAGAAAACATCGTTTTGGAGGCTTTTAATTCACGTTATCATTGGTTTTGTTGTAGCTTGTTCCAACCCCTCATGTTAATGGTGTAAAAATAGTATTAGAATTATGATAATATAAAAACCTAGCTCGATTTGGTTTCATCTTTCCAACTTTGTCACTTCTCATATCATATACTCTCATCCTATCAACTACTCCACCCATTTGTGTTTGAACTTTACTCGAGGTCACCCTACCTCGCCTTGTAGTTTCAAATTTTATAAACATCTTTAATCTTCTCAACAAGTCTATTATATTTTCTACTATAAAGTTTATCAAGTCATCTAACAATTAACATATAGAGGAAGACTTTTATTAAACGGGTCCAAAATAACTCTTTTATGACATCTTTCCAAGCTATTCCTTCCCGCTCAACGTGGTGCTCTAGATCCTAGTCCTATCCCATGTATCCATTATGTATATGTCAAAATTTGTAGATAATTTCCTCTCTAAAATGTCTTGAGACAATGGTTATTATGCTTAAGTGTACAACACTAATATTCTCCTTTTTAATTCTCTTGATGAATCTCAAACATCATTTTTTCATCATCTTTTTCATTTGTAACAACTTCATTACTAGAATGCTCATTTTTCAATTAGTTTTACTTCATTTTATTTATTTTGACCTTATTTCTCATTCAAACAAAAGTTCACTAGATTATATCGTCAGTCATTAATTTTTCAGTTATAATTGTAATATTCGTTGCATTTGAAAAAAAATATTTATGCTCTTTGCCACAATTCATTCAATTATGATCCTAAAATATTTAAAGCAATAGATACTTGAGTATTTATTGATCTCCTTTAATGCTTACTCCGTCGTATACTGGTTGCAGTTATGTTATTTGGATATGGTGACGTATACACCACCTCGGTAAAATACGGAACTACCTCGGTAGGCCCCAATCGAGTTGCTTTGGTTTTGACGCTCATTTGGTACTACTTAAGGACATATGTATTAAAGTGTAGGACCCTTTTAGTTTTTAGGCTCGAGACCCTCTCGGTCTCGTGTCGCATTTAGGTCGTGGTTGTACTATTTGGGTGTTTTTTGCATCCTTATATTGCCTAATAATATCAACCTCATCAAGGCTCCCTCTGGTCCATTGAGCAACGTGGAAAGAAATAGAAAATGTACTGAATGAAGTATATTTAGTAGGCAAGATAAGTGTGATGATTCAAGTTCAATTAGAATAAGGTGTCATTGTGTAAAAACAAGTGGAAGTGAGATGCAATTGGATATCATGCATTATGTGACATGTGTCATGATCAGGCGATGCTCCAACATGACGACTCTGACACAAAAGTAACATGTGATAATTAATGGGTGTATTGCTTTGATTCCTAAAAGGCGTGTATCTATAATTAATCTTTAATTATTATGGTAAATCTCATGATACGTGGATTGTTTGCCAAATTTAAACTTAGACAAAGTAAGAGAGTTTTCATAGCTTATCAGTTGTGTGGTATTCGTTGCTTTTATAAAGTAAATATTGTCTAGTGTTTGTAGAAGCCAGAATCTCGTCATCACCGTCGCCGTCGATCGCGTCATTAACAGGTATGTTTGAAACCTAACTTTTTAATACTCAAGACCTTGTAAAGTACTAGACGGGTCGGTGTTAGGTTTCACCGTGGACTATCTAGGTAGCTCTTTCTTAATAGATCTATTACCTTAAATACCTTCCAACTGGTCGTTCTGTACGATGTAGGCTGAGTTGGATATTACCATGTTGCTAAGCGTTGTTGGAACCTTACAATCACTCGACGATCCTGATGGCTTCTTAAAAAAGGGTACAGAGAAGAAGAAAAAATAACCTCTTCGGCGATGCTACATATGGTGAATTTAAACGTCTATTTTTTAGAGTACTTTTCTCGTGCGACACGCAAGTATGTGTATTTAACTGAAGATGACCAACGCAAATTTTAGGTTATGTATAGTATTCCTAATGTCGTCATTGATGAGTTCAGAGATTTTGGTCACCATACCTAAGCAAATTCACTTATTCGATCATGGGCAATTCAGACCATATCACACCACTAAATATGAGAACAAGACAAATGTATTAACTATTGACTAAGCTGTTTGCTAATCAACTTAAAACTAATGGGTCTTTAAATTCAACCAGGTTTTATGACCCGACCCAATAAGCCTATGGGTCAGTAATTAAGGTATAAATACCCCAACCACTCTCATTAATGAGGGTGATCAAAATTCAATACAAGTATACAGCTTAATTATCTCTCTACCCTCCACGCTAAACACAAAACACCACACAATTATTAAAAGACTCTCTAAACATTTAACCAATCTACCCCCAGCCCATAATAAACCAAACCAAATTGGCGACCACAATGGGAGGTGACGGTGCCTGAATTTTACATTCAAAACCAGTAAGGAAAATAGTTCGGATGGATCTGAATGGGCTAAAGACTCCACCTCCTGAGGTGGAAGGTGCAAAAGAAAATAAAGAATACACTATTGAGGAACGAGACCAGCTGAGGGGTGGAATTGAAAGCGTTAAGATCCATAAAACAAGCATAGAAAAGTATCAAAAAGAAATCTGGAGCGAAACTACTTCACCATACTGAAAATCCTGGGGACAATGAGCCATCCCTAAAGACTCATCTCAGTTCAAAGAAGACACACCGGTCTAAGCCTGTTGAAAGTTCTGGATCTGAATCCTATAGCAGCTCTTCAAATAAGGCAGAGCTTGAAGAATCTTTATCCTCAAGAAGTAATGAGGGGAAATCCAATAAAAAAGATAAAGTTAACTAAAAATTACTCAAGAAAGAGGGACCGACATTGTAGGCTCAAAATGCACAGGGCAAATGATCATCCCACAAATATGTTGATTAATTGCTAATTGATCCCTTTGCCTTTCAGTCTGAACCAGGTATCTTTGCAACTCCTAATGAGGATAGTGTTTTTAGTCGCAATAAAAACTGGAGGCAGTCACCTTTGTCTGCAAAAATACTATCCAGAAACCTTCCTAAAAGGTTTGATAGCTTTAAAATGGAGAAATACGATGGAAGTCGGGATCTGGACAACCACCTGGAGAAATTCAAGAAATTCATGATGAATTTTGATGATGATGATGATAAGCTCATGTGCAAAGATTTCTCCCAAAATTTTACAGGGAGTGCTCTTAAATGGTATAACAACTTGCCTCAGGGATGTATTAGAAACTTTGATACATTTTCGGTTGCCTTACGGAGGCAACTTGTTGGGAGTAAAAAATTGAACGGTAATTGGGATACCATTATTCATTGTGCACATGAACCAAATGAGTCTTTGAAAGACTACATAAGTCATTTTGTCAATACAAAGAACGGATTAGCAGACTGCTTTGAGCACGTGGCAATTTCTATTCTTAGACAGGGATTAAATCCTAGGAACTTAGCTGATTCTGTGACCCGGAAGAAGGCTATGACTTGGGGTGGCCTGTTAAACCAAATAGGAAAGAATATTAACGTGGAAGAGACAGAAAACAAGGGTGCACTGTCAAGTAAGGTCCACAACCACAACCGCTTCTCCAGCCAATAACCAATCCGGTTACAAGGCAAATGAGACCGGATAAGGATCTAACCGGTCCAAGAGAACTCAATCCAACCAGAACCAGACCCAGAGCCAACAATCCAGATGTAAGAGGGGTAATTAGGTCCAGCCTGAATGGTTCTCTGAATTGAGATAAAATGTAGCTACAATCCATTATAAAAACAAGGATGAAGTACACTTTTGAAAGTCGGCGGCATTGCAGTCCCCCAGAGAAAACCGGAACAGTTGTTTTTGCCAATATCACAATGATATAGGTCATAACACTCAGGACTGCATAGCATTGAAACAAGAAGTCCAAATACTTATTAAGAGGGGAAACTTGAGGGCATACGTTAAAAGACGAAGTGGAAACAGACCCGACAATGCTCCTCGGACGGGTCCTTCGAACAATCCTGGAACGTCTGCTCAAAAGGGTGCAATGGTGATCCTTGATAGGTTCGATATAGATTCTGAGTATCTAGATCCATATCCAACTTAAAATAAAGTATGAGTGATAACAGAAAAAACTAAGACAGTATCAGAACTTATCAGCTTCTTTGAATCATTAAGTATCTTTGTAGGAGATATTGTAACTGCACCTACCCCTTCATTAAGGAATAGGCATGTCCATGATTTGACTACCCAGCTAGAAGGTGGAATATCTTCCCATCAATGTCAGTCCCCATTCCCATTCATAGTCTTTGATGAAGATGACTTGAGGAATATTGCTGGGCCTCATGAGGATGCGGTGGTTATAGGAGCTTTTATAAGGGGAAATGATATACTCCGAATTATGATTGATACGGGAAGTTCAGAAAACATCCTATTTTTAAGCTCCTACAAACAAATAAGGAATCCAACTGTTATTCAACGTTCGAACAAAAGTATTGTGGAATTCACGCGGAGTTTTGTGGATGTAATTGGGGAGTTTGAAGAAGAAGTGTTGTTAGGCAATGTGCCTTTTTAAAAAGATGGTAAGAGTACTATTTGTTGTGGTAGATTGCCCCACATCGTACAACGCACTTTTTGGGAGGTCTTGGCTTTCCAGAATACATGTTGTGGCCTCTACAGTCCATCAGTGTTTGAAGTATGCAGTTCAGGGCCAAGTAGGCATTGTCCGAAGTAGTCTGAAGATAGCCCGGGAGTGTTATGCAACAACTCTTGCTCCTAAGACATCGGGGGCAGTACAGATCAATAAATATTAGCAGTTATTAGAGCCTTCTATAGAGGAAGGTGAGATTGATGACCCTAGAGAGGCTCCCAGTGTCATAATACATATTGAAGAAGTTGAAACTCATTCTCTTTCAGAGGGTAATAATGCCAAGATCGGTTCCAAGTTGGCACCATAATTTAAAAAAAATTATTTTCTTTTTTGTTGAACAATCAACATGTGTTTGCATGGTGCAATAGTAATGTAACTGGAGTACAAGCAAATGTTATTTCAAATAATTTGTCTATCCGGAGTGATGTTACACCTGTTGTACAAAAAAGAGCTTTTTCCAAGGAAAAATAATTGTAATAGTTCAAGAGGTTGATCGGCTGACTAAGATAGGACACATTAAAGAGTCCCAATATCCTTTATGGACTTCCAATCTGGTGTTAGTCAAGAAAAAGAACGACAAATGGCGTATGTGTATTAATTTCAATGACCTCAACAGGGCTTGCCCAAAGGATCTTTATCATGTCCCCCGGATAGATCAGTTAGTAGATTATATATCCAGATACAAGTAGATCTGAAGGATCAAGATTACACCACTTTTATCACAGATAGAGGTCTCCACTGTTACATAATAAGTGAGAAAAATTATGGGGCTACTTATCAGAGGCTGGTGAACAAAACATTTGCTAATCAGATCGACAGAAACATGGAAGTGTACATAGATGACATGATGGTTAAAAGATTGGAGGAAGATTTACACATAACTGATCTCCAAGAAACGTTTTCTAACTTAGATTGTGAATTTGAATTTAAATCTAGAAAAATGTGTGTTTGGGGTCTAATCTGGGAAACTTCTGGGATACATAATAAGTGAGAAAGGAAAACAGCATGATCTCGATCAGCTTCATGCTTTATTGGAAATGGATCCCCCTCGAAATGTTAAAGAATTTTAAAGGCTCACCGGAAGGTTGGCTGCTTTGAATAGATTTATTTCAAGGTCATTAGACAAGTGTGCTCATTTTTTCCAAATATTGAAAAATGATAGAGACTTCAATTAGTCCCCACAGTGTGACCGAGCCTTTATTGAAATAAATGAACATTTATCTTCACCCAAGACTATTTTCAAACCCATTCAAGGATAAAAGCTTTATGTATACCTGGCTGTATCAGAATGTGCCATAAGTGTTGTCCTAGTGAGGGAAGTGGAAAATTACCCTCGTTTGGTATACTACATCGGTAAGAGTTTACTGGATGCTGAATGAAGATATTTGAGGTTGGAGAAGTTGGCATTGGCTTTAGTAATTACATCAAGAAAAATGAGGCCATATTTTCAAGCTCATTCGATTATAGTATGAACGTCTTTCCCGCTGAAAAATACTCTTCAGAATGCAGATGTATCAAGAATAATGACCAAGTGGTCAGTGGAATTGGGTGATTATGATATTGACTTTGCCCCTCGAACAAAAATTAAAGCTCAATCAGTGGCTGACTTCTTGGTAGAATTTCACGCTAACAGATCTTCTGGACAGGATTCAGAAAATAATTTCAAGAAAGAATGGGTGGTTCGAACGGATGGTAGATCAAGCACTATGGTTTGTGGAGCTGGAATTTGCTTAACCTCTCCATATGGTGATAAAATGTATCAAGTTATATGCTTTGGATTCAGGGACTCTAACAATGAATTTGAATATCCGGCAGTTATAATCGGTCTTAAGTTAGCTCTCCTCTGTAGAGCTAAGAGAGTCCGGTTAATGATTGACTCTCATTTACTCATCCACCATGCTCAAGGACAATCTGAAGCTAATAATTGGTTAAGTACTTGCTCATCTTGAAAGAAGTGGCAGCAAATTTCAAAAGTAATCGCTATGAGCATATTCCTAGATCAGAGAATACATTGGCAGACTCTCTAGCAACAATAGCATATTCCGAATCCTACCCTTAAATGTTCGTAAAACAATGTCCATTCATACAGTTAGATCAAAATAAAGAAGATGAAGAAAATATGAGTATACTTGTGATCGAACCTAAAGACTGGAGGTACACAATCCTTCAATATATTTCCGATGGAACATTGCCTTCGGATAAAGGTGTGGCAAAAAAGATTAGATACAAGGCTTGTGGTTTTTTTTATAATACAAGAAGTTCTTTACAAAACATCTTTCAGCAAGCCCCTCCTATGCTGTTTGGGAGATAAAGAATCCAAAGTTGTTTTATCCGAACTGCATGATGGAGAGGGCTCATCAAATTGTGGATACAGGGTATCGACCCGGAGAGTCTTGTTAGCTGGATATTATTGGCCAACCATAATGGCAGATGCTAAGGAGATGGTGAAGAAATGTGATCCATGTCAAAGGTATGGGAATGAAATTCATGTGCCAACAGTACCTATGGAATCTATATCTGAGCCAATACTTTTTTCTAGATGGGGGATGGATTTAGTTGGACCTCTTCCCATGGCATCCAGGGGATGCAGAATATTATAGTCGACATTCACTATTTATCTAAATGGATAGAGGCAACTCTCTTTCCTGGAACTGCATCGAAAATTATTATCAAGTTCATCATTTCCAATATATGTTGTAGATTTAGATTTTCTCACAAAATTACTACAGACAATGGGCCACAGTTTGATAACAAAGACATTGAAGCCTTTTATAGCTCTAGAGGCATTCAACATTGTTTTTCCTCTCCTTTTCACCCCCAAGCAAATGGTCAAGTTGAGGTTGCAAATAGAATCATCTTGTCCGGATTAAAGAAAAATTTGGAGGGAGCTGCGGGAAAATGGCCAAGTTATTTACAAGAAGTATTATGAGCCTACCGAACTACTCCTCGGGCTGCCACACAAGAATCTCCTTTTGCTTTGGTATATGGGATTGGTGGAATTACTCTCATAAATGCTACTTTACCATCACATATGGTCCAAAACTACTCAGAACGGACTAATATTGTAGCAGTTAGGAATCAGTTGGACTTAATAGAGGAAAAAAGGGTCAAAGCACATCTGAGAACAACATATTACCAAGGCTTAATGAGGAGCAGATTTGCTTCTAAGGTCAAAAGAAGATATTTTCAAACAGTGGACAAACTCTTAAGAAAAGTCTTTTTACATACCAAGGAGAGGCATTTCGGTAAATTGGCTCCGAATTGGGAAAACCCTTATGTGGTCTGTAAAAAGATCTAACCAGAACATATAGGCTTGAGACAAAGAGGGGAGAGCTTTAAAACATCCATGGAATGTTGAGCATCTTAGGTTATATCTAGAATGAAGTTTTTCTGTAAATATTTACTTGTTAAATAACGAATGTAAATATTTTGAAGCATACTCTTTCCTACCCTGGTGGCGCGGGGAGGTTTTAAGAAGGTCTCCGACTTTTTTCAATAATACATGATGCTTTCTTCAAAAGTCTGGTGTGATTTTACTTCAATTAAATTCAAGTATAAATTACTTATTCAACACCCCAACTCTCAAGTTTTCTTGAGCAGATCAGATATGCTTAATGTTTGGTCATAAATATTGAATACATATGATTAGAGATATTAAATACTCTCGAGTCAACACTTCTGAAATTCTAGGGGCTACTTAAACATTAGCCATGAAAGATTTAAAAAAAAATATTAAACTTAAGGGAAATTGGATAAATTAAATCTGGTCGGACTCAAACCGGCCAGTAGTACAAAAATGCCTTGGCCATCCAAAGACTTTAGTTTTTCAAAAACAAAAGTTATACAATAAAACCTTAGGGCTTATTCCGTTTGGACTTTTCTTCACCATAATCCTTCTTGGGACTCTTGAGTTCGACACTCGAACTCTCACTCGTTCCTTCTTCATCATCAGTAGAGTCAGCTCCACTAAAATAGTTATGCTTGTCAATATCTGCTAAGGTATGGAATGAGATATCCTCATACTCAACATACTTCCATAAGGGACCAATGGTTCTCTTGGGGAAAGTCTTATGGAATAACAACACCATGTCGGATTTGATCTCATCATCTCTTTTCTCTATAGAATCCACTATCCCGTTGGAATATTTCTCTATACCTGCCACGATATCTTGGTCTTACTGGCGGTCTAAGGCCTCTTTCTCTTTAATATTCTCTTGAATGGTGCTCTTCAACTTGGTATTCACGTCGGATAAAGTTTGGATAGCTCCATCCTTGGTTTTTAACTGCTCATTCAAAGTTGTGAGGTTTTGTGAGGAAGAAGTCTCCATGCTTTGATGAGCACTCAGAAGACTATCTGACAAGGTTTGCTTGTCAGTGGTAAGATAATTGATAATACCAGTTTGATTTTTTACATGCCTCTCCAGATCAACTACTGGTCGGATGTAACCGAAGAGAGCATGACTCAAAGTATCTTGTTCTCCGAATATGGAGTAGGACTTCCAATTGTATGTTACCATGTTGGAGGAGCTGGAGGGATGGTAAGGACCTGCAAAATCCTCTTTCTCTAGATCATTGAAATAAATAATGATGTCTTGAAAGGATTCAAGGTCCACTTTGTCGTTTCCTCCACCATCAATCTATCTGGACTGAAGGTCTGATGGGATTTCCTCTTGAAGGGTAGGGTCAGCAGGAACTGGGGGTGGAATTTCTATTGGGCGAAGGATTATCTCTGCCCTCAGAGTAACCTTCTTCATCTTAGCAGCTTTTTCATCGCTGCTAGCTTTGTGTTTCTTATCTTTTTTAGGAGGCCTTCGTGGGTTCTTTGACCCTCCGGCTTCCTTTACAGTCTCAACCTCTACTGCCTTTAGCAAGGCCACATCAATACCACCTTGGTTCTCCCAACAAGTCCCTTTTATAGCTGTTGGAGCTAAGTCTGTTGCATCATTCTATTTCTTGTTCTTCATTTTGCAGGGGGCTTTGGCCCTGGAAGGCAGATACAGCTTGGCATCTTTAACGTTTTTCCTCTTCAGGATCACATCAGCAGGGGTCAGGATGGTCAGCTCTTCCCATGAAAGGTCTTTTCTGCTTGTGGTATTCCACAGGGAGACCTCACGAAATTACCCGACTTGAAGCAATTATAGAAGGCGTTCCCCCAGTTATCGGAAGCCCACACATTAAGCTTCGTACAAGTTTTTTTCCCTTCTTCCAAGTGGCCTACGGAATTCTTTAGTAGAACTGGGGAGAGATATCAATTAGTCAAAATAGGAAAAAATGCAACTTAAGAAATGAAAAAGAAAAAAGAAAATAACTTACCAGTGCTTTTCCATCTACTGGTCAGGAGGCTGCGGTTCGTGTTAGCCTTGATTTTTCTACCGTTCTCCTAAGTCCCACTGAAAAATAGGAACTGCGTCCTACAAGGCTTTTCGGACTCCAGCCGGCCGTCCACGACTTTGAAATCATTCCCCATATTGTACTAATAGAAGGGGATTTGGTGATTCTTGCACAGGCTTGCTACAGCAGCAAACTACTCCATGGGAAGTGGAATTTTTGATAACCTAGACGCCATGATACAGGCTAAGAGGGTGTACCAAGCGTTGGGACTCACCCATAGTTTTTAATGGCGTGTGGCGCCTCGTGGCGATAAGCAGTCTGAGTATCACGGCGCCGCGGCGAGGGTTGCGGCGTTCGCCTTTCCGTTCATTAAAAATAATATTTATGTATAAATTTTTGAGTATATAAAGGTATAGACTAGTTAAGATAAGATTATAGGCAAGTGAAGATAAATGTAATAATATATTAGGTAAGTATGTAAAAAATAACAAAAACAAAATTGAAAATATAATTACATGCACTCAATAGTTACAGTTAGTTTTTTGAAAATTTATTAGTAGGTAAGATAAAATTCAAGAATTCAAATTTAAGGTTAATAGAGTAGGGTGTGACACTTGATGAATTGTATTTTGCTTTTGGGACGTGCTCTATTTAAATTAATTAAAGATTCAACTCTTATAATTTTGAAAAGTTTAAATAATAATAGGAAATGGTTTGGCAGGTCATTATTTTTTAAATTTAAGTTTATAATAAAAAAACTAGGGAATTGAAAAGATGAGTTACAGAATTTGAAAAGATTTTCAAAAGAGGAAGATATTTGAGGAATCTGTTAGCTTGTTTGGGTCTGATCAATAAGGCGCTGCCTTAAGGGGGCCTTATGACGCCTCGCCACAGTGCTGAGGCGCTGCCGCGGCGAGCGCCTTATCTATCAGGGGGCCTCGCCTTGACATGAGGCGCTGCAGCCTCCTATTTCAGTGCCTCAGGCTGCGGCGCCGCCGCGGCGTCGCCTTTTAAAACTATGGACTCACCTGGTTGGGGCATAATTTGATCAGATGAAAATATCTGACAATTTATGGGTCTAAGGGGAACCGAAGTCCCCAGTTCAGTACTTTGGTGTAAACTACCATCTCATTTAACTTACAATCCATGGGGGTCTCCAGAGTGATTGGAATCCTCACCTGACACTAACATGCTTGAAACAATGGCATACCTTGCCCTCTAAACTCTCCGAAAGAGCGTCTGGATGAGTTATGCGTACCTTGATCTTACCTTTCCGATCTGAGGTAGTATCCCCTGTTTTACCGGACGCCTTAGTCTCGAAAGGGGTTTCCTATATGCTATCTTCCATGTTCCCTTCCATCATTTTGGAAGGTTGTTGGCTGTCTTTGAGAGAAGTTACTCTAGCCCCTTCATTGGCGATTGTACAGGTGGTTGTTCAGAAGGTTGAGCAGTTATTGCTTCTGAGGGCCTGATATCTGGTAAAGGCTGTTGTCCTTAGGATTTGACTTGTCGAACAACCTTTGTTACCTCCAACCCGAAGGGTTCTGAAGATTTTCGTGTGGATTTGGTTTTTTCTTGACGAGTAATCTAGCGAGGAGTTATCTTCTCTGGTGACATTTCTAGTCTCTAAGCCCATCGTGATAAACGATAAGGGTTTTTCCCAAACACTTGAGATAACTTTTTCTTTGAGAATAGGATGTTGATACTCTTGCACTAAAGAACCAGATGGGAGAGGTGAAAGGTTTGTTGTGAATGAAAGCTTTCTGGTTCCAGGGTTTCTTGAAGAAGACGACCCTTGATCGGTATTCTAGTTTGACTGGTTACCTTTCTCGCTTGGAGAAGCGGTAAGACCAGCATCAATACGATGATCTGTCACTACTTTCTTTGCTCTCTCTAATTCAAACAAGTTAAGCCAACGTCCTTCAACTAAGGTGTTTCTGACTATGAACATATATGTCTCAAGAACAATTTGAATATGAACTGAGTTTTCTCTCTAGAAATATTTGAGTGTGGAAGACAATGAAACAGTGGAAAAGTTTATATATAACAGAATAAACAGCAGTTACCAAGGAGAAGATGAATAAAGTTTTTCATAATGATTAAAGGCTGCGCAACGTGTGAAAAATTAAAACCTAGGTAACTTTCTAGACCTAGTGGGTACGACAATCTAGGAGAAAAAACGGTTGGGGAGGTTGAACTGGATATTGACACGTGTCCCACGATTCAATAAAAACTCTTAGAATTCTGAGAAGAGAAATCAATTCTAATAAAATAAGAACATGGTCATTTGTGAAAAGAAACTCTTTAGTTCGAACAACATAAGCATATCGGACATGCTTTGTGTTAGCTTTGTAATTTCTTAGCCCTTCCAAAGATCTTTTATAAGGCCTAAAAAATGACTACTCATGAGTTCGGAGATTTCGGTCACCATACCTAAGCTAATTCATTTATCCGAACATGGGCAATTCGGACCATAGCACACCATTAAATATCCGAACAGGACAAATGTATTAACTATTGACTAAGTTGTTTGCTAATCAACTTAAAACTAATGGGTCTTTCAATTTGACCCGGTTTTATGACCCGACCCAATAAGCCTATGGGTCAATAATTAAGGTATATATACCTCAACCACTCTCATTAATGAGGGTGATCAGAATTTAATACAAGTAGACAGCTTAATTATCTCTCTACCGTACACAATAAACACAAAACACCTCATATTTATTAAAACTCTCTAAATATTTTACCAATCTACCCCCAACCTAAAATAAACCAAACCAGTCATAACACGTGTGACTGTCCCTCGTGAACATTCGTATCAGCCCCAAAATAATGAGATATGCTTGTATAAGATATTATTTGATTATGGGCTTTGCGTACCCTTCCCAACCTTTATTCGTGACTTCTTTAGCTTCGTGAATATATGTCTCAAACAGCTTACTGCTAATGGTAGAGGGTGTTCTTAAGTAAAATATTTATGTCCAAGTTGCTCGATATTCCCGTGTACTTGGCAGACTTCTTGGCTGTAGCAGATGTCTCCAAGTGATCCCGATCTAATTTCTTTTATCTCCAACGGTAGAGATTAAAGAGGTTGGTTGACTTACAAACGTAGATAAAATTTGAAAGCATACGTTAATTTATATCTTCGATAATTAGGAGGATGAATGTGCCGTGAAAAATCTGCAATTGGAGAGGCGTTGGAAGGGCAAGTGTAAGGAGTAAATTTTTTAGATTGTATTGGTAGACGTTTAATCATGTTATGTATTGCTAAAATATGGTATTTCGTTACAGGTGAAAGGAGAAACCAATATATGTGTAAAAAATGTAAACTTGAGGGTGCAATTAATCTATTATTGAGCCTATCAGCTGATGCAAACGCGGCGTAGGATTTAGATGCATCTTGGTTATTTACGTATGTGAATTACTTAAGGTCTGGGTTGTGGCATGTGTCTGAGTTAGAGATTACCAAATAAGGTCAGGTGAAGACGAAAGATAGTTGGGAAATTATGACTGTTGAACGGCTGCGAGCATTAATGAAACAACGCTTGAGAGATGCGACTGCTATTGACTCCTCCAAGTCCAACAAGGCATTCATTGCATGGAAAAACCGCCTGACATAGGTTTTTACTGATGCCCCCTTCTTTGGTATAGACTCATGATGGGATTGCTCTCATATCTGGAGTCCTTGTTTCCTACGAATGTGTCTTTGAACTCACTCCAGCGTCCTGTAGAATCATGTATAGATCCTTTCACTAAACCACTAAACCAGTCCATTGCATTACCTTTAAGAGTCATAGAGATGGCCTGAAAAATCATAGCGTCATGTGGATTGAAGGCCATCATCATATTCTTAAATTGTTCCAAATATCTCTAAGGATCTCTCGTGCCGTGGTAGTCTTCCATGCGAAATAGGTCGAAATTGTGAGGGAGATCATCCTCAAGGATTTTTTACATAAAGGGAGATTCTTTAAGAACTTATACAACTATTTTAGGGCGGAACTGGTCGTATTGCAAGGTTTTACTTTCTCTGGCTCATTTAAGGGGCTAAGTGCCTTGCCTTGCGGTGTGGTTCATGTTCTTGGGGAAATTTATTTCCACTAGTTTTGCTTTTCTCTTCACTGAGCTCGTCTCATTTTGGAGGACATGCCATCTCGGTTAGCTCAGCTGACTTCTTCCATGGAGTGCTTCTTTTCGCGGTTGCCGTCCCTCACTTTAGCGATCAATGCGTGAAGGGCGTCATTCATCTCTTCAAGTGTTGTTTGGGTTTCTTAGTCTTTGGTTTCTTGCAATTGGTTATATTTTTGGTGCTCCAATCAATGGTATCCGGAAGTGGTCATCGGGTTTCTTGTATTAAAAATGGGTTGTATATTATTTGATACGTTGTTTGCGCCAATTGGAGCAAATTTCTGCTCGACTCCGGTTGGCTGCTGACATCCCTCTGCTAGTGCTCTAACTACGGTTACATTTAGGCATTCTTGTCGGGTTGCATCATGGTGTGGAGCACGGGATTGGCCACCATCTTGGTCTCGATCAGACAATTGATTTCCCACCGAAGATTTTGTTCTGAATTTTCCCTTTCAGACTCAGATCTAGTTACAACCATTAGTTTAAATAAGTAGTAATTTTATTTCACTAAGAATAAAATATGTGTTTTACATTTTTGTAAACCTATTTATATAAATTTCTCCTTTAATGCTTACTTTGTCGTATATTGGCAGTAGTTACGCTATTTGGACATCATGACATATACATCACCTCAGGAAAATACAGAACCACCTCGGTAGGTCTCGATCGAGTCGTTTCGGTTTTGACATTAGGTTGGCGCTGCTTAAGGATGGTTATATTAAGGTGTAGGACCCCTTCGGTCTTTAGGCTCAGGACCCCATCGGTCTCATGCTGCAAATAGGTCACGATTGTACTACTTGGGTGTTATTTTTTATAAAGAACCTCGGTTTAATGCGAGGTATTTTCGGTAACACGAGGCTATACTAAACATTTGAATGTCCATGTTGTTCAGTCTTTTGATTTGTGTCCCTATCTTTAAAAGGGTTACACAAAACATCATCACCTCTTTGCAGTGTAGTATATGAAACGGGGTCGTACAAAGCATCTCGACTTCTGACTTGAGAAAACGACAAAGTCACATTTAATACGGGGTCATCCGCAACGCCACGTCCAGTGATTTTGCCACACCACCAAATTTGAGTAAACGCGGGTCACATGTAACGCCATAACCCCTTACTTGTCCAAACAGCCAAGTCTCCTTTGATATAGATTGCTACCACCGTTCGTATTGATGAGGGTATAATATCTGGATAGAGATAGAGCACCCCATTGGAGACCTCATCTTTAACGGGCTCGGTCAGCAGCAACACCCCCTTCAGCAGCTCATCTTCAAGAGGCTTAGCTAGCAACAGCACCCCCTCAACACATCATATTCAAGGGGCTCGGTCAGCAACTACACCTCCTTCAACACCTCATCTTCATAGGCTCGGTCAGTAGTAGCACCCTTTTTAGCACCTTATCTTCCGGAGGCTCGATCAGCAGTAGCACCCTCTTTAGCAGCTCATCTTCAAAGGGCTCAGCTAGTAACAGCATCACCTCAACACATCATCTTCAATGGGATCGGTCAACAGTTGACCCCCTTCAACACCTTATCTTCAGAGGGCTCCCAGTCAGCAACAACATCCTTTTCAACACCTCACCTTCACGAGGCTCGGTCATCAGCAACACCCCATTCAGTAGCTCATCTTCAAGGGATTCGGCTAGCAGCAGCATTCCTTTTAGCACTTTATCTTCTGGAGGCTTAGTCAGCAGCAACACACCCTCGATACCTCATCTTCAAGGGGCTCGGTCGGTATCAACACCCCCTTAGTACCTCATATTCAGGGGGCTTGGTCAGCATCAACACCCTCTCAGCACTTTATCCTCAAGGGGCTCGGTCAGCAACAATAACCCTTTCAAAATCTCATCTTTATCATCTCATCTTTATAAATTATATTTATGATGAGTAATGAGTTACTAAAAAATGTTAGTACCTATTTATTATATGAAATATGTAACGAATATATAATTAATAGCGTTAAATAAATAGTCCTCATGACTAATATAAATAAGAAATAGTTTGGGTGTAAAAGAGAGAAGAGATACAACAATATTAGTATTACATTTCCTTTTATGTTCTTTCTTTTTCCATTATAAATAAATTAGTCTTATTATCTCTTTACAAAAAAATGGTGTTTGATTGAGGTTTTACCATGTACCACTGACTAGGCCAAATGGCCAAATCTAAGTAAACACAGGGTCACGCAAAGTATCACGACCCATGACATAAACAAACGACATAGTTACATTTAATAATGGATTATGTGCAACATCGCAATCCTGGCTTGGCTAAACGACCAAATCTATAGTAGCACGAGGTCGCGTGAAGCATCGCGACCTATTATATCTCTAAAAAAACAAAACGTATTTAATATGGAGTCATGCAAAGCATCACATTCCTTGACTTCGGTAAAAAAAAGGTGTGTTGAATACGAAAATGCTCGAAACATCACGACTCCTCACTTGGAGAAACAACCAAGTCTTTTTTTAATATGGGGTCGCATTGCTCCACACAACCTCTGACTTTTCCAAACGGTCAATTTTCAGTTAAAACGAGGACATACGAAGCATCACGACCCTTGACTTGGCCAAAGAGAAACGTTTCGTCAATTACTATGTCGCACTACTGTGCGCGTCTCTTGGCTTGACCATTTGGCTCCAGTTTATTAAGGGATTCACTAACTTACACGACCATTGAATTGGCCAAAAGGCCATGTGCAAGACAAAGCAATATCACTCTAACATACGTGACCCCTAACTTGCACAATTGGCCAAGTCCAGCATATTAATAGCTTATGCCAATGCATGGGACCTTGATTTAAGTGAGTGGAAAAAATCGAGATAGATCGAGGTCGCAGTGATGTGTGTGACCCCTAACTTTGGTAATTTGAAAAGTTCACCTTAGCAACAAGTTTCCCTTACTTTTCCAAATGTACAGGTTCAACAGAACATATGGTCACTATCTTGCCTACGTAACTAAATATGATTATCCGGTTAAGCTTATTTCACACGTAATCATGCACGAAATCGAGAGCCTCATGCGTGTTTTATCCCTCTTCACACCATTCAAATTACATTAAACATATCGCTAAAAGTATGGAGACCACGCCTAACACAATACAAAAATTGCGTTGGAAATTGTATAGATAAAGCACCTTGCATTGTATAAATGTACAACAAAAATATGTACCATACTCTAATAAACCGGCAAAAAGCTCATAAAAAGGATGACCTAATAGGGAGACGGTTACATAGGACACCGCCAAATTGAGGCCACTTTATAAAAATTAATAGGATCATTCTCAAGTTATGTGAACATTAAAGTGAATGGTAAAAAAATTATATCAATTGTAATCTTTCATATGAAATAAATATAAGTGTTCATGAGAAAAATTGTGAAGTTCTTATCCTATTTGTTTCCTCAATATTTTTTTCATTTTATATTCTAAGTTCAGTTAGTTAAATGAATTTTTACCTCATCATTAGTTCCATTGTCGGGAATGAGTTCAACTACGATAATAGTACATACCTTTTCTATTCTACCTCTCACGACGAATTTAAGGTGAGGAAATATGTCAGTCACCGTAAAAAAAATACCAACACTCCAGCTGAATTCTTCGAGAGAGATGTCTTTGGGATATGAGGTTGAGTTCCTTACTGAGGTAGGGATCTTTCAGCAAGAGGGGGCAGCAATGACACTTTACAATAATAAGGCAGATGATGTGAGCTTCATCTGCTCTGATAATAATGAGGAAGATGTTAGTCCTGCCGTCTTGACCAACCGAGAGGATTAACGACTTAGCCAAATAAGTGATAGACCTGGTGTAGGTAGTGAAGAGCATTGTTTCTCCTAAGGAGGAAACCGATAAGGAAGAGTAAATCCAGACCATACCCATAATGACCAAGCCGAAGAGGTGCATGGTGGCCAACACACCACAACCGACTATCACGAGTTCGGTTCAGACCCTTTCCACCAATCTGAGGTCAACCTAAGGAGGAGAAACTTAAGGCAACATAATCAACATTGTAAAATAGAGAAAACCCATAGGTCTATTGGGCAAGGTTGAAGTATGGTCACTAGAGGGTCCCGGTATGAGAATGAAAAAACTCAGTGAGAGCTCATACACGATACATTAAGAGAAAGAATCCATCCCGAAGGGCTACACTATAATTCAGGGGTGATTGGTCAGTAAAACTTGATGTATTGGTGGCCATACCAACCTTTTTTAGCATCAAATAAATATGGAACACCCCTTCACTAAGGAAACTCATCGAGAAAACATCAGTCGGGTTGGACATAATAAAGTTGTAATACTTTAACGAGACCTCTGATCCCCAGTAACATATGTTATACTTGCGGAAACTTATAAAGTATATTCAGTGCAAAAATATAGTAGTATGTCGTTTGTTTCTACTTAGCCTTCAAGATGATGCATTGGTGTGGTTCTACCAAATTCTGCAAGGCTCGGTTGATACGTTCCCTTAGTTGGCAAGATTTTCATGGAATGATTTCTTTGAAAATGAAATGAATAGAGGGGAGAGATATATGTGGGCTATAGGGAAAATAAATAAGATAGGGTCTCTTAGAGATTGTCAAGGTATATAAACTTTAGCGCCAACTTTAGGGCTCGTCAGACTCATCTTTAAACTGTTGTCCTATTGTAAATTCATTAATAAAATTGGACGTCTTCTGGACCTTGATTGCGGTATGCAGCTCGTACTTAATATCATAATCGCCTAGTTTCAGTAACCAATGCATGAGTCGTCCAATTTTTTTTAGCTTATATAGCATGCTCTTCAACATAGATGAGGTACAAAGGGTAATAGTATGCCTCTGGAAATACGGTCGCATCTTGCACACTGCCACCACGAGGTCAAGGGCCAGTTTATTATGGTTGAGATATCTGGTTTCTCTATTAAAAAGGATCTTATTAACATAATATATCCGTTTATGTACCCTCACCATCTCTTGGACCAAAATATCACTCACAAGAAATTCACAAACAGAAATATAGAGATGAAGTGATTCACCTGGGGTTGGGGCGGAGAAGATTTCCAATGAAGCCAGGTAGTTCTTTAATGCTTTGAACGCTTTGTTGCACTTATCATTCTATAAAAAAAAATTGAGCACCTCAAAACACTTTGAAGAATGGGTGGGTTTTTCCGAGGCTCGGGAAACAAAGTGCAACATAGCCGATAACCACTCGGTCAGGACGTTTACCTTCTTGATATTCCTTAGAAGCTCCATTTATAAAAAGGCCTTAAACTGATCTCGGTCGGCCTTACTTCTGTTCTTTTTTACGACATAACCTTTAAATTTATCGCTCTACATTCTAAAATAACACTTCAACGGGTTAGCTTGAGGTTGAATTGTTGGAAGGTTGAAAATATGTTGGTGAGAACCTTAAGCGGGCGGTTTTCTGTGTTACTCTTGACTAACATGTCATCAATATAGGCCTCTCTGTTGTTACCCATTTGTGTTTCCAAAATTTGGTTGACTAGGATTTGGTATGTGAATCCTGTTTTTTTAACTCGAGTGACATAACAGTATAGAAGTAGAGACCTATCTCGTCTGAAATTGTGTGTGGTCTTCGTCCTTGGGGTGCATTCTGATTTAGTTGTAGCCCGAGTAAGCATCTATATGTGATAGGAGTTTTCAATTCGATGATGAGTCTACGAGTTGATCAATGTGGGGGAGCATGAAGGCATCATTGGAGCAGGTTTGATTCAGGTTTTGAAATCGATCCACATCCTCCATTGACCCCCCCCCCCCTCCTTTTTTCACCAGGCCGAGGTTCGCTATCCATAGTGGATATTTCTTATTCTTAATGTGTCTTATGAGAATGAGCTTATCAACCTCTTTCAAAATGGCCTCAGATTTCTCGAGAGAGAAAGTTCGTCGCTTTTACCAGACCGTTCGCGTTCGTCTATCAACATCAAGCTCGTGGCATATAACTGACGAGTACTCCCGATAAATCACCAATACTACAAAAAAAATACATAATATGTTGCAATAAATTAAGTAAAGAACTTTTTTTAAAATGGGGTCGACTTAATTGCCAATGCAAACTTGTTTGCCCTCAACTAGGGCTTCTCTGATTTCATCCATGTTAACACTGACGGTTGATTCATTCTCAAGAGGGTCATCCACCACGTATAACTATGGGTTGGTGACCTATTGTTGATCCCCCTTATTTCTGGTTAGTTGTTATCTCCATAGTTATTTCATTCTTGTCGTCAACTGAATTATCCCAATTATTCCAACTAAGTTACGGATAAAGTACTTCATGCACTAGCGGAACGTAAAAAGTGTTTCCTCCATTCGGGGTAACAACAGTCGCCCTATGATGGCATGGTAAAGGCTCGGAGCGTCAAATATTATGCACATGGTCTTCAATTCTTTCTTCGTATTGTCATGCTCGATAGTAACAATCAACTAGGTGTAGCCCATGCATTGTGATGACTTTCCCTTGTATCCTACCCGTTTCCGATGGGTCAATTTGTACAGGGGTACCATGAGCATCTTATCATAACTTACCTTAAATATTATGTTTTTCGATCTGCCTCTACGAGAACCTGCGTAACTATTACATATCGAATATCCAAATTTATCGTTAAAGAATTCTCATGCGGTGTGACGACCCCGCGCAGGTTGTCATCATTGAAGGTTAGGTCTGTGACCGTATCCTGCTAGTTATGATAGGATGATCCATTCACGACCGGCACATCAAGATCCTTCTTATGCCGAAGCTCCCTCCGTCGGAGATAGTAAATAGCCATTGATGGCCTCCCTTGTCTAGCCTCTTGTTTTGCCATTGGACGTTGGAACCATCTGGTTGAATTTCTACCTTCTTGTCATCTTGTCGTTCATCCCATATACGCTTGATGAACTGGACCAGCTCCCCACTGTCAATGAGACGCTGGATTTCTTCTTTAACAAACGAACACCCATCAGTCGGGTGGCTGTGATCGTTGTGGTAAGAGCATAAGTGTCGATCAGATCTTTTGTACTCAGGGGTCCGCATATTGCGAGAAGGCTCAAACCTGGCCCAACCCTTGGTGAGATTGTAGATTACAGATATTGTCTCTGTTAAGGGTGTAAAAGTTCGTGTCGGATTATCATAACAGGGTACCATCAGTCTGCTTGCGAAGCCCCTCACGTTCTCGTGAAGTTTTGTGTCTTTGATTCACCTTTGGTCTGACGACGACGTATTGGACTCTTAGTGCTTACCTTTTGGGGAATATGATAAGTCCCCCTCTTTCTGTCGTCCACAATGATGAACTGATTTGCACGAGAGTTCCCTTATTTTTTATCTATAATTTGGACCAGGTTGGCATATAACTCTTCGTTGGGGGCGAGCCTATTCTTCAGAGATGTCGTAGCTACCGACTATTCCAGATTGGGAAGGACGTTCATAGCATGGAAGAACCTTTTCATGTAGCTCCTGAGCGATTCCCTTTTTCTTTGTTAAAGATTCATGATATAGTTGCCTTCATTTTTAGGTTCTCTGTTACCCACGAACCTATCTTCGAAGGCACTTCACAAACCTTAAAAAGTCAAGAATCAACCTTTTCGGCAACCCATTAAACTAGTCCATAACGTTACCTTTGAGATTCATGAAGAGCGCGCTGTAGAAAATGGCATCGATGGGGTTGAACTTTATCATCATGTTCCAAAATTGTTCCAAGTGGGGTTCCAGGTCTCCTGTCCTGTTATAAGATTCCATTCGAAATGGGTCGGATTTGCATAGGATCTTTGCCTCCAAGATATTTTCCACGAAAAGGGATTCCTTGAGGACGTAGGAGGCGGTCTTGGGGAGGACTTGGTCATATTGATGTTATTTTCCTTAGATCGCTTGACCGCTTCCCCTTCCGTGCTGTTGCTCCGTTGGTGGGCTTTCCACCGCTTATTTTTTCTATTAATTTTTCCCTCCACCTCTTCGGGTTGCTTGGGGATTCCTTTAATTCCTCTTTCTTCATTTCTAAATTGATTCCAAAAGATGGATAGTAGAAGGGGTTACCGGGATACCTTGATTCGCAACGGAGTTGATCTAGGCGATCATGACGTCTTCACCAGTGGGAGCGGTGTTACGGTCGGTATTAGTATAGGTCTCCTCTAATTAGAAATCCATTTATCGCGATGATTGGACGGTTGAGAGGACCAAACTTCAAGGTGGTTTCAGTAGGCAAGGTGCATGTTGGGTCAATACCAAATATCGGATCGCCAACGGGAGGGTTCTCCTCCAGATCCTTCCAACTATTACAAATCGTGTCATCGCATGAAACGTTCTCACAGAAGGCGTCAAATTTGTTAGGAAAATACTCACAAATGACTCCAAAATGATAACTTTATTAATCGGGAAAGAAAAGATACAATTACTATGTGAGTAACCATATTTATACATTTCAAGATGAGCTTTCTCTCTTCTTAATTAATAATTAATCGTCTCATTGATAGTGGGTAAGTGGACTTTGAACTTGAACTGGAATGAAGTCCATAACGTCCAAATACGTCCGTTAAGTTAAAAAGTCTGTAACAAATGCACATTAATCGGTTGTGCGAAGAAAATATATGTAATGATATCATTTTTATCTTTATTGGATCTATCTCATCCATAATGATTTACCCTTTTGAATTATCCAAACATATATTGCAAATGCGATCAACTAGCTTTCTCTAACATCCGGTATTTTATAGAACGTTATGTACAATGCGCTTGTACCGCGTATTTTCAACCTTCATTTTTTCACTCCATTCAAATTCCTTTTGGGTGAGCTCCCATGAAGATAAAATAGTGTATTAATTAAAAAAAAATTGAAACTTGCCACGTGTACGAATGACCTTATAAGATTTTTGTAATTCCATGATTGTGCAACCAGCATAAAACTTCGAAGATCCATTACATTGAACTAACCAAATTTCCATTTAGTTTGAAAGAACCTCCAAACTTTTCTGATCTCGTCGACTCTTTCTTAAGATTAATTTGCTCAACAACTCTTTTATACCATCGAAATGTCTAGCATTTAAACAATATTTGAAGATTGCTTTTCGTATCATCGCGACAACCTAATATAATAACCAACCCATTTTCTATACTTTTATTCTTAATCCATTCGACTAATGCTCTTGCATATCATATACAATGCGCATGTACCACTCGACCATAAATACATAATAGACAGCATGACATAAACAATAGTATAGATGACAATAGTATAGATGTACATCGAAGGTATACGTTAATGCCTGTGTATCGAGGTTTACACCTACGGTACCGGTAGAATCACATGTATCACTAAAAGTACAATTTATAAAAGTTTATAATCTATTTCCATAGTTTGACTTGGATATTTTCATTCATTTATTTTCAAATTGAAAATGTCTTTTTAACTTAAAATTTTAGGTTAATTTTTAAAAAATTGGAAATAATTTCTTGTTTAAAAATTAAAATTCCAAAATTAAGTGTTTTTATGTTATAGGATAGGTTCAATAATTTTTAAGTTGAGAATACAAATGTAATAAAAATAAGTTAAACAGATATTTTTAAGCTTGGTCAAAGGGAATAAAAAGTGACCCTCGCATTCGTATGCACACTCTTCAAAAATCAGTATGTATATCAATCAGGGAGGTCCAAGAGACGGTCATCAAAACATAGTAAAAACAAAAGCTATCAAGGCTCACAAAACCAAATCACAAAAATCAAATTACGATCTGAACAAAAAGGATGTGTTATCTTCTGCTCTGGGTTTTCTGTAGAAGACTATAGTTGTGTCCAAAGACTTGCTATCCGAGGATTTTGGTTTCAATGAACATATAAAAGTGTTTTTAGCTACATTTTCCTGCTCAGAATGTCTGTGTGAGAGGGAAAGAGATATAGGGAGACAAGACAAGAATCATAATGTTTCTCCAGATGATAACTATATGTTCGATTCACCAACACTAAATAATTACCACAAAATCACACACAAAATAATCTATTCATTTCAAAATATACATTATAACTGCACCAAAGTGGAATTCTTATCAGCGAACTGAACACGAATCAAAGTGATTGTAAATCTAAATCTTTACATTTGGATAAAAGAATGACAAGGGTCTCCCTTTCGGCCACCCTCCGTCAAGGCTAAAAACATATGAACATTGATTTACATTTTGAATTTGGATTCAAATTTAGATGTCATCGGGTGGAGAATACTTTCTCCACTCGAAAAACAAGAAAGTAAAAAGGCAGAACTGAAAAAAAGAGACCGGATAGTAAAAGGAGCAGCATCGCCTGCAATGATATGTACGGGCTGAGAAAGAAAACAGCTGCCACACAAGCACTGTGCCAAACTTTAAGCTGGGCAAATGCTCCTTCCTATAAATAGAATTCAGAAACCGTTCAAGGTTAGAATATTTCAGCAGTAGTTTATGGTAGTTTTGATAGAATCACTATACCGTGTCTTGCTTGAAGAGTAACCCAAGAAGAGCACTGAGTTGTGTATTTAAAACTCCGTTACCGATTCCTAATAAAGCTGCCATCACAAGCGGGTATATGACACCCAGTACTCCAGTAGTTATCCTGTTGACCATTTAAATTGTGTGATGAGTTTGATTTGCAATATATATAATCTTGTTTAGGCAAATTTGTACTATAGTGGAAGATTGTTCTGCCTTTTCATAGAATGAAACAAAAGTACTGGTTTTGATAGTCCGCTAACTATAAAGGCTAGTCATCTCCGGAAAGGACTAACCATGTTTTGATTTTAATACCTTAAGGGACTAATTTGAATAAGTCGGTGGATTAATAGTGCTACATTTGGTAAACCGAGGACCACTACTATAACGTCTTAAAGTCGGACCTAAATTGTCGAACAAGACTAACCACCATTTAAAATCAAGAACATACCTCTGTCGCAGTAGAAGCCATATGAATACAATAGCATGAGCAGAAGCTCCACCAGAAACAATAAATGTGATTGATGGAAGACCAGAGGTAAGACGACCAGCACTAATCGAACACTGCACAAGTTAAAATAATAAATCAGTGTCGGGTAACTTTCGCTGATGCACTAAAATTTGACAAGCATATCTAATAAATTGAAACACGCCGGATAATATTGACATTCTTTGCAATATGATCAAGAAAGAACTACAGAAGCTTGATAAAAAAATTCATGGGCAGTTTGTTAGAAACGAGCGATTTCTACTTACTATTGCATCAAACAGCCCATACACCACCATTGAACCAGTAACGCCAGACACGCCGATTGCTGGTTTTACGATATCCTTTGTAAATTCAGCCCTGAAAGAATGGAATAGGTATCACTATATACGAAAATATATACCACAAAAAAGAATACTTAGAATTCACAAGAGATGCTAAAAATAGTCTGGTTTTTTTTGTATAGTAAAATAGAGCTGGTTTTTTTGTATAGTACCAAACAAATGCTGCTTGCAATCCCGAATATGCAATGAGTGGGACGATAAGAAGCATCCTGGTGTCAAGCAAAGGATTGACTATTGACTTCATAACGGAATTAAAAGAAGTATAAAAAGTAACAGACGAACTGATAGCTCCTTTGTTTTTCTCGGAATCCACTTTGCGTAAAAAACACATGAGTACGGTACCTAAGGTCATACTACAAAGGAACATTGTGAACAACAAAGTAGTACCATTTGTACTTCCCTCCTGCACTCAAGAGAAAAATTAACAGCAACTAAATTCATGTCCGAGAAGTAACAAAAGAGAATCAAATTTACGGTGTTTGGAATACCAGTACTGGTCAACTACTTGTCCAAAATTTGGAAGGCCGTCTACAGTTGAGTTCATATATAAATTTACCTTTCACTGTTTCAAATTTCTTAATAAAATCTCATACCAAGTTGCAAGTTCGACCTCAAAAATGCTAGTATCGATTAAATATATACCATTTATTCGAAAATCACTGATAGATTTGAGTATCATTCCTTAAAGAATACAAGGAGGACAGATGATGAAGGATTTTTTGAGGACAGACATAACATACCTTTCCATCTCTCAGCACCGCAAGGGAGACAAGATTCCCAACGACCTGAAGACTTTAAGTCAGTTAATGAACAGGACAAGCATCACTTTCAAATTGGACAATATATTTGGTACCTGGTGAAAAGCATAGACTGCCCAAAATTCCCCATTGAAGACACCAATCACCGATGCTTCGTGTAAGTTGTGATCTTTGGCATGACTGCGCGCAATTGAAGTGAGGTATGTCCCTTGTCCGACCCATGTTATTGCAGATGCAAAACCAAGGTACAAAGAGGCTGGTATCATTGTGGACCTATACATACGTGTAAGTAATACTATAAAACAAGGAGGCGGATGATAGTAACCAACTATTAACAACTTCGGCTCATCAGCCATGCTAATACACATAAGCATATAAGTCTTCTGTCCTGTTTTATAATTCATAAAGATTACTAAAAGTAAATCATGTAATAACCATTTACCCAACAAGCAAGTAATCTTTCCATTTTTCAAGCCAAATAACTCCATAAAAAAAAATACAAGACTGTGGCCAAAGACTAATCCAACAGAAGAGTTGTAATTTTTTTAGGTAGCTTAAGCAGATTACCAAGATGGCTTCAAATTAGCAGCAACGAACAGCCAATAACCAGTAGTTCCTAAGACAAGAGCATTCTTCGAACCAATGACCCGAACAATCAAAGATGCTACTGTAGAGAAAATCGTGAAAGAGGAGTACAATATCCCAAGAGAAATCGTACCCAATTCCTGACACAATAAAAAACGAACTTCAAAATTATTCTCATGAAAGTAATTTAATGAATTTCTAGCCAGTAACATCATAAGTCTACCCCCAAGAAACCCGTACTTCTGTTCTATTAATCTTAAGATTGTTTTACAGGAATTAAACAAAAAAAAATTCACCTTGTTGATGGTGGTCTCAAGATTCTGAGCAGCTCCATAAGCAAGGAAGATTAACAAGAACGCAAAACTCAAGATATGAACATCTCTTGTGTAGTTCTTGATGGGCTTTCTTTTCAAATTAGTAGCTATGATGAGTAGTGCCTCTTCGTCTCCCGAATTCATAGCTACGACAAAGATGGGGTTGGTAAGATCTGAAAATAGCTGGGTTTAGATTCAAACCAGAGAGAAACACGAAATATCTGACTTCTATATTCTTGTGAAAAGACAGCGCCCCTGTCTAGTTGCCAAAGAGTGGGAGAGAAGCGTAATCATATATTCATATATGCAAAAGGAGACAAGAATCTCACATCACATATACCATTTCAAGACTTTTTCGTATGAAGTCAAAAACAAAATAAAACTCTCCTTTCGTTCGATCTTACCTGCGTTTCTTTAGAGGTATTACACCATGTAATGTAGGAAATCCATATTTACTTCCATATAACATCACAAGTATCAGTAATATTATCTACGACTCCAAAATACTACTTGTAACTTTTATTTAACACCAGCTGTTTTTTTTAAGAAAAGTACTAGTAAATATTCGCTCAAAATCTAATTACCGACAGTATTATTTAGTACTTCGAGTTAAAAATTGGATAAAATTACCCGCAACTATATATACTCATTTTTCATTTCAAATCCATTTTTCATTTCAAACCCATTTTTTTTCCTTTTCCATCACCCTAAACAAACCCAAACACGTCTAATTTTAAAACCACCAGAAACCTTTCGACTTTGTGATACTCTCTCCAACCAGAAACCCCTACAGCTTCTCTCTGAAATCAGTCTTCGTTCGCACCTTCAACGGAATTGGCTGGTCACCGTCTTTTACTCCGTCCAACGAGTAACGACCTCTTGTTCGACAACTTGTCGTCTATTCGTCTCCGGCCGGTGAATACTACAGTGTTTAGAAGTAACCAGGTAAGCATTATCGTGGAAAGTTTACTTTATTTTGATGACTTCGAACCACTATTTTCTGTTATTTCACGATCGACGTTGCTTTTTATACCAGAATGAAGTATTTAGTGATGATAGTTGGTCAGTTTCTAGGTTTATCGTCGAACGCAAGGTAGAAGTTTGGTTGCATGTAATGTTAATACTTTCCTGTGAACTATGATGTATGTTAGATGTGCATTAGGTAGTTGATTGTTGATTTTTGTGTTGTTTCGATATTTCCTAGATCCCTGCAACGTGCATGTAAAAAATAGATCAGTTCGCAGCCTGTATGTGTGCGTTGTAGTACAGTTCGCATCTTCATCACCTAGGATGCAAACAATTTGCAGCTCCATACCTGTTTATATTTTATACCAATTCGCAGCTTGATTGAATGTGTATGCCATACATTTTGCAGCTTGTCATGCGAATCGTATTACTAACTGATTTGTGTTTGTGCATGAAGTATGACAACAAAATCAAGTTATTACAGGTCAGGGTTGGTGAGCCTTCTGAAGCTTCTGAAAGAGAACCGTATTACCCGTGCCCACATTGAAGCTGCAAGAAACACACCCTTTTACACGCTTTTGAAAACGGCTTTCGACATCCGTAATGAGGCAGAGCTGCCAAAGAAGAAATTCTACTCGCTCATTCAGTATGTTGTCGAGAGGTTCTCTGTTGATGAAGACACCTTCCATATTGGCTCAAAGTTAGTAAAACTAACTACAGATGATGGGAATGTCATATTCGGGGTGAAGCATGGCACAGAGGAAATGTCGTTAACAAAAACCGGAGTATTTCACAACAAATACCCGCCCGACGAGGAGGACGAATCGAGGATGATGAAGAAATACTTTATGGGTAAAATTGCCAGGAAAGTAGGACCGACAAATACTAAAATAATAACGAATGTCATTTTAAAGATACCTGTAAAATCGACTTCATCTTATAAAGCAGGATGCTGTACTTTACTAACATAGCATGTTGTCATTGGTTTTACAGGCAGGTATAGAAAAATCCATAAGCGAAGGGGGGAGCATGAGTTGGAAGACGTTGCAAGGCTGTTAATACTGTTTTTGTGCTCAACCTTATTCTACTCCGTATCTAGAGATATCCTGGGTTGGAGCACGCTTTATTTTGTTGAAGACCTCAGCAAAATAAATAATTACGACTGGTCCAGATCAATATTGTTCAAGCTTTGACAGTCTATTATGAGTTGCTTAGCTATCGAAAAACCCGATAGAGTTGTCGGCTGCGTCGCCCTTCTAATTGTAAGATTGATCTATTCAGTATAAAAATTAGTTATGTACAGAGCTTCTTGATGATAAAACTTGTCCCCATGCAGCCCTTCGTCATGGAGCACACAACAGTCGGCCGAGAGGTAGCGAAGCCGACCTCAATATCAAGGTTTTTCAAATGGTTGGGATTAGAGTGCCAAGCAACAACTGTGGCGCTGCTTATTAGAATACCCAACCTGAAAGATGATCAGGTATGAGCTTTATATAGGTATTGAATTGGGGTTGCAAACAGTTCGCAGCATCTCATGCGTTTTGTTTGATGTTATATTAGAACAATGTATCAAACATTTCGCAGCCTGGACTGTGTTCGGTCTGGCACTATGTATAATTAAGGTGTGGAACAATTCGCAGCCTATTGTTTACACACAATTCGCATGCTAACCTGCGAGTTGTTTGCAACTCTAAAATGATAGACTTTCACACATTTCGCAGCATATAATGCAAACTGTTTGTAAAAAAACAATCAGTCTGTCTACACCCTGATACTTTCATGTGCCTCTGTTGGTAGATTTTCGAAGGTCCACTACGTCTTACTGAGGCTAAAAGCGAAGCTTTCGGAGGAACAGTAGATAGTGGAGATGCAGATGTTGAATTTATTTCACCGGAAGAAAGACCAAAGAAGAGGAAGAAAAGCACAGCCCCAAAACCAAGGTGACGAGCATCACAGCCCAGACCCCAACAACCAAGACTCCCCCAGCCAAATATTCCACTACCAAGACTCCCCAGACAGAAAATCCACCACCACCAATCGGCACATCCCAGCAGGAGCCCGACGACGAGGGCACAACTAGTATGAGTGAAACAATCGGTAATTTTGTCCTCAAACGCAGAGCGAGTACTCCAAAGAAGTCTGCAACTGTTGGTGAATCAAAACGTTTGAGGACGTACACCGCAAGAACAAGTACAAGAGAAAGATAGAAAAACAGGCCAAAGAAGTAAGTATGAAATTGAGTCTTACATAATCGCTATAATTAGCATTGAATATGTTTATAAAACGTCTGATATTATTTTTTCAGATGGAAGAATTGAAATGGAAGATAGCGGAGCTTGAAGCAAAACAACTCCGCAATGCTATCTCTCAGCCAATTTGTGAGATTGGAAGGCCAGAAGTTCAGAAGGTACCAGCATTTCTAGATAGAGCAGCGTCCACTGAATTGCAGGCATCTGTGCCTGATGCTGATGTGCCTGATGCTGATGGAGTACTGCCGGAAGAGAGGGATGATGATGGGAAACATTCACCCATACCGATACCATCTGGAAGGATGCAAGAAGAGTTGTTGGTCTCCACAGAGACAGACACCACGTAGAGACAGACAGACAAGTCTCCTCCTATATAGGAGGCAGCCACAGTTCTGAGTCCTCCAACTGAGAAAGAAAGACACGAGTCTCTTTCGAATGACCAACAACTCGTACTTCACGTGGCAAATGAGATAGAAGATCGTGAGAAAGAAGTGGCAGACCCAGACATCCTCGAAGATGTAAGTGGATCAAAAGTTCACTAAGATTCAAATATCTTATCTATTGTTGGGATGAAATAGTTTCTATAATAATATTTACTGTTGTCTACATATTCACACAAAGTCAGTGTATGTATTTAAAACAGTCAGCGGGGTTTTCTAGTTGAATACATATTCAAACAATGCATCACATGATATGATGCTATCAAACAAATATCATGACTGTTGTGTAGTCTTGTCCAAACAATTCGCATCATATATTGCAAATTGTGTTATACTCTAGTTGGTTGGTTATTTTACATTTTGCCGCTTACCATGAGAATTGTTTGATATGATCAAACAAATCTCGGGTTATCATGCGAATCATTCGCAACTATGATTATCGTATGCTTAACCCTTCCACCTTCTTATTTTAGAATTTGTATGAAATAGGAGGCCGACAGACAACAACAAAAACAGCAACAACAACAAAAAGTTCAACACCAACAACAATAACAACAACAACAACAGCAAGTTCAACACCAACAATAACACCAACACCAACAATAACAACAGCAACAACAACAACAAGTTCAACAATAACCGCAACAAGAACAACAACAACAACAACGACAACAAGTTCAACAACAATAAAAACAAGAACATCAACAACATCAACAACAACAAAAAATAGCCTTGGCAAAAACAGAAAGGTTAACACAAGAGATAGCGCCAGAAGAGTCAGAACATGTCATCCTTATGAGAAGATGAAACTACTCCTCCATGAAGGACCATCCTTAGAAGACCAAACCAAATATGGAGATGCACCTCAAAGACCAATGGTGGTGTGCGCAAAGTCAAAATTGCTAAGCCAAGGTGAAATTGTAATACCAGTACCAAATCAACTGCAATCTCTAGAGTCAAACAATAACATAGTAGGTTTACCCGATGCTTCTGTTGATGGTATTTACACTCAAATTTCACAGACACTTTTAAATTAAATTGATAATGTATATTAAGATTGTGTAATACAACGGTCTTTAGAGAACATGCCGGAGGATGACTTTAATGATTTATGCCGACACGATCCAGATCCTATATTGAACAAGTCAACGGTATTGGTTGTCGCTGACCGTGTGGTAAGGGCTATTTATAATGATTTCGCATCATATCATGAGAATAGTGTGGATGTATTTCAAGTTTTACAAAACAAATATCAGGGTAGCATGCGAACTGTTCAGTAGAACCTTGATCAGTTCGCATGCTATCCTGATAGATACCCTGAAATGTATTCAACTGGAACCAAACAATCCGCATGTTATCATGCGAAATGTTTGGGGTCGTTAACGTTATAATGACTGACACACTCTTTTGATTTTTGTTATTTAATAAGCTCGAGTCAAGTAAAGAGACAGATGAGCCTAATTTTAATCTACTGACACCAACACAGCCTCTAGTGGTAGAGGAAGAGGAAGAGATAATTATAACAGAACGGGAACCGCCAAAAGTAAAATACAGCGGCTGACCAAAGAAAACAAAAGTAACTGACTGTATCAATGTCGGAGAATACCACAAAATACAGTTACTTAAAGCCTACAAGCATGACACCCCTGATCCAGTAGTATGGAATTTACCATCGTCCAAATTTTCATACGGAATTAGAGTGCAAGTGAGTGATGTGATGGCGCTACCTTTGGAACTGGAGCTGGACGTAAAGGTATCCAATTGTCAACCAATTCTATTTTTAATATTTCAAACATGTCTTGTATATTTAACATAAATAAACAACTTCTTTCATAGGTTGTGGACGCTTGGATTCAAAAGATGCTTGTAGAAGTAAATTTAGCTAAGGTAAATTTCAAAGTTTCAAAAAATGTTCTCATTGTAATGTACTCTCACTTGGATGCAACATCAAATGGAATCAGGCTGGGAAGTAACTAATTTGGTCGACATAGTTTTTAGCAAAGCGCCTGAAAACCCCAACATCATCATCATTCCAATATGCACCGAGACGAAGGACCAGATAAACCATTGGACGTTGCTCGTCATTGATGTCGACGGCATATCGGTAACAAACTACAACCCACTGCTGCCTAAACTCAAAGCGATAGACAACATCACAAGGACACCTATCAAGCTGGTAATATTCCCAACTATTCAATTACTTTTAAACATATTTTAATTATGCATGATCAAGATATGCTGCGAACTGTGACCAAATCAGTCGTAATTCGCAGTGTATCCATAAATAGAATTCGCAACCTAGGATGCGAAATGTCCTAGATGATGAACATTTTACAAAATAGGCTGCAAAATGTTTGCAAACAAAATGGATTGGATACCAAACAATTCGCAACCTAGGCTGTGAATTGTTTGACATCTATATGTTGGTTTGGTTGTCAAACAATTCGCAATGTACGATGCAAATTGTTTGACAACCACAATTTAAGTTTTTGTGCTGATTCCTAACACTAAATATTATAATCAGATCAACTATTTACTGGAAAAAGGATTCCTACCTTCTTCAAAGACAGGGTGGAAGGTGAAAAATGAAATAAAAATTCCACAACAAAAACGTGGTACCCTGGACTGTGGTATTTTTGTCTACAAATACGCTAGAGATATTATCGAGCATGGATATGTGCAGACAAAATACGATGAAGATATGGTTGCTAGCTTCAGAGCAGAAATGTTTGATTTTTTCTTAAACGACGGAGACATCTGCAAGTACTGGTGATTTTATTTAAGACATTATGGTTTTTTGGTGTACATACTATCATTGTAATTTTTTGGTGTACATACATTCACAGAATTTTTTGATGTACATAGAATTTTTTAAATTTCAGAAATGTGCAATTCCCAGATATATGTAGGACATATTTCTTATCAAACAGTTAGCATGCTAACCTGATATACAAGGGTTAGTTAGTATTCGAACAAATCCCACAAATCTCTGGTATATATTAAAAAAAGGATCCTCACCAAACATTCCGCATCCTAACCTGATGGATGCTTAATTATCAATAAACAGTTCGCATCAACTCATGGTATACCACATTAACAAACTACAGGCTGCGAAATTATCACTAAACAGTTCGCATCAACTCCTGGTATAAAATAAATAATTCAAAATCTATCGTTCAAGAATACGAACAGGCTATGACGTATGCCTTGGTAAACGTTAACTGCATTGAGCACGCAAAAAACAATCTAATCACCAGAGGTCTAGAGCCCATTAATTGCTGATTGGACATGGAGGCTATGTAATGATTAATATAGCCACACCACCTCATAAGCTCAGACTCCCTCCATCCCTATAAATAACACTAGTAACCAGAGGCTAATTTTAAAACAAACTCTATTTTTTTTTAAACAGCTCTTGTTCTCTTCAAATTCCAACAATCATGTCATTTTCCACCACCACAACCACCATCACATACTCTGCTTCGGTTGGTTCTCTGGGTGACTCCTAGTCATCCTTAACCACCAACTAGAGCGATGACTTGATCATGCCCGCAGCACCACCAGATAGCCCAGTCTCTGTCCTTGATTTAAGGATAGAGGACTACTTCTCTGTTGACTCTCAACCAGTGGAAGTGATTCCAATGGTTGCTGCTGAACCTCAGCCAACAGAGGTTCCACCTCAGACGGCAGAGGTTCCAAACAACAAAATGAAGAGGGACGACGAAATCGGTCCATCAAGGACCAAATTTTTATACATGATGAACATAGATAACGAAGAGGAAGAGGAAAATGAAAAGGCTAATGATCAGCACGAATAGGAGAAAGATGGTGAAGAATCCTCTACTGATGACTGATAGAGTTGATTTTTTTTAATGCAACTAACAAACTCTAATAGGTTGTAGTGATTTGTTTGAAAATTTGTTAGTGCATGAAAACTGTAATCCTCTTTTTGGAATCCATTTTTTGTACAAAATTTTAATCCTATAAACAATTCGCATCCCATTACCACTTGCAAACAATTCGCATCGTAACCTGAGATATTAATTGTTTATCAATATTACTGATTTACACACAATTCGCATGCAAACTTGAGTATCATAGTGCTTTGTATTTTCATTCAATTCGCAGCATATCATGCGATTTTTAACCAACTGAAAGTCTTTCTATTTGTATGAAACCACGATTCGCAGCTTAGCATGTAATATGTAGGCAAAATATCAGGACTTCTGGTTGTTCTTAATTCGCATCATATCATGCGATATACAAGCAACCAGAAGTTTTGATATTTGTTTCGGTCATAATTCACAGCATAGCATGCGATCCGTAGTTAATTAAAAAGTCCATGTGTTTGTTTGAAAACATAATTCACAACATATCATGCGTTTTGTGATATTTTGTTTGAAAATGCAATACTTTATAGTTGAAGTCAATTCGCAGCATATCATGCGAATCGTAAGCAAATAAGAGTCTAGATATTTGTTTGAAAAACCATTACGTTTGAGCTCAACACAATTCGCAGCATAAATACTGATAGTTGTTTGATATGATTTTACTAACGATCCACATCCTAGTGAAATTTCACACAACTCGCATGGAAACCTGATAGATGTTTGCAACAAGATATCAAAGATATTGTACACAATTCGCAATACTTGATGCGAATTTCATGTAACTCAAAACACTTAGCATGTTTTTATTGTAATAAACAAAAAACAAAAAAATGTGTAGATGAACAAACAACTGTAAAAAAATTGTGCTTAAACTGTGCTTAAAGTGGAACATCACAAGTCCTCCTGTTATGGTCTGATTTCGAATAACGTCCACACCTCAACTGCTTGGTTGAGATTTCTCCTCTAGATGAGATTAGCTTTTTCTTAGGCCTTCTAGAGCGTCTCTTAACTTTTAGAGACAGAATTTCAACAAACGAAGGATCGTTAGCGCTGGACCCTTCCCCGAAATTCGTTATAGCTGGTATGCTAAAAGAGTAACTTTCCCTGTAATTCTTAACTGTAAAGAAGGGCTCTATTACAGTAAAGGGATCTTGGTCAATATAATGTATTGCGGCTAAAACGTGAGGACATCAAAAACACTTTTTTTGCCATGATCCGCAAGAACATTTGAAATCCAACAGATTAACAATAGCCACATGATTTGAAAAGACTTCGAACATGGCAGAAGACGACTTACTAACTACCCAAGTTCGGCACATGTCAACATTCTGCTTTAGCTTCTTCTCATACTCGGGGACCAAATTAGTACTCCAGCTTAGACCCTCTTCCTATCTTCGTGAAACTTGAGTCATAAGAAAGACTCTAATCCAGTCAATAAACTCAACAATCGGTAAGCCGCAATATTTTTTGATCTGATTGTTAAACGATTCTGCTGCAGTAGAAGCCATAAAGCCATATCGTTTCCCTTTTACGTAAACCTGCGCATACTTTTCCGGGGGTAAATTAGCAAGAAAATCACTTATTCTGTCACCACCTTCACATAGAAAAACTGTTAGTATATCTTTAAAAAGCTCTCGACTGGGAGCATAAGCAAGACGATGGAAGAAACTCAACATCCTTTTTTTATAGTCTCTGTTAGTATGTTTTAGTTTTGCTTTCAAATTCTGCATGAGATGGAAATAACAGTACGCGTGATAGTAGTTTGGATACAAGACAGAAACAGCATTAACGATACCAGAATGACAGTCTGAGATAAATGTGATTTGGCGATCCAACAAATTTGGTTTCAAACACCCCAAAAACCACATCCAATTGTCCCAATCTTCAATGCTAACTATACCAAGAGCAACAGGGAATAATCCTGGAAAAAGGCAGCTCAAATGAATAATACAACAGCACTCAAACGTTTAAAAATGTAAACAATTTGTATGATATCCTGAGAGTTGTTTTCAAAATATACGTTGTGAACTCTGTACAATCATAAGCTGGGAATTGTTCACAGTTTTATGGTTCATCGACTAATTCGCATCCTCTCTTGCGAAGTGTCATCAAATAAAATAAAACTGCTTAATTCGCAGCCTATAATGCGAATTATTCTCAAATATCAGGATTCCATGACAATGGTGTGCAACTATAGGATGCGAAATGTTGCACAAAATTTTAAACAAAACATCATAAACATTCAGATTAAATAGTTAAATGTAACTAACCGTTGTTGTCGTCCTTTGCTACGGCAGTAAGCAAAGTACCCTTATATTTGCCATATAAGTGGGTTCCATCGACAAAAAACATTGGACGACATGAATGAAAACCCTGAATGGACGAACCGAATGCTACAAAACAACGCTTGAATCGGCTTCCAGTTGATAACTCCAACTGGCAGTCTGAAGTAATATTGCGGCTTTTTAATCGTTTGAAGTACCCGCTTAGTAAACTAAAAGAAGTTGAACTATCTCCGAAAATTCCCCTCCTTGCCTTCTCCAAAGCATTCCATGACAAACGGTAAGAGATATCAAGACCGTAATTTTGTTTGACAGTCGATTGTATAGTTTTGGCTGTCAACGAATGGCAGGTCCGGAGAGAATCCTGAATTTCCTCTGCAATCAAATCTGATGTCAAATGCCTATGCCGCTTATTCTTTGGGAGAAAACGGGACTGCAAGTATGGTCCGGAACATACTTCTTGATTGTCATCAAGCCGGTGCCGGAATCAATAGATGCATAAAGCCTTCATTTGCATCCGCTTGTGAACTTATTTTCACAATAAGCAGTTATCTTGGTTGTTGTGCTGTGCACGTATTTGAAAGCAAAACCATGATCTAAAGTAAACTTGCACAAAGATAACCTGAGACTTACATCACCTTCTTCAAAAGTTTGACTCACTCCTGTAATAGCACCAGCCCAACCAGCAGTAGCAAGTTGTTTTTTTCTCTGATCAGAATTAACTAAACAATTACTACTCTCCCCGCTAACTAGTTGATCAAGAGATGGTTCTCCCAAACTCAAGCTACGCTCTTTACGCTTTACACCACAATCCTTACCACCAGAACTCTTATCACCATAACGTTTTTCACCAGAACACTTATCACCAGAACCCTTATCGAAGACGTGTTGTTCTATGAGAAAACTAACCTGTTTTAAACGCTCCAAATCAAGATATAACACCAACCCAACAAAATCCTTCTGGTTATTAAAGAAACAATTATTGTGATCCCCGCAGGAGTAGTTAATTAGGTAGTCACCTGTGACAAGCTCCTCCCATGTGTTCTCCACATAGCTTGGATACTTTGAAAGCTTTCAAACTCCGTGAAAGGCACAATTACGGTTTGGTGACCATGTTTAAAAATAAAAACTCGTGATTTGGACATACCTTACCCTGCACCGAACAAGCTATTAGTTATTAATCCCAAAAATGAAGTGCAATTTATATATTACTGCATCAAACAACTCGCATCCTATCTTACAGTTTGTTTTTTAAAACGAACCAAATTAGATTCATGAATGATATTGTTTTTAAAAAATATTGTGAAACCTGTGATGATCACGTACAACGTTTGTCTAATTGCGCATATTGATTTTGACATGCACTGATGTCGCATGATGTAATAGAAAGATGCGATACGAGACATGATGTAAAAGAGAGATGCGAGACCAAATGAGTTTTTTTGTCATTAAGTTATTGCAAAATAAATATATTAGAAATGATCCAAAATAACTGTACTAATCAATGGATCAACCCTTTTTACAATGATTAAATTTCATATTTATAGTAATCTTTATTCGTATGTTATATGGACAGAGACACGTGTATTTTTTGACACATGTCGATTATCTATTACAAAAGATTATTAAAGATTACTATTTTATCCTTTAATCGTCTGGACAATTTAGTAATACATTACATCTTCTTTGAATATTCTAATATCCTTAAGTTATTTACATATTTAGTTGAATATCATTTGGTGTCGATCATTAATTAGTATATACTTTACCAACATTCATCTTGTTATACTGTTTTGGCTTTTTGTCGATCTTGTTATACTGTTTAGCTTTTTGTCGACATCTTTAACTTTGGTTTTTTACTCACATTCCATTCAATATGTTGAAATAAGTTTTTTCGATACTATTACTTTGATGATGGTAACTTCATCTATGTTTACTAAAGGCATATGATAGTCCAGCAGTATATTACATTATCAATCAAGCATGATGATATGGAGAGACAAGAGACAAGATACGATATAATGGAGAGACAGGAAAAAATGTATGATAAAATGGTGAGACAAGAACTAATAGACAATATATGATGAAATTGAGGGATGTGAAACAATGTATGATGTAATGGAGAGATATGAGACATGTACTACTAGAAAGATGTGAGATCAGGATGGAAAGATGCGAGACAATATGAGATACAATAGACAAAACATGATTATATTAAAAGACAAGATATGTGAGATAATCGATGATGAAATTGAGAGATACAAGACATGTGTTACTTGATGATACGAGATGCGAGGCCAACCTAACTGGGTATGTCAATAAAAAAATCAATTTTTTTTTAAAATATATAATTCACGAATCTAGTTTTGTTCATCTTTGAAAAAACACCAACGGTACTTTAGATTTTCTTCGAACTCTAGTTTGAAAGATACAAACTTTTTTAAAAAGAAAATTTTGATATAGAAAATGACAATAGGATTATTTTTGGGGTTGCTTCTTAGTTGAACAATATTTTTTTGGGTACTGAGTGACAATATGAAACTGGACTGGATATGTTTGAGTAACTCGTCCTTTTATAAAATCTACTTTAAGGATAGGTTTGTGTCTGATGTTTCATTATTGAATTTTATAATAAAAAAGTTAGATTTTTCATCTCTTTTTTCTCGATTTATTTTTTATAAAAAAAATAATAAATTTATTCGTTAAATCTTTTATTATGTTTTTTTTTTTACTTTTCATTGCTCATCTGAAAATTTCATAACAATACTAATATTAAAGATTGGTTTTTTCTCGAATCGAACTTTATATAATCGTTAAGGTATGTATTTGAAACCTTATGATATGTTTGGATTTTGTTATGGTTCTTTATATTATTAGATATTTAGGTTTTAGTTTTCTAGAATATTAAAAAATTGATTTTGATATACTTTAAGTTGTTTGATTAATGTTTAGTTAGTTGTAAAGTAGATGGCTGATGTATATAAACGTTTTGGATGTCCTTTTTATTAAATTTAGATTAGAATTGAGGAGTTAGGTTATGGGTTTGAGAATGTCATAGTTAGTTAGCAATTTTTACTATAGTCGAGCGGATTTGTAGATGGTTGTCGCTGGATTATATCGATTCTCGTTTAGACAGTCTTTAGTTTTCTAGCGAACATGATGACGGAAATCGTTAATACGTAGCGAACATAATAATGAATATTGTTAGGTCTTAGTGTATGATTTATATAATTTCGCTAAATCTAGCGAGTATTTAGAAAAAACTTTAGTTTAATCCTATCAAAATTTGACATAAATCTGATTTTTAATACTTCGTGTTATAGTTTGGGTTATGTTTTCATATTTAATTTTGTTGAATTGTTGATAAGATGATTTATATTATTGTTCATATTCTTTTTAGTTCAAAACTAATTTGTTATAACGATTTTTGTAGGATACCTCGTCGTAAATAGGTTGCTGCTAATTCATGATTACAAATGATGTCAATGAGCACTTGATAAATGATATGTTAACTTCTTGTTTAGTGTACAACTGTAAACACATTTCTTATAAAGATGTTTTGGAAGGAATGGAGCTCAAAATCTAACGGGAGAAGCACCGAGAAATATGGCGTCTACCCTTACCCATGCTCATATGTTTCGTGCAATTTTACATCATGTTAAAAATATATACTCGAACATGACCAATAAAAAACTGGCCTGTAGTGATCACATGGGTCGTATCATATCCATGTTGCACTTCATAAAAGTAAAATTTTATTTTGGTAGTAGTTGGCAATGCGATTATTGAGGGAACTGTTGTGCACATATAAGTCACGATAATACCTCTTTAGTTTTTTGTTGGCAATCATATAAAGTGATAAGGCGTGCTGGATCATCTATAAACAACACAGTTATACGGTGCACACTTTTGTGGATACACTTTTGTACATGTGATGACCTAAGTGAGAGATTGTAAGGATATCATAAACTGGAATATTTCATCCATACAGATTTAGAGTATCTAAACTGTTGTAATTATAAGTTCAATTAATTAAATGTAATGAACAATCAATATATTGGACTAACAAACAATTAAGGATCCTCATGAAACATATAGTGCATATACTAGATAAATTTATGCAGATTCACGAGACAAGGTTCCATTCATTTACCCTATAGAAATTGGGTCCAAAGAGGCCAATATGGTGATGATCTTCGGAAGACACGGGAGCGTCGACTTGGAGTAATAATGGACCTTATGGATTAAGTTAGTATAACAAAAAAATTATTTATAACGTACAATTTATTATTTCTACCATAAATTTTAGGTATATTCATAGTTACATGGATATCAATAAATGATTAAGGTATCGTACATATTCTTCCTCATGTCGTTTTCATGTAAGAATAAAATTTCAGCATTTTATTGTCAAAATTCGTTAAATTCCTTTAATCTTCTTTCGGGTGGTTATTCTAAATACAAGTGATAAAATGAAGGAAGATCTATTATCAGATGATCAACAATTTTATTACGGATATATATATATATATATATAGTTTACTTAGCATAAACTGAATACACGATATTTTATATATTTCCTGTTAATGGATCTTTATAAAATACATCACCATCTTTAGTTTGTATAATTTATACAGGATGTTGATTTTGTTATTCATAAACAATTATAACTATTTATTCTTAAATGAGGATTTGAATATTAATTTGTATAATAATTACTCATAAATCAAGTTCAATCTAAAATAATGTAAATTTGATGTCTAGGGGGGCAAGGTTTGGGGCTTCATGGTTATAAAAAATACATCAAGGTAGTTCTAGTTCTATCTTGCCATCCATGCTTGTAACTAGCAACTCGTCCAATTTTATTTTATAGAGATCCAACTCTTGATTGGCAGATTGGTTGGTGTTTTATATCGCTGAAAAGTGTTTTTATTTCTTTCAAATCTTCAAAGGGATCGTCAATTTCTAGTTGTCGTGAAATATGATAAGGCGTTCTAGAAAATCAAGGAATATTTTCCTCCATAAAAGTCTTGTTTAAGTATGTTCGAGTGAAGATTTTTTACGTCTATTTGGCGGTATGATATTATATCATCAGTGTGGTCCTTGTTCATAAATAGGGAAAAGTCACAAACTTGTTTACTATTTTAGTAAATCACTCATTAATACTGAAACCATGTAACTCCAATTAGAATATTTTTCCATTAGCATTGGTGATGAAAACTTGAAAGATGCACTTATATTTCTATATTCAGTTAGTGATCGTCTAAATCTCTTCCTTTGTAAAATATTTTACAAAAGCGGGATATTTTAGGGCGTTTAACTCATTGGTCAATTGAATTGAGTGATTTTGGTACCCATTTTAAACCCCATTTTGCCATGAAAGCACATGATTTGGCCGATCTCTTCAATGAGTTCTAGGCAAAACAAACCGTGTCCATTTCTACCTCACCGACATACGGTCCAATAGCTGGGGGAGCAGACGTAGATCTAATGCAATGGGCCTTCTATAGAGCATTTCCACCAAGACATAAATCTTAACTTCTAAGCCCTCTCACAATGAGACCTTGGAATCCACCGAAAAAAAATGTAGGTGGTGTTAGGCAATGAAATTATTAAGTGACTCAAAGTTATTCATTAACCAACCCTGGTCAAGCAAATGAAAAAAGAAATATACATAACTTTTTAAGGTACCGCTAAATATTGTAATATCATGCTTGACTATTAGACCATGTACATTATAAACTATCCCTAGGGCGGAAACTACAGTAGAAAATAATTTGACAACTATATAAAGTCTTGACCTATCATCATGGATCCTATATCAAGAACGACCATGTATCAATATGTTGGTCGGAGATCCAAACCCCTCCAAGTGATGGTTTTGGGCACTATTGGTTGGCGTGCTCAAATCTGAAATTGTCTTTTGGAAGAAAGTTACCACTCAAAAAAACTACCGCATACATCTTGAAAGTTCATTCAGAGTGATACGTGATCCTACCAGATGTGCTCTATTGAAATGGACTTATCAGACCACTGCACCTCCTCGAATCAAGATTCATCAACTCATTTGGGAAAATCTCGTCTGAATTGATAACATGGTCGGATGAAGCTCGATTAATAGCTTTCGTGCAGTCAGTGAAAAGTCATACTAAGTCAGACCCTAAGAGTTGACGAAAGTACCACCACATCTAAGGATATGTGAACCGGTTTCTACCAACATAATTTACAACAAGATATGAAAAAATGAAATAACATTCTTGTAATCAAGACCATTAAAAAACTGCCTCAGACCACCTATAGACAAAAGAAGTAAACAAAAAATTCTAAATTATTTTCTCTGTACAACTGAGAAATTTAACTCATATGAACAACAGAAATATAACATAGTAAGACGTTCAAATTAAACAACACCTTTGCCAGACTATCCGTCTTTTGTTGTCATTGTCGGGTTCAACTCTTCTTCAATCAAATGTTTGATACCTCTATATTTCGGGGACTCTCTTCAGAAATTTTTGTCGTGCATTAATCTCCTTCTACATACACGACCTTCACACTTTGGTGGAAATCCTCTCCAACTGAACATAGTCCCATATGGAACCAAGATCAACCAGATATTCAAAAGAGTGATAAAACCCAAAAGCCATATCAGACTAATTTACCTTAGCATAATATGCGGCCGAATGGGTAACATTTTCAAATAGAATGTGCATTTAATCTGGCGTATCTCATCAATTTTTTTTTCATTTTTCTATACCATTTGGCATATTTGGGTTGGAGCTCGGCGTGGTGACAATCAATGACCTTTTTATGACCTTTTTGTGCATGATTTACAAATAATCCCTCGCCCTTGGACTTTGTGCATGCCTATTTTGATCCTTTTCTAGATAGGTCATGGAACTTGTATAAAAAATGTTCACCGTCTCAAGTTGCTAAGCTGCTTGGTTAGCATCGATTTTGGATTTTTGAGTATCGATCACACACTTTGGTATAATTATTCATGGTTGCAAAAAATCGGTAAGTTTGATTTGATGAATTATTTGCAAATTTAACATGATGCCAAAGGCATTGTAAGTGTCCCACGTGTAACTGATTCTAACAATGGTTACCATGCGGGCATGGTCTGGAAATCACCTAACATGGAAAAAAAAACAACTATCTCCCTTAAACACTCCACGAACAAGGGTCTGAATCTTTGACCAATAATCTCTTCTTTGTTAGTTTTGGAGTCCGGTTCTATTATTTCAGCTTCGGTATTCAGATCAGTTATAGAGTGAGGATCATTATCTAACTTTGAAATGGAGTATATCTTACTACCTTTGGAGCAGCCTTAAAAATTAAGCTAAACTTTTTCACTTTCTCGGTTGTCTGTCCATGTTCAGACGTGATGTACTACTTTCGGGTTGGAACCTCTTACTTGACACATGATTATGGCCGGTAAGTTCAGGTTTTCCATTTTTGCCATGTAAATCATGATTTTATCCTCAAGCCTCGTTACATTCTTTTATAGTAGAACATTGTTACCATCTTAGACATACTCGAAAGTGTGGATCTGACCCTTCAATTTTTTTGTTTTTCTAAAGAGGGAACTGCAGCCGCTACTCAACAAGTATGCACAGGCTAAACGGTCAGTTTGACGCAATAGCTTCCAAACCAACGCCAGAAGGTAAACCACAAGGTGAGAAGGGATTCGAACTCATGATCTTTGGTCACAAGCATGGCTTACTCAACCAACTCGGCTACTCATTGGGGGCCTGACCCCTCAACTCTGCCCATAGAAGAACTTTTTTCCTCACCAATTGGTGGTCATCAGATGATTTACCACTGGTACCCATGTATATGAATTACCCATCATAAGCTTTTGTCTCGAGATAAGGCAATCCATCTTTCCTAACTAGGGACAAATCCACCCGCATTGAACCATTGCCCACCGATGCAGTGTCGTGTGGTGCATGTTTGGCTAAGATCTCAGGATCCCATTTGCTAATAAAAATTTGTCCAAGATTTACTTACATGAAGTTAAGAGGTTGTGGAAGAATTTCTGCCAAGTTCCTAGTGAGTATTGAGCCACTATGATGAAATGTTGATCGACATTACAACAAATGTTTGGATACCCTCAAGTGATATTTGTGAAACAACATAAAACACACTAAAATGAAAGTTGGGCAAGTTAATATGATCAAGCAAAATTAACTCAAAAAATTAATTCGTAAATTTCAGTCCGGACGCATGAACCGCTTACGCACTCGTCTGACGGTCTCCTAGTTCACGTTTGTAAATGCAAATGTTTGTTATAATTATTATCGAACTCAAGAAAATCATCAGCGACTTTATGCTCACTACGCATGGACATCCTTCATATCGTCGCTAAGTATATCAAAGAAAATATACACACAAAAAAATATATACTTCATAGGAAAATATAAGGTCTATGGTTTGGACCTAACAATAGTGGGAAAAAGTAAGCACCAAACATTCAAGGTGAAATAAATTTGGATATATGCAACTCTTTTTAAAGTGGTCCGCCAGTCGTAGGTGCACGATGATGTAGCGAGGACGGTGAATAGACTGGTTTTTCGCTCAGGTATCGGAATTTGGTCAAATAGGTATTCAAATCAAAGATTTTGACAAGTCCGTTAGATTTCAAAACTGTGACATGTCAAAAAGTTTGATATCCAAATTCGACCCGAAACGTTTTCAAAAACCAGTTTTAATATTTTTGCGTTAATTTTATTTATTTAATTTATTATAAAACATTTATGTAATTTCTCTTATTTAAAATTAGGGTTTGGGTAGTGCTATATAAAGCATCATATACCCTATTTTGCTGTCAGACTTTGATGAATAAAAATTAATATTTTTCTATGAGTCTCTTTTTCACTCTAACTTAGGGTTAGAGATTATTTATTCTCTGTTTTCGTCTTTTTATTTTTGTGTTTGTTGTCGTCTGTTCAACCTCATATCTTGACGCTACCATATTGGTATCAGAGACCAGCAATTCTTGCTACGCAGATACATGAATCATGTTCCGGGTACCTCTTGATTTGAAGGTTAGAATAGAGAACGACATCTTCCAGTCTACCTACACAATTGGAGGAAGAATTTGCAAGTTTGTAATTGATTCAGATAGCTATGAGAATCTGATTCAGAGGAGGCTGTTTAGAAACTGGCGTTGAAGACTGAAGCTCTTCCATACCCGTACATACTGTCATGACTGATAAAGTACACTGACGTAACAGTTTCTAAACGCTGTCAAATTGCATTTTCTGTTGGTAATTACAAAGATAAAGCATGGTGTGATGTAATTCCTATGGATGTTTGCAATCTAGTTCTAGGACGTATATGGTGATTGAAGAGAAATTCTACTTATGATAGTAGAATGAATCGATACAGTTTTGTGAAAGATGGCCGCAAGTTTATATTGGTTCCATCTAGAGTAGTTTCTCTAAAACCACCACCAATTAAGGGGTTTCATGCTCATACTGCACCAACTAGCGATCTTAGTTGTGATGCTAAAACTGTGTATGATCCCATGTTTGACAAACTGTTCTATGACAAGTATGGTGATGATGTCGAGGAGAAGATCATTGATGTAGTAGTATTGGCAACGCCAAAAAAGTTAGAGATTTTGAAATAAGTTTTCTAACTATTGATGGAGAAAAAGAAAGAACTAGTGACGAAAAAGAAATGGGCACGGAGAAAGATAAAATTGATGCGAATGAAGGTAATTTGCAGCCAATAGAGGTTTCGTTGAAGAAGGGTTGCATCGCTCTAAAAGTTATGTTGAAGAAGGACTACGAAGCAGTACCTTTTATCGTACATATGTATCTTCCACGTATTTTATGTTATCCTAAGATCAATGCTTTGATTCAGATTTCTATGGATACATGTTGTCGTGTGGATAAATGGAAGATGATATTTTTGTTTTTGAGATTATGAATAGATTGATAGTGATGAGGGTAGAATTCGCCGATATAAATAATAAGGGTTTAATTGTGAATAAAAGATACTTGGTGTAGTTATTAATGTATTTGGGATCCCTCGGGGACCAATTTGTAAACATAATACTTGCTAAGGGGCCTCATTAAATATGTAAACGGCCCACTAAGGATGTTAGCGGGTCCACCTTATTTTAGTATAAAAGGTGACCCACTTTCTTGGTAGGTGGGACATTGAATATTATTCTATTACATTCTCTTTCTCTCTCTATACTTTCTCTCTCTAGTCACATCAAGCACAAGATCCGAAATATTCTTCCAAACATTTATTGACTCATCATATAGAAGAAAAGAATAGTGTTTTAAAGGATAAAATATTAGGTTTTATAATAGAACCTGGAGGAGTTTTGGGTGATAGTTGGGGAAATAATTGAAACAATAAAAAATTAAAAATAGAAGATTGCAGTGTTTTGAATCTGCTGGCTAATATATACTTTGAAGAACTTGAGAAGCGATCTACTATTCAATAAAGATGAATTGTTTCTTTTTGCAAGGGTCTTGATATGATAACAAGCACAGTCTGGAACTGGAAAGACAACAACTTTTTACACGCGCAAGGGTGTTGATGTGCTTAGTAAATGGGTTGATAGAGGTGACATAGAACAAGTGGGTGGAATATATCTCGTTACTGTTGATCACAGTAATGCCGAGGTCATGGTAAAGATGGACAAAACTGGGAAACCACTTATTGACAAGAGCGGCAACATTTAGATTCTCACCTCTCACACACTTATGCCAGTACCAGTTGTAATCGGAGGTGAAAATACCAATGTTTTTGCAGCTCTTTCAATGTTTCAACGTTTTGAATTCGAGGTCGAATCACAACCGGGGAATGATGATGTAGCAGAGACTATGTACGGACTGATTTCTCGCTCAGGTATCAGAATTGGATAAAACATGTACTCAAATCCAAAATTTCGACGAGCCCGTAAGATTTCAAAACTGTGACATGTCACAAATTTTGATACCCAAATTCGACCCGAAACGTCTTCAAAACCGGTTTTAATATTTTTATGTTAATTTTATTTATTTATTTTATTATAAAACATTTATATAATTTCCCTTATTTAAAATTAGGGTTTTGGGTAGTGATATATAAAGCATTCTATACCCTATAAGTATCTGAGTCTCTTTTTCACTCTAACCTAGAGTTAGAGATTATTTATTCTTTGTTTTCGTCTTCTTCTCTTTGTGTTTGCCGTCGTATGTTCAACCTCACATCTCGGCGCTACCACATGAGAAATCATACTCCATGGTAGAAAAATGTAGGTAGGTGAAAAATATGATCTCGTTCACCAACACGTCGGTCGAGGTCTCGGACCGCACCAGGACACATATAAACATTATCAGAGATCACCCACTACTGTTGAAGGTCTTGGAGTTTGGTTGTAAGGTACTATATAAATTTTTCTTTCAACATACTGCCGAAAAATTCTTCTAAGTCCATTTTTATACGATGTATTTTCTCCAATTTGACTCATTGGTTTATTTTTATCTCCTCACTTCTCTTTCGGTGCATTTTCGCAATATTTTATTTCTGCCCAATAAAGAGAACACATCAACATCATCGACCACATCTCTATTCATCGTAACAGATTCGTTTTCTCTTAACTTTCTCTTGTGGGGTATGACATCGTAACAGATTCGTTTTCTCTTAACTTTCTCTTGTGGGGTATGACATCCCGATTCTGCTCATTCCAATTGTGTGTACATTTTTCTATTCCAAAGGTCGCTTTGTGTGTTTTTTGCTCGACTTATCAACCTTAATCCACATATGTTTTTTTGTTTTGCACTTCAGTCTAATATCTAATTAAGAATGAGCAATTATTTGCTTGGTAAGTCCCAGGTTGTCATCCTTAAAAGAAACATCATAAAATATAATTATGAATAAAAATAATTTCATTTGGTTATTTTTTATTTACTAGAGAAATTATAGCAAAAAACACAAAAATGAATTAAAATGCGTTAAAACTGCAAATAGAAGCTATAGTTAAAAAAGAAGATAAAAATCAATGATTAGAGAAAAAATTAAAAAAAATACAAATGATAAGAAATTAATTGAAACTCTTAATATTCTAGTTTTTATAATATTTTTTATTATTTAATTTAAAAGAATAATAATTCTTTTCTTTTATTTGATAAAGTTTATGATTTTATTGTTAAGAAAAAAAATTAATCTTCTATAATAAATTATAGTATTCTATTGATATTATTTAAAAGAATAAATACATTATTTTATTTTACTTAATAAATATTATAATTATATTGTGGAAGTCTTTTATTTTTAAGGAGATTAAGGTTAAAAAACCCTAACACATCAAAAAAAGAAAGAGATCCATACATCCGTCAACACAATCTACCACTTTTCTTGTTTCTTGTTATCAGGGTTATGCTCACTATGAGCTAAATATTTTTTTTAGGTTTTAAAACCTATATATATATATATAAGGATTTATTTTTATTTTTAATTTTTTTTTTATATATAATTTTTTTCTATTATCATCGAATGTAATGTCTTCAATTACTTACAGGTTGAATTGATTGATATTAGATCTAGATTGACGGGTCTAATTGATTGATGCTAGATCATTTGTATATAAATACAATGGTCATTTGTCTATTTATACAGATGGATGAGAGATGGTAGTAACCCAATCACAGTTATAGAGCCATGTGTTATGGTATTCTCTTACGTACAACAATATACATAAATGTCTATCTATTGCTACTAGTGCCGAATATATCTATTATTTCAATAAAGATTTCCTAGTGTTTTTATTAGTAATAGTTATTGTAATAGCCAATTTACACTATCTTATTTTTATTTTAATCGCACTATGCTTTAGGTGATATGAAACTCAATACTAACATTCAATACTAATAGAAAAAAAGTTTATATAAATAAAATATTAAAATTAAAAATGAATCATTAACAAATATATATACCGAAGTTTTAAAACCTAAAAAAAGTTTTAGCTCAAGTTATGAGTTTTTTTATTAACCCTAATTTCATAAAAATAAAACATATCCAGAATATAATTATTATATTTATTAAATAAAATAAAATAATTAATTTATTCTTTTAAATTATATAATTAGAATATTATAATTTATTATAGAAAATCAAATAATTTTATTTTTTTCCTAAAGATAAAACCATAATCTTTATCAAATAAACTAAAATAGTTATATTATTCTTTTAAATTAATTAATAAAAATATTATAATTTATTCTTTTGCAAAACTAAAATATTAAGTGTGTCCATGTATTTCTTATCTTTGGCATTTTTTTATTCTTTTTCTAATTATCTTCAAGTTCTTTTTTATTCTTTCTCTAATTATCTTTAAGTCCTTGATTTTTATCTTCTTTTTAATTATAGTTTCTATTTGCAATCTTAACTCATTTTCATTTATTTTTCTCATTTTGCTCTAATTTCTCTAGTAGATAAAAAATAACCAAATTATAGTATTTTTTTATCAATAATTAATTAAAACTAACAATTAAATTAGTATAAAAATAATATAAAATCAATGATAAATATCATTGGATCAAATTACCCCACACTTATTAATTTGTTAGTCTAACCAAAAAAATTATATATCACAATTTAAAGTATAATCAAATGATATTATTCTATAGTATAAATTGAGACCAATTTCTAAATTTTAAAACAAGCTAATGAAAAGTGAAAAATTCCTAAGTGGTACACTAACGGCCGTTTGGATCTCTTTTGTTCGATGTGTTAGAGTTTTTATTTATATGAAGAGTTATGAGTTTTTTTATTAACCCTAATTTCATAAAAATAAAACATATCCAGAATATAATTATTATATTTATTAAATAAAATTAAATAATTAATTTATTCTTTTAAATTATATAATTAGAATATTATAATTTATTATAGAAAATCAAATAATTTTATTTTTTTCCTAAAGATAAAACCATAATCTTTATCAAATAAACTAAAATAGTTATATTATTCTTTTAAATTAATTAATAAAAATATTATAATTTATTCTTTTGCAAACTAAAATATTAAGTGTGTCCATGTATTTCTTATCTTTGGCATTTTTTTATTCTTTTTCTAATTATCTTCAAGTTCTTTTTTATTCTTTCTCTAATTATCTTTAAGTCCTTGATTTTTATCTTCTTTTTAATTATAGTTTCTATTTGCAATCTTAACTCATTTTCATTTATTTTTCTCATTTTGCTCTAATTTCTCTAGTAGATAAAAAAAATAACCAAATTATAGTATTTTTTTATCAATAATTAATTAAAACTAACAATTAAATTAGTATAAAAATAATATAAAATCAATGATAAATATCATTGGATCAAATTACCCCACACTTATTAATTTGTTAGTCTAACCAAAAAAAATTATATATCACAATTTAAAGTATAATCAAATGATATTATTCTATAGTATAAATTGAGACCAATTTCTAAATTTTAAAACAAGCTAATGAAAAGTGAAAAATTCCTAACTTCATATCATAGATAGAAATTTGAAAAAAATCTAAAGAATCTTGCACATACCTAAAAAAATTAAACTTTTGAATTTTTTTTCCAAAATATTTCATTAATAAACCAAAATAGTATCAATTTTCTTTTTGACTGTTGTAAATTGTATATATTTTTTCACTTTATGTTTTTATAAATATAATTCCTTAGTCAATGAATCCGAAAGGAGTTGAGTCATTAGGTGATAAGGCACCCATTATACAAATAAAATTAGAAAAGAAATTATATAAATATTATATATATTTACATGTGACCTGTGCAATGTCTAGTTAAGTTTTCTAATTAATCTATTTAACGAGTTTTAGATAATAACATCATTTCCAGTTGGTTACGTTTGAGATATATACATAAATGTTTTCTTTTTTTACACGAATATCGATCAAATTAGGAAGAGATCTAGTTAAGAAGAGATCTATTCACTCAGTAAAGAATTATACAACCTCTTTATTTAAGAAATAATATTCAATTTATTTTTATTATTATTTTATAATTTATTTTTACAATGATAACTACTTTTATAGAAAATATTTATTATATTAGTAAATTAATTTCGATGTAAGTAAAAACAATCACAGTAAATTTTTAGTATCTAAATATGTAATTATTAATTTTTGAACTTAAAAGTTACTTCTTAAGTTTGCATTTATCTATGACGTCCTAAAGATACAATAAACAATAATAAAATAACTATTATATTTTTACTCAAAAATTTCCCACTATACAATTTAATATCGTCCCTATTATTAAGAACATAAAATAATATATTAAGGAATAATGGTACCTGATAAATATGTTTGGGGTTGAAATCGCGTGAACAGTAGAAGCTAGTTGGTTCTACCAAAGGACAAGTAAAACAAAAGAAAATAAAAGAGAAATTGATGGAAACACCAAAATAAAAATTTAAAACAAAATAAAATAAAAAAGAAATTGATAGAAACACCAAAATAAAAATTTAAATGCACATTGTTAACATGTTAAAAAAATAGAATAAAAAAAATTAAAAAACAATTTTTTTATGAATATTATTTTTTTGAAAATATTATCCGAAAATAAAAATACGAGAAAAAATTGAAAGAAAAAATTATATTGGGTTGCCTCCCAATCATAACTTCATTTTTTTAAGTCAGTAGCTTGACCTCTGTCAACTCTTCTTTTCAAGGTGGTTGATAGCTATCTTTGAAAATAAACATGCGTTCATGTTTCCATGATAATCGTTGAAGCTCTGGAACAAATGACTTCGTTTGCGGTTTCCATTATGTTGGTTGGATATAATTTTGTTTAAACAATTTGTTGAGAGGTGGATCGTTGAAGAGAAAAAATATTTGGAAATTAGTTTTCAATTTGGAAATTAGTTTTTTCTATGCTAGAATCATGACATTGAATATCTTGGAGATAATGTGATAACCATGTTCTATTCAACTTTTACCTTCTTCTCTACTTGAGGCAGCTCTCGTCGGATAATACATGTAAATGCGATATCACCATGTTGTTCTTGATGTTTTTGCTTAAATTCATTAGGAAACTTTTCATTAGATTTGTCTAGCAACATATCGTGGTTTTGGTCATCTTGAACTTCAAGATGTTGGATTGATGTATATAGATTTTGTGTAAAATCTTGAAGGTTTGATAAAGAACTCTCGGATTGCTCAAACATTATTCTAATAATCTTGATAGATTTATCCATTGTATCTTCTAAATTCTTCAAATGAACCTTTTAATTTTAAATCGAAATCTGCATATTTTTTTTGCATTTGATTCATTCTTTCTCGAGGATTTGATAAATTTATTCACAACATCTACTACATTTGACTTATTCTCTAACATATTCATATCCTCAAGCTCCCAAACATTATCAGTATTGTTCCATAAAAATTGTTGGTTTTACCAACGTCCAGTCTGAACCTTGATGGAAGTTATACTTATACTCATTTACGGAGGCGAACTTCGTCTCATTTATTGTATAGTAACGGTCCATCCTCATATGGGCCAATTCTGGTTTAACCGCATCTAACTTAACTTGTAGAACTGTTTAATTATCCACTGTATACATAGTATATACCAACGTATTTCTTCTTTAAATTTAAATTTAAAAAGAAATAAAAAAATCAATATACAAATATATCAAACCAAGGGATATAAAAATAAAATCAAATAAAATCAAATTAAAATTATAAAATAAAATTAATTGGCATAAAAATATATCAAACTAATAGATCTAAAAACAAATATTTTATTCCCGAAAGTTAAGTATTATATAAGATAGAAGATTAGATTTTTTTTTACTCATAACAAAAAAAAGTTTAACTCATATTGAGAATAATCCTAACATAAAAATTATAGCAAAAGAAATAGAAGAAAAAGACAGTGTTTGATTCTCCTCATGTATAATGTTTTAAGGTTTTATTAGTGTTTGATTCTCCTCATGTATAATGTTTTAAGGTTTTATTTATAGGAAGAGTTATGTGTTTTTATTGAACCCTAATCTCCTAAAATAAAAACCATATAGAATACCAAATATTTCTTTTTTATTTTAAAGAATAATCTTTACTAAATAAAAAAATTTATACGGTTCTTTTAAATTAAATAATAATGTATTATAATTTATTTTTTGGATAAAATATTCAGGATCTTCAATTAATTAATTATATATATATATATATATATATATATATATATTAATTTATCTTCAAATCCTTGGATTTTATCTTCTTCTTTAATTGCAATTTTGAATCTTTTTTATTCTTTTTTCCTCTTATGGCATCAATTTCACAATTAAATAAAAAATAACTAAATAATAATATTTTTATTCATAATTAATTAAAACTAGAAATTAAAATAGTATGAAAATAATATAAAATCAAAAATAAATATCCTTTAGGTTTTGGCTAAATTAGTGCCAAAGGGGATAACCAGCCCTAAAATTTTGACCAATTTTAAAGTTTACTAAAATTACCCTTTAATCTCTGCCGATTGAGCCAGCGGGGAAGCTCCCCGCCATTTGAATATAGGTGACCCGGCGGGTGAGAGGGTGTCACCCGACGGATGAGAAGGTTTCACCCGCCGGGAAGTTTCCCCGCCGGTTAGGAAAATCTCAACCGGCGGGTGAACAAACGGGTCCAAAGACAAAATAGTAAAAGTCAAAAATCGCTCAAATTTTAGGAATGGTTAACATTTTTTTGGCCCATTTTAGCCAAAACCTATCCTTTATAAAAAACTCTTTCGGTCTCATGCTCGACCTTCCTATTGACCTCATCCCCTTTGAGTTTTCCGAGACAATGATTATCGTTTGAACTATAATTTTAGCTGGGCAAAAATATCACCTCATACCAATCATCATGTCTCTGATGTCTATATTCAAATGTTTTTATTTTAGCTTACTTTGGCCATCTTTAACCGCCGGTCTGCACTGGGACCGACGACCAAAAATGGTTAATAGACGTGGGCCTCGGGCTCCAATATGGGAGCCCGAATCACTCTTCGATCTTGATCTTTGGCGAGCCCGGGATCGAGACTCAGATGAAAGAGAAAAGGACGGTGCTCAAATATTGTTTCAGTCGCAGGAAAAAAAAGAGAAAAGAAAGGTAGGAGAGAGAAGAAGAGAATTACCACACGATGAAATTGTAGGTTTCATTTCGTATAATTTTAGTTTTCATGTTTTCTTATCAATCATCGTCTTCCATTTGACAAAGGTTGAATATGCCTCATCTTTCGTTTTCAGAAAGTAAACCCACACCATCCTTGAATAATCATCGATCAAACTCATGTAGTATATGGCTCCATTCTTGGATGGAATTCTGTTTGGACCCCAAAGATCTGAGTGAATGTAGTCCACTGTGCCTTTAGTCTTTCTTACAGCCGATTTGCTGAATTTGACTCTAGTTTGTTTACCAAACACACAGTGCTCACAAAATCCTAACGATTCTGCTTTATACCCTTTCAACAAATCTCTCTTTCCCAAAACAGCTAATCCTCTGTCACTCATGTGACCAAGACGCCAATTCCACAACTTATTTTGATCATGCCTACTTTGGCTATTACTCCCTAATGATGCTACTGCAGCATCGCCCATAACAACACTCCCCTTGAGAATGTAAAGACCCTTCTGCAAACTGCCTTTCATGCATACCATTGAGCCTTTTGTCACTTTGATTACACCATTTTCTGCATGGTACTTGTAACCCCGAGAGTCTAGAGTCCCAAGAGAAATCAGGTTTCTTTTTAACCCGGGAACATGCCAGCACGTCAAGATTCTAACAACCCCGTCAAACATTCTGATTCTGACGTTACCAATACCACCAACAGTCAAAGAATGATTGTTCCCTAAATAGACAGTTCCCTGCATTGGCTTGAACGTATCAAACTACTGCTTGAACTGACACATGTGATATGTAGCGCCAGTATTAAGTACCAAATACTTTTGCCCAAAGTCTGAACTCACGGACAATACATCTCTTTTACCACTGTTTTCACTATCGTCGGAATCGTTCACACCTTCAACAATGTTTGCTGCATTTTCCTTTTGATTTCCCTTCTTACCATTCAGTTTCAAATAATCTCTCCTATAATGACCCTGCTCACCGCATTCATAACAGTTTGAGTGCTTCACCCTTGACTTGGACCTTCAGTTCTTCCTTTTTAAAGAACTCGCTTTGCTTTTAGATCTTCCCCTAGTCATAAGACCTTCCCCTTCAGCTTGATTGTGTGGCTGCAACTGTCTCATCTCTTTTGATTTCAGTGCCCCTTTGACATATGCTAGCGATAACTTATCCTTACCATACATAATGGTATCTACGAAGTTTTCATAGGGAGCTGGTAACGATCTCAATACAAACAAAGCTTGATCCTCATCCTCAATATTGATATCTATGTTCTCCAAGTCCATTATAATTGATTTAAAATTATCTAGGTGCTCTGTTATGGACATACCTTCTTTCAATCTGAAATCATACAAACGTTTCTTCAAGTATAATCGGTTTACTACTGATTTCTCTGAGTAACTATCTCCTAGCTTTTTCCATGCGCAAGCAGCAGTCTTCTTACCACTAATCTCGCGAAGCACATTGTCTTTCACACTCATTAAAATCCAGCACAAAGCCCTTTCTTGAAGATCTTGTTTCTCCTCTTTTTTCATCTCTTCTGGTAACTTATTCTCCACAGCCTTCCACAGCCCTTGCAGTACCAATGAATATTTCAGTTTAATCTTCCACAACGCAAAGCTGGATCCCCCATCAAATTTTTCAATCATGTATTTTGTTGCTGTAGACGCCATTGTGAAACTCTAATTGCAAAAGCCCTAATTTCACCACGTGGCTCTGATACCAATTTTGTTATAAAATACTATGCAATTATCACTGGTGAGAATAGAAATTGGATTGACAATATTGACTAAGAATCAGCAGAGATTTTTAGATGGTGAATATAATCTTTCTCCTCTTATTTTTTCATAGGTGTTATCAGTCTCCTTGACCTCTTTAAATAGGCCCAGTGACTTAGTTACAAATTCGGTTACATAAAAGATTTATTTACATTTCAGTCCCTATTCTTCCTATAAAGCTTTAATCTTATTCTTTATTAATAGAACTTATCATTCAAGTCTTTATTAATTACATTTAAGTCCCTTATGTATCTATTTCCTTATCAGTAGCCCCTGTAGTTCTTATAAAAGTAATTTTATTAGAACTATCTTGTCCTCGAAAATCATCCCAAGTAGATAAATCCTTCTTTCCTTTATTCCTCCTTCACTTCGAATATAAAATGGAGTGAAGATATCCATTCCACTCACTTCGAATATAAAATGGAGTGAAGATATCCATTCGACTCACTTCGAATATAAAATGGAATGAAGACATCCATTCCACTCACTTCGAACTACTTCGAATTATATAATTTTTATGCTTTTAAATTGGTACACCCCTACTTGAGATAGCGATTTGACCCTTCGTCATAGCCCTACTACGTGGCAAACATTCTCAACGTTCCATATTTCACCCAATGAAATCAATTCAGTACTTTTGCCTCTTTCAATTCTCAACATATTTTTTATTAGTATAAATACTTAGTTCCTTTCTTACTGAAAGCCTTTTAAACACATTATCCTTCTTAGCCTATCCTTATCCACCCCCTTCAACTCACTTGGCTACCTTCAACCAAACCTTCATCATTCTAAGCTACCTTCCACCAAATCTTCATCATCCTTAGCTACCTTCAAACAACTCTACTACTCAAATCTATGTTCTCTGTATGAAAAAGTACCCTGAATACAGAAAATATAAATCCACAAAACCCAGAAAAACGCAGAAATCCCTCCTTCATAAGCCTGGAAATCAAGTGTTTGGCGCTTATGACTATTTCTGTATTGGAGAAAGAGTTGAGGAATACAGAGCTGCTGGATTAATCCACAACGCTTCCCGCTTCTCATCTACCACCTTCAAATACGGTAACTTCAATTCCAACCTTGTTAATTCGTCTTCGCCCCTAGCATCAAACCCAGGATCTAGCCAGCAATCTTCTCCTCCTCAAAATCAATCCACTTTTCCATCACTAAGACCACATCGAAAACCTAAGCCTGTCAATTCTGACAAATCTCCAACTCCTAAAAAACTACAACTCAAATCATCTATCCTACAATCCGAAGCAGTTAAAGCTAAATTTCACAAAACACCAACCTTCCTAGCAATGGGTGACGATGCAGAAACCTCCTCTCCTCCCCCACAAGAAATAGTTGACGTTACTCCAGAAAATAGTCAACCAGTTCTTATGGAAAACGAAAAATAATCCCAAACTGAGACTCAAACTCACAGACTTCGCGATGAAGTTACTGATGAAGAAAATGATTCTGAAGCCACTGAATCCAATGCCGAAGCCGAATCCGAGGCGGAAGAAGAAGTAAACCCTTCAAGGAATATTCGAGGAAAGAAATCTCATATTACCCTCCCCGAAGATGTTGCCGCCTTGGTTCAGGAAAACCTAAAACTACTTTGTCCTCGGTACATTCTAGCCCTAAAAAACATACCCTATACTTACTACCCCGAATCAGAAAAAGAAAATCTTAGGAAACGATGGGGATTAACAGACAACATCGTTCTTCGTCTACCAATAGAAGGAGAAACATCTTTTAGTTGTCAGAAAAACAAATTGGTAGTTTACCCTGAACTTTTCAACTGGGGACTTCGATTTACTCTCGATCCAATGATTGTAGAGTACTTCGAAATTCTTGGGTTGTGCCCAACACAAGTCACTCCAAACCAAATGTTCACTTTACTCTCCGCCATTATGGTGTCGAGGTTAGGAGACATCCCCCTCGAAATAGAGGACTTCATCTTACTGACCAAACTCTCAAAGGGGCCAGTTTTACCATTATACTACCTAACTTTGGAGGATGATCTGAAGATTATCGATGACTTCCTCGAGGCTGACAAGTTTTGGAAGTAAAGGTTTGTTTTTTTATCAGGAGCCTGGGAAAATGGTAAAGAAATTTCCGATGACAACCCCTCAAAACTTACTCTCATTTGGAGAGATAATAGTAAGTAAATCATGGTTATTATTGTTAATACTTTCTTCCCAACTTATTAAGCCTAGTCAAACTAACCATGCCTACTTATCTAATTGTATACTCTTTTCCCAGAAATTTCGAGGCGATTCAAAAGTCGTCGGAAGACTGCAAAGACTATCTTCATGAGAATGGCTGAATGGGCTGAGAAAGCCTGGGGAAATGGCTTTCACTCCGCCTTTCAACCAGTCAATTTTATCAACAGCCATCTCTGGCGCATAACCTTGGGAGCTGACTTCCCTGAAAACCCGAAGCTCCCCCAAAATGTCATTGACGCGGTCAAAAGAATGCTCGAACCAGATGGGAAAACTTACCTTCCCACCAGGAACCGATCTGACAGTCACATGCCACCAAAAAAGAAGGGAAAACTGGCCCTCAAAAAGTCCAACACAAGTAATCCTAGCCCTTCTAAAAATTCGAAGCCTACAAGGAAACGAAAAACGCCTGCATCTCAACTTCCCCCAATATCCGAAGAAGGCGAACCTATCCTTAAAAGGAAAAAGAAAGAAGATAATGCTTCAAAGAAGAAAAAGAACAAGTCCACTACCCCGAGGAGTAAGAAAAAGAACGAAGCTGAAATGCTCGAAGAGGTATTGGCTTCCGAGGTCCATGAGAAAACCTTCATTGAAGAAAATCCTCAAGGAGGATTGGCACTAGGAGATAGCCAGGAAAACGAATATCTTAACCTCGACGATTTCAACTCGAGTGGGGATTTTGTAGTCACCTGTGAAGATTCTCAGCCTACCAACACCATTCCATCATCTTCTACCGGGGCTGCCATAACTTCAACATCTAACGCAATTATTCCTGTCCATCGCCCATCAAACTTGCCCAACCCTGACAGATCCGATGAGGTAACTTCAATCCTTCGACCCTTTACTAACTTAGGTGCTGCAGCCAAAAAATTGTGTGAAGAAGTAAGCAATTCACATACACAATTGGAGCTCCTTGCACAAGAATTAATCAAGAGCAAAAAGGAAACAGAATCTGAAAAAGCTTCGAAAGATAAAGCACTTCAAAATTTCGAAGCTGAAAAAAAAAACTTCTTAACGAGCATAAAGAAAAAATCGAAGCTATGGAGACTTCTCATCGTCTCGCTCTTGAAAATATCAATTCTCAACATTCTATTGCCATTTCTGGTGAAAAGAAAAAATCTACCGAGGCTGAAGAACTTGTTAAGAAAACTCAAGAAAGCCTGAAAAATTGTCAAACTCAATTGACTACGCTTCAAACAAGATTCGAGCAGGAAAAGAAGGACGCCATCAAGAAAGCCGAAGCTGTTGTTGGTTCTTTGATGCTTGATGGTATCAAGAAGGCTAAAACCCAAACAGCTATTGATCTTCTTCGAGAAATTCATGCCGCCTATCCAAAGTTAAATTTAACAGAATTTTGGAAACAAATTCCCGAGGAAGATCGCCCAGACGAAGCATTCGAGGTTGCATCAAACTCTTCAGAAGAAGATGACGTTTCTGAAGGATCATCGGAAGACGACTAAACAGTAGATTATATATGTCATATGTTTATTGTTGTTTTTTTTATTAAGTAGTTTTCTCCTTTTTGTAAGCTTCAAGCTTTATCCGATGAAACAAGCATATTTAAATTTTATGAATCTCTTAACTTTATTTAGCACACAACTTTCTAAGTATAACAAAATATCATAACTTTCTAATAAATCATGACAAAATTAATACAGTCAACTATCTTAATATTTCAAAGTTCTGGTGCACTCATAAAACGTGGCACTCGAAAATTTGATGCGCTCATAAAACGTGGCACCTTGAAAATTTGATGCGCTCATAAAACGTGGCACCTCGGAAATTTGATGCGCTCATAAAACGTGGCATCTCGAAATAGGTTGTTTCTTCAAAGCTATTGCTTTGGAAAATTACTCTTGGTTAACTTTCAAAGATGATCAGTCTCTGCCAAGTTACCAAAATAACAAATCATTCATCATATTAAACAACCAATGGCCAAAAGAAATTTTATTATGAACTTCAATTTTTACCAGACACCTAATTAAAACCTTTCTGGGCCAACAGATAAGGAAAGAGTATGTCTGTCTTTTACAAAAATTCTAAGTTCGAGCTTTAAGTTTTTTTTTCAGCATCAACCAAACTTTTACTGACATAATAAACGGGCTTCGAAAATCCCGTATCTTCACTTATCAAAACTGCACTCACTGCATAATCCGATACTGCTACATACAAAAACAGTTGTTCACCTTCTCGAGGCTTTGATAATATTTCAGGAGAGGACAAAAGATTTTTTATCTTAATAAAAGCTTCTTCACAATCCAAAGTCCACTCAAAATTCTTCGGTCGACGTAACACCTGGAAAAAAGGCAAACATTTATCTGAAAAATGAGAAATGAATATGTTCAGAGCTGCTAACCTGCCTGTTAATATTTGCACTTCTTTGATATTCTGAGGCGAAGACATTGATATCAAAGCCTTCAACTGTTCTGGATCCACTTCAATTCCTCTTTCTGAACACCATTATTTCCTCCTCGAACTCGAGTAGACTCTTCGACTTTGATCTGATCTTCAACCTGGGCCATGAGAGCTCCAAACGTTAATGCCCTACGCCTTGTTGTTTCATCAGCTAAATCTCCTGGCAACAATCCTTGTCGGAACGCTGCCATAGCTACCACTTCCTCACAATCATCTAATCCTGCTTTTGTTAACACAAATCTTTTAGTATAATCCTTCAACTTTTCTCCCACAGCTTGCTTACATTGTATTATCGTATCTCCGTTAGCTATCATTTCTTTGCTTCCCACAAACTGTCTTCGAAAAGCTGTGTAAAAGCCTCTAAAATTTACAATGGACTCCTTAGGGATCTTATTATACCACTTTAATGCAGTTCCTTTGAATGTCTGAGAGAATGCCCTACAAACCAATTTATCATCATCCTCGAAATTAGTCATATAATTCTTGAATTGCTCTATATGATCATCTGGATCTTGAGTTCTATCAAACTTGTCAATTTTAGAAATGTTGAACCGCCTCGGAAGTGGTACAGATCTAATCACACTAATCAACGGTGAATCCCTCCAATCTACTCCTTGAACAAACTGGTCTTCGTTCCTCATTCCCACAGTAGCATACAAACTTGGTTCGCCTTCTTCAAATTTCCGAGGAGAATACACTTGTTTTACCTTCTTTTGCCTTCCTTCCTTATACATTTTAGCTGGCCAAAATTCATATCCTCCTTCTTTTGAATGACTTCGAAAATGCTTATATCTTGGTGTTTCATCTGATTCAGAATTTTCAAAATCTTCTTCACTAGAATCTACATACCGTCGCTTCTGCAACTTTTCCTTTTTTCTCATTCCACTATGTTCCTTCTTACGCTCAAAATGTATTTTACGTTGAAAATCTTGAACATCGTCGACGTCATTCAATGGATCCGACTGATCATCCCGATTACCTCTTGCTATTTCAGATCTAAGTCTATTGCCATTATTATCTTGTTTCTTTTGAGCAAATTTATCAAGTTCTGCCACTTTTCTTAACAACTCATTCACTTTAGCTTCAATATCAAATTGGCTTGATCGAATCGGAACTGATTCATCTGCTTCTTTCTCTTGCAGATCAGATCTCAATGTCTCCAAAGCCCTTCGAATAGACGGATTATCTCCTTCCTCCGAATTCATCTCCGATCAACGAATATATAAACGAAATGCTTCAAAAAACGAAAAAATTCGAGACTCGATTTTTTATCTATCGATCAAGGTATCTTCGCCCCTCTTTCTAGCGCCAATTTGGTGAGAATAGAAATTGGATTGACAATATTGACTAAGAATCAGCATAGATTTTTAGATGGTGAATATAATCTTTCTCCTCTTATTTTTTCATAGGTGTTATCAGTCTCCTTGACCTCTTTAAATAGGCCCAGTGACTTAGTTACAAATTCGGTTATATAAAAGATTTATTTACATTTCAGACCCCATTCTTCCTATAAAGCTTTAATCTTATTCTTTATTAATAGAACTTATCATTCAAGTCTTTATTAATTACATTTTAGTCCCTTATGTATCTATTTCCTTATCAATCACAAAATGGCTCAAGCATAAAATATATACGAATGAAAGATTTAAATGAAACACAAGATTTAACGTGGTTTGACAATTGTCTACGTCCACGGGCGCCGCCAGAGAAAAGACTTTCACTATGATAGAAAAGGTTACATATTTCAGATTGTGTTTTGTGTCGCCCTAGTAATCTATTTATAGGGAATTAATAAACTTACTAGACTATGGGACTAATGGGCTCATACCACAAGACTAACTCAAGTGATTGAAAAATATCACTATCACAACACAAAACTGTACTGCCGGACACAGTACACTGTCAAGGCACTAGTCAAGACACTATTCGACTCATTCACAACAAGAATAAGGCAACGTTTACTTAACATCATAGACTCTTTTATAAATAAAAAATGGACTAACATAATAAATTATTAAATTAGATTTAAAAGTTATAGATTCATTACAAACTTATTTTTTTTTTCAATAAACAATGTTGTTGATTTACTTACATTTACGAAATGTTTATCATCCACGAACAATTCTACAACATATATATTAATTTATCGTAAATAAGAATTGAACAAATAAATTTATAACATAAATTTAAAATAAATAATATTGTAAAAAAATTTATAAAAATATTAATGTTAATTAATAATTAATAATATAGGTTATATTATTTATTATAAAATTAGTAAATGTAAATTGAGAGAGTGAGATAGAATGAGAAATAAAAAGAGTGAGATGAATAGTTTAAAGATAGTGGAATTGTTTGGATTGAATTGTTTATATTAAAGGTCTCTGAATAGTAAAGTAGTGGTTATAAGATGTGTGACAAGTCTGTAAATAAATAGAGGTCTCCGGGGTGGACCAGGTCTACGAGGAGACCTTAGATAGAGATGGTAGCAATATAATCAGTTTAAAATGAACGCCAAAATGGAAAGATCAGTATGTGATATTTTTTTATTCTCATAGAATTTAGATTGAATCATGGGTTATACTCATCTTTTTTATTTATTTAAATATGTCGTATCGTTTTAACTGGTATGCAATAAACCCACACGGATAAAATACTGAGGGTCATTCCACCTAAAAAAAAGTTATTAACGCATCTTAGATTTTTAGTATTGGCAAACAGGTAGATCCACAACTCATCTTGCAAATCTAACAATTTTAAATAGGTACGAGATCTGACAGGTAGCAGGTTACCCATTTAACAGATATAAACAAGTATAGGTCTGGCAGGTAACTTTTTATGCAGGTAAAGGGTAAACAGGTAGCAGGTTAGGCAGGTAAACTCACGCAGGTTACCCGAAGACCTATTTAAATTAGTTTACATCAAGTATTTTATAATATTATTTAATCGAATTAATTGAGGTATGTATAATATAAACGAAATATTTTAATTTAAATATTATATTATTTAAAACGAAAATATATAATTAAGACATGTATATTATAAACAAGATAATTGTAATATGATTTTGATATTTTTTTTTAATTATATTTAGATATTTAAGATATTTTATTTAATATTATGTAGATATTAAATAATATATATTGATTAGACATCAAATTGTATTTTGATTTTAAAATATTATATTATTGAAAATATTTTTAAGATTATAAAAATAATAATGTGTATGTCTTAACTAAATCGAAAGACATGTATATAGTAAACAAGATAGTTGTAATATGATTTTCATATTGTTTTATTATATTTAAATATTTTAGATATTTTATTTAATATTAAGTAGATATTAAATAATATATGCCTATTAGACATGTATTTTGATTTCAAAATATTAAATTATTGAAAATAATTTTACGCTTATAAAAATAATAATTTGTATGTCGTAACTAAACCGAAATTCTATAATTTTGTATATTGTTTGATTATATAATTTTTTTTATTTAATATTAGATAGATATCAAATAATATATACCATATTTAATTCTAATTTGATTTTAAAATATTATATTATTTATAATATTTATATGATTATCAAAAAATAATTTTTGAAATTCTATAATTAAGATATATATATATTAAACAAGATAATTGTAATGTGATTTTGATATTGTTTGATTATATTTCGATATTTTAGATATTTTGGTTAATATTAGGTAATATTATACCTATTAGACATAACTGTAATTTGATTTTAAAATATTATATTATTTAAAATATTTATAGGACTACAATTTTTTTTTTTAAATTCTATAATTAAGATATGTATATTGTACTTAAGAAACTTGTATCGAGAGTCGACCTATCAAAACGATGAAGAGTTATTGAAAATATTGAAAAGATTAAATTTAAATATTAAAAAATATATATAAATAATTAACTTTGTATTATAAATAGGCAATAATATATAATTATAAATAAATAAATAACCATAACTTATATATATTATAAGTTAAACTTAAATAAATTATATACATATAATAAAAATAAAATAAATAAAACAAAAATTAATATATATATATATATATATATATATATTATATTTTAATATTGAATAATGGAAGACTATATTCAGATTCAAGACTAAATACAATAGGAAGATGAGCGCAATCTGAGGAGAGGCTCCAAGAAGGTAAGCGGGTTACCAAGAAAGCCCAGTTGCTCCTTAGAGCACTCATTCTCTCTCCTTTGCGCTTCCTCTACTCGAGGACAGATCAGACCTAGCCCCACAATCTCTCACATCTTTCGCTATGTGAAAAGCCTCAAATCAAAACCTTAGCCACAAAAACCAACAAACAACCACCAATTGAAGCTCTTCAATCTAAATAAAAAAGGATCACAAAAACCTGTACAAATTGTGCTATGGAGTCAATCATGAAACAAATTGAACAGACAGGAACTGAAACAATTTGCAGAAACAAGAGTTGATTTTATTACTTGAAGAATGAAACCCAAAGGTTCATTACTTATAGAAAATATGATTCAAACGTCTCTTATTATTTTGAGACTTTCAGACTTCCTAACATAACTCCCACTACTTCACTAACTCATTTAGTAATTAGGAATTCATTTGACCTGTCTGCTTCTTCGCGTGCCCTGTTCGTGTCTTTTGCCTGTCTTGTTCGTGTCTTTTGCGTGTCTGCTTCTTGTAACTTGAGTAAAGAGTGAACTATTTTGACACTCATCCTTAGTGCATTCTTTCGATCAGCTAGACCGAGGGAAAGTTGTTAAACCAGTATCGAAACAATAGCCTGAAGTGGACCATCTGTCATCCACGTTGTCGGTCCAATCATTATCGATGCAAAGGGCTGCACTAGTTGGTAAAGTTAGATCAACACATACTGATGCAGAAACAATATCAGGAATGGTGATTTTGTTTGAATTCTTGTCAATATTCACATCTGATCTGCTAGAATTACTTCCAGAGGTTTGCTTTTGTTCAGATTTATTCACTTGTTGAAGCCATTCGTGATTTAAATTAAACTCTGTTTGTTTCCAGTCACTATAAAGCGCAAGTGGATTTCCAACAGGTGGTGCAGTCAAATATCCAATCCTATGATGAGACAAGGGTAGCATAGACCGCACAAGTCTCAACGCACTGTTGTATACAGAATAACTTGGTTTCAATGCATGAGCAGCTGCATTTGTTCCAATAACAGTGTTGGAAGTCCAACTCATTATGTTCATGCATATAGAGCGAGATGCAACATAAACTTCTGCATCCTCTGAATATCTAGTAAACAATATCAATGTTGTGAAATACCATACTTCCAAGTTGAGCATGAAAGCGGAAGCAATGGACACTTCAACAAACCCCCACAGATTACTAAATGTCTTCCTCGAAGACTCTGACCAGGCTGCTCCACAAGTTCCGCTCAGTATATAAACGATTTGAGAACATTAATGAACCACCACAAAAAGTTCAACACCATGTCTGCACCCGCTAGACCAAATCTGAGTTTCAAAATAAACAACAAACTGAAACAATCATGAAGGGCTAAAGCCACAGTCGCAATAGCATCCATGACAATCATTTTGCTTTGCGACTGGAGAAACTCTGCCATTTGAGTACGAAAAATTTGTGCAAAATCGAACAGCCAATCATGATTTTCAATTTCCTTACCATTTGTTTCTTCTGATTCCTTTTGAACATTTTTGTCCAGTTTATTTAAATTTATAGTCTCAGATTCCGAAATAGAACCACCGAGAGAAGATGATCCACTTTCATCCACTTTAATTTCTAGAATATCAGGAGGCTTCTTCTCTTCTTCCTCCACCAAGGGATTTTCTTGTTCTGGATCAACCTCAACGATATACAACCTCAACAGTGCAACCGACTCGGCTACATCTGATTTAAGTTTACTATCAACAGACAGATCTGCTAATCTAAGCTCGTCCGTACACTTTATTGTCACCAAATCTCCATCGTTATACTTATACTTGATCATAACCGACTTTAACGGTGGAAATCTTGTACTCACAATCTACCTCAAAACCTTAAGGTTACAATTAACAGGCATCTGACCAATTCTTATATCATTCCCATAAACAAGTTTCAGTTTTCTCCACTTGATTTGAACAATCATCTCTGCTATCTGCTTACGAACCAATACCGCATTCGACACAGATAAATCTGCTTCAACTTGACCATCATGGTATGTTGCCGTACTAATGCCGATTTTAGAAGAGCCCTGCAAAACCTTCAACATAACCTTAGACGATTTTTGTTTGCTCTCATGCAGACCATTTTCAGTTACGATACAATTCTGTAACTTCTCTACCTTATTATTACCACCAGGAAATACAACTGAACCATTTTGTACCTTCTTCGGTGTGGGGCGCACATGTAGACAAGGCCTGAGTCCAGGAATCAGTGCAAAGCAGACTGCTGAGGCCCCAAGGGCAACTTGTTGATTAATAACCGAAGCCATGTTGTCCGGTTCATTAACAACCTCAATCGAGTAACAACTTTCCCACAATTGCTCGTTGCTCTCTTCAAAATCATATGCAACATTTTCATCTGATTCAACAATTTTCGAATAACAATTTGGTTTAATATGGCCTGGTTTGCCACAATTCTTGCAAATAAGCTTTGCACAGAAATCTGACTTCATGTGTCCAGTCTTTCCGCATCTAAAACATGTCCGTTTAAAATGGTTTGCTGACTCCCCCTCTATCCTTGTCTGCTTACCGCCATTTTGAGAATGACTTTGGGTATTTTTCCACCTTGACAAGTCTTTGTTAAAAAATGTATCTTCAACATCAGCAAAATACTTACCAAGTATTTGTTTAACCAGTGCTTCCTGGTTGGAGAGTAGGTTGTCTAACTCGACAATTGATGGTTTGTTAACCCATTCTTGTATTGATAATATAAACGGCATGAAATCAGATCGTAATCCACGAATCAAATAACGTCTTAGCCTTGCATCGTTGATAGGTTCATCTTTATTCAAACCTGAAATTTCCTAACATACATTCTTAACCTTAAGAATGTAATCAAATATCGACATATTACCTTGTGTTAACGAAGCAAGCTCATTCTCAAGTTATTGAAGCCGCATAGTATTTTTCTGGGTAAATAACCTTTCAAGAGTATCCCAGATATCCTTTGGAGAATCCAGTGCACGAACATGATCAATAAATTCATTACCGATCGAAGTTCCCAACGCGAATAAGGCCTTTCCGCACCTTACTTTCCATTTCCTCCTTAACTCATAGTTTTCAAGAGTATCACTCAGAAGTATCTCGGTACCGGAAACAAGATCCCAAAAATCTTGTCCTTGAAGGAAAGCCTCCATACACAACCACCAATATTGGTAATTGGTTCTAACGAGCTTCTCTGTAGACATAGGAGAAGCTGAATTACTTCCATTCATATTAAAAGAAAATGATAATAACACTTGACATGATTTGTATTTCAATGGGTAATAAAATCAAGCACTTGATATGCAGAGACCTCGCTCTGATACCATGAAACAAATTTAACAGACAGGAACTGGAACAATTTGCACAAACAAGAGTTGATTTTATTACTTGAAGAATGAAATACAAAAGGTTCAGTCCTTATAGAAAATATGATTCAAACGTCTCTTATTATTTTGAGACTTTCATACTTCATAACATAACTCCCACTACTTAACTAAGTCATTTAGTAATTAGGAATTCATTTGAGCTGTCTGCTTCTTTGTGTGTCATGTTCGTGTCTTTTGCCTATCCTGTTCGTGTCTTTTGCGTGTCTTATTTGTGTCTTTTGCGTGTCTACTTCTTATAACTTGAGTAAAGAGTGCACTATTTTGACAAATCAAGCATGCAAACCAAAAAGCTGAAGACTTTCCACCACCCAAGACCACCAACACAACAAAGAACCTGTCTCAGATGATCTCAAACCCAGTTTTTGAAGACTCGATATCAAACAAAGAAGAATGAGCAAAAAGAAGGGCATACGCAGATATGGTTGGAGGAAAAGCGACAAGGAAAGGCTTCTTGCACAAAAGAGTCATCCACGAGGAGCATGAGGACTACATTTCGGTGCGATTCCAAATTACAGATAAGCCTTCTTTAACATTCTTAGCTAGAACAACTTTAATTGCCAAGTTCTCATCTGGAAGTCCAACTTTCATTGAGTTCAAGGCATACATTTCTTCACTTAGATTCATAGGTGCATGCAATATTTATAAATGAGACTATAGGCATGTTTTTTTAGAATTAAACTTACTAGAAGACGTTAAAAAAATTTGGGCTAAACCTGTTAGAATCATAGGTAACCTACCATTTAGAATTCTCAAATGGACACCTAAGTTTCACCCCAAAAAGGAGTCTCTAGTGACTCCTTTTTGGATCTCATTGTCCAAACTAACTGAAATACTATACAACCCTGACTATGCTGCTCATATTGCTAAGGCAATTGGATTGCCCTTAACAATATGGGTTCTAGAAAATAACATAGCAAGCTATAACAAAAGTAAATCATGAATATTAGCTGACATTTTTAAACCTCTTCCCCAAAGAATCTGGGTATCCTTTGGGGAACAAGATGGATACTGGTAAAGTATTACATATCTAAATAAACCTTTTTACTACAAGAAATGTAAACATGTAGGACATCAAGAAAAATATTGCAAAAATGAGGAATTAGAACAAAACATGATAAAAAACAGAACTGTAAAAAACAATATAAAAAACAATCAATCCAAAATTCCTTCAAAAGAAGTTTGGATTCCAAAACCAACAATTAAAACCAGTGAACTTAACAAAGAGAAACAAACTGATCATCTATTAACTAATAATACTATGGATAATATAACATCTGGGAATGTTATAGAACTTCACAATAAAAAAAAGATGAAACAACTGATAAACCAGAAGAAGGAGCAAATTTGATAATATTAAAAGATAAATCACCTAATTTAAGCACTAACACTGGAAACATATGCAGACCAAAATGAAAAAATCTTAATTTTTAACCAACTTAATGAACCACCAGAAGTTACTGGAAATGATATAGAAGAAGCCTTGGAAACTATTCAACTAAACAACTCATTTAAAACACTAATATTGAAGAAATAGATGAACTGCCAGAAGCAGACCATGAATAAGAAACTAGTAGGATTAGTTTGAGTCTACCTCAATCTCCCAAACAAACCAAAAAAGCTCTATTAAAACTCCTACAAGAATATCTTCAAGAGGTAAAATATTAATAAAACCAGAAACCTTAAAAGGATTATTAAAATCCTCAAAACAAATTTCAAAATGAACAGAGCAATACTTAATTGAAATGTTAGAGGACTAGGAAACCAGAAAACAATGAAAAGAATTAAAAATATTGTTAGAAAATTCTCAACTCATATCATAGCTCTACAAGAACCTATGATATCAATTGAAAACTTGCAATCTACAGGTAATTAATTAGGATTTGATTCTCATTTTGCAAACATTAGTAATAAAATTTGGATTTTCTAGAAAAATAACTACAATATCATTATTCTTGATAATTCAAATCAACTTGTTCACTTTATGGTAAATCATCCTGTTACTAATAAAGTAGTTCTGATTACCATAGTTTATGCAAAATGTACCAGATCCCATAAAGTGCCTCTATGGGATCATTTAAGAACCACTTCAAACATTAATTTATTATGGCTTGTTGTTGGAGATTTTAACACAATCTCCAACACAAGTGAACAACTGTATTGTTCCATACTTTGCTCCAAAAGTATAAATGATTTTAACAACATGATACTATACTGTAATTTAGAAGACTCTGGTTACATAGGTACAAACTTCACATGGACTAATAAACATAAATGGAAAAGATTAGACAGATTATTGCACAATGATAAATTGAGAGAAATGTTCCAAATTACAAGGGTGAATCACTTGGCCAGAACATGTTCAGACCATTCAACCTTGATAATATCTGTTATACCAAAAACAACAAATCACAAACCTTCATTTAGATTCCAAAATATGTGGTTGAAACATGAGGATTTTCTTAAGATTGTAGAAAGTAACTGGTCCACAACCCTAACAAACTCATCTAATATTTACATTTTTTGGTCCAAGTTAAAAAGAATTAAGAAGCAGTTAAAAAACTGGAACAACGACATATTTGGAAACCAAAATAACTTAGCTAATCTTAATGCTAAGCTAATAAAACTATTATAAAGAGAGGAAACATATTGGCAACAAAAAAGTTACACAAAATGGTTAAAAGATGGTGATAATAACTCTGCAACTTTTCATAGTTATGTAAAAAAGAGAAGAATTAATGGCATTTTAATTGATGATATTTGGACTAAGGATGAAATCAGAACTGGTCTTTCTGTTATTGAACACTTCAAAATTCTTTTAAAAAGTCCAAAGAAACAAAACAATCTTTCCATGATTAATGATATCATACCTAATATCATAACAGACCAAAACAATGAAGATATAACAAAAATGTGAACAATGGATATAAAAAACCTTAACTTTAATAGTGCTTCTGGAGTTGATGGATTAAACTCCAGATTCTACTTATCATGCTAGTTAATAATAAAAATGATCTTCTCAAAGCTGTTATACACTACTTTACAGAAACCCAAATTCCTAAAGGCCTATAGGCAACTCTCATCTGCCTTATACCTAAGGTCAAACCACCTATAACTTGGTCACAATTCAGACTCATAAGCTTATTCTCAGTCTTTAATATAATCATATATAAAATATTAAACAATAGACTAGCCAAACTATTACCTCTTATCATTTCAAAAGAACAAGGTGCATACATTGAAAAAAGAACAATTCAATATAACATCTTAATAACTCAGGAAATGATCACAGATGTTAATAGGAAATCTAGAGGGAACAACTTTATAATTAACTTAGACATGACTAAAGCTTTTGTTAAGCTTGAATTTAAATTTATATATGAAGTCATGCTTTCCTTTGGATTCAATCAACAAGTAATAGAAGTGGTTAAGAAGAACATGGAAAACATTTCACACTCTATAATAATTAATGGCAAAACAAATGGATATTTTAATTCAAGTAATGGTTTAAGGCAGGGGGGCCCTCTGTCCTCTAGTTTATTTATCATAGCAGGGGAATTTTTAATAAGAGGCTTAAACGAATTAGTTGGTCAACATAATCTTATGTCTTACAACATGAAAGGTTATTTAAAAATCAATTGTTTAGATATGCTGATGACCTAATTCTTTTTCTAAATGGCTCATTAACTAATATGAAGAAAATTTCAAACAATTTAAACACATATCAATTGTTATCTGACCAACAAATAAACACTAAAAAAACAATCTTTATAGCTTCCATACATATGAACAGAATTAGAACAAAAGCATTGGAAAACCTTTTAGGCTTTACACAAACAAAATTGCCTTTCACTTATTTAGGAATCCCAATTCAAACAAACAACTTCTCTATAAACTTTGAGAACTTAATAAAAAATATTATGAACAAAATTAATGAATGGAATTCTAAAAACATCTCCTTTGGTGGTAGAATAACATTGATTAAGTCTGTATTACTATCTTACCCTAATTATTACTTACAATCAATACGCTTACCTTTGAAAGTGATAAACATAATTAAAAAATTACTGAACAAATTTTTATGGGGTTATAATGAAAACAGTAGAACAATATTATGGTGCAACTTGAGCAAAATATGTAAACCTCACAATGAAAACGGACTGAACATTAGAAACTTAGAGGACATTCAAAAAGCTTATTCATTTAAGCTTTGTTTTAACTTTAGAAATAATAAAAATTTCTGGTCCAATCTAATACACTCTAAATACTGTCAAAATATGCATCCTCTTCAATCATCTTTAAGTTTAACAGACTAAAAAACATAGAAAATGATGTTTGAAATCAAAGATGAAGCTGGAAAACATATTAAATGAAGACTAGGAAAAAATGAACTCGATTTCTGGTTAGACAGTTGGCACCATGATAAACCTTTAATAACTCTAACACCAATGAATTCACATCATTACTCACTTACAAAGGTAACTGAATTTTGGAACAATATCCAATTGGGATATACCTAAAGTACAACTATATTTACGTACTGCTTATATAAACAGAATCACAAAAACTCGCATTAACTTTTCATTGTTGATTCCATCATTTGGAAGATCTCCACTGATGGATCATTTAACTTAAAAGATACTGTTAACTTAATTAGACAAAAATACTTAACCTCATTAAGAAAAGAGAAAACATGGAACAATATCTCCCCAAAGAAGTGTTCATTCACCCTTTGGAGAGTATTAAACAACCTAATCAGTGTAGACACAATATTGTAGAAAAAAGGTTTTAGTATTGCTTCAAAATGTATAAATTTCCAGAACATAGAATCTCTTAACCATGCCTTTGTTTCTTGTGAACCTTCCTCGATAGTATGGTCTTATTACTCTGAAAAATTTGACATAAAGATAAGCAAACATATGACAATAAACCATATCATCAACCTTCGGTTTCTATCCACTACTAATGCCACTCATATTAGGACTATTCTGCTTGCATTAATAACTTGTAGCATATGGAATGCTAGAAACAAACATAAGCATCAAAACATTATCATTTCACATAAAGCAATCATAAATCATATATTATTCATGCTTATATCTCTAGACTCATTGTTTAACAGAAAAAATTTGAAATGCGACCATTATATATCAAAAGACCTTAGTTGATTTAATCACATGAAGAATCCCAAACCTTATATGTATATTAATTGGATCTGCCCTTCACATAATAGATACAAATTAAACTGTGATGGATCAACCTTAAGGAATGGAGAATCTAGTGGTTTTATCATAATAAATGAACTAGGGAATCTAATTATAGCTAAATGCAATATATTAGGCAAATGTACACCTATAATTGTTGAAATACATGCTCTGTTAAATGGCATTTAGAACAACATGATAGATATAAAGATAGACTCCTAGGATTATTCAATATGTTAGCAATAGGAAAATCCCCATGACATTTAGAACATATTATTATCTGATGTAGAAACCTAATCATGCCTCAGATTACTCTTAAACATATATATATATAGAGAGAGAGCAAAATAGAGCGGCTGACTCGTTTTCAAAGTATGCCTTTAGAAATCAAAAGAAATTTGAAATTGATGCTAATCATTCACTAAAGGAATTTGCTGCTATTACATTGCTAAAATCTTTAAACCTAAGGAACTTCAGATTTTTTGACTAATCAGTTTCATGGCAGGTTGTTAAACCTGACCAATAGTCTTATACTTGCAGGTTACAAGACACAAAACATCAACATATGAAGCTGAAGGAGGATATGAAACAGAAGATGAAGAAGAGAATGCTTAGCAAAGGTAGAAGAAAACGTAGAAGAAGCTATAACACAAATGAAAAATGAACAAGAAGCACATGCTGAAGAAGAAATCCATACATGAGTAAAATCAAACATGTACCAGGAGAAGAAATACCTCATGTAACAAACATATGTAATATTTTTTAATATGAATAGATAAATTATTTCTTGGAAAAAAATAAAAAATAAAAAATATATTATTATAATAAAAACGAAAGTTCAATATTAAATTTATATATTAAAAAATATATATAAATAATTAACTTTGTATTATAAATAGGAAATAATATATAATTATAAATCAATAAAACCGTAACTTATATATATTATAAGTTAAACTTAAATTAATTATATATATAATAAAATATAAACTAAATAAAACAAAAGTTAATATATATATATATATATATATTACTAAAACTTATATAAAAAAGTATATTATATATTATTATAATAAAAGAACTATATAGAATGAATGTAACCGTCTTTTTCGTTGACAAAAAAAGCGGCTAGAATGTAGTCGCCTTTTGTCTTGCGAGTCCGGATATTCGATTTCAAATTTTGGGTATTCAATTTTTTTTTTTAATTTTTTTTTTGAATCTCCCTTATAAATAGAGGAAACTCCAAATCCAAACTCACCATCTCTCAAAACTATTCTACATCTCTCTAAATCTCTCTATTGGTTTTAGGAATTCTAGAAAGCTTTTGTTTATTGTTTAAGATATGATAGTTCTATTTTCAGAATAGTTTATTTTTTTTCGCTATTTATTTTTCTTTAATAAAAACACTTAAATAATGTTGTGATAACATTATACTAGCTAAATTAATAGCTTCGTATAATTTATCAACTTATTTACTTGTTATAGTTGTTTCAATTATTTGTTATTCGTCTATATTTATTTTGAAAAAAAAAACTAAATATTTCATTTTCATTTGTGATATTAGTAAGTGTTAGTCTAAATTTAGTTTTTATTAATTGCGATAAGATGACGGAGTACCAAACTAATGATTATCCTATTCTTTGCAGATTTGTTATATAGATTTACGCAATACATATGTCTATAGTTGCAAGTGAGTGTGCTTTTAGCCAAGCGAGGTTGCAACACACGACTAAGAGAACAAGATTGACAAGCAAAGCACTTGGAGTGCTTGTGGCAGTCAAAGATTGGACCGCAGCGGATAAAAGGATACAAGAAAGAGAGTTTAGAAACGAAATGAATATAGAAGATATCTTCGAAGATTATCCGGATGATTATGAATGCACACTTGAACAAGAAATTGTGGAAGAAAATGAAACTGAAGGTGCATCAAGTGAGTCTGAAGATTATGCTTACGAAGAAGAATTTAAAGAAGATGAATGATGTTTGTAATAGTTTTTTAAAATTTTGTATTTTAATTTGAAAACATTTGTACAACTCTCTTCGATTTTTAACTGATTTTTTAGCTAATCTCACACAAAAAAGCACGTGGTGACGATTGTTGATAGTTTGACTATATTTTTTGACAAATCTCTTTGATTTTTTTTAGCTTGGAACCTAACATTTATTATCTTTCCCCTCGACCTATTGCACTTTTTTCCATCCCTTCAATCATCCTTCTTTTGTTGCTCGATTTTCTAAATCTTTATCTTTATCAACCTCTTAAGTGGTTTGAACCATTTTGGAATCACATATTCATTTTTTTGGAAAATTTTAGGCCTACTCCTGGGATCTTCTTAACCCCTTGTCTATTCCAAACTCTCCAAAGACATTGCATCACATACCTAACTAGTCTTAACTAAAAATTTATTCTAACCCTTGTGTTCACGCATCGATATGAATATGTCAGAAATACGACACCTAACTCTATTATGCACCACGACTCAATGTATCATTCTCCTAGTTGTGGTATAGATTGAATATCGATAAAATCTTTAAATTAGCTTGCTAAATTACTTTTATTTCATTGCCTTCTCAAAAATTAAAATTCTATTAATAAAAAAAAACTCTAAATTAAAATTTATACCAAAGAAAATCCATTAAATTAATTAGTCTGACAAACTTAATTAGTCTGACAATAAATATTCTAATAATGAGATCTATCATACGTATAATATTATTTTTATGTAAGTTAGATTTTTTACGAATCATATCCGTAATTATTTACATAGAGGATCAAGTTTTATTGACAATAAATATTCGGATAAAGCTATTTCCTCCATTAGATTTATTATTTCCTCCATCTTAAATTTCTAAAAAAACAATTAACATTTGCTTTTACATTTTTGTCCTTAATTTACTTTCTAATTTATATTTTGATGCCACCATCCACTATCCAACCCTAATTCTAACAAACACATAATTAAGTCAAATTACAGCCAATATATATCATTTAACTTCTAAAATTAAACTTTAAATACCAAAAAAAACTTAAGTAACTTAAAAATTAATCATGGAAAAGGAAAAAACCTAAACCAAAGATTCAACACCTAAAAACACCCCAATCAACCGACAGGATAATTTAATATTGTAAAAATGGCAACGAACAAAAATCACAGAGTCATGAATAAAAAACAAGTTAAAGTTTTTTAAGTAAATAAATAAAAAAGAGATGTCCAGAGTTTTGTAAAAGTAACTAGATACTAAAAAACCAAAAATTTGTTCTTGGAACTCAATATGCGGGAAAACAAATTTATAGCAAAAGAGTTTCGTACAACCGACTTCCTGGAATTCTTACCAACCGATAGATTAAAAAAGATTTAGGAGAGATTTTTACCTTTGATAGATTTCTTCAATCGAAAGTGGTGGCTAGGTTTTTTTTTCTCGGTTAGAAGAGCTAATGGTTGTATATTTATATTAATAGGATTAGAGTTTATGGGTGGAAGTAAATATTATGGATAGAAGGTTGTTGGAAAAAAATTAAGGTAGATATAGTGTTTGGATGGTTGTTGGAGAAGAAGGTGAATCTGAGTGTTTGGAGTAATATTAAAATAAGGGTAAATTAATAATTTCTTTTATGGAGGAAATAACAAAGTGGAGTCTTTTTTGAAATACGGGGGAAATAAAAAATTTTATGGAGGAAATAGCTTCACCCTAAATATTCGTATAAATTTATCATGATATAGATCTATCATGAAAATAAATAAATAAAATAATAAATATATATTGTATCTAAAAAAATATCCTTTATTATTTTGTGTCTACCTTACTATATGTCTGCATCAGAGTCCAATCTAGTTTGACGTTCCAATCATCCCGAATGAACAAACTCAAATTTGCTTTCCCAATAACCACCACCAAATCCAACTAAATGGCCCATCAACTTGAGAAGAGTTTGGATTTAAATCTACTAAAACGAAAAGATTTGGATGGAAACCGAGCCCAAAAAATTTCAAATTTAGAAAAAGCCGGACCCTGTAAGGCTGTAACCGAGTTATTCCAAAATAGAATGCTTTGATGTAGGTGGGCCCGAAGCTGGAACCCTGGAGTATCAATTATAAAGATCGGAGACAGTTATAGCTGTTTTTTTTATGGAGACAAGAATTTAAACCACAACAATTTGACAAATTCAATTGAGAAAAGTTTCGGTTAAGATGGGGTTAAAACAATGTTAATCATTTTTAAAATTTGAGCGTTTTTAAATTTTTACTATTTTGTTATTGGGTTTGTTTGTTCATCCGCCGGTTGAAACCTTCTCCACTGACAGGGGAATTCTCCGGTGAGTGAAACCTTCTCATCCGTTGGGTGAGACTCTCCCACCCACCGGACCACCTATATTCATCCGGCAGAGAGCTTCTCCGCTGGCTCAACCAGCAGAGATTAAAAGATATTTAAAAATATTTTTAGTAATCTTGAAAATTGGTCAAATTTTTGGAGCCTTTTCGCCCTAATTTAACCAAAACAATTGAGAAAAAAAATATTTAACATAAATTTCATAATGTATTATTTTTAAGTCGAAGAGCTTGTATTTATTTTAATTAACATAAAAATACAAAAAAAAAATTGATATATTTATTGGATATAAAAAACAATATATATTGTATAATATATTATACCAATAAAAGATGAAATAGTTTTATGAACTTTAGTTATTAATCATTGTAATCTTAAATTAAATACTATTTAGACATTCAACTTACCATTATCTAAATTTCACATTTCCAAATATAAAGTTCAAAAATTTACAGTCTTCGAGCGCATCATTACATTCTACGGAAGGCTACAGTCAACCAAATAAATTTAAAAGGTGATAATTCTAATTTATTTACACTTATGATAACGAGTAATTTTATTTTTTCAAAATATGAACCTTTTTGGATTAACCAAGAAAAAACAACAACATTTGTATATGCTTTGTGGACCATTTATAATCGACATGCATTTTTGCATAGTTCACATGAAATAGACACGAATTTCGTATAAAATACGAAATTTAAGACTAAAATATGAGTAATGTAAGTTTAAGAAAACAATTGTAACTATGTAGTATTATTAAGGATTAAGGGTAATTTACCTTCTTTTGTAACAATTTTCAGTTTAAGGCTAAGTCTCGACCCCTTTATATAAAGGGCAAGACTAACCTAATAAAGGGGTTGAATATAGTTTCTATTTTATTCAATTGCACTTAGACTTTCTCTCTCTAAAAACTTTATATCTCTTTCTCTCTCTAGAATTCTCATATAACATTTTCCTAAAACAATATTCTTAATATCTGAACTCACCAAATTGGCGACCTCACTGGGGACAGAATTAAGGATCAGTGACTTGTCTGCTCGAATTTAATACAATCTTCTTGTTTTTTTCATTTCAATCTCATATAATGAATCCCGAAAACAATCCATCACTTCGATCGGCGATGTAAACTTTAAAAGATGATTCTGATCCAAACTCAATCAGACATGAGATGCGTATGAATTAGCTTTAGACAAAATAAATGCGCTAAATGAAAAATATGAACAACGAGAACAAGAAATCCACTCGGCGAAGGTCAAATCCGAGATGAGATAAGAGAATGAAAAGACTGATATGGGAGATCAATCTGATCGGTCCTGTGCTGATCGGCGAGCTAAAAGTGAACATAAAAAAGCGCGCTTCATATCTTCTAAAGAGCATTATTCCTCTCGCAAAGGGAAAAAATACAAGCAAAAGTATATAACATCTAGTGATGAAGAGGTAGAAAGCTCTGCTTCCGGTTTTAAAAGATACATGGGTTCTTCAAAAGAGGAATCAGACAGAGAGAAGTCAAGGAAGCATAAAAAGGAAAACAAATCTAAAGTGGACAATGTCCCTCGTTCTACGTTGTGTGAAGGGATCACTTCGAATCAGTATGCTGAGACTGATCGAAATCTATATGCGGTAATGGGAACATATGATCAATTTGTGCAAGGTTTTGACTGGAGAAACTCTCTGTTGACAAGTGAAATTCGTTCCACAACGCTTCCGAAGCGTTTTGACATTACCAAAGTAGAAAAGTTTGATAGGATGCAAGATCCCCATGACCACATCAAACAATTTAAGAACTACATGATGAATTTTGAAGACGACGACTGAATGAAGTATCGTGTATTTTTGCAGACTTTCAAGGGAACGACTTTAAAGTGGTACAATCGGATTCCAAGGGAGTCCATTTCAAGTTTTAGGTATTTTTACACTACTTTTCGAAGGCAGTTTGTGGGAAGTAAAGAAATGAGAGCGAATGAAGATACCATTATCCAGTGCAAGAAAGCACCTGAAGAGAAGTTGAAGGATTATACGAAGAGGTTTGTTTTGACTAAAGCAAGTTTGGACAATTGTGAAGAGAATGTGGCGATGGCACCTTTTCGCCAAGGACTATTGCCATGGGATCTGGCCAATGAAACTACAAAGAGAAGAGCTTTAACTTTTGGAGTTTTGATGGCTCAATTTGAGGATCAGATTAAGGTCGATGATTCAACTAGAGTTCGAGGAGGACCGGTTAGCACTCTAAAGAATTTGAGCAGGTAGCCAATAACCAAGGGCAACCCTCGAATGAAAATGGTAGTCAACAGACACGACCTAAGAACAACACCTTGCCTCCTCGAAGTGGTGAATATTCAAATCATGATCCATCTTACAACTATAACAGACCAATGCCAAATCAATAGGTTAAGCCATAATATTATACAGATTTGACAGAAAATGTGGCTATGATTTGGAATAAGAACAAGAGCTTCCTAAATTTTAGGAAGCCAGCTCCAATAAGTAGGCCAAGGGAGGAGAAGAACAACAAATATTGCAGATATCACGAGGATATCGGACATGATACCAATGATTGCATTGCTTTGATAAAAAAGGTTGAGAATTTGATTGAAAATGGGAAGCTCTTGACTTATGTAAAGTTGTAGGGGAGCGGTTCGAAAAATAATGTCAACTTCAAAGGCTGTATCAGCTGAGAATTTGACGATTTTTTATTCAAAGGTTGAAGCATTTGATGCTTCTTCGGAATATGTGGAGAAGGATCCATACCCCCGCCGCACCATTAGAATCCATCTTAAAAGGAATCATGTATGACAGAGGGGTTTCAATTTGGTATCAAATGGATGAAGTGACCCCGACGAAAATGTTTTTTCCATCTTTCAGAGTTAGGAATTATGGCGAAGACAACAACGCCCATGATAAACACTTGACCCTTGATCTAATCGAAGAAAGACGAGGTCGGGCGCACTTAAATTCATTGCACTATCAAACATTAATGCAAAGTCGGTATGCTTCTAAGGTTCGATGAAGAGAATTCAAGGTCGACAACAAGGTTTTGCGAAACGTTTTTCTTCACACCAAAGATAAGGCCCTCGGGAAGTTAGAATCAAATGGGGAAGGACCTTAGCAAGTAATGGAAAAGATAAATCCATGCACTTATAGTCTGAAAGACAAACACGACCGACCCATGGAGCATCAAACATCTCAAATTGTATCTAGAATAGTTTTTTATTCACCATCTGATTTACTTATCTTGTAAAATACTTTTTGATCGGGGACATACTATTTCCTACCCAGGTGGCACGGGGAGGTTTTAACGAGGTGTCTATGGCAACCGGTCTACTTAACTGTTTTTAACCTTCGATAAAATGTGTGCAGGACGGTCCCGAACAAGTAAAATGTTATTTTTCAATTACAGTTGATCTACAAGAAATTAAAATTTGGGCCCATAACGTTTTTTCAACTGACGACTTAATATACATTGTTCTTAGGTTCGAAATCTTAAAATTTTCAATTACAATTGATCAACGCAATATTAGAAAGTGCGAACCTTAAAGGTTTTTTCAGTTATAACTGATCTACATTATTTAGCCCGAACTTTAAAGGGTTTATCAGTTATAACTGATCTAAATTATTTAGCCCGGACCTTAAAGGTTTTTCAGTTATAACTGATCTACATTATTTAGCCCAAGCCTTAAAGGTTTTTCAGTTATAACTAATCTACATTATTTAGCCTGAACCTTAAACGTTTTTTCAGTTACAACTGATCTACATTATTTGGTGACTGCATTATGCAAATTACATGCCGAAAAATGATTACCTTTCATACTTGGAAATGTAATGAACATCGGATTTTTCACCCAAATACACAAGTCTTATAAAGCAAGCACACACTACAACTTAAGCATGCCCGTGAGGGGCAGCATTCAGGAATTTTATTTCAAAACAACAACACATATATTAAACTACATCATCGTGGAGATCTTCGTCAAAGGGTTCTGTATTTTTGGGCTTGTCATCTTCGCACACAATTCCAGCAGGGCAATCTTCCTCCGGAACATCCAGCCACATTGAGCCCAGTGGTAACCGGGGATATTAGCTGTGTAATTCCAAGACATGAGCAGATTTATCGTCCATCTCCTGTTCCATAATCTTTTTATAAATATCAGAAAATCTACTGTTTTCTTCCTTTATCTTTACCCGAACTTCAGAAAGAATAATCAGCCAGAGGAGGAATTGACTTTGAATTTTTGGTGCAACTATTATACGAGCCATATTATCCTGATCATTATTGAATTTTGTTAAGGAACTGTGTAGAGATTGATTGAATTGATTTTATTGGCTTTGAGTTTTTTGCCACTCTTTTCTTTTCTCCCAAATATTTTTCAGATCAGCCTCGTTAGACTCCGCCCGGTTTTTGGACTCTTTGGTTTGTTGTTTTAGTTTCTTGTGACAGTCGCTTTGTTCTGATAATTTCTTTTCCAAATTAGACAAACGCTTCTTGTCCTCTGACAGATCATGGCTAAGTTTCCCTGCTCTTCTCTCTTTCATTGCTACAGGTGCTACCATATTATATAAACAAAGGGCTAGAACATCTGAGCTTAACAAAGGAAACTCTTTTGCGCTTCCTGACAGAGTAAGGACGGGTGGCGGGCACCACCCGACGCGGTTTCTACCATAACATTTGTTCCTCTGGAAAAACTAGGACAAAATGTTTTTGGAGCAAATTTACCCACTTCCTCTTTGTCCGCACTTTTCTTCGGTGTTACTCGTACATTTGCTCCCTTGCAGAAGTTTGGTTTATTACTTGTTGTTGCTCCTCGATTTCTCTGGCAGGTGCGACCATATTGGAACCTTCTTCATACTGCTCAAATAACATCGGGATAGTCGCATTTTCAACCATGAGCAAACTAATCTTTAACTCTCTGACCTTTTGGTTATTTTTTCTCTTCACCACTCGGAACTTGTGACAGTCTCGAGGCCATTACATACGACATCAACGTTTACCAAGCATTGGGGGTAAGCTGGGACGGTTAAAGACCAATAATTTTGAAATACCTCACAATGTTAGGTTTTAGTGGACATCTAAGACCTCAGTTGAAGAGGTCGGTAAAAACAACTATCTATCTCTGTCTTACGGATAATGGCGTCTCCCCAGGCACTGGAAAGCGGAGTTCCACGCTCTTTGGAATTCCCCATGTGATTTCTAGCTCAGGCATATCTTTGGGGCTATAGTATAGATACTTGACACTAAACAAGGTTATAATATTGTCTATGGATAAGTCATTGTGAAAGCCGGTTATAACTGCGTCAATTTCAAACGGAAGCGGTTCCTAGTCCATTGCAATATTGGGAGCACCTTCCCCCTCGACCGTAACTTGTTTTTTGCTCGTTGTTCCATATTATCTTCTTCACCAATGGTTTGATCCATATAACAATCGTTGGTAGTCTGAACGATTTCAACACCATCAAGATTCTGGTTGACCCTCAGAAGAGCACTAGTCCCTTCAGTAGTACTTGGCAAGGCTATAACGTCATCGGTAATGGTTAGATTGCCAAGAACAAGTTTTTTTAAAGATCTGAAGTAACTTTTCTCTTTCAGGAGAGTAACTTCCTTTGCAATTTATTTTGATATCAGAGCAGTAGGGATACTCTCTCTTTGATTCTTGTTCCCTGTAAGAGCCGTAGCAACCAACTCTTTAGTCCCATGAGCATAATTAACGGGAGCTACTGCCGACATGTTTATGACCAGGCCTAGATCCTTTAAGGTGTTTCGATGTTGCCTCCTCTTTTTCTGACCCTCCATGTTGCTTTGAACGATACTTCGAGAGTAGCTGTGGTATTGGGGCCAGTACGAACGACTATAATAGTTTTAGTTAGTTGAAACAGCTCAGGAGAATAAGAAGCAATATAGTCCCCCATAACAAGAAATTCGAGTTTAGGTTTTTGTGAAGGCAAATCTTCGGTAATAGACGTCCCGATAATAATAGCGGCAAGATTTGCTTGGTCAGAGGCTCCCCAGCAAGTGGGAACAAGGACAGGGCTAACAGTTATTTCGCTAGAAGAAATGAAGATCGGATTGTGAGCCGGCTCAGGAACAAAGCTTGAGGTTATGATGTTTTTCTCTAATCAAAGGATGCGACCGGTCAGGATTATAAGGAACGAGTGTAGTCGTTTCAAGAAGAATTACTTGGGTACCCCAGATTAAGCTCGTAGCTCGATACTCAACTTCTCTCTCAGTAATGCTCAAGTAGTCTATTATCCTGAAGACAAGTTTCTTTTTCTGCTTAGGTTTGCGTTTGCGTCTCGAGCTAGGTGTTCTCATAAATGAGAATTATATCTCTCTCTAGAAAATATAAGACTAAAAACTCTATTTCTCTCTCTAGATTTTCTCTGATAGTCGATAATGAAAGTGAGAAAGTTATTTATAAAGGAGTTATTCCTCAACAGATCCTTGTATAGAGAAGAGTAATCAAAAATAGCCTTGGGAAGTTGAATAGTTATTTTGTCAGACTCACGAGTAGACAGGCTTCAAGTGAATGCATGACGCATGTCCCTTTCAGACAGCTACTACAAGGCTAGGTGGCTAGGAGCATAATTAGTTCCACGAGCAAACGCAGAGATTGAAGCGCAAGTGGCACATAAACTGAATGAACACGTGGAAAAATGTGAGAATTAAACGGTCTAAGAAAACAGATAGGCCATAAAGACTAGTAAATTAAGGCCCATCGAAGTCAAGCCCAAAGTAAACCGTTCCCCAAATATAGAAGAAGTAAGCCAGGTCAAAGGAAGCAAATATATGACGTAGCGTAGAATGCAGAGAGACTGGTTTCTCGCTCAAATATCAGAATTGGATCAAACAGGTACTCAAATCAAAGATTTCGACAAGCCCGTCAGATTTCAAAATTGTAACTTGTCACAAAATTTGATACCAAATTCGACTCGCAAAGCCTTCAAAAATCACTTTTAATACTTCAGCGCTAATTTTATTTATTTATATTTTAATTTTTTATGTAATTCCCTTTATTTAAAATTAGGGTTTTGGATAATGCTATATAAAGCATTTTATACCCTAGTTTACTGTCAGACTTTGATTAATAGAATTTTGAGATTATTTCTCCGAGTCTCCTTTATTCTCAAACCTAGGTTTAGGGTTATATCTACTGTTTTGTTTTCTTCTCTTAATCTTTCGCCATGCCATCATATCCCTCAACAGATCCTTGTATAGAGAAGAGTAAATCGAAAAGAGCATTAGGAAGTTGAAGAGTCATTTTTTCAGACTCACGAGTAGACATGCTTCAAGTGAATGCATGAAGCATGTCCCTTTCAGAAAGCTACTGCAAGGCTAGGTGGCTAGGAGCAGAATTAGTGTCGCGAGCAGACGCAGAGATTGAATAAAGCTAGTGGCACATAAACTGAATGAACATGTAGAAAATGCCAGAATTAAATTATCTAACAAAACAGATTGGCCATAAAGACTAGTTAATCAAGGCCCATCGTAGTCAAGCCCAAAGAAAAACGGTCCCCCAAATATGGAAGTAGTGAGCCAGGTCAAAGGAAGCAAAGATAGGGGCGGGCACAATGCCACTTCCCCTTGAAGAACTTGGTAAGACCCGATCTTAAATAACACAATTTTTTTTACAATGAAATCGCCCAATTAGAATTCAACAGAGTTATTCCCGATGAAAATCTCATGTCAAGCTAACCGCGGGTATTTTCCACACCAATCACGGTTTGGTTATAAAGGAAGTACCCGATCAAGTTCCACAAATGATTCTCGACAAGTTGAGCACGGGCAGGTGTAGGGTCATTTCAGTTCCCGATCTTGATTCAAACTCAACCCAAACCGTTCAAATTGAAGTAGTAAAGCTTCACGACCCGAAAATTTGAAAGTCCATACACTCACGGTTGTGAAGACTTGGGGTCTACTCATAAGGTTGGGAAATGGACAAAATATAATAATATTTTCTCTATTTACTTTTTCTCTCTCTACATTTCCACGTGTCTGACTCTCAACTTATTAACAAACCAAATTAGGCTACGAACATTTTTTGAACCATAAATTGGTATGTGTTTATGTGATTTGTGTTGGTTTAGGACTATTCGAGTACTCTATTTATAAATATTTAGTGAATTTTTATTACCCATCAACTTCTTATATATTGTAGACACCTCATACTGGATACATGTTGATATAGGTGTGAGGAACATATGAAGGAACCTATAGATCTAGATTGTTTGCTTAATAATTATACATATATGTTTACCACACACGAGTATTACATGAAACTTTACTTGACAAAATGATATCAACATGTATGTCCTGACTAAGGATATATCATAATCATTACATATATGATGATGAACAAAGTGACAAATCTCCTAAGTTTGTTATAAAAATAATGTGGAATATATATAAAAAATGTAAAAAAGTAACCATTGTCTTTTATTAATTAAAAGTATATCCGTTAATGTCACCATTGGTTATTGACGAAAACTATTTTATACAGACAATACAACCACCCACCAATAAAATGCTTCAAAAGTCATCTGCAAGCCTTCAAATCAAAACTGGAAAAAATGAAGTTAGTCCATAAAGTATCATTATCGGGTGCACATTCTAGTGATGTATATGCGAGATTGAAGAACTATAAATCGAGCAATATATTCAACATGCTCAACGTCTATAATATTGGACAAAAAATATAGATTTGTTGAAAAAAATCAGTTAGTTTCATATGCAATATATATAATCTAAAATGAAAGAGAATTACTTAGAATATCATCGAACAACTAAATGATTTGAAGTGATCCCTGATATATTACATTATTCGAAGTTGTTGGTGTATCTTTAACGAATATGATATTTTTTGTTGGTTTCGTTTTATGACTTTTGAGAAACAAAATATCTACATGTGGGTTTTGAGTGTTCTACATTCAATAATAGAGAATAATATGTGTGTATTACCGAGTGCCATCTTCACTGATTAAAAGTTAGCACCAATGCGGATAAAAAAATATTCTTGCGAATGTAAAGAAGTCGATGGCTAAAATAGAAAATACATATGAGTTTATGATTTTTAGGATCGATGGTTAAATAAAAAAACTAGGGAAGATTTGAACACAACAATAGAAAAAATGAAATAAGTATTCACATATGCTCCAACCGTTACTCATTATGTTACCCCATTCTCATATCAAACGATACGGTGATATTTTTTCATCACTTGACAAACGTAATTCAACATTTGGACAAAAGAAAATCATTTATAAAAGTTATTTCCAATATTTAACTTATATTAATAAAATAAATCAACATTTTAATCAAACTATTTTATTGTCTTTAATAGGGTCAAGAACGCTCACTCAAACCTAAAATGATACAACGGTTCAAGTTAACTTAATATTAGAAATTATCTAGCTTAAAGTTCACACGTTACATAATCTGTGACATTAAAAAAATATAACAGACCTTCAAGAGAAGTAATTTTATTGTTATACATGTTAATAATATATATATATTTCCTTGTCTTCAAGGTTCAATATAAAGGAATAACTTTAGATTTTTTTTGTATGCTAGATATATACAGAGTAAATGTATAGGTGTTGATCGGGTAACATGTGGATGCATTATTAAAAAAACCCCACAGACTTTCTTGTACATTTAAACTAGCCATTTATAGAGAAAAAAATATTCCCATTGAGTTAGCCTCATACGATATATTTTGGTAAACTTTAATCATTGTTGATTGTTCAGAAACTACGTTTAAATATGTTGTAACCAACTTTTGTTTTTAAATAATCGATATTTAAATACTACTTAAAAGACACATTTATTGAAATATAAACAAATAGTTAATTCATATTCTTAATCTCGAAATGATTCATATGGTAGAATATGAACACCTAATTAATACTATATATAGATAAATAACAGACAGTATCGATCAACCAAACATGATCAATTTTATTTTGAGCATGTCTTTGATGAAAAAATAATAGTGGTATGCCCGATAAAATAGATAGCACGATAAAAAAAACTAAGCATATGTTTGATACCTAAACATCCATTAAAAATACCAACACTTCTAAAAAAGTACCAAAGTCACGCGAGTCACATTCTAATTTTTTTAATCCTTTTTATTTCTCACTTTGAAGACGTTGTGTCAGATGAATATTATGGTTATCATAATATAGTTAAAAGATTATCTATGTTGGGAAAGAATAAGCATCCGTAAGGTTAGATTAGATTGCCAAAATAAAAATGACCGAGATTTATACTTAAAAATATATGGTAGTGAAGAGATTTTTAAAAACATAATTTGAGTTAAATTTCTTTAAGTTTTTTCTAGATAAATATTTTGGATGAAATTTATTAACATCATATTAGTTATACACACATTATCTATGTGTGATATACAGGTTTTTAAAAAAAAACTAGAAATATATCCTCTTGAGGAGATTGAAATTGCATTCGTTTGTAAAAATAATTTTGTTCACGTAAGTAAATGAATTATATTATATTCCAATTTATTTGTAAGTTCATATGTATATTTAATTACTATTTTTTTTATAACTTCATATGTTTCCAAATAGAACATTTTTACAATTATATTCTATTTTGCTGCATTACCGAACAAAAGAAGCAAGCACATTTCCATACTACCAAATACTAAATAAATATAATCCCGTGTTTTACCCGATGAAGAACTATTTGTCACCAATTTAACTAAATATATATGGATTTATTTTATGTCGAATGTAATTATTTTATTTTATTTTGTTGTACTTGGTTAATTAAAACCGTAATCTTATTATGTAATGTTTGAACTCGATAATTAGTTTGTTCGAACTTAATTATATAACGTTTGGAATAGATTATATAATGATTGGACTTCATCATAGCTTACATACAGTATAAATAATATTATATCATATTCATATAAGACCATCATTAACTGTTAAGTGTGAATATATGATTAGGGTGAGAGATATAGTAAAACCAAATCATATTACTCATTTCTTGAGATAGTATCCGGTCGCATAAATCACGTTATAATTATCTAACACATTTTGTTATTTGATTAGTCTTTACAGATTACACTATCATTCACGATGAAATCAATCTTTTATTAGAAAACAAAATGAAGTTCCGTAGAAGATTCATGTGTAATAAAAACCGTTAAAGTGATAGCAAAAACTATGCCATAAAAACAAATATTTTTTGATGTAGTGGTCTTAAATATGTATTATATCTTTAGGATGGACCATATCGTTCCACTAAAAGCCTCACTCGGTCGAGAATACATTAAAATTAAATGGATATATATTTAAGAGAGATGAAAACATACAACGCTAAGTTACATTAGAAATTTACATGATTAATATCACCAAAAATAACCGAGGAACAAATGAATTATGTGAAGTTACACATCTCGTGCAAAAGAGAGGAAATTATGGTGATGAATGTTTATGATGGAAGTTTATATGTAAAAATGACGAAGAATATGAATAAGGATGGAATAAACCTTAATTATAATATTTATTTAATGTGAATATTCCTAATTATTATAAATTATTTCCTCATTTTAATTATATTTTTCTTATTTATCGATGTACTCATCGTATTTATCATACATTATTTTCTTATCGTTAATGGTTTGCTTTATTAACAATTTATTCAAGTATCATTTTCATTATACTATGTATTTATCATAAGTCATGTTCTCATATTTAACGCAAAATATAACTCTAAACAAACAAATGCAAGGCTATAGCTTCCATGCAATGTGCAATCCAACTAGACTTGACTTGCATAGAACGCGTGAACTATGGTCAAATATCTGGCTCTTCTTAAGTATTTCTACCTCATTATATGGTCATCTCTAAGTATTTTCTTTTATTCTACCTCATAATCCTAATAATGAATACTTTGAATTACAAAACTTATATGGTAATAAAAATGACAAAAAAGACTTAGCATTAGTCATTGTACGTAATATTAAACATACTGATCAAATGACATAAAATATGACCAAAATATTATATCATAAAAATTTAACCAAAATACATCATGGTGTAAGGAATAAACACCAAACAAAATTCTTAATCGTCAAAATTAACAAATACATGTAGTATAAGAAATGAATATCAAATAAAATACTTAGTCATGTAAGTAAACATGAGAGATACACATGTAGTTGTCCAAACATTCACATGTTCCTAATGGCTCATATAAAGAATTTTTGGCTTGTGGGAACAAATTTATGATACCCTCTGAGTGATATTAGCCGATACATGTTTGGATGAAGGTTTTAACCACATATAACTCAGGTTTAAGCATACATTTGGATATTATATATCACAATGTTACTCATTCACCAAATTTGGTATGTTAATTCCATCACACTCCGCCCTCAGGTGTGTCTGACCTCTGTCGTTAGTATGAATCAAATATTTCATCCAATTCATGTATGTCGCAATGAAATTGAATGCCAACACGTCTATTAAACCTAGTAAAACCGCTCAGAGTCGTCGCGATATCTACTAAATATGGCCAAACTGTGGTATGAAGTGCTTTCGATAGTAAACTTCATCATTTTCGAATAACTTCAACATCACTTCTGTTTTCAAACGGATTATGGATGTGAAATGTTCGTACGTCTCAAAATTAGCCTAACAAATTAAAAATATGCATTGACTTATAAAAAAATGTTAGGGTAGCGACCAAAGTTCCACATCCCACATCGGTAAAACATGGGAAGGATCAATGGTATATAAGTGAGAACATATCTCAACTAGTATGAGGCCTTTTGGTAGTGGACCAAATGCAAAGCCGTGAGGGCCTTCGGGTGCCAAAGCGGACAATATCATACTAGTGTGTTGAGATCGGTTGTGTTCTTACTTATATACGGAGGCGGAATATGCGGACCGGACCCCCATATTCCCAACATGTGGTATCAGAGCTCCAGGCCCAGACACCACGCGATGTGGTGGGTGATGTGGGTGAAATTCTCATTAGTCGAACATGATGAATTAGTAGTCATGCTCAAGATCCTTGTTTGGAGTGCCACTGGCTTATCAAGCAGTGTGGCTTGATTTGAGGCTCATCAAGCATTGTGGCTTGATTGGAGAGATCCTCGTTTGGAGTGCCCGTTGCTCATCAAGCAGTGTGGCTTGATTGGAGTGTATCAAGACGGTGGTACTTGTTTGGAGTGGCGCTAAGGAACAAGGCAGGATGGTCGAGATCAGATAGATCCGCCGTAAAGGCTCTAGAGATCAGGCAGCCCCAACCTGATTAGAGTGAGCGGATGGATCTCAATTGAGAGGAGGCTAAAGTGGTACTTTGTTCGAGAGGAGGATTTGTTAGGGTAGCGACCAAAGTTCCACATCCCACATCGGTAAAACATGGGAAGGATCAATGGTATATAAGTGAGAACATATCTCAACTAGTATGAGGCCTTTTGGTAGTGGACCAAATGCAAAGCCGTGAGGGCCTTCGGGTGCCAAAGTGGACAATATCATACTAGTGTGTTGAGATCGGTTGTGTTCTTACTTATATACGGAGGCGGAATATGCGGACCGGACCCCCATATTCCCAACAACTAAATATGGCCAAACTGTGGTATGAAGTGCTTTCGATAGTAAACTTCATCATTTTCGAATAACTTCAACATCACTTCTGTTTTCAAACGGATTATGGATGTGAAATGTTCGTACGTCTCAAAATTAGCCTAACAAATTAAAAATATGCATTGACTTATAAAAAAAGAATTAAGAAAGTAATAAAATTTAAAATTGAATTTACATATATCTCGCGAAACATCTAGATATACGTCTGAGAATGTTGAATTATTTTTTCACAACCCGTGACTCGATTAGGCACACATGTGGAATAAACTAATAGCATATTAAAAGATTAGTGTAGCCACTAACCGATATAAATGGTAAAAGTATATCCTTCCAATATTGCGAGTAAACCATGAAATTCCTTTGTGGTATAACACAAACTCTCTCTAAATGGCTGGTAGGTTAGAGCCAATAGCATAACACTTCAATTATATCGTGTATTGGTTGGGAAGTACGTGCAAAAGAACTATTAGCAACACTACTCGGTCCTCCTCAAATTCAGGATACATCAATAAGTAAAGAATACATACCTTAACAGATTTGTGAAGTTGGATTTTAAAAATCTGATGTTTAAAAACTTGCATGTTGAAGAGAGTTAGGGTTTATTCAAGTAATGTGGCTGAAATTGTTAAGAAAATATATTTTATATCAGTGGCAATATTGTAAATAACGAGAGTCTCGTTTTAAGAGAAAACGAGTCTAGTTATAATCGATACCTTTTTAAAAAAACGAATTTCATTTTAGCCTGACACTAGTTTCTTTTCATTAAAAAAAAGAGCCATATTACCCTTCTTGAAAAAATACCTATACAAATTGTCTTCACTAAAACTGTTACAATTCTTCTTTAATTTCCATTTGAATCCAAAATCTCACAAAAAATTATTTATTTAAATGTTATTTTTGAAAAAAAAAACAGCTACGATAAAATATGGATTTATGATATAGTAACATAAATTTTTTAAGTTTTGGAATCAAAATTTTGAAAAATTAATTATTTTTGTCTTTTACATTTGAAATTGTTATGCTTTATTCTTAGACTGTTAAATATTACGAGGTAGCCGATGTATATGTTGATGTTTGATTTCTTATAGATTTAAATATAATTAGATTTTTGTTAAAATTAGGTCTATAAATTCAAACAATTCGTGATCTTTTTTCTCCAAACGATTGGCTGCCGGACATTGTGCAACACATTCCACCTGACCGGTCTAGTGTTGTTGTTGTGCCGTCTCCCTAATATCTCTACATTTTCTTTCCTCTCGTTTTAAAACCGAAAAAATATTTAGCATACCTAGGGCTGTCAAACAGATATTTCGGATACAGATTTGCCTATATCCGAATTCGAAATCTAAAATCACTATGCGGATCCAAATTTGAAATTGAATAATATTCGAATCCGTATCCGACGGATATTATCCGGACATGGATAATATCCGAATATTTAAATTTCTACTATTTTTTTTGGTTGGGCTACTTTTATATGCACCTTAACATAAATTCATATTTACCATTTTAGATGTGGGATAAGGCTAAGAAAAATATACTCATTTTGAAATATAGAAAAGAGTCATAATTAGGCATGGGCAAATTAACCGGAACCGAAAGAACCAAACCGAACCAAAGTAGATTTGGTTCTTTCATAATAACCGAATGGTTCCAGTTTTCAATTACCCACGGTTCTTGGAACCGAACCGTAGCGAACCGAAGAACCGTGGGTATCCGTTAGGAACCGAACCTATGTATTAACCTTTAATTTTGAATTGTTTTAAAAATATATTTTCTTTTTCAAAGTTAGATTCCCTTAAATTTGTCTATTATCATTGATCTCTAATTATGTTCACTTGAATAAATGACAACATACTTTATTCAAAGTGGCGACATATTTACAATCTATTATGCGTATAAACAAAATAACAAAATACAAACCTTTATATAATTTAATAAACTTGATATCATCTCTCTATTTTTTTATATTACTAATATTATTCTTTAATATATTAATTTTGAATACTTCTTATATTTAGTATTTTTTTCTTACAATTTAACATAGTTTTATTATTTTAAAGTGTAAAAAGAATTTTATATACGTTGATATTGCAAAGCATTTAAAGTATCCAAAACTACTCGATTGGAACCGAGTTAAGTACCCATACCGAACCGAATTAAGAGGAACCGAACCGAACCGATATTTATTCGGTTCCTAAATGGGTACTAGTTTTGAAGAACCGAAAGAACCGAAAACCGAAAGAACCGTACCGAACCGAAGAACCGAATGCCCATGCCTAGTCATAATACTAAAAAAATATACTTCCCTATGTTCCACAATATTAGACGTTTTAAGGTGAGTTTTTCTATTCCAAAATAAATATCATCTCAGGTTAATGACTCATCAAATATATTTTAACCAATCAACTTTTGACTTTGTATAACATAGAAAGGTTATTTATTATTATTTGACCAATAAAATTTATTGCTTCTCTCGTATTTATAGAAACGAAAATACAAACGAGAAGTAATAATTACCACTCTTAATAATTGTGCAATTTTGTATAATGTCTAATATTGTGAAATAGAGGGAGTACTTGATATGAAAAGTCACCATGTCTTTTATAAAGAGTTTGGTAGCAATTCTTTTTCCAACTTTAGATGTGGGAAAATATACAATTTTTTGAAAGAAGTAACCCTATATATTTATGGCCAACTTTGTTAGTGATTTGTTTTATTTTTTACAATATGAGATAACTAAAAAACATGCTTAAATATATAAATTATATATATTTATTTATAAAATTTCGGATATCGGATATTTTAAATACGGATATGACTATATCTATATCCGTTATTTTCAGATACGAATTCGTACACGAATAATATCTATTTTCTTTATATTACAGATATTATCCATTTTATTTGGATTCGATATCGAATATTTCGGTCGAATATTGGGTTTTTCGAATTTTTTTACCACCCTAAAGATCTCTCGCGCTATATTATATTTTAAGGCGATATAGATCTCTCGCACTATATTATATCTTTAAGGCGATATAGATCTCACTGGTTCATATATTGAAATTAGCGTGTTTGATTATTAAATAATTAAAATATGTTATTTATTTTAGTGTAATTGGATCGACTAGTCGACCAATTTAATCATGATATATTATCAAACAAGTCGTAGAGTGCGGAGTGCACGCTTGTTAGATTATATCACGATTAGCAGGGTCAAGGGGCGGAGCCCCTGGCTGGGGTCAACATAATTTCGAAATTGAAAATTTGACCGTTTTATTCAAATTTGAAAATTTGACCGTTTTAACATAAAACCGGTTGAGAGACCCTAACTGCCCTAACTTCCAAACTGTATTTTGGTTGGTCGAAATTATAAATATGGGTTCTGTTGAAAAGGAAATCATATCATTTTCATCCTCTCTGTTCAAAGTACATATCTCTGATTTTATCCAATTGAAATTTTTGGAGAACCCCAAAAATATTTCAATAAGAAATTGTTTACAAGACTTCAGAGATTATCCGGAAAACGAAACACTATTTTCTACATTTTATTGAAATATTCTGGTCTTGTTGATGAAGATAGAGATGACGAACGGAGGAGAATCTGCGAAGGAGATGACAAGTAAATTCGCTAAGTTGGACAAGTTCGAAGGACATGATTTCAGACGATGGCAGAAAAAGATGCATTTTCTGTTGACTACACTCAAGGTTGTGTATGTCTTGAGTACCCCCTGGCCAGAGATCACTGAGAATGAAACATTGGAACAAACGAGGAGGCGCAGCAAGTGGGAGAATGATGACTACATTTGCCGAGGCCATATATTAAACGGTATGTCTGATACTTTGTTTGATGTATACCAAAATGTCGAATCTGCAAAAGAATTATGGGATTCTATAGAATCAAAATACATGGCAGAAGATGCTTCTAGTAGGAAGTTCCTGGTTAGTAATTTTATAAATTACAAAATGGTTGACTCTAGACCTGTAATGGAACAGTATAATGAACTACTAAGAATTCTGGGTCAATTTGTTCAACATAATATGAAAATGGACAAATGTATTTCAGTTTCTTCTGTTATTGACAAATTGCCTCCTTCGTGGAAGGATTTGAAACACACACTGAAACACAACAAGGAAGAAATGACTCTAGTCGAACTTGGTAGTCATTTTAAGATTGAAGAGTCTCTAAGGGCTCAAGATGAATTAAGTAATCCCAAGGGTAAAAACCAAGTGGGAAACTCATCTGTAAATATGGCTGAAAGCAGCGGATTCTTTAAGAATGGAAATACAGATAAGGGGAATAAACGAAAGTTTAAAGGAAACAACAAAAACAGTAATTTTAACAGCAAAAAGCCTAAAATAGCATGCTGGAAATGTGGCAAACCTGGTCACTTTAGAAGGGATTGTCGAGTTGGAAAAGGCAAAAATAATGTTGGTCCAAGTGGGAACAATGTTGGTTCAAGTGGACACAATGCTGGTTCAAGTGGATCTAAGGATCCTGAAAAGCAACAAGGTCAGATTTTATTTCAGAATTCTAATTCTGGTCAAAATTATATATCTCTAATATCTGAAGCATTTTATGTGCAGGATGATGATGTTGCTTGGTGGGTTGATTCGGGAGCAACAAGTCATGTATGTAAAGATCTTCGATGGTTTAGTAATTTTCAACCGATTGAAGATGGACCTTCACTTAAGATGGGAAATGTTGCTACCGAACCAATCAAAGGACTAGGAAATGTTAAATTACTATTTACTTCTGGAAAGTACATATTATTGAACAATGTATTGTATGTTCCTGGGATTCGAAAGAATCTTTTGTCTGGTGTTGTTTTAAACAATTGTGGTTTCAAACAAGTGTACGAAAGTGGCAAATATGTTTTGTCAAAACATGGTGTATTTATGGGATTCAGATATTTATGTAATGGTATGTTTATGTTAAATATTAATGTTTCATTCGAAAATGATTCTGTTTGCATGACTTCTACTAGTGTGTGTAGAAATATAAATAAAACAGAATTATGGCATGCTAGATTAGGACATGTTCATTATGAAAGAATAAAAGGCATGTCTAAAATGAGCCTTATTCCTCCTGTTGATGCAAATAATGAAAAATGTAAAACTTGCATGTTAACTAAGATAACTAGAAAACCTTTCAATAATGTTAACCGAGTTTCCAAAATATTGGAACTAGTACATAGTGATTTATGTGATTTCCATGCTACACCTTCATTAGGAAATAAAAAGTATGTTATTACTTTTATTGACGATGCATATACATATTGCTACATTTATTTGTTGCATGCTAAAAATGAAGCTCTTGATAAGTTTAAAATCTATAAGGAAGAAGTAGAGCTACATAAGAATGATTTGATTAAAAATCTACGTACGGATAGAGGAGGTGAATATTATGATCCAATATATTTTCAGTCTACGGGTATAATTCATCAAACCACGGCTCCTTATACACCACAACAAAATGGTATAGCTGAAAGGAAGAATAGGACTTTGAAAGAAATGGTTAATTCCATGTTGTCCTATTCGGGTTTGAGTGAAGGATTCTGGGGTGAGGCTATGTTAACAGCCTGTTATTTATTGAATCGTGTTCCTACTAAAAGGAATAAGATGACCCCGTATGAGCTTTGGTTTAAGAAGCCTCCAACACTAAATTATCTGAGAGTTTGGGGTTGTAGAGCTGTTGTAAGACTCACTGAACCTAAAAGGAAAAATTTGGGTGAAAGAGGTATAGATTGTATCTTCATTGGGTATGCTGAGCATTCCATTGCATATAGGTTCTATGTGTTAGAATCTAATGACTATGTGTCGGTGAACACAGTTATCGAGTCAAGAGATGCAATATTTGATGAAGAGAGATTTACTTCTATACCTAGACCTAGAGATTTGATTCAAAACTCTTTGAATAGGAACTCAAGTGAAATTGAAAATATATCAAGTGGTACCAATTGTGTACCTAGACCTTCTGAACCAAGGAGAAGTACTAGAGCCAGAAAAGCTAAATCGTACGGATCTGATTTTCAACTATATTTAGTTGAAGGGTCAAGAGATAAGATTGACTATCAATATCAATACTGTTTTGTTATTGAAGATGATCCAAGGACTTTTAGTGATGCTATGGCATCAAGGGATGCTGCATTCTGGAAAGAAGCTATCCAGGATGAAATAGAGTCTATCATGCATAATAATACATGGGAGTTGGCTGATTTACCTCCTGGGTGCAAATCATTGGGAAATAGTTGGATATTTAAACGAAAAATGAAAGTAGATGGTACTATTGAAAGGTATAAAGCTAGATTGGTTATCCAGGGATTTAGACAAAGAGAAGGCATTGACTTCTTTGATACTTATGCTCCGGTTGCTAGGATTTCCACTATTAGATTGTTGATTGCACTTGCATCTGTATACAATCTTGTAATTCATCAAATGGATGTTAAAACAGCATTCTTGAATGGTGATTTGGATGAGGAGATTTATATGAAACAACCGGAAGGGTTTGTGATGCCTGGTTGTGAAAACAAGGTATGCAAGTTGAAAAAGTCTTTGTATGGTTTGAAACAAGCACCAAAAGATTGGCATCAAAAATTTGATAATGTGATATTGTCTAATGGATTTATTCTTAACCAAGCAGACAAGTGTGTATATAGCAAATTTGATAATTCTGGTAAAGGAGTTATGATTTGTCTATATGTGGATGATATGTTGATTTTTGGTACTGACCAAAATCAGGTTAATGAAACGAAGAATTTTTTATCATCTAACTTTGAGATGAAGGATTTGGGGGAAGCTGAAATGATTCTTGGTATAAGAATCAAGCGAAAGAACAATAGTATATCGATTTCTCAATCTCACTATATTGAGAAGATATTAAATAAATTTAATTTTAAAGATTGTTCTCCGGTAAGCACACCTATAGATCCTAGTCTTAAGCTTCTACCTAATAAAGGTATTGCTGTATCTCAACTTGAATACTCGAGAGCCATCGGGTGTGTTATGTATGCCATGACTAGCACTAGGCCGGATATTGCCTTTGCTGTTGGAAAACTTAGTAGGTATACTAGCAATCCTAGTTCGCATCATTGGCAAGCTTTAAATCGAGTATTCAAGTATTTGAAAGGAACCATGAATTATGGTTTAACTTATACCGGATTTCCTTCTGTACTTGAAGGATATTCAGACGCAAGTTATATTTCCAATATGGAAGATCATTCTTCCACAAGTGGATGGGTATTTATACTTGGGGGAGGTGCTATCTCTTGGGCGTCTAAGAAACAAACTTGTATTACTGATTCAACAATGGAATCAGAGTTTGTGGCATTAGCAGCAGCGAGTAAAGAAGCTGAGTGGCTAAGAAATTTAATGTATGAAATTCCGTTGTGGCCCGAACCGATATCACCTATATCTATCAGATGTGATAGTGAGGCTGCCTTGGCCAATGTTTATAGACAAGTTTACAAAGGCAGGTCTAGACACTTAGGTGTTAGACACAGTATGATTCGTGAGCGTATCACGCATGATGTTATATCAGTAGAGTTTGTGAGAACTCAATATAACTTAGCCGATCATTTAACCAAGGGGTTAAATAGAGATCTTGTGCACAAATCGGCTATTGGGATGGGATTAAAGTCCATTTGAAATCTCTCATGTTGAGATACCCAATTCCCATCTAATATGACATTAGGTGTTGAATTCAATGTGGAAAGCTTAACATCAAGATATTGGAACACATTTGTATATCATCCCAAGGTATGTGTTCAGAACTGCAAGTTGTGAAGGTTGAAGATTATCTTCTTAATAGCTCTTTTGAAAAATTGCATATGCAGGTGCAAGATGAAAAGAACTACCTATTTGAGCATGAAGTTTAGCCGCTTCAAGAAGCTAGGACTTGGCTTTGATATGCTTAAGAAGGATAAGGACACAAGGCTAGTAAAATATAGTGTCAAGTAAGAACAAGTGAGAATGTAAATTTATGTGTATATTATCTTCATGTATTCATTGTGAATAGTAAAGGTTCAATCCTTAGTGATACCTTGATATTCGAATATTTGGAATGTGTAATATACTAATGTGAAATTCAATCGTTACGATATTTCATTTATGCATAAATTTGATATTTGATATGATTGTGTTTAGTAGATCATGAATTACACTAAAATGGGGGAAGATTGTTATTTATTTTAGTGTAATTGGATCGACTAGTTGACCAATTTAATCATGATATATTATCAAACAAGTCGTAGAGTGCGGAGTGCACGCTTGTTAGATTATATCACGATTAGCGGGGTCAAGGGGCGGAGCCCCTTGCGGCTACTGTTGCAAGTCAACAGAATTTCGAAATTGAAAATTTGACCGTTTTATTCAAATTTGAAAATTTGACCGTTTTAACACAAAACCGGAAATTGAAAATTTGACCGTTTTATTCAAATTTGAAAATTTGACCGTTTTAACACAAAACCGGTTGAGAGACCCTAACTGCCCTAACTTCCAAACTGTATTTTGGTTGGTCGAAATTATAAATATGGGTTCTGTTGGAAAGGAAATCATATCATTTTCATCCTCTCTGTTCAAAGTACATATCTCTGATTTTATCCAATTGAAATTTTTGGAGAACCCCAAAAATATTTCAATAAGAAATTGTTTACAAGACTTCAGAGATTATCCGGAAAACGAAACACTATTTTCTACAAAATAGTCTAATGATTTGCATTATTTTGGTTCGATAGAAATAATGTAGTATTTGGGATCAAATTAGTTGGTTGATCGATTTGATTCGATTAATTAGTATTAATTATTGGGTTGGTAGTTTGTCTGCTTGAAGAAGATATAATTAGTTGATTGGTTTAACAGTGTTTGATAATTTGTGTTTTAGTTGACTGGTTTGATAGTTTGTTGCTCACTTCATTTGTTGAGTTGTATTGTATTTGTATGGTGTAAGGATTGGCATATTCTCGTTGTTTTCCTCGTGCACATATGATAAGATGACTCTTCTTCTATCCCAATTTGGCATCTAGATAAGTACAATATTTAAGTGAGCTATTTTACTCCCAATTTGGCCACTAGACAAGTACACTATTCAAGTGAGATGTGGATATGATTTCGCGGTGTCTTTTTTTTCAATATAAACCCATCCATTTTTAGATTTTAGCAACACCATCTTTCTCAAAGCTATGAATTCAGGAGACGAAGAAGCACCACTACTACTCATCGTAGCTAATGATGATATGAAAACAAAACCCACCAAGAACTACCCAAGAGATGTTCATATCATGAGTTTTGCCTTCTTGTTAATATTCCTTGCTTTTGGAGCTGCTCAGAATCTTGAGACCACCGTCAACAATGTGATTTTTCTCTTTAATTCCTGTAATAAAATCTCAAGATTAATAAAAAGGAGCTATGGTTTTATTTTGAGGTAGAGTTGTGATGTTACTGGGTTATTAAAGGTTGAGAATTTCTTAAAAAACAAATTCATGAGAATAATGTTGAGGTTCGTTTTTGGTTGTGTCAGGAATTGGGTACGATTTCTCTTGGGATATTGTACTCGTCATTCACGGTTTTCTCTACGGTAGCATCTTTGATTGTTCGGCTGATTGGCTCGAAGAATGCTCTTGTCTTAGGAACTACAGGTTTTTGGCTCTTCGTTGCTGCAAACCTGAAGCCATCTTGGTAATTTGCTTAAGCTAACTTCAAAAATTACAAGTCTTTTGTTCGATTAGTCTTTAGCCAGTCTTGTATTTGCATGGAATTACTTAGTTTAAACAATGGAAATATTACTTGTTTGGTGAGCCGTTATTGGCCCGGCCTGAATTTTGACCGAATCATTTCGGATCGGTAAGTTTATCGTTCGAATTGGATCAAACTGATAAAATTTCGATAGATTTCGAACCATAAAATGATAAGAATTGGTTTTGTCCGGTTCGTATCCAATTTCGATTCGATCCAGTTTTGATTCGGTCGGGTTTCTGATCAGTTTTAGTCTCAGTCCAATATAGTCCGTTGTCCGTTTTTATTTATATGGGTCCGGTTTCGGTCCAGTTTTAATTTGTTTTTAGTTTCAGCTTGGTGTTTTGGTCCGATTTCAATCCATTCGATTTGTTAGATTTTGGTTCGGTACGTAAAATTTTAAAAAATAATTATAATTTTATTTTAAAATATTTTAATTAAATAAATAATATAAATTCATCCTATCCTGAGATAAATTAAATAATTATAAAGACGAGCGGTTCTCGACCTTTTATTGATTCGGTTTCATATTGGTTGGTTTATTAATTATATGGGTTGGATTTCGAATTTGTTTTATCGATTTAGCTTCTAACTGATTTTATTTGTTTATTATTTTAACGATTTGGATTTTATCATTATTATTTTTTAATGATAGAATCCGAACATAAAGTCAAAATTTGATTCCGAAAAAGACAATCGAGTTGGTGGAGTGGATTGGATGAGTTCGTGACAAAACTCATGCGAATTTTTTTTAGAAAATGTTAAGTTTCTGATTTTTACTGGTTTTGGTTTCTTATTAGTTGTCGGGTTTTAAAGATGAAACCGCCTACCGCAACCGTTAAGATATATTTGTTTGCCCAAATCCAAATCGAATTATACTTCAACAATCCGGATAGACCTGGTTAACCGGAACCGATTCAAACTCTTTTCTACAAAATTTAAAACATAAGTTTTTCAAAAAAAATTTGAGTATTTCTGGCTGGGTTCCGATCAGATTTCCAGTTATCGGGAGGATTAATTGCCGTACTTGGTTGTTGGATAAATAGTTGTTACATGGTTCAATTTTAGTGAACTTTATTAACTATAAAACAAGTGTAAAAGAGACAATAGTAACACACAAGATACAAGATAGATGACTTATATGGTTCAGTATTTGCCTCAAAACATACTTATATCTTGGTTACTTGAATTCTGTACTATCTCGTCTGATGAGCTGAAGTTGTTAATAGCTGGTTATTATCATCCACAGTCTTGTTTTATAGTATTACTTACACGTACGTATAGGTCCACAATGATACCAGCTTCTTTGTACCTTGGTTTTGCATCTGCGATAACATGGGTCGGACAAGGGACATACCTCACTTCAATTGCACGCAACCATGCCAAAGATCACAACTTACATGAAGCATCGGTGATTGGTGACTTCAATGGGGAATTTTGGGCACTCTATGCTTTTCACCAGGTACCAACTATATTGTCCAATTTCGACTTATGGTTGTCCTGCTCACTAACTCTCCTAAATTTCTACAGGTCGTTGGGAATCTTGTCTCCCTTGCAGTGCTGAGAGATGGAAAGGTATCTTTTGCTTGTCCTCGTAAAATTCTTCATCATTTGTAATTCTTGTTTTTTTTAAGGGATTATACTCAAATCTAGCAGTGTTTTGTTAGTTTTCGGACAATGAATTAGTTGCTGTTTTGTTTTTTCTCATGAGTGCAGGAGGGGCGGACAAATGGTACTACTTTGTTGTTCACGATGTTCCTTTGCAGTTTGACGATAGGTACCGTACTCATGTGTTTTTTACCCAAAGTGGATTCCGAGAGACACAAAGAAGCTATCAAGTCGTCTGTTAGTTTTTATACTTCTTTCAAGTCCATTATGAAGTCAATAGTCAATCCTTTCCTCGACCCAAGGATGCTTCTTATCGTCCCACTCATTGCATATTCGGGGTTACAAGCAGCATTTGTTTGGTACTTACACAAAAAACCAGCTCTATTTGCAGCGTCTCTTGTGGATTAGACTTATTCTTTATTTAAAGAACATATTCCTTTCTTTTAGGGCTGAGTTTCCAAAGGATATCGTAAAACCAGCAATCGGCGTGTCTGGCGTTGCTGGTTCAATGGTGGTTTATGGGCTATTTGATGCAATAGTAAGTATAACAGTTAACATGCTTCTGTAGTCTTTTCTTGATCACATTGCAAAGAAATTTTGTTGGTTTCATACGTTTGTCAAATATGTCAATATTATTCCCCCATGTTTCAATTTATTGGATATGCTTCTCAAATTTAAGTGCATCAGCTAATGTTCTCCCACCCGATTGTGTACTTCTAACTTGTGCAGTGCTCGATTAGTGCTGGTCGTCTTACCTCTGGTCTTCCATCAATCACATTTATCATTGCTGGTGGAGCTTCTGCTCACGCGGTTGTATTCATATGGCTTCTCCTGAGACAGAGGTATGTTCTCGGTTTCGAACGGTGGTTAGTTTTGTTCAAGAATTTAGGCCCGACTTCTAAACGCTAAAGTAGTTGTCTTAAGTTTATTGAACGTAAAACACTAATTATACAAATTAGACCCTTGAGGTATTAAAATCAAAACAAGTTTACTCCGTCGTGGACTAACTAGCCTTCATAGTCAGAGGACGATCAAAGTAGAACAACCTTCCACTATAGTACAAATTTGGCTAAACAAGATTATATTTATGGCAAATCAAACTCACGGATGTTTAACTGGTCAACAGCATAACTACCGGAGTATTGGGTATCATATACCCGCTTGTGATGGCAGCGTTATTAGGAATCGGTGACGGTGTTTTAAATACACAGCTCAGTGCTCTTGTTGGGCTGCTCTTCAAGCAAGACACGGTATAGTGATTCGATCGAAGCTAACTACCGTCAACATTTGTTGAAATATTTCTAACCTTGAACGGTTTCTGGATTGTCTTTATAGGAGGGAGCATTTGCGCAGCTCAAAGTTTGGCGCAGTGTTTGTGTGGCAGCTGTTTTCTTTCTCAGCCCGTATATATCGTTGCAGGCGATGCTTCTCCTTTTACTATCCGGACTCTTTTTTTCCGTCCTCCCTTTTTTCTTTCTTGTTTTTCGAGTTGAGAAAGTGTTCTCCACCCCATAATATTTAAATTTAAATACGATTTTGCAGTTATTGTTTTGAAGAGTATTTAAAAATATTTTTATTTGCCCAATGCGTAGTAAATTGATATATTTTAATGAAGTTATTTAAAACGCATCTGTTAGATATTTTAGTGTAATTGGATTGACTATTTGACTAATGTAGATATCGTATATTATCGAGCAAATTAGATCGTGCATATTGCACGTTTGTTAGATTATCCTGTGACTAGTGAGCGTAGCGAGCTGGGTCAAAAGGCGTAGTAGGTATACTAACAACCCTAGTTCACATAATTGACAAGCTTTAAACCGTATTCAAGTATTTGAAAAAAAAAACTCATGTAATATGGTTTAACTTATACTGGATTTCCTTCGATTCTTGAAGGTTATTCAGATGCGAGGTATATTCTCAATATGGAAGATCATTCTTCAACAAGTGGATATTTGTTTCTTCTTAGAGGAGGTGTTTAATCATGCGCATCCAAGAAACAAATTTGTATAACTAATTCAACAATGGAATTTTGCATTAGCAGCAGGTAGTAAAGAAGCTGAGTGACTGAGAAATCTGATATATGAATTGCAATTATGACCGAAACGGATAACACTTATATCTATCAGATGTGATAGTGAAGTTGTATTACCAAATCTCTATAGATAAGTTTATAAAGGCGAACCTAGACACTTAGGTGTTAAACGTAGCATGATTCGTGAGCGTATCAATCATGGTGTTATATCGGTCGAGTTTGTCAAAACTCAATATAATTTAGCCAATCATTTAGCAAAAGAGTTAAGTAGAAAACTTGTGCATAAGTTGGCTATTGTGATGTGATTAAAGTCCATCCGAAATCTCTCATGTTGAGATACCCAATTCATATCCAATATGACATGAAGTGTTGAATTCAATGTGGAAAGCATAACGTTCAGAGATTGGAACACATTTGTAGTATCATCCCAAGGTATGTGTTCACATATACAAGTGTTGATGATTGAAATAATTATATTGGTCGAGTTTGTTCACATATGCAGGTACAAAAGAAAAATAGCTACCTACTTAAGCATGAAGTTTAGTCGCTTCAAGAAGATATGACTTGGCTATAATATGCTTGAGAAGGATAAAGACACAATGCTAGTAAAAATAGTGTCAAGTATGAACATTTGAGAATGTAAATTTATGTGTATATTGTCTTATGTATTCATTATTAATAGTAAATGTTCAATCCTTAGTGATACCTTGATATTCGAATATTTGGAATATGTAATATACTAGTATGAAATTCAATCATCACGATATTTCATTTATGCGTAAATTTGTTATTTGTTATTTGTTGTAATTTTATTTTAATTAATCATGAATTGCACTAAAATGGAGGAAGATTATTAGATATTTTTATGTAATTGGATTGACTATTCGACCAATGTGGTCATGGTATATTCTGGATAGTGTTGTATTGTGAAAATTAATTTGATTTTGTATTTTTTGTATTTTAGTTGGTTTTTTACTATTAAAAAAAACCTGGTTCGGACATACATGCATGCAAGCGGTTATCAGTTTGTTGACATTTTACATATCGGTTGGCTGTTTTGGTCAAAACATATATGTCTCGTTTTGGTTAAAAAAAACAGATAAAATCATTCTCTAAATTTAAAAAAAAAATTAGAATGGTCCCCGCTAGCTGTTGGACCCTCTCGACCCGCTTCATAGCCTTAGAGAAGCAACCTTCCCTCGCCGACGGTAGGCCTTCTACCGTGCGATTAATACGACATACAAGTTGCTCTGGTCCTCATCTCCAAAGCCCCAAATCAAAGCATAAGAATCACATCTCACCAATCAAGTACAATGCCTTTGTTATGGACCTAAATTTAAAACTCATGAGTATTATACCAGGTCCAATTACTTTTACAGCAACCACCTCTATTTCGGTACTCATTTTGGATACATATATGCTCAAATTTATTTTTATGACCACTAGTATGGTAACATTTGCTATAACATTAATATATATTTATTCAATTTTATTTATATACTCTATCAATATATATATTAGTGAGTTTATGATGAATATTGGTCATCGTCGTCATTTTTTTGTTTTTATGATTTATCTTTGATTTTCAAAGATACATTATAGGGCAACTATACGAGTTCCATAGTCAATTTCTTTCTTGTTATTCGCTTTTTGATCCTATTACGCAAATTGGAATGTTCGGGACCTTAATTGAGACTATTAAGAAAACTAATGTTCGTGATTATGTTTTATCCAATGTATAACCTTAATCTGTCTACTTGAGACTAAAGTTAGCATAAGAAATATAGATAGTGTCATGAGAACTATGTTTTCGTACTGGCGTTATAAAGCCAACCATGACGCGCACCTATACGGAAAGGTTTGGATTTCCTGGAATCCTAGCATTTTTGAAATTGAAATTCTTAGTATATCGCCCCGGTACATCGACTGCAAAGTCATTTACATCTCTATGAATAATCATTTTTTCCTCACGGCCGTTTACGGGTTTAATGTCCCTATGAGCGCCTATGGAGGGATCTGGCTCGTATTGCAAACAATAGGCTCGAGGTTTCGTGGGTTGCCATAGACGAATTTAATGCCATAAGAAACCCTAGCAAAAACATGGGTCGTATAGACCTTTAGACCAGCTTCATGCGAGATTTCAGTGAGTGCTGCTTTGAAAGCGGCTTAAATGACCTTTGATTTTTTGAGAAATTAACCTGGTTAAATAAGTAGTTTGACAACTCGATTTCCTCAAAAATTGACCGCTCATTTGTTAGCAAATCTTGGGACAATTACTTCCCTCACTCATTTACAAACATTGACATCCCCCATACCTCAGACCATACCCCCAGTGTTCTCCATTTAACCTCCCCTATTACCCTTACCAACAAGCCTTTCAAGTTTTTTAACTTGTTGTAGTTCCATCTGAGTTTCCTTTTCATTGTTTCCAACAATTGGAAATTACCTCTCTTGGGTAACCCCATGACCATCCTATGCAACAAGCTGTTCTAACTTCATGCCACCCTCACTGAGCTGAATAAGAGATCATATAGTAACATAAGTGATAGGGTGGATAAAGCTCGAAACGAGCTCCATCAAGCCCATCATAGAATTTTTTCCCACCATAATGACCCCAACCTCATTGAGACAGAGATTCAGGCTTCCAAAAACTTTATTTCTCTCAGTAGAGCTGAAGAATCATTCATCAAACAAAATTAAGAAAATCTTGGTGAAACCTTGGAGATCGAAACACCAAATATTTTCACAATAGTATAAGAGCGAAGAAAGCTAGAAACAAGATCATCACCATAAATGACCCTTATGGGAAACTTGTTTTGCATCCTAAAAGGATTTCCAATATCTTCATTTCATATATCTCTAATTTGATTGGCTCTCCCAGTCCGTAAAATTATCCATGTTTGGATAGGGTTAGAAGACTCATCACTTCCAAGATGTTAGCGGATGCCCAATCTAATATTACAAGACCTATTAGCTATGATGAGATTAAAAAGGTGTTATTTTCTACAGATAGCAACAAATCCCCCGACCTGATGGATTTAATGCATGCTTTTTTAAATACAATCTACTATTTGTCATGGTTTTTGCACGACTATTCATCACTTTTTTTGGGAAGGGATAATGGATTCCACCTAGAATGAGACGATAATAGCTCTGATTCCAAAGTTGAGCTCCCCCATATCCCATGCGAACTTTTATCCTATTTCCTGCTGCAATGTTATCTACAAAGTGATTTCCAAAATTTTGGCCAACATAATCAAGGATTCACTCCCATCCTTAATCGATTCTACTCAAACCGTTTTCCTTCTGGGCATGAACATGACAGATAACATTATGCTTTCTCAAAAGCTCCTTCATGGTTACAAGACGAACATAAAAAGACCTAGATGCACCCTCTAGGTTGATCTCATGAAAGAATTTGACAACATTAGATAGAAATTGCTGCTCGATGTCCTTTATGCTATGAATTTTCCTCTCAAAATGATTAGATGGATCATCCAATTCATCTTCACACCGTCATAATCTATTAACAATAATGAAAGTTTCACAACCTTCTTCAAAGGTAAGAAAGGTTTTTGCCAACGAAACCATCTCTACCCATATCTGTTTGTTATTGTCATGCATGTCTTATCCAACATCATGAAAGAGAATGGCAACAACAAATAATTTAGATACCATTGGAAATGTCAAAAGCAAAAAATTATAAACCTCTGGTTCGCAGCTGACCTTATGATCCTTTTCCATACTAACAATGCTTCCATGAATCACATTAAAGAGGGCATGAATGAGTTTACCTGCCTCTATGGTCTCAATTTCAACCATGCAAGAGCCAGGTCTTCTTCTAGGGCACTTCAGATGCAGTCAAGAGAGAAATCACCTCGAATATGGGATTTATCAAAGGGATGCTTCCTTTAAAATACCTTGGAGTACCCCTTATCACTTCTCGGCTCACCTACAACGATTGTAGATCCTTATTCCAAAACATCACGAACATGATTAAATCTGGACTGCTAAGCACATTTCTTATGATGGGAGGCTCTAACTGATTAAATAGGTCTCTTTATTAGCCAGGTCTACTGGGTCTCAATTTTTATGATCCCCGCTCGAGCTCTTAAAGACCTTGCTACGTTCTTCCGAAGATTCATCTGGTTAGGATCAAAGATGAAGATTATTGGGGCAAACATTGCATGGGATAAAATTACAATTCCCACAAAAGAGGGCGGCCTTAGGATTATAGATCTAAAAATCTAGAATCAGGCGACTGCCTTGAAAAGCTTATGGTTCATTATGACTAAAAATCCGGCTTCAATCTGGTCTCAGTGGATCATCAGTGAAAGTATCAAAGAAAAAACATCTAGAGCCTCTCCATTAACTAATTTCTAATCTAGAATAAGAGGAAAATCCTCAAGCTTATATTCATATCCGGCTCGCTTTACAAATTCAAAATTGGAAATTTCGAGTCTCTTCTATTTGGTACGACCTATAGCATTTCATAACCTCTCCGATGAATCACTTTTGCCCAAGTATTATCCGACATGCCTATCTTCATGGTAAAAGCAACATCTCAAACATCATCAGCAATGGAGCTTATAATTGGCCGAACGTCACCCGTCTTGGACGTATAATTCATATTCAACACTTCAACGACATTAGGATTGCTATCAACCAATGCCTTTCTCTCTCAAATGATCAGGATTATTTCATATGGATCCCCAATAATAACAAAGGTATTTTTACCATTAGCATCACATACAACGCCATCCGAGCTTTCCTTGCTACAGTCAACTAGGCTACTCTAGTTTAGAATAAGTTTAACATCCCCAGACATTCCTTCATCACTTGGCTCGCCATCCAGGGAAAACTAACCCCATAGATAAGCTCCTTGTTTGGGGATACCCATTAGTCCTATATGTGCATTATGTGGCATCAACCCGGAATCAACGAACCATATCTTCACAAGCTGCAGTTATTCCTTGCAACTTTGCGATTATGTTACCCAAAAACTCAATATGCGCCCCATCGCATCTTGTTGGCAATATTGGATCAACGTCGTGGTATCCTAGAACCCGGGCCAAACATGACCTGGGCATCATAGAAGAGTCACCTTTTGTGATGTAATATATCATATTTGGAAGAAAAGAAATGCCACAATTTTCCAAAGTAGTGACTCTCTCTACTCGGGAGTTGGGCATATAATTCTCGATGTTAATAGATATATATTTTATGGCACCAAGCATCCCTTGGCTACCGTTAGATAGACTTACTGGTTATTGGCAGCTAGGTTGTTCAAGCATAATTTTTTTTAGTTCATTTATGATAAATTTAATCATTATGTACCTTTAGTTCCAGGGAATACCCTGAAGAATTTGGTAAACTTTATTTTTTCTTATATTGTACTGTTTTTTATACAAAGATGTATAAAAAAGAAAGTAAGAAAGAATAGACCTTGTAATCATTGGTTGCTCCATAGCCAAATCAGCGCCCCTTTGTCTTTTTTACCTTTACAATTCGTAGAGTCACGTAAAGGTCCGAAACATCGATGCTATCAGCATCAACATCTTTAATGTACCTCGACTTTACAGCTTCATTTCGATATTCTTAGTGATTATAAAAAAAATCATGTGTAAACTAATGAAATCTAATTTTAAATATGGTGAAAAAAGAAAATATTGAAGCAACTAAATGTAACTTTTCAAGATGATAGACTTATAAATTATAATTTAGCATTTTTTAATCATTATTCTTGTCATATCGTAGCACCAACCTTTTTGCTACTGAACATTTCGTACCAATTTTATCACGATAAAAATTGATCAAATTCAAAACAAAAACTCACTGTAAATATATATATATATATATATATATATATATATATATATATATATATATATATATAACTACTTTAAACACTTACAATTTGACTAATAGATCTGTAATGGCTTCTTGATCCACAAACATGAATCTCAATCCCACCATTAAAGGTTTTGAGGTTTTTCAAGCTATTTTCAGAAAGCTTGAATTGCTTTCAATATACCACTACTCAAACCCACCATCATCATATGCTTGCATGTTTCTTGGATACGAGGACAAAGGGTTATCAACTTAAACAATAAAGGCTTGATATTTGTTTGCTTTAAAGTATTGGCCTTTATTCTATCAACAAATTTGTTGTAACAACTACCTAGTTGTTCCAAGAAATAGTTATGGACATGATTATCATTGTCTTATGATACAACGTAACATTGCGTCAATGAAAACATAAAATTCAATAACATAATTATAAAAATAAAATAATAGAGAATAAATAATATAATTCAACTAGTGAATATCTTAGAACCTCTCCACATGTTAGACCTACACGCATATGTGGTATTCTCAAATGTTTCCCTAACATGAAGTCTAATTTTAGAATAAAACCACCACGGGATGTCATCTGGCCATAATTTGAACAAAAAACATATAAATTACAACAAAATGAAATTTTTATTTAAGTTTTAAAATACAAACCATGTATATTTACTAATGTGATGAATTCCAAAGAAAATCTTACACCGTATCTTTAGAGTTCAAAAATCACAAAAATACACATCAAACCAAATGTCATTCTACAATAATCTTTAAAACTTACAAGTTCTTGTACATTTCCACTCTCATGTGCTCATTTAAGAAATATTCTATCTCGGTAGAGCATACCCATAAAGTTTAACTTCGTTGGCACTATAAAATGCAGAAACAACACCTTTTTTATTTTATTGATCCATATATTCTAGGCCTTCATCAAAAGTTTTAAACTCATCAACATTTTCATCCAATTCATCAATCTTCACATCTTCAATAATTGGAGAAAAAAGATTAGGTGAACTAGGAATAGATGAGTTGAGAATTGGTAGGTAAAGAAACATATTTAATCTCCGGATTCATACCATCAACGAGTTTGATGAGGGGAACAAAAAACTAGTAACCTTAGTTACATTCTTTATAACAACCCGGTTTGATCGTTCTGACTTTTGAGGATGATCTCTTATCAACATTGGAGGGCAAATGAAAGTTTCCATTTTGGTTTGTGTACTGATTTTGTTTTCCTTTACCTTGAAATCATTTTTCTTCCGGCCATGACTAGTCAACAAGTAGAAACTAAATGAAATTAATCAATATACAAAACAACTATAACTAACAATAAATAGTGAGAAAAATGATACTTACTTTAGATTTTAATTCTGAACAATGGTATGAATGAACAAATTAGATGAAGAATTTAGATGAACTGAGTTTGATTTGGAGAAAATGAAGAATAAAAATATTGATGAAATGTATTTGATAATTTTCTTTAATGAAATGATGAAGAAAGGTTTTAGGTTGTTTGATAGTTTTTAAGTTTTAGTTAGGTTAGTAAAATAGACGGGTTAGTTAAATAATTGGTATTTTGTTTAGATCGTCCAAGTTTATAAGAAATATATTGTTAAATAATTATAGTACCGGGATCTTGTAAGAGAGCCTTGCAACAAACCATTAACATGATAAAATATAATTTTTAAAATAAATAATGATTAATCAATTGCATAATAACATATATTAATAGTAATATATGAAATTTGTACAATTTCATAATACCTTTCAATCTATAATGGTTTTAACAATGGGTTAATGTGCTACGACGTGCAACAAATTTATTTGAAATCATAAAAAATAATATATTTAGTAATGAATAATAAATTATTATAATTCGTTAGTTAGCTTGTAATTTATTTGTTAATACAATTTGAAATTATTTGATTTTTTTTCAAAAAGATGAGTTCCATGTCTTTTTCTAAAATAATTATTATTATTATTTCACATGATATAAAATTATAACATTTATCTAATAATAAAGATATTAAGTTTTAGAGAATTATAAGTACTATATAAAAATTAAGTTTTTAAAATATAAAAAAATTAAACGTAAATATTACAATATCCAAAACATCCTAACAACAAAAATTTTAATTTTTAATTTTTGGTAAAAATAATCTAACATCTGAATTGCGATTAGACCCTGGTGTTTTAATACCAATATAATCTACTAACAAAATTAATTAAATTTTTAGCATCGGTGGTGAGTTTAAAATTTATGTAAACTTACTTTTAACATGTAAGTGAAAGTTTCAATATTTAGCTATTAAATGATTTGAAAATTGATATAAAAAAAGAATTTTATATAGAGAGTTTGAATAATGGGTTAAGTACCATTTAAGACCCAAACCCCTAACTATTATCCAACTAAAACCTATATTTTCATTATTCTCCAAAAAAGATCCATTTTAGTCAAATATTTACCATTGAAGATTCACTAATACCTTAAATACACATATTCTACATTATAATAGCTTTTAACAGCCATACCTCACTTTTCCCTAATTTTTCTCTCAATACGTGAATAGAATAGTGTTCTACTACCATAGGTGATGATTAATTCTTTATTCGATTTATTGTTTTTCTTTTGTTTTCGTATGATTTTGATTTCTGTTTTTACTTGATTATGCGAAGATACTCGATGTTGTTTGTGTTTAAAACTCGAATCTGAGCTCGAAATAACTGTTTTTTATAGATTTGTTTTCGTTCTTTTCGTATTGTTTATTGTCAAATTTCTAGTTAGTTTTCAGTTCGAATTATGGTAATTTAGTTTATTTTTCGCATTCGATTAGTGTTTCGTTGATTTTAGTCTTTTATTTTTTGTTTTTGTAAATTTCAGTTCGCGTAACAAATTTTTGTTTTCAGCGAAGTAGATGTGAAACGTACATGTTCCGTAAGTGAGGATAGATGCGAAACCTGTATGTTTCTTGAATGGTAGATGCAAAACATATTCATGATGAATGCGAAATATTAATAGAAATAGATGTAAAATGTTAGAATAGATAGAAGCAAAACATGTATTGCTTTCTTGATCGATGCGAAACATATGTATCCCTTTGTACTATTGTATGCTTAAACCTATTAAGTGATAGTTGCAAAACATAAGTATATTTTCCTTTAATGATAGATTCAAAATGTTTTTAAACTAAATGGGGAGCTTACAATTTGCGATCTTGGTGTGTTTGTTGAGTTTGAAGAAATTGTTATATTTGTTTTAAGTAGATATGATACGTTGGTTCGTGGTAAATGCAAATTAAGATACTCTTGTGGTGATCTAGAAAACGTTATCTTAGGTTGTGATGGTGATTTAATTGTTTTGGTATCAGTTGTTGATAGTTTGGGTGTTTCGAATGTTACTATTGAAGTTGAAGGTGATGTTGTTCTTGGTGATAATATCAGAGAAATTGAAAGTATATTTGAAGCTTCAAATGAAGATATTATTTGTGGAGAAACTCGTGAAACTTCTGGTGTTAATGCTATTTTTCACAAGCAGAAAGCACTTGCTACTGTAGGTTGGGTTAATGAAATTAGTGATGTTGGACAGGTTTTTAAAGATGGTGCAGTAGGTTTAAGATTAGTTGTTAGTCGTTAGGCTTTACAAGAAGGTCTTTTTAAATACTTGCATAACAATAAACAAAGAGTAATTGTTTATTGCATGAAAAAAGATTCAAAGAGCTGTCCTTGGAGACTATATGCTAAACAAGAGAGGTTTACTTGCTTTTTTATTATTAAAAAGTATGTTCAAACTCATACATGTGGGATTAATGGTGTTAGGAAATAAAATAGAAAGCATTTGTCATTGGAATTGATTGCGAACGAAATACGTGATTGTTTTAGGAGAAGAGTTGATGTTACAGCTACAAACGTGAAATCATTTTTCAAAAATGACTACGGTTTAGATATTTCTTACCCTGTTTCATGGCTTGCTAGTTTTTACTACTTGCTACTACATTTCAAGAGTATGCTGCATTTACTACTTTTGATCAAGCTACTTCAATAACTTCTCCAGATATACTTCCTCCTGTTTTAAAAAGAAGAGCTGGAAGACTTAAGAAGAAATGAAATACATCTTGAGGAGAATTAAGTATTCGTTTTATAACATGTTCTTGTTGTCGTAAATCTGGTAATAATAGACGAACATGTGTAGATACTTTGTAAGATCAATGTAATTTTTGATACTTTTAGTTTTTTAAGTTTTATGTGATAATGGAAATAGATTGGAACATTTTAGATGAACGTGATAGATGCGAAACCTTCTATGTATTGATGCACCTATTAGATGCGAAACGTGCAATAACATGCAACAGGTACTAGTATCATGCTTTCCGATGGACTGAGATATGTTCATACCCAATCACACAGGTTAGGAAGGTAATTTCAAAGATGTTTCTTGACTAATTTGACTTCAGAATCTAAATCTATCTCCCTTTCTCTTACTATTGAACTTTTTGTTTACGTTATTTAAATGTAGAAGAAAGACCAATGAGATAATGAAAACCCTTAAGCTCCTCCTTCTTCTCTGATAGATAAAACACAATAATTACGACTCGGAGAGAGATGACGAATCTGGTTTCAAATCCGGAGAGAAATGGTGATTGTGTTGGATTTAATTGGCTTTTAGGTTTAATTTGGAACGGTGTTTTTCTTAGTGTATTCGATGTTGATGTTGAACAATTTATTGTTCATATATTTTAGTGTATTCGATGTTGATGTTGAACCATTTAGTATTCATATATTTTAGTGTATTCGATGTTGATTTTGAACGTAAAATAGATTATAGACTATGAGTTGTAGATGTCCAGACATTCATGAAAGAGATTCCACTTGTTTGGCGAATTCATGTGAATTGTTTGTTATTTTTTATGTAGAATGTGCGAACTGTGGTGGCTATTTTAATTGAAAACAAATCTCAGATAATAGAGTTGTAAACAACTCTCAAGATATAAAGAGAGTTATAAACCAGTCCCAGCTTATAAAGTTGCAAATAGCTCTCAAAAAATAAAGAGAGTTGTAAACAACTCTCAGGAAATACAGAGAGTTAAACACAACTCTCAGGAAATCGAGAGAGTTGTAAACAACTCCCAGATTATAGAGTTGCAGATGATTCTCAGGAATAGAGAGATTTGTAAAAAACTCTCAGGAAATAGAGAAAGTTGTAAACATCTACCGGATTATAGAGTTGCATACAACTTTCACAAACAACTCTCAGAGTATGTTTTTCAAATAACTCTCAGGAAATAGAGAGTTGTACACAACTCTCAGGAAATAAAGAGAGTTGTAAATATCTGCCAGATTATAGAATTGCATATAACTCTCAGGAAATAGAGAGAGTTGTAAACAATTGCCAGATTATAGAGTTGCAGACAACTCTCAGGAAAGAGAGAGTTGTAAACATCTGTCAGATTATAGACTTGCATACAACTCTCAGAAATAACTCTCATGGTATATTTTTCAAAAAACTTTCAGATATGTTTTTCAAACAACTCTTAGGAAATAGAGAAAGAGTTGTACACAACTCTTAGGAAATATAGAGAGTTGTAAACATTTGCCAGATTATAGAGTTTCATACAACTCTTACAAACAACTCTCAGGTATGTTTTTCAAACAACTCTCAGGGTATGTTTTTCAAACAACCCTCAGGAAATAGAGAGAGTTGTAAATAACTCTCAGGAAATAGAGAGAGTTGTAAATAACTCTCAAGAAATAGAGAGAGTTGTAAGCATCTGCCAGATTATAGAGTTGCATACAACTCTCAAGAAATAGAGATAGTTGTACACAACTCTTAGGAAATAAAGAGAGTTGTAAACAACTGCTAGATTATAGAGTTGCATACGCATCTCGGGAAATAGAGAAAGTTGTACACAAATCTCAGGAAATAGAGAGAGTTGTAAACAATTTTCAGATTATAGAACTTTCAGATTAGTACTGGTGCAGACATTGTGAATTGCTTTACTATCGATGAAATGGGAGTTGTTTGCATATTACTCCCCTAATAGTTATTTGAAAATATATTAAGAGAGTTCTTTGTAACTGTAAACTGAGACTTGTTTGTAAAATATCAATACTTCATAAACTTATTACACTGATCAAAAGTTTGTATGAAAAAGAGATTACATAGCCATAACAGGCTTCATGCACTAAACACTTCAAAAAATGGCCTTTACATCGTCCGTTGTTATCTTCACCAGCTTTGACCCAAAACGGAAAGCGTCTGGCTCAACCGAGAATATATCTATAATCAACTGAATATTCGCATAAAACTTCCTCTTCGCTAACTGCCCCTGCCGGAGGTCGAATGCCATCTTCATAAGTGTGCCGAAGGGCGTGTTTCTCGTAGCTTTTGGTGAGGATAAAAGTAGCCTGAGGGTAGGCTGGTAATTTCAAGTGGAGTTTTAAGGCGGCGTAAGGGTGTTTCACGGTGGTGTGGTGGTGTTTAACGGTGTTTTAAGATATTTCAGGGTGTTTCAAAGTGTTTCAAGGGTGGAGAGAGAATTAAGCAGCCTGGCAGCAGTTAATTTTTCTTACCCATAGTTAATGCTGGTGGTTGGGTATTTATAGTGTGAAATTTTGGGCCCTTATGGGCTTTCGGGTCAAGTTTAGTGGACCCGGGTCATGTTTAAAGACCCTCAAGTTTTAAGCAAGTGAATAGATAGCTTAGTCAGATAGTGTTTAGGTATTTTAGTACTTTAGTCATAGTTCGAACTGCTTTATGCTTGCAGTGTTCGAAGTCATCTGTCCGGTTTAATCAGGGCTGTTCGAATTGAAGTCTTGGAGTCTGTCCGGTTTCCGGGGAGTTTTACTTTGGACTACCCTTTTTGTGGAACTCTTCGAATCCGGACTCATCAGGAGCCCCTTTTTTAGGTATTTGAACAAGCATCTTTGTTTAAAGAACTGAAAAACAGTCCGATTGGAGAAGTGGTTTTTCCAATTCGAAGAGAGTTGAGATAGGTCCGGACAGTCCAATCGTTACGAATTCCAAACGGTTCTTTGTCAGAAGTAGTGGGACACGTGTCACCCTCTGGTTGGCCACTCCAGCCGTTTTTCTACCTCGAAAATTACACCACTTTATTGAACAGGTAACTTCTTTAAATGGTTTTGATGACGTCAGCGCCGTCTTTTAATCATTGCCCAACTTTTCGGATTCTCCTAGGAATCAAACCCCTTTTTTACATTTACTATAAATACTATTCATCTTTCACAGTCTCATTTTCACTTTGCCATTTTACTCAAAACTTCATCTCTCTAAAACCTTAAGATTTCCATAATCGTTTTATGTTCACAGCAAGAACAGCTTTAATCAAGGGTGGCTGGCTCAATCTTTCAGAACTAGAGAGAGCTCAAAGGGTTGAAAAAGAGAAAAGGATTGCAGCAGGGCTTCCAGCATCGCCAGTTGAGAGACCAGCCACTTCAATCGAAGAATCTGATAGAGGTTCGTCTTCTTCGAAAGGTACAAAACCTAGAAAACTCTTTCGAACGACACTCTCCCCCATCGTCTCAGACTCTTCAGTTCAAGAGTCAATTCCCGTCGTCGAACCAGGGGTTACTGTTACGAGTGCCAAGAAGAAATCTACTTTTATTGCCATGGGGTCCGACTCCGATCATTCCCCAGACAAGCTGATCATGAAAAGACCAAGCAGGTTGGTCAAAGGACTCTCCTCAAAGAATACTAGCGAATCAGAGTCAGGGGTAGCTGTTAGGACTCTCCGGGAAAGGCCGGTCGGTCCGGAGGCTAGCAGTCCACTACCTCCCAAGGAAGCCTCGACCTCAGAAACCCAAACTGAGGTGATAACTCAAAAGCATGCATCAAGCCAGCAGTCCGGAGGATCAGCTGTACCAAGCTTCATCCCTCCCCGGGCTGTTTCTGCAGAAGTTCCCCCAACCGTAATGGAGGAAATGATGGAAGACTCCACTGAGGAGGTCAGGTTTGAGTCCGAGTCTTCCGGACAGGTTGAAACTGCTATGGTTGTTGCCAAGAAAGGCAAAGAAGACTTGTACCTAAGGCGTCCGGATCTGCCGGAGAGCCTTGAGGGGAGAGTTGGGCCCTGCTTCCATAAGGTAGAGTCCAAGTATCTTCTGTCTTTATTGAAAACCAAATATTCGTTTATTCACACTAGAGATATGGGACGGCTTCGCACTAAATGGGGGATCCCTGAAAACGTAAAGATCCGAATTCCTATTGATCCGGAGACCCCGATGGACTGCAAGAGGAATGAGATCGTATTTTTTACGGAGCTGCTAAATTGGGGACTCAGGTTCCCATTAGATCCAGAAATAGTGCGCTATTTCCACTTAGTGAAGTTATGTCCATCGCAGCTAATCCCCAACGGATGGTACACCTTGATGTCATGTATTATGGCGTCCAGGCTGTCCGGAATTCCTCTTCCAATGGAAGAGTTCGCTGCTGTTGCCAGTCTGTGCAAACACCACCAGTTCCCTTTTTATCACTTTAATATGGGGAACAACCTGAAAGCCGTCGACGATCTCCTGGAGTCGGAGAATAAATGGAGGAGCCAGTTCTTGTTTATAAGTGGCTCATGGGAGAATGGTAAAAAGATTAAAGTCGGGGAGAATCCTAGCCTTCTTCGAAGTAGATGGAGAAGTGATCGTAAGTTCTTCCTTTAAGTTTCTATTCGAATCTTTCCTTCTTTAAACTTTCACTGACTAACTATTCTTTTGTTTTGCCAGAACTGCCAAAAGAGTTCGGAGACTATACGAAAGCCGGACAGGTTACCTGTGGCAAGATAAACGCATGGGCCGCAGAGAACTGGGAGAACCGGTTTCACAAGGCTTTCACTCCGGGAAACTTAGCCAGATCTCACCTGTGGAACACCACAGGTCGGAGGGATTTAACATGGGAGGAGTTCTCCACCCCTCCTGATGATGACATAGTGTTGAGAAGGTCACACGAGCTAGATGGGACCCTTTTCCTCCCTCTTCGGGCCAAAGCCCCAAGTAAAATGAAGGGCCAGAAGAAGAAAGGGAGGAAAACGGCAGTGGGTACGGAGAAAAAGGCTCTAACTGACACAGAGGTGCCAGTCCCAGCTCAAGTTGATGCAAGTCTTCTACAAGTGGTAGAAGTGGAAAGTAAGAGACACGGAGAGACTCCCCCAAAACCTCTAAGGGCCTCCAAACGAACTCGCAAGCAAGCAAGCGATAGTGCTGACAGAGAAGTAAAAAAGAAGAAGACTTCTCAAGAAGAAGAGTTCGCTGTCCGGGATCCGGAGCCCACTTTCCCAATTGATCCAACGTTGGCTGAAGCGATCCCAGAGAATCTTAACGAAGGAATTCCAGGGGAACTCCATACTGATGAGATTGAAAGGGGAGAGATCAATATGGACGAAGTGGATGTCACTGGCCTGGGTCCTCTAGGTGATTACTTTCTTGGTCTGTCAAGAGACGAGTTTGCTGGTCCATACGTTCCTCCAAGTAGTTCCAACACAGTGAACTTTAATGGCAAGACTTTCTTGGTTTCCAGCGAAAGGGACGTTATAGCTCACTCCCTCCTTAGCAACGTGCAACCTGTGCTCACCCTGGAAAGGCAAGTCCGGAGTCAGGCAGAAACCATTAAGGAGCTTAAGTCTGAGAAGGAGAAACTGTCCGATGACCTCCGGGGTGCCACTACCCAGGTTGACTTGCTTAAGGAGTCGAACGAACAGCTGAAGAAGAGTAAAAATGAAAGCAACACAAAAGTTGCCTCTTTAGAGAAAACCCTAGAAGATCTCCGGGCTAAGCTGTCCGAGTTGGAGAAGGACTTGAAAACCTCAAAAGATGAGACTGCAGCAAAAGAGAAGATTGTCACCAATCTGACTACTGACAAACTTGCTTTGGAGAATGCAGTGACTCAGGCTGTTGGTGAGAAAGCTGCCCTGGTGAAGGATCAAGAGGCCATGATCAAGGCCAAAATCAATGCTTACGCCAAGGAGATGATACGGAGTGAGGAATTATTGATTGAGAAGGTGAAGTCCGAAATGGTCCTCCTATTTCACGAGAAGTTCCCGAAGAGGAGACTTGGGGACTTATGGCGTTATGTGGATGATGACGATCTTCCATATTGGACCATGGTTGATGAAGGGTATACTGATATATCCTCATCTGGTGACGAGGAGGAGACCGGAGAGAGTCCGGGTGAAGAAGAAGCTGACCCCAAAGGCAAGAAGGTCATAGAGGACAAAAGTGATGTTAAGACCAAGGGAACAGATGAGGGTGAGCCATCTTCAAAGGCTCCACCTTAGTTGGTAATTTGTTTTGTTTAATGTTTGTTTGAACCAAAGTCCTTGGAAGGCCAAGGCACCTTTTTTGTGATGCTGTCCGTTTTGACCTGACAGATTTTTGTATTGTGTTTAAACTTGTTCACAAAGTCCTTGGAAGGCCAAGGCAACTTTAAGTTTATTGAATGAATGTTTTATCTTGCACAACCTTTCTCTTATTCCATAGTTTGTTTAAGTATTTCGTATTGTGAGAGTGTTTAATTTCTCTGGCTAGAATTTAAATAGCCCTTAGATCTTTCAGTCCGAATAGTATGACAATCACCAGAATTTTGTAAAAACTTAGAAAATTGTTTAAGAAGGCTTCAAGTTTTATTGAAAGCTCTTCGTGGCGCCGAAGAGAGGGAGTGGTATGCCCCCAAATATTTACATGGATGTTTAAACAAGTAAATATTTACATAAGTTTTATTCCAAATACATTCGAAGGTGTTCAATATTCCAAGGGTGAGTTAAAACCCTGCCATCTTTGTCTTCCAGCCAGTATGTGCCAGGCTTGATTCTTTCAACCACAGTATACGGACCCTCCCAAGTTGGGGCCAGCTTTCCGAAGAGTTTTTCCTTGGTATGCAAGAAAACTTTCCTCAATACTTTATCTCCTGGTTGAAAGTCCCTTCTTTTAACCTTGGAAGCAAACCTGCTTCTCATCAAGTCCTGATAGTGTGCTATTCTAAGATGAGCTTTTACTCGCCTTTCTTCAATCAAATCAAGCTGATTTCTGATTGCTACTTCATTAGCCTGTCCGGAGAAGTTATGAACACGAAAAGAGGGGAGTGTCTTCTCTATGGGAGCTACTGCATCCATCCCATAGACCAAGGCAAAAGGTGATTCTTGTGTGGCAGCCCCAGGCGTTGTCCGGTAGGCCCACAAGACCTCTTGTAAATAACTAGGCCACTTCCCAGCAGCCCCTTCCAGATTTTTCTTTAAGCCGGACAGTATTGTTCTATTAGCCACCTCAACTTGCCCATTGGCTTGTGGGTGCAATGGTGAAGAAAAGCAGTGCTGAATACCCCTTGAGGCACAGAAGCTCTCCATTTCTCTGTTGTCAAACTGTGGCCCATTATCTGTTGTTATTCTCTGAGGGACACCAAATCTGCAACATATGTTGGATAGAATGAATTTTATAACAGCCTTTGATGTTGTTCCTGCTAAGGGGGCTGCTTCTATCCACTTCGAAAAGTAGTCGATGGCTACAATTATGGTTTTACACCCTCCGGACGCCATAGGGAGAGGCCCAACTAAGTCCAATCCCCATCGAGCAAAAGGGATAGGCTCAGAAATTGATTCCAAAGGGATGGCTGGTACATGAATTTCATTGCTTTACCTCTGGCATGGATCACACCTTCTTACCAGTTCCTTGGCATCTTTCATTATTGATGGCCAATAATATCCGGAGAGAAGCACTCTTCTTGTTAACGCTCTAAATCCACAATGGGCTGATCCCTCACCATCGTGCAGTTCGGAGAGAACTATTTGTGACTCATGATCTCCTAAACAGCGTATGAGAGGTTTACTATAGGATTTCTTGTACAAGATCTCTCTAATCATGATGAAACCACGAGCCTTGTGCTTTAACGTTCTGGCTTGTGATTTTTCCAAAGGTACAATACCATCGGACAGATATTGTATAAGTGGAGACCTCCAATCTTGAGGTTTATTTACTTGTATTTCAAAAACTTCCTCTTTCTCCCCTTCATCAAGTTGAATAGAAGGACTTTCAAGCACATGGATCCATGGATAGGACTCCGTATATGCTATTGTTGCCAATGAGTCTGCCAGTTCATTCTCTACCCGGGGAATATGCTCATAGACAACAGCTTTAAACTTCATTGCCTCATTTTTCAAGAGAAGCAAATACTTGATTAACTGTTCTTTTCTAGCTTCTGATAGGCCCAAGGCATGGTGGACAAGCAATTGGGAGTCGCTTAGCAGCTTGACCCTTTTTGCTCCACAAATGTAAGCCAATTTTAATCCAGCTATAGCTGCTTCGTATTCGGACTCGTTATTGGACGCCCTAAAAGCAAAACAAATAGCTTGAAACATGTTGTCCCCATAAGGAGAGGTAAGACATATTCCTGCCCCAGATCCTATGGCACTGGATCCTCCATCTGTTCGGACAATCCACACTTTTTTGTCTTTTGAATCAGCAGGTTGTTCTGAGTCCCTATCAGAATGGAATTCGACGAGAAAATCTGCCACAGCTTGAGCCTTTACTGCTGTTCGAGGAGCAAAGTCTATGTCGAAGTCCCCCAACTCTACTGACCACTTTGTCATTCTGCTCGAAATATCCGCTTTCTGAAGGACATTTTTTAAAGGGAAAGATGTCCGGACTATGATAGGATGAGCCTGAAAATAAGGCCTCATCTTTCTTGCAGCTATCACCAAGGCCAATGCTAATTTTTCAAGTTTCAAGTAGCGCCGTTCAGCATCAATCAGGCTTTTGCTGATGTAGTATACTGGGTGAGGATACCCATCAACCTCTCTAACTAACACAGCACTGATGGCACAACTTGAAACAGCCAGATACACAAATAGAGTCTCCCCATCGATTGGTTTGAATAAAGTCTTCGGAGAGGACAGATGCTTCTTAATTTCATTGAACGCCTCATCACACTGTGGTGTCCACTCAAACCCTTTTGCACCTTTCAAAGTTTGAAAGAAAGGAGTACATCTGTCCGAAGACCTAGAGATGAACCTGTTCAAAGCTGCTAACCTCCCCGTTAACCGCTGCACTTCTTTAACATTTCGAGGAGGTTCCATTTGAAACAAAGCATTCAGTTGGTCCGGGTCGGGCTGGATTCCATGCTCACTTATAATGTACCCTAAGAACTTCCCGGACTGCACTCCGAACACACATTTTTCAGGATTTAACTTTAAATTTACCTTGGCCAGGTTGGCAAAAGTCTCCTGGAGGTCGGACAAGTGCAGCTGCTCATCCACACTTTTCACCATCATATCGTCAATGTAAACCTCCATATTTCTTTCAATTTGATCAGCAAAGGCTTTATTGACTAACCTTTGATAAGTAGCCCCAGCATTCTTCAAACCAAAAGGCATCACCTTGTAGCAGTGTAATCCTCTATCAGTAACGAAAGTAGTATGCTCTTGATCTCTTGGATCCACCTGGATCTGATTATATCCGGAGAAAGCATCCATGAAGGAGAGTAGCTTGTTCCCAGAAGTAGAATCTACCAGCTGATCTATCCGGGGAACCGGATACAAGTCTTTTGGGCAAGCTCGATTGAGATCCGTGAAGTCTATGCACATTCGCCATTTACCGTTTTTCTTTTTTACCAAGACTGGATTGGCAGTCCACAAAGGATACTGAGCTTCTTTAATGTGCCCCATCTTTGTGAGTCTGTCAACCTCTTGTACAATGACATCAGCCTTTTCTTTTGAGAAAGCTCTCCTTTTTTGCACCACTGGTGCTACGTCTCTCCGGACAGATAAGTGATGGGAAATCACTTCTGACGGTACTCCAGTAACATCAGCATTGCACCAGGCAAAAACATGCTGATGGTCTTTTAAGAATTTTACCATCTCTTCTTTCAGCACTTGTGGCATTTTGGACCCTATCTTGACAAACTTCTCTTCTTCCAAGCAGTGTGTCTCAACCTCCTCAACTGGGATCAACACTCCGGGGGTCTCTCTGGGGTCATCAATTTCACCCTCACCCCCAGAAAGGCCCTCAAACTGCTATTGGTCATTTATACGGACTGCCCCCAGCGTTCGTGGAGCCAAGGCAGTGGCATAGCATTCTCTTGCAACTTTTTGACTGCTCCGGACAACCCCAACCTGCCCCTGAACAGCATATTTTAGACACTGATGGACTGTCGAAGCCACTGCATGCATCCTAGAGAGCCAAGATCTCCCTAGAATAGCATTATAGCAAGTGGGACAATCCACCACAATGAAAAGTATTCTGACCGTTTTCTTGAAAGGGCCTCTGCCCAACAAAACTTCTTCTTCGAACTCACCGATTACATCAGCTGAGCTGCCCGTGAAGCCTACAATCGATCGGTCTGACTTTTGAATCACAGCTGGATTTTTCATTTTCTTGTAAGTATCTAAGAAGAGGATATTGGCAGAGCTCCCAGTATCTATCAGGATTCGCCTTATCTCATTGCCCCCTATCGATGCTCCTATGACAACAGCATCTTCATGAGGGCCAGCAATGTCTCTCAAATCATCCCCATCAAAGACAATGAATGGGAATAAACTTGACGATTGATATGAGGTCATGCCTCCTTCTAGTTGGGTTGTCAAATTGTGAACATGCCTTTTTCTTGATGAAGTGGTAGGAGCCGTTACGGTGTCCCCTCCGAAAATTGTCAAGGACTCAAAGAATTTAATGAGCCCGGAGACCGACCTGGAACGCTCCTCTATTGTACCCACTCTGTTCCTTGTTGGATCAGGATCCAAGTATTCAGATTCCACATCAAACCTTTCAATGATCACCATAGCCCCTTCTGGGGTAGCATTAACCGGACCAGCCCGGTGAGTGTTATCAGGCCTGTTGCCTCCTCTTCTTTTGACATACACACCCAACTTCCCTCTTTCAATCAGGTTCTGAACCTCTTGTTTCAAGGCTATACAATCATCAGTAGTATGGCCAATATCATTGTGATATTGACAAAAAGAACTGTTTCGATGTTCTCTAGGAGACTGCAAGGCTGCTGGTCTCCGGTAGTGTACTTCATCTTTAGTTTTATCAAAAATGGTTGCCACACTTTCTTTGAGCTCTGCAAACCACTCCAGTTGGACCCACGGCCCTCTTTTGTTTCTAGATTGTTGGCTTTGCGCTGGGGCAGCTGGTTGAGACTGAGCTTTCCCTCTTCCATGCCCCTGTCCGGTCTCTCTAGCTTTGTTTCCGGACTGGTTTTGATTGGGTGTTGGTGTTACCGGGGTGGATCTCACCTGCCTGTGCACCCTGGTCTTTTTTGTTTCATCAACGTTTATTTGCTTGCCAACTTGATTTAGCAATCCTCCCCAGGTCATGGCTTTCTTCCTTGTCACAGAATCGGCCAGGTTGCCCGGGTTCAAACCTTGTCTCAGGGATGCTATTGCCACTTGTTCAAAGCAATCAGCCAGCCCGTTCTTTGTGTTCACAAAACGACTTATGTATTCTTTCAACGATTCATTTGGCTCTTGGGCACAATGGATTATGGTATCTCCATTGCCCTTGAGCTCCTTACTTCCCACAAATTGCCTTTGAAAGGCCACCCAAAAGGTATCAAAGTCTCTGATACAGCCCTGAGGAAGGCTGTTATACCATTTCAGAGCACTCCCCGTAAAGGACTGGGAGAATGCCCTGCAGAGTAGTTTATCATCATCATCAAAGTTCATCATGAAGTTCTTGAATTGCTCCAGATGATTGTCTGGATCAGTACTGCCATCGTACTTCTCCATCTTGGTGCTATCAAACCTCTTGGGGAGGTTTCCGGATAGGATTTTAGAAGACAGTGGAGACTGCCTCCAATTCCTTCCACGACTGAACACGGTATCCTCATTAGGTGTTGCAAAGATACCTGGCTCATCATGGAAAGCAAATGGATCCACCAGCATCCGGTCTATATGTCTCCGGCTGTGAGATGATCCTTTCCCAATGTGTCTTTTCATCCTTCCATGGTGGTCTCTTTTTCTGGAATACTTTTTAACTTGCTTTTGTTTTTTCCTGGTTCGCCCTTCGTCACTGCTGGATGACAAGGACTTTTCATTCCCCTCACTGTCCGAAGAGCTGTCCGAAGATTCTGAACTTGAGTCAGAACTCTCCACAGGCTTGGACCGGTGAGACTTTTTAGAACTAGCATGTGTCTTTTTAGTGCTCACATGAGTCTTTGAAGCCTCATGCTCTCGAGGGTTATCAGAGCAATGAGCAACTGATGCTTTGGACTTTTCCTTCATGCCCATTTTGGCCTTCTCAGCCCTCAGAGCTTCTATTTCAACCCTCAACCTGTCACGCTCTTGGACAGTATATTCATCGTTCTCTTCCACCACTTCAAGCAAAGCTGGTGGAAGCTCTGGATTATCCGGATTCATTCGGACAGAATTCTTTTACTTGGTTTTGAATGTTTGATTCAGGCACCGTCGCCTCCCACTGTGGTCGCCAATTTGGTGAGGATAAAAGTAGCCTGAGGGTAGGCTGGTAATTTCAAGTGGAGTTTTAAGGCGGCGTAAGGGTGTTTCACGGTGGTGTGGTGGTGTTTAACGGTGTTTTAAGATATTTCAGGGTGTTTCAAAGTTTTTCAAGGGTGGAGAGAGAATTAAGCAGCCTGGCAGCAGTTAATTTTTCTTACCCATAGTTAATGCTGGTGGTTGGGTATTTATAGTGTGAAATTTTGGGCCCTTATGGGCTTTCGGGTCAAGTTTAGTGGACCCGGGTCATGTTTAAAGACCCTCAAGTTTTAAGCAAGTGAATAGATAGCTTAGTCAGATAGTGTTTAGGTATTTTAGTACTTTAGTCATAGTTCGAACTGCTTTATGCTTGCAGTGTTCGAAGTCATCTGTCCGGTTTAATCAGGGCTGTTCGAATTGAAGTCTTGGAGTATGTCCGGTTTCCGGGGAGTTTTACTTTGGACTACCCTTTTTGTGGAACTCTTCGAATCCGGACTCATCAGCTTTGATGTGGGTAGAAGTAATATTGTTATTTCTCAGTAGTTTCACAAGGCTCAACAATCCGGACCTGTAGAAGCTTGGTTTTGTGGTAATATTTTTTGGAAAAGCATAAATCAACAACTGTATATAACAAACAACTCCCATAAGGGAACAACAACACACCTATCTTATAGTTACAAACAACTATCAGGAAATATAGAGATTTGTACACAACTCTCAGGAAATAGAAAGAGTTGTAAACAACTACCAGATTATAAAGTTGCATACAACTCTCAAGAAATAAAGAGAGTTATAAATATCTACCAGATTATGTAGAAGATGCGAATTGTGGTGGTTATTTTAATTGAGAACAACTCTCAGATAATATAGTTGCAAACAACTCTCAGGATATAGAGAGAGTTGTACACAAGTCCCAACTTATACAGTTGCAGACAACTCCCAGGAAATAGAGAGAGTTGTACACAACTCTCAGAAATTATAAAGAGTTGTAAACAACTGCCAGATTATAGAGTTGGAGACAACTCTTAGGAAATAGAGAGAGTTGTAAATATCTGCCAGATTATAGAGTTGCATACAACTCTCACAAACAACTCTCACAAACAACTCTCAGGGTACATTTTTCAAATAATTCTAAGGAAATAAAGAGAGTTGTAAACATCTACTAGATTATAGAGTTTCATACAACTCTTAGGAAATAGAGAGAGTTGTAAACAACTCTCAGGAAATAGAGATAGCTGTAAACATTTGCTTGATTATAGAGTTACATACAACTCTCATAAATAACTCTCAGTTATGTTTTTCAAACAACTCTCAGTGTATGTTATTTAAACAACTCTCAGGAAATAGAGAGAGTTGTAAACAACTCTCAGAAAATAGAGAGAGTTGTAAACATCTGCCAGATTATAGAGTTGCATACAACTCTTACAAACAACTCTGAGGGTATGTTTTTCAAACAACTCTAAGGGTATGTTTTTCAAACAACTCTCAGGTATATTTTTCAAACAACTCTTAGGTTAGTACTAGTACACTCAGATAAACCCAGAAACTAAAATACCCACTAACGATCATAACTACGTGATTTCAGTACAAATAAGCAACATCGATCGTAAAAAAACAACAACATGTACTTATAAATCACCAAAACACAAAAAAAAGGAAATTTTCAAAAGTCGAGACATACGTGGTTACTGTAACTCGTGCTTTCTTCACCGGCCGGCGTAAACTAAACGACAAGTCGTCGAACGACTCGTGCTTACTTATTTCAGGGAGGAGACGATGGTGGACGATCGAGAATCGGTGAAAAACGAGAGAATTTTGGGTGGAGGAGTTTAGGGTTTCTGATGTAAAGAGGGAAGTCGAACAATTTATTTCTGGTCTCTACAAAAATAATGTGTGTTTTGTGGGTTTATGGGGTCTTAGAAGGGGGAAAATGGATTTGAAGAGAAAAACGGGTATATATAGTCGGGAGTATTTTTGTCCAAATTTTAGATGGATGTACCAATTGACGTTGTCCTAATTTTGGGTAGTAGTTGGTAATTAGAAAAACGGGTATATATAGTCGGGAGTATGTTATTCACTGGTACTTTTCTCTTAATTAAAATCACAATATTTTTTTCATCAGAAAAATCTCATATTATCCTTCTTGAGAAATTACCTATAAAAAATGTTTGTGCTAAAACTCTCACAATTTTTTTTCCATTTCTATTTTGAAATCTAAATCTCACCAAAAATCAACTATCTAGAAGATATTTTGGACAAAAAAAAATCGATAAAATATGGATTTATGTTATGGTAACATAGATTTTTAAGTTTTGATATAAAAAAATATTTTTTACATTTGAAACTGTTATGCTTAATTCTTGGGTTGTTATGCTTCATTATTGAGTTGTTAAATATTACTCCATCCATTTCCTAATATAAGTCGTTTACGAGGTATTTTTTTGTTTCAAAATAATTGTCGTTTTAAAATTTCAATGCAACTTTTTTATCAACTTTACTTATTTATCCTATGTTTTGTAGTGATTTTTTTATATTGTTGTTTTCAATGAAAGTTATATACTATATAATTAAAATTAATCATTACATTTCTTAATATCTGTGCAACAACCTTAAAAGACTTATATTATGAAACATATTATGAAACAGAGAGAGTATGAGATATCCTATCGATATTTTGGTGTTTGATTTTTTATGAATTTAAACATAATTAGATTTTTTTAGATCAAGTGGTTTATTCTTCCAAAGTACACCAGATGGCTCAATACATTGCACCTAACTGGTCTAGTGCTGTTGTTGTGCCGTCTCTCTAACATCTCTCCTTCTTTTTCTTCCTCTTCTTTTTAACCAAAAAATATCTAGCATACCTAGTAATATATTTTTAAGGCGATATAAATCTCACTAATTCATATATTCTATAATGCAGGTGAAGCTGGTGTGTTAGATTATTTAATATTTTTATACCATACATATTTATATAATTGGTTTTAGTTATATTTATTTGTATGATTTGTTGTTTGTTGATTGTTATAGTGGCTCCTACATCCCAGTCAGTTAAACAAGAAAAAGTCAGTAATATATAAATAAAAAGTCAGTACATCTCGGATTAGTCTATAGCCAGAGTCTTGTATTTTGTATGGAGTTAGTTTTAAAAATGGAAATATTACTTGTTTGGCGAGCGGTTACTGGTCCACTTCGGTCTGAATTTTGACTGAATCAATATTATTACCCCGAGTTTCAATTTATTAGATATGCTTGTCAGATATAAGTGCATCAGCTAATGTTCTCCCGTATATATTTCTTTTGTTGAAATATTTCTAACCTTGAACGGTTTATGGATTGTCTTTACAGGAAGGAGCATTGGCGCAGCTCGAAGTTTGGCGCAGTGTTTGTGTGGCAGCTGTTTTCTTTCTCAGCCCGTATATATCATTGGAGGCGATGCTTCTCCTTTTACTAGCCGGATTCGCTTTTTTGGTCCTCCCTTTTTTTCTTTCTTGTTTTTCGAGTGGAGAAAGTGTTCTCTACCCCTTATTATCTAAATTTGAATACACTTGCAATTACCGTTTTGTAGAGTATTTAAAAATATGCATCTATTTGCCGAACACGTAGTAAATTGATAAATTCTCATTTGAAGTTATTTAAGATGGATGTGTTAGAAATTTTAGTGTAATTGGATTGAGTATCTGACTAATTTAGTCATCGTATATTATCGAGCAAGTTAGATAGTGCGGACTGCACGTTTGTTAGATTATACTGTGACTAGCAAGCGTACCAAGCTGGTCAAAGTGCGTAGTAGGTATATTAGCCATTTTAGTTCGCATTATTGACAAGCTTTAAACCATATTCAAATATTTGAAAAAAAATCATGGATTATGGTTTAACTTATACCGGATTTCCTTTGATTCTTGAAGGTTATTCAGATCCGAGTTATATTTTCAATATGGAATATCATTCTTCAACAATGGGAAAGACGTTTCTTCTTAGAAGAGGTGTTATATTCTGGACATCCAAGAAGCAAACCTGTATAATTGATTTAGCCATGGATTTGAATTTGTTGCATTAGCAGTAGGTAGTAAAGAAGCTGAGTGACCGAGAAATTTGACAAACCGATAACATCTATATCTATCAGGGGTGATAGTGAAGCTGTGTTGGCAAATCTCAATAGACAAGTTTACAAAGGTAGGTCTAGACACTTAGGTGTTAGACATAACATGATTCGTGAACGTATCACTCATGGTGTTATATCGGTGAAGTTTGTGAAAACTCAATATAATTTAGCTGATCATTTAAGAAAAAAGTTAAGTAGAGAACTTGTGCATAAGGTAGCTATTGGGATATGATTAAAGTCCATCTGAAATCTCTCATGTTGAGATACCCAATTCCTATCTAATATGACATTAGGTGTTGAATTCAATGTGGACATGTTAAAGTTCAGAGATTGGAACACATTTGTAGTATCATCCCAAGGTATGTGTTCAGATCTGCAAGTGTTGGAGATTGAAGTTTATTTTCTTAATAGTTATTTTCAAAAGTTGCATATGCAGGTACAAATGAAAAATAGCTAACTATCTAAGCATGAAGTTTAGCCGTTTCACATCTATTAGTACGTACAGACACAACACGTTTTGCATCTATTTCCTCTGAAACCCAAAACTGTTTTACTCGAACAGAAATTTCACGAACACAAAAAACAAACTAAAAATCAATGAAAACCTAACTCGAATACAACAAATAAAATACATTAACAATGCAATATCATATGAACACCAAAAATCAGAAAGAAAAGAGATCTCGAGTCCCCTAATATTTCAAAATCAAAATTCGAGTTACCACACACACAAATCGACTTATCTAAATGAATATCAACAATCAAACTTCAAAATTAAGTAAAAACACAATCAAAATCATACGAAAACAAAAGAAAAAGAAGAAATCGGGTAAAAGATTGGGCATTGTATTGAGAACAAAGGTGAAGTATGGAGATTAAAAGCTTTTATATAATTGAGTAGGGGTATTTAAGATATTAGTGCGTCTTAAATGGAAAATATTTGACTAAAACGATTCTTTTTCATAAAAATATAAATAAAAAAAATCACTCTTAGATGGATAATAGTTAGGGTTTTTGGGTCTTAAATGGTATTTAACCCTATAATCTATTCCTTTAATTTTAATAAAACCAAATATACACACCACATTTCTTCAAATCAAAACACAATCAAAACCATTAAAAAGTTGCTTTACTTAAAAAGAAGAAACTATTGTTTTAAATATATCAATTATTATTGAATTATTTTTCTAATATATTCTATATATATTTTAAAAAACATAGGTTTACAATTAAATTAAATTTCGAAGGGAATAAAACTTGATGAAGTAATTTTGAGTTAGTTGTTCTCAAAGTTAGAACAATATTTTTAAAATTTTAAATAATTATTTTTTCAACGTAATTCAAAACTACCGTAGTTAATTAGACGTTGTTGTATTTTTTAATATTTTAGATTTTCTATTGGCATTTTGATTATAACAATTTTTTTATATTATTTTTTATTCAGAAATCAGCATAATGAAAGAAGTAATCTTATTTTATAACGTGGAAGTCAATATGCACGCATAATCAATAAAAAGTGTTGCCTTAAACTAAATATAGAATTTTTACTATGTAAGGTACGTGTTTAGTTGATTACTCTTTTGTTGGCCATCGTGTATGGTTCTCGTATATAACAAAAGGTAAGTTATTAATAACCACCTCGTAAATTTCAAATTACCGATAACTGCCTGAGTTTTGATGTTTACCAAAAACCACATGGAACATAAATTCTTCTAACAATATCCCTGAAAACACAAATACAAGTTTACCAAAAACCACATGCAACATAAGTTTACATAACTTTTTCAAGACCAAATTTGTATCCAACTTGTTCATAATTTCTCAACTATACAACAGTTGTTTTTATCGCAACCAAATTGCACGTGTCATAATGCTTGACTTTCGTTTTTACATCTTCCATTATTGTAGGCCAATAGTAATCTTGGAATATAATTCTTTTATGAAAATCCGTGTATCCACAATGATATTTTCTTCTTTATGATCCAGTTCTTCAACAACAAAAGATACTTCATTGGGCTTTATTAGTAATTGTTTCCATAGTGTGTGAGATATCCATACTTACTCAAAGTCCACTTGGTCAAAAAGAGTTTTCTGACATCAAAGCTTACTTGAGTACTGAATGATATTATCTTTATTTCCCTTTGGCTTGACTCAAGGCTTCATTGGCCACAAGAAGATAGTCTATGAATAGCTGGACTATTTTGACTCCACAAGTATTCACAAGCCGAAAACTTGCAATAACAGCTTCAAATTATGCCTAATGTTTTGAGGCCCGGGAGACAAACCTGATAGATTTAGTCAATATATCTTCTATGTGGGAGATTAACATGTTCCATTCTCTAGAGTTTTATTTCTTTCTTTCACCATCGTCCTGACCTTCAAAGTGGATTCATATTGCTCTTTTAATATGATGGTTCATCTTGGATTGAAAATATATTCAGAAGTCTTCCAAGGTCTGAGCTTTGATTGCAATTCTCGGTTCATACTGGATGTCGTAATCCCTTAATTTTAGTGACCAATTGGATAGCCTTCCAGAAACATTTTACTGTGATTATGGAGCTTAAAAGTACGACTACATCCTTCTAATCTCCAATACCAATACTAGAGCCAACTTCTCAAGATGCAAATAGCTAGTTTTAGCATTCAAAAAATATTTACATGCATAATTGATTGGTTTAGACTATGTTCCTTCCTTCTTATTAGAATGTCACTTAAAGTATAGTCCAAAAACACGAGGTACAAAAACAATTATTCCCCCATTTTTGGCTTCGTTAGTATCCATGGAGAAACAAGAAAGTTTTTTATATTGTTAAAATCTTATATACAAGACAAAGTCCAATTGAACCTCCATGCACCTTTTAATACTTGGAAGAAATACTGGAATTTGTTTGAGGATATTGAGCTGAATATGTTTAGTGCCACCAATCTTCCTACCAAATTTTTTACTTAAGTATTTTTGGAGTTTTATTGTTGCAAATGTTGAGAGTTTATCTGAATATGCCTCAAGACCTTTCTAGTTGACCATATAACCTAAAAATTTAAGGCCCGTACTTCAAATGTGCACTTCTCTAAATTTAAATTTTGAATGACCCTTCTACGGTTTGAGAAGGTCTCGATTAGGTCAACTAGATGTTCCGCATCTTGTGTGTTTGTGACTAAAATTTCATATATATATCTGGAGGTTTTAGCCGAGTTGGGTTGCAAAGATCATTGTGAATGTTTTTTTATACGTAGATCTTGCATTTTTTAACATGAAAGACATTACCTTGTAGCAATACGACCCTCTTTCAGTTACGAATTAGTATGCTGCTAGTCATCTTCATGCATTTTTATTTGGTTATAACCGAAATAAGTATCCATAAAATATAACATCTTATTCTATGATTTAACATCCACTAGTTGGTCAATTCTTATGAGAGAGAAATGATCCTTCAAACATGCTTTGTTTATGTCCATAAAGTCTGTATACATTCTCCACTTGTCATTGTATTCTTTCATCGATACTCAACTTTCTATCCATACTCGGTAATACGATTTCCAAATATGTCCCACTATAGTCAGTTTATCCATATCTTCATAATTACTTATGACTATTATTGAGAGTATGGCCTTTTCTTTCGTTATAAACAAAAACTATCGATTCCTCCAGTGATTTAGACTTATTAAGATCCAGAGAAGCTACATAACATTTCTTAGAAGTCTTTTGGTTCGCTCTCATTATTTTCATATTTTCATTGATTGGGAACTTGAGGTATTGATGAACTATAGAGACTACATCATATATTTGGTCTAGCTATGACCTTCTCATGATTGCATTATATGAAGAGGGTACATCGATTATGATTAATAGGCATCATACTTTTTTTAGCTTCTAAATACCAATGACTACATCCATATTGAGCTCACCCAAAATTTATGCATATGGTTAAGATCATTTGAGAACGAATCAATGTCGGAGTGCCTCTTATTTTATTATATGTATTATTGGTCGAGCTTCCTATGTATATCACTATTATTTTAACTTTTACTACAACCAACTCAAGTGTGATTAGTATGACATCACTATGAGGTATCACTACTCATCTCAAATAATCACATGAGAATGCAAATATTCGATATGGATTTTTCCATAGGTGCGGTGATGTTTGACCTTATTGTGACACCTCTAAGTCACCGATGTATCTCATCTTGAATTCCTGATGATCCTTGAAAATGGATCTCCACTAGAAATGAATCAAATGTTTTATTTATTTGGATCATAATCTAAGTATCATTTCTCTGCCTAATCTTTTTTATTATTGAATCTTTGGCCCCTTGTGGTGTTGGTGTGTTATTTCTTGCTGATAATTCTTGGTCAGCCCTGACATGTCTTATTTCATTTATTGTTTTAACAAACTCTCAGAATTTTCTATCATCAATTAAGTTCTGGAACTCTCCTATAGAGCCCACCAGTCTATTTTATAATATCCAATATCGTTGTGGAATTTACGATTTTTTATCTTGTCCATGTGTTCCCTAAGATCTTGTATATTCTCCGGTCTTGGATATCTGAGTAGATATTTTTATCTCTCGTAAATAACTTTCCACGTCCCATTCACTCCGATACATAGACCTCTGGCCTGGAATTCCTGCGTTTAGCTGCTATTGTTATTGTTATTTTAGCTACTCATGGGCTTCTATATGGAACTTTAACCTTTATTATAATGTTTTGGTCAGGCCAAACCTTCATTATTCTTGTAAACTTTATTATGTGGTTTGGAGTTAACTTGTACAATTTCCAGTGACTCATTATTGTGTATCAATGGATGGTTGTGTGAGAATGTTGTTGGAGTTAACTTTTTTTTAGCTACCACAAAGTCGTGGGAGTCCTATAACTTAATTTTTTGTGCCAATAAACCTCTTATTATACTCCATCAAGCTTTCTAGAGTATTTTAATTTGATTGGATGATGTAATCACCATCTCATTTTATCATCTTATAAATAATGAAGTGGTTCTTAAAGGTTTTGCGCAACATCTTGAAACTTATGATTCAGCATGTCGAGAGGCTACTGAACCATGTCAAGGAACTTCTTCTGAAATTCATAAAGAATGTCATACAATTTTTCCTATAATTTTTATTGTATATCAGCATCTCAATCTTAAATTGATCGATAGGATGATATGGGTCCTTATTGTCGTTGAATTTTTTCATCTTGTGGTTGTTGAAGTTCAATGATAGATCTTCGTATAAGATGTTTAACATTAATGGGGAATTCTGTTGCAATTCATCATCATTGTCAATAAAAGTTATTAATTGGTTCATATTTTATTTCCCCTTAAAGGGATATACTTGTTGGTACCTGGTCCATACCGCTTCTAAAGCAAAGATTTTGTATTGTTCTTGTTTGAAAAATGTTTATTGATAGCAATAAGGGTGATAACTTTGTGTTGATGCATCATAGTAAGGATTAACTTGCGCTAGTAGATAGGCACCTAAAGGGTTCTACTGACCCATGTAGTTGGATGTTGCATATATTGATTTTTTGCATTTACTATTGTCGGAGCTTGAGCATATCCCTGATGCATAGTTAGGTATATTGGTGGAAAATAAGAGAATATATGTTGAGAGAGATACAACGGTAGAGAAGTCTAAAACTGCTAATAGTTCGACTCGATCCCTGGATGGGTTGATGGGGCCTGTTGAATTTTTGGTTAAATCCTCGACTAAGCCACTAAGGTCTGTTGGTGATTCGGTTGGATACCGAGCTAAAAAATTAGAGCGTGTTGGTAGCTTAATTGGATCCTTGGTTGGGGTGGTGGAACTTGTTGTTCATTCGGTCATAGTGAGACATCCATTGTCAATATCTATATTGCTATTCTTGATTAGTTGGCGCTCTCATACATGATCATTTATCTTCTTTTTACTTTTGTCCATTAAAATTGAAGTCTTAGTCCTCTTTTTCCTGTTGCGCGAAGACATCGACGTTTCTTGCTTCTACTAGATCCCGACCCGAGTTATATTTGGGAACATCAGTTTTATCTCTAAAAGGGATATTGTGTCTGTTAGAGATTTTCGAAAGTGTTGTCTCGTTATTGAGTTAATCGCATTGTCTTCATCTTCTTTTTCTTCACCATCTTCAAGACGTCGGATCTTAAATTTCATTTGTGAATGATGAGGTGTAAACAATATTTTTTGCTATATCTTGATATTCTTAACTTGATTTTCTTGTAGTTTATTGTTAGTTACTGAAACTCCGCTACTGAAATAGATGTGGTGATTTTGGTTGGATTATTTTTGTCCATTCAGTGGACGATAGTCTCCATTTTAATAGATGGTGTATTTTGTTTGTTTGAATCCGTCACAATCGAATTTAGTCTTATTCTTCTTAAGATTTTGGATGAAAATATATTGAATACCAGTTAATTCCTACATACACCACATGAAGATCCAATATCTAAACTAATTTGTAGAGATTAACACAAAAAAAAATTAAAAAAAGTGAATTATTTTGTTTTTTCAAATAACTTTTTTATATATATAATTACAAAGTATCTCCTATAATATAAGGAGACCATATCTTATTAACAACAAACTAGATTTTATTTTAATTTTAATTAAAGGTTATTGACATTTTTAATGATGGATATTTTTTATTTAGTTTTGATAACTATTTAAATAATTTAAAAAAAATCGATATTATTGATCAAAAGTTTAATCATATCTTATTAACAACAAACTAGATTTTATTCTAATTTTATTGACATTTTTAATGATCGATATTTTTTATTTAGTTTTTTTCCCAAGAAAAAACATATTTTATTGATGTTAAAGAGAAAATCTACAAATGTTAATATTACATTTTATGAGCTAGTAGCTCATTGTGAACAGATGAAATGATAATAGAGTACAAATTTTTCTACACCTCCTTATATTCAGTTTGGTGTCTTCATTTGCAAGCATTTTTCTCCAACTTGAGTTTATGCTTGTATTCACCTCTTGTGTCCTTCCATCCTTAGCAATCTCTCCTCTTGTGTCCTTCCATCATCAGCAAGTCTCCTGGATTACTCTTGTGTCCCTTCATCCTTAGCAATCTCTCCTCTTGTGTCCTTCCATCCTCAGCAAGCCTCCTGGCTAACTAAACCTGCAATCATACACATTTGTAGTCAAGTTTTTCAACTTGCTAACAGATTAGCATATAATAAGTTAACTTAAAAATATCTAATGTGTCCTAATCCTATAGAATCTAACATTAAAATGGCAGAAAGATCGTTAAAAGTGTGACTTGTATGTATTGAAAAGCTATTCTTTATTTTGAAAGCATGTTTTGCTAACCAGTCTGCAGCCAAATTTTGTTCTCTATATACATGCTTGACTGTCATTTGAGGTGTAATCAGTTGTCTACAGCATAGTAGACTCTTTTCTAAATACCAAGGATATTGACCAGATGCTAACATGTTAAATAAAGCTAGACAGTCTATTTCAATATCTACAAACTTAAGTTGAGCCTCTTTACAGTAGGTTAAACCACTTAATAGACCAATTATTTCAGCACCTATAGGAGAACTTTTACCTATCACATTTCCTTTAGCCATTACTAAGTTTCCTAAGTCATTTCTTACTATAAAACCAAAACTAGATTCACCATTAACTAATGTAGAACCATCACAGTTTAATTTGAAATGATAACACAAAGGATTATTCCACTTAACATACATGAAAGGTTTAGATAACTTTACATGATTATAACAACCTAACTGCTTAGCTATATGAAAATCAGGGGACCAATGCTTTCTAGATAATGCAGATGCTAAGTCTAATGATGTAAGCATGAGTAAGACCTGATCCACAATCTGTTTATGAGATGTAGAAATGTTGCTATGTTTATATTTATTTCTAGCCTTCCAAATGTTCCATACTATCATAGTTGGCAATATTGTCCTAATATGAACTCTTTTAGAAGTGGACAGAAACCAAATGTTAACAATATGATTAATGGTCATATGTTTACCTATGCTAATGTTAAATTTATCAGCAAAAAAACACCATACAAACGAGGCAGTATCACAGGACACAAACACATGCTACAAAGATTCAATGTTATAACAGTGTACACATTTAGATGCTAACTGAAAACCTTTAGATTGAAGGACGGTATCAATGCTAATTAGATTATTTAAGACTCTCCAAAGACTAAAAGAACATTTTTTAGGAGAAAGGTTATTCCAGATTTTATCTTTGATTATAGATGTTGGATGCTTCTGCCTTATTTCTATAATTGTATCCTTTATTTTGAAAGAACCATCAGAGGACAATTTCCAAATAATGGAATCCATTACATTATGATTTATCTGTGTCTTAATGATTGTATTAACATACTGTAAAGTCAAACTGCTTTAATTTTAGATATATTCCAAGTGTTATTAGAAATGTATTCTTTAACTTTTGTTTGCTGATAATATTGTGAATTAACATCTGTTAATAAAATTAAGGGTTTCAAATCATTCCATTGATCTAACCAAAAGTCTACATTACCCTGACCAATCTTCTACCTAATATGCTTTTCAGCCTCTCTTCTATTCTCAAGCATTCTCTTCCAAATTTTTGAATCAGTGTTCTTTATTATAGCTTGTAAAGGGTGTATATTATTACAATACTTAGAATGAAGGAATTTTGACCATAAAGACTTGTTATTTCTAAAGGAAAACCATAGTTTAGAAGCAAATGCAGACTGAATATCTTTTATACTTCTAAAGTTGAGTCCATTTTCCTTAAATGGTTTACATAAATTTGTCCAAATAGACCAAATAACACTTTTGTTACTTTCATTATAACCCCAAGAAACTTATTTAACAATTTATTAATTCTAGTTATAACTTTTACAGGCAGTTTTGTGGATTGCAAATAATAAACAGGATAAGACATAAGTACAAAATTGATTAAAGTAATCTTACCACCAAAAGAAATATACTTCGAATTCCATTCATATATCTTATTTTTAACCTTATCTATTAAGCATTCAAAATGTTCAGCAAATTTATTGTAATGAATTGGAATACCTAAATATGTAAAAGGCAATTTAGAAAGTTTAAAACCTAAGTAGTTTTTAAGATATTCTAATCTGTTTCTACTCATTTTTGAAGAGGCTAAAAAGGTTGATTTATCTTTATTAAGCTGTTGACCTGATAGGTTTTGATACAAGTCTAAGAAAATAGATAAGTTCTTAACACTAGATAATGAACCATTCAAGAATAGGATTATATCATCTGCATAAGCTAAACAACTAATTTTTAAAGTACTTCTCATGTTATAAGGTCTAATCTTTTGATGAAAAACTAAAATATTTATGCCTCTAATAAGAAATTCCTCAGCAATTATGAAAAGACGGGGTGATAATGGATCACCCTGCCTAAGACCATTCTTAGATTTAAAGAAACCAGTAGTTTTCCCATTAGTTATTATTGAGTAAGAGATATTTTCAATAGATTTTCTTATTAAGTCTATTACTTGAGCATTAAAACCAAAAGAAGACATAACTTCATATATAAATCTAAATTCAAGTCTATCAAAAGCCTTTGTCATGTCAAGACTTATAATAAGATTATCACATCTGGTTTTTCTATTCAATTCTTTTACAAGTTCCTGAGTTATTAAAATATTTTCCTGAATAAGTCTATTTTCAACATATGCACCTTGCTCATCTGAAATTATTAATGGGAGAAGCTTAGCTAACCTACTTTGTATCAGTTTTGAAATTATTACATTAAGTACAGAACATAAACTAATAGGCCTGAATTGTGTCCAAGATTTAGGTGACTTAACCTTAGGTATAAGGCAGATTAAAGTAGAGTAAATTCCTTTAGGTATGTCTGAGTTCAAGAAGTAATCTTTAATAGCTTTAAGTAAGTCGTTTTTTATTATTGGCCGGCAAGATAAATAGAATCTGGAGTTGAAACCATCAACTCCAGAAGCACTGATTTTGTTAAGGGATTTAATTACACAATGCAATTCTTCTATAGTAGGTTCTTTCAAAATGCTTTCATTATCTTGTTCAGTTAAGATTCCAGGGACAAAGTTTCTAACAACAGAAAGATCTTCCATAAGAGAAGTTTTGTTTAAAAGATTTGTAAAATATCCTACAGCAAAAAGTCCTATCAATTCCTCATCTTCTATCCAAGTGTTATTATCTTGAATCCCATTAATTCTGTTCTTCACTTTCCTTTTCTTAACATAATTATGAAATGTAGCAGAATTATTATCACCTTCATTTGTCCAATTCACATAGCTTTTCTGATGCCAATAAGTTTCTTCCCTTTCAAGTAGTGTTATTAAAGTAGTATTTAAGTTATGCAGGTTCATTTGATTCTCAATGCAATTGTTTTCCTCAAGTATAATTTCAGCAAGTTTGATTTCTTCCTCAACTTTATTCAAGTTTACAAAAATGTTACCAAACACATTCTTATTCCATGCTTGTAAATGCTTTTTTAACCTTTTAAGTTTAGACCAGAATATGTAAATGTCAGATGAATCATTTAAAGGTTTGGACCAATTACTTTCAACAGTTTTAAAAAAGTCATCATGTTTTAACCACATGTTTTGAAATCTAAAAGATGTTTTTTGATATATAGTTTGTTTTAAAATAGTTATTAACAAGGGTGAATGGTCAGAACAAGTTCTGGCCAAATGATCCACCCTTGTAATATTAAAAGTATCTCTCCATATTTCATTATACAAACATCTATCTAACCTCTTCCATTTATGTTTATTAGTCCAAGTAAAGTTTGATCCTACATAACCAGGGTCTTCTAACTTACAATCAAAAATCATTTCATTAAAATCATCCAAACTTTTAGTATGCAAACTATTACAAGCTTTTTGTTCACTTGTGTTGGAGATTGTATTAAAATCTCCAACAACAAGACAAGGTAAGTTAATTATAGATATAGTCCTAAGTTGATTCCACAGAGACAATCTATGAGTAATGTTACATTTAGCATAAACAATAGTGAGCAAAACAACTTCCCTATAAACAGAATGACTAACCCTAGCACTCAACAGCTGATCAAAATTATCAATAAAGCTAATTATAAAACCTTTTCTCCAGAAAATCCAAATTTTATTGTTCATGTTTGCATAACAAGATTCAAAACCCAATTTAGAACAAATTTCTTGAATTTTATCTATTGATACCATAGGTTCTTGCAAAGCTATGATATCAATATAATGTTTTTTAGACAAATTCTTTATTCTTCTGATAGTTTTTATATTGCCTACACCTTTTACATTCCAGTTTAACAATTTTAAAGTCATTTTAATGATTATTTAGAGGATCCTAATGATCCTTTGCTGTTCCTGGTTTTAATTAAAAGTTTACTTCTAGAAGATCTTCTTAAAAAGCTATTCAATGAAGGGGGTTTACTTTTCTTATGCTTAGGTGAAACTGACAAACTTAGATTATCACTAAAACTTTTATTTTTATGTGAGTTAGGAGAAAGACTTAATCTGTTCCTAATCAGGGAAGTAGACTCTGACTCAATAATTTCATCTGTATCTTCATTCACTAAGACATTAAAAGAATTGTTTAAATTTATAGATTCAATTGCTGCTTCTATTTCTTTTTCTGTAACAACACTAGATTCAAAATGCTTAAATGTTAATAAATTGCTATCCTCACTAATTACATCATCATGTTGATTAATGTCTTTTGTTTCCATGTTACTATTAGATGCTTTTTCTATTACATTATCAACACTAGAATCTATATGCTTACATGCTAATAACTTGTTATCATCACTGATTACATCAATATGTTGATTAAAGTTTTCTGTTGCCATGTTGATATTAGGTGCTTTTTCTATTTCATTATCAATACCAGGTTCTTTAACTACTATCTGTGTTACTTGATTTTCTATATCCTTTATGTTATCTGATACATCATTCAGTTTTCCAGAAGTCAGATCCTTATTAGATTGCACATTATTTATCAGTTCACTTGAAACTAGATCTTTATTAGTTATAGCCACAGGTTTTGGAATCCATATTTCTCTATTACCATTCTTTTTATCCTTAGCAATAATTTCATTCATTTTTAGATTTTGTGATTTCTTATATTCTAAATCTTGTGCTTTACAATTAATATCTTTATGTCCTAAGTGTCTACACTTTTTACAGTAAGCAGGTTTATCCTTATAAATCACATCTTGCCAAAATCCATCCCGATCCTCAAAGCTTATCCAAACTCTTTGGGGAAGGATACTAGAAACATCTATCACTGTCCATACTTCACAGAAATTAAAATTAGCTCTATTTTTATTAGGTATCCAAGATTGTAAAGGTAAACCAATCGCCTTAGCCAAATGTTCTACTGTATCTTTATTATACATTATTTCAGGCATTTTAGGGAATGAAATCCAAACGGGAGTCAAAGGAGACTCACGTTTGGGGTTAAATTCAGGGGTCCATTTTAAGATTCTAAATGTGAAATGACCTACTGTTCTAACATTGTATTTCCATAAACTTTTAGCATCTATAATGTTTTCAAACTCTACAAAAATATGCCTATAATCCCATTTATATATGCTAAAGTTACCTATGGGTTTAAAAGATTCTAAGTATGCTCTAAAATCTAATGCAGATGGAGAACCATATGAAAACTTCGCAACCAGTGTAAATTTAGATAAAGAAGAGAGATGAAACTTATCTGTTTCGCTGAATTTAACAAAAGTGTAGCCATCCTCAGCTCCAATCTCCACTTTCTCGTGCTTGTAACCATCGACAGATCCTGTTGGAAACGACTCCTTGCACGTCTTTACAACTTCTGCATATGTTGGCTTTGAAGTAGATCTTTGAGTCATCTGATCCTTGCATGAGTCGACTTTGTGCAGATCTTTGTGCTGAGACCCATCTTTTTCGAAGGTAGGGTTTTCAAAGAAACGGGTCTCAGAGATGTGGTTGGATAGAAAAAGGTTTTTTGGTAACAGATTTATTGGATTTAATGCATGGTTTCTTTCTTCAAGATGAAGAACTGGATTCTGTATCGACATTTGAGAGGCTGTGAAAAAGGTTGTGAAAGTGGCTGAAAAAGTGGTTGTAAGGCGTCGAGAAAGAAGCTAGGGTTATGAGAGTGAGAAGACTCTCAAAAGAGCCAATAAGCTAAGGCCCATGGCCATTCTGCGGCCTTATTTTCAAGATTCAGACTATAGGTTCTTGGAGCCCCAAATCCTTTCATGAGTTTTCTTCTCATGCAATGCAAGTATATTCCTTTTCCTATTTTCTATTTAGTTTTGATAACTATTTAAATAATTTTTTGAAAAAATCGATATTATTGATCAAAACGTTTTTTTTTATATAAAACTATTAACCATTTTGGTTGGTTTATTTAAGCTATTGAAAACTTAGATTTAATTCAGGGAACAAAAAAATAAAGAAAACATAAACTCGCATTACCTTTTGAAAGGGATAAAATAATATTTAATGTTAAATAGCAAAGTAAAGCCGAGTTGAATTGGTCGGCTTCTGTAGGCAATCTTTCAGTTACTCAAGCTTGTTTGTTTTTTGTTTTATTCTTCAATTCTAAAAACCGAAATTGGTTCATGTCGCTTAAATTTAATTATGCTAAAAATAAATTAGATAAACTTATCTCGAATGATTCAAAAATCAGACTCGAAAACAGGTGTTTACTTTATATCTTGGTTTTATCAAATTTTAACCGAGAATTTATTAGTCTAGTAACTAAAATATACCCATTCTGCAAAAGGGTCTACAGCTTACTCATTCTGCAAAAGGAATCAATCTTTTTTTATAAATAAACAAATTAATTTGAAACGATTATGTGTTCCATACAGCCTGCAATACCAAGATTGTAATTGAGAAAACTTTATGATAAATAATTTTAACCTGAAAATCAACCAGTATACAAAATCCTACGTAAACCAAACAGCCTAACATCTCCCAGTTCCTGATATTTTGTTCGGTCTCTTTCTTTTAATCTGATACAAGCTTTCTACGTAAACCAAACAGCCTAACATCTCCCAGCGTAACATCTCCCTTCCATTATGTTTGGTCTTAAAAGGGCAAAACTTCTCCTTAAGAATTCTATTCTTTCCTGTATTCAAATCATGTAGTAATAGGTCATTATCATGCACCCTCATACTAAATATCTGACTGTTTTTCCAAAATCCTAGACAATAGTATTCGGTGCCGAGTTTCTGTTTAGTCCAAGAAGCTGGATCATCAAGATTATTCAACTTCCATATGTTAATAAAGTAACGTTTAAAATCATAAAATTGTACTGCAGTAAGACTTCCGCCAACAGAAAATAGCTGAAAATTAGAATAATCATCAACACCCAAATTTGTTGTCTTAATAGTTTCATTTGTCATGTCAAATGACATTATTAATGTCTTGTTGAAAATATAATCGTATTCCACCCAGTGGCAAACTCCATTGATGAATATTGATGAAGATGAAACGCTCCCAAAATTGTTTTTCCTTTCAATAGGGAGCTCTCTCCATTTGTTATGGTTCAAGGAATATATTTCTATGATGCCCACTATCTCCATGGTACCCAACGTCTTTCCTCCCTTGTTTTTGTATACATATCTAAGTAGTTTGAAATCACTGGTTTTATGGTCATAACCAATGGCCAAAAGCAACCAATAAAATTTTGGTCTAGGAAGTTGAGGGAGAAGCTTAAATTCTCTGGTGGTAGGATTCCAAAGAGCTACTTTTTCACCGTGGCTTAAAAGGATTATGCCCATGCATTCACTTTTAATGCACCAGTTAGCATTTCTGGATAAAAATGGGAACCTAATCTTCTCTTTGGCAGTCAATGTGTGATTAAATTCTTCCATCTTAGTAAGAAATTTAAACGTGGGGTCATAAAAGAGGCTTAATCCAAAAGGAAGAGCTACTGATCTATCAAAATTATCTCCATCTAGATATTTTTGCTTAGCAAAATGACTTTCGATAAAATCTGGATTTTGAAAACGAGCGAACCAAGATTTTGAAACCGACTTGAACCGAATGATAGATTTGACGGGAAGCCGGAGCTGGATTTCAAGGATCAAATCTTCCGGTAAATCAGGCATCTTCGTGTTATTCATCTCCTAAAGTTATATTATTAGAATAATTAAATAACAAGAAATCAGCATGCAAATTCATCCGCTACAGCTACTAATCCAACACGATAGACTTTCTAACTTTCTCTCACTTACACGGACTGGAAATTGAATTTCGAAACGTAAGTGCCTACCTTTTACCGCCGGCGACAGAATGAAGAAAGACCGTGTAGATCAGAAGACGACTGATGTGTTGCCCGTAGACTGACAGCTCCGTTCCAGATATTGGACTATCGCTAGGGGAAAAGAGTGAATCGAGTGGTGTCTCTGCTGTTTAGATTTTGGGGTTTGGGCGTAGCTGCGTAGGGTTTGTCTTGGAGTATCTGCTATATATATATATATATATATATATATATATATATATATATATATATATATTATTATATTATTATATTATATTGCATATATGATACAGCATATAATTGTTTTGGGCTATATTTGTGTGGGTGAAGTACACTTCTAAATTTCTGGCCCATTCTCTATACTCCAATTAACTTTCATTTTTCATTGAAAATAAATGCGTAAGAATATTTATGTTTTTGTTTGGACACCGATTTAATTTTTACAATTTTCATTCTTTTCATATGATTTTATCAGTTTATTTTTATCAATTTCCCGGAATATATAAATTAGTCTTATCAATTTTTTTAGAATATATGAAAATGGTGATGTTTAGATAGATCTAAGGTTTAATTGTGTGTAGATGTTCGTGTGACCAGAATGGGTGATGATCCTATGCGACCGATAAAGCCTAACTTTTTATTTTAATTAAATTTTTTTTAAATATAATAAATACAAAGAAAATAGAAATTTTTTATTGACTCTAATAAATAACCAATAATTTTGAAATATAATAATTCTTCCTATATATATTTTAACTTATTGACTGATACCCATGATCATGCGACCAACACAAATCTTGTAGCACGATCTCGTGCGACAAACACTTGCACACAGCCAAACACTAGATCTATCTAAACACCGCCATTTCCAACAAAATCGAAGCCAAATCGACGACTCTGCATGTAACAAACAACTCTACAACACTAATATATGAAAATGAAGCCTAAAATCATGCTTTTAAAAACAGAATCGAGAAACCTAATTTTGTACCACTTGAATACAACAAAATCTTGAAATTTTTTATTGTGGGAGGCTTGTATGGTTTATCTTAATGTTGTTGTGACTTCAGATTTTTCAAAAACTACGCTTTGATTTTCAATGAAATTTTTGTGCTTGAGAGGTTTTGTGAAAGATTGAGGGAAAAAGAGGAAAAAATGGTGAGAGATTTATGAAATGCTTTTATACCTAGATTTTATAAGAGGGGTAAATTTGTCTAAAATTTGGTGAGAGATCTATCGAACAGGTATGGAATCTAGCCGTGTAAGATCCATAAAAATGTGTAATTTTTATAGTCTGGCCCTACTTCGTTATCAGATTTTGGAGAAGTGGGTTTTCTGGGTTTCTTGGCTTTTGATTTAGTGGTTTTTGGATACTTTCCTATAAACTGATTTTAAAATTGGACGTAAAGTTTGGGTTTTCCGGTGAAGGTGGCAAAACTTTGAAGCTTTAGATGAGGGTAGCCAAGAAATTTCTGAAATAAGCAGATTCTCTCTCTCTAGAAAAATATATTCGTAAAGCAAAGTATGCCACACATAAGTATTTATAGAAGAAAAGAAAGAAGAGAGAAGTTAGAGAAGTAGAAGAGGTGAAAGAAGCTATTGGACAGATTGTCGAACGGTGATATGAAGAGGAAAGCTTAACACCTGCCACATGGCAGGCCTAATAACAGACCTAGTACTTAATGAATCATCATATTTTTGTCTGAGGCTTCGAATGATTATGACCGTTATTAAATTAGTTTTATATTTCCATATATAAATATTTGAAGCATTATGGTAGCGCCAAGCTACAAGATGAAATAGTTGATGGAAAATACAGAGAAAGAAGATGTGCGAAAGAAGATAAATAACTCTAACCCTAGGTTAGAGTAAAAGAGACTTTAGAGAAAACTCAAATTCAATTCCAAAAAGTCTGAGGTAAAACTAGGGTTTTAGAGCCTTTTATAAAAGTGCTCGAAACCCTAGCCCAAAATTACTGCTTGTTCCTTATGAAAAATAAATCCCAGCCCAATTTCAATGTGATTGGAGCTGGTTAAGTATTTTAATAAAATTCAACAAAAATAAGAAAATGCAGAAAATTCACAAAAGCGGGAAAAAGAAGGCTTAAACGATAGAATTTTGAATCTGAACTTTATTGATAGTGTTGTTTCTGAAAATCGTTAGGCTTCTGGACGCGTTCGATTTGAGTGGTCGCAGGGCCTAATTCGGATACCTGAGCCCTAAATAAAGCCCGTTTTCGTTTGTCCAAAAGGACCATATAGCCATGGGCCCGTGCAACTATATCATCATCTTCTTTTTTAAAAGAATTCGCCCACGAATTCTCAGCTTCATCATCCTCAGCAACATTGGTGAATAGCACCAGGTGTTTCACCTTGAAAATATTATGGGTCTTCATGTGGCTGGATAGCTTCAACCTGTATGCATTGGGGTTAATATTTTCAATAATTTCAAATGGACCCACCTTCCTTGCAGCCAACTTGTTGTACTCATGCGCAGGATAGCGATCCCTGGTCAAAGCAACCCATACAAAGTCCTCCACTGCAAACTCTACCAGCCGGCGCTTCTTATTTGCGGCAATCTTGTACTTCTGTGTGGTTTCTTCCAGTTGTTTGCGGGTGTTCTTATGGATCTCCCAAAGATCAGCAATTGCGTTCTTGACCTTAGTTGGAACCTTATCAAGCGTTAGGAAAGCTAAATCTATAAGACTCTGTGGGTTATAACCATAGACTACCATGAAGGGACTATACCCAGTACTGCACTTGCGGTGCCTGTTGTATGCGAACTCAAAGTGATAAAGGTGGGAATCCCATGCTTTCAAGTTCCCAGAAACCTCTGTGCGTAACATGTTGCCTAACGTTCGATTAGTTACCTCGGTTTGGCCGTCTGTCTGCGGGTGATACGCGCTGCTAAAACTCAGCTTCGTGTTTGTGAGGAACCACAAGCTCCTCTAAAAATGTCTAACAAATCGCATATCGCGATCGGAAACGATATTTAATGACAGACCATGTAAGCGATAGACCTCACGAAAGTATAAATTAGCAACATTCACAACATCTGTGGTTTTCTTGCAGGCAATGAAGTGGGCCATCTTAGAAAACCTATCAACCACTACAACAATAGAATCGTTACCTCTTTGTGTTCTTGGCAGCCTAGAGATGAAATCCATGCTGACACTTCGCCACAATCCTTCTGGTATTGGGAGTGGTAGGTATAGACCTGCGTTAGAGAATGTACCTTTTGCCACCTGGCAAACCCGACAACCAGCTACAAAATGGATAACATCTCGTCTCAATTGCGGCTAGAAGAACTGAGTGGATATAGAGTAAAGGGTATGATCTCTACCCGCATGCCCCTCATTGTGTCTCTCTTGTACAATCATTATACTCAAACTGCCCTCAGGAACACAGAGTAAATTACCTTTGAAGAGGTAACCGTTTCTCACTGCAAAATCTTTTCTCAAACCTGCGCTGACGTCCTCTAGAATAGGACCAAAATATGGATCGATAGCCAGTAGATCCTTCATCATCTCGAATTCCATAACTTCTCCTTCCATATGAATCATCATGCTGCGTCGGGTCAGTGCATCAGCTACGCGGTTAACTGCCTCTGAAGTATGCTTGATGGAAAAAGTAAATTGTTGAGTAAATGCTTCCCAACGTGCATGGCGGGAAGAGAGTTTCTCCTGACTCTGAAGATGCTTCAAGGAATCATGATCGGTGTACACGATAAAGTCATTGTAGGCTAAGTAGAAACTTCAGTGCTTCAAAGCTCGTACAATTGCATAACACTCCTTATCACATGTGTTGTAGTTGAGTTTAGCTCCACTTAACTTATCGCTAAAGTAAGCTACAGGTCGACCTCGTTGGCTGAGTACAGCTCCAATACCCAATCCGGACGCATCACAATGCAGTTCAAACTCTGTACAGAAGTCAGGTAAAACCAAAATTGGTGCAGTGGTCAGTCTGACCTTGATTTCCTCAAACGTCTTAGCTGCTTCAGGGGTCCAGCATGACGTCTTGCCCTTTATACACTCTGTAATAGGATCCATGACAGTGCTGAAGTTATGTATGAATCGTCTGTAAAAGGAGACCAATCCGTGAAACAAGTGGACTTCACTGATGGAAGTAGGAATAGGCCAGTCTCGCACGGCTGCCACTTTCGACTGATCCACTGACAGTCCATCCTTTGACACGACGTACCCTAAGAAAAGAACCAAATCAGTCATAAAACAACACTTATCGAGTCCCCCCATAAAGCGTTTCTCGCCTCAGAACAACCAACACTTTGCGTAAGTGCTGGAGATGCAGCTCCTCCGTGGTACTATATATAAGAATATCATTAAAGTACACAACAAGAAATTTTCCCATGAACGGGCGAAATACCTGGTTCATAACCCGCATGAAAGTGCTATGAGCGTTAGAAAGGCCGAATGGCATTACCATCCATTTAAACAGACCTTATCGGGTCTTGAAGGCTGTTTTCCACTCATCCCCCATACGAATACGAATCTGGTGATATCCGCTCTTTAAATCCATTTTCGTAAACACAGTAGCACCATTCAACTGATCCAGTAAATCATCAAGGCGAGGAATAGGAAACCGATACCTCACTATAATTTTATTGATAGCCCGGCTATCCACACACATTCTTATTGAGCCATCCTTCTTTGGTGTTAACAGTGCAGGAACCGCACAAGGACTAAGACTCTCACGGATGTGGCCTTCCGTCAACAGTTCTTTAACCTGTCTGCGGAGCTGTTCATGCTCTTTTGGGCTCATTCGATAATGCAGTCGGTTTGGTAGGCTAGCACCCGGTACTAGGTCAATCTAGTGCTGGATATCTCTCAATGGAGGAAGACCTGTAGGTAGATTATCAGGAAAGACAACAGAAAATTCTGCTAACAATGGTCAAACTCGCTCAGGTATACCAGCAAAAGGATCAGCACTAAATTTTTTAACCACCAAAAGATAGACAACCCCTAATTCACTAGCATGTTCTATAAACGCCTTTCGAGTTAGAAAATTCTTAATCGACTCCTTTGATACAATAAGGGCAAGTTTTGGGGATACCTCTCTAGTTGGTGTCAATATGAACCTGACATTATTCTAGATGAAACTGTAGCGGTTCTTCCTGCCATCATAGTGACACTTCTATCATATTGTCAGGGTCAGCCTAGCAACAAGTGACACGCATCCATCCCAATGACATCGCACCATGCTTTATCCCTATAATTACCAACAGAGAAAGATACCAGACATCTTCTAGAGATATTTACCTCACTACCTTTCTTTAACCAGCCGAGCTTGTAGGGGTTTGGGTGGTCTTCTGTTTTCAGGGCCAGCTTTTGCACAGCTTCTTCAGAGATAACATTTTCGCAGCTCCCTGAATCAATAACAAATTTGCATACCTTTCCCCCAATAGTACAAGTTGATTGGAAAATATTGCTTTGTAGCCAATCATCCCCTTTACTGCGGGCTTTCGGCGTCAGAAAGATACGCCTCAAAACTAATGTATGACCAATATCTACTCCAGTAACCCGGTCCTCTTGAACCTCATCAACAAAATCTTTTGGTTCTTTATCAAACCGTGGCTCACCCTTCAGGTAAAAATCAGCAGTGTCAGCAAACAAACCCCTCGATTGTTGCGGCTATTGTCGTATTTTTGGACACTGTGAAGCAACGTGCCCTAGTTCATGACAATGGTAGCATCGAACCTGTGAGGAAGTAACCGTGCGACTAAGGACCTGCAAATTAGCAGATGTACGCATAGGAGCAGCCGTTGGTACTCATGGGTTAGGGCTTGGAACCGTCCTTTCCTAAGTTTGTTTCCAGTAATGTTTCTAATTTCCTATAGGTTGGTGACATATTGAACTTGGTTATCCATCTCATAGTACTCTTTATAGAGTGTTAAAAATTGTAACATCTCTAATATTTCAAGAAATTATATAATTTTTTGTGAGGATTTCCAATTAGGAAAGTCTCACGATTTGCCTTACTCTATCTCCATCTCTATGCCAATCATTTTTTGGACTTATTTCACTCAAATGTTTATGGACCATCCCCTGTTTTATCTTTCAAAGACTTTAAATACCACGTCTTATTTTTGGATGAACATTCTAGGTACACTTGGGTCTATCCACTTAAGAAAATCTTATTTTGACCTATTTAAAAAAAAATCAAAATTATGGTTGGAAAACAATTTGAAAGGTCAATCAAGATAGTCCAAACTAATTAGGGGGAGAATATAGGCACTTTTTAACCTAGCTAAAAAGTACGATTTTATCTTGAGAAGTTCTTATCCTCATAATTCATCCTAGAATGGAAGAGCTGAGATGAAGCACAAACTCTTGGTGAGGATAAGGCTAAAACTATTGGCACAATCTGATCTAACCTATATATAATGGGTTGAGGTCTTAAAACTGTTGTATATTTGATTCATAGACTCCATACACCAATGTTGACAAACAAGTCAACCTATGAGGTTCTCTACTATAGGAATCCTAACTACTTAGCCTTGAAAACCTTTAGATGTGATTGTTTTTCTTGTTTGAGACCATATCAGTCTCACAAGGTCCAATTACAATCTTCCAAATGTGTTTTCCTATGCTATAATCAATTTTGTAAAGATTATAAGTGTCTGAGTACTAATGCGAGAGTTTATATCTCCACGAATATTATCTTCAATTAGGATGACTTTCCTTTTAAAAAAAGCTTCATAAATACTCAACAGAACTCACATGTGTATATCCTAGTAGCTTTTGGCTTTATACTCTACCTCACAACTAATGAATAGTGGCCTCACTTCTTCTACAAGGCAAGTCTCAGATGTCCCTACTGATCAGGACACTGACAACCTCAACAACTTACGATTTCTACACATTCTATTAATTTTCTGCCCCATTCTCTATATTCCATATTTCTTTCCTATTCTATTGAAAATAAATGTGTATAATATTTATATTTTTTGTCCGACACTGATTTAATTTTTAGAATTTTTCTTTTTTTGTTTTGATTTTATGAGTTTATTTTTATGGATTTCTCCGAATATATAACTTAGTTTTATTAATGTAATTTTTAAATTATTTTCTACCAATAAAGTAGTTTGAACCATTTTTAATTCTAATTACATAATTAATATATTTTGGGGATTTGCTAATAGAATGCCGAAATTACTCGTGAAGTAGCCTATCCTGAAATTTGGAAATTATTTCGTGAAATTATTATTGTTGACAATTTTATCTTTTCAAAAAAAACCTCAAATAAAAAGATTTATTCTGTGAAGTTACCATAATTTCGAAAATAAAATAAAATTTTATCTCCCTTATCTCTAAAAAATGATTTTTTTATTTTCAAAAACCTAAATTAAAAATAAACTAATACAAAAGCTACAAAAACATAAACTAAATAAATAACCATTGTTCGTGTTAAAGTTATGTGTTAGTTGATGCCACAAAGGAGAGAGAAACATAATTTACCTTCATTTAGTTTTTTTAGTTAAATCTAAGTTTACTCCAATCATATTTTTTTAAATCATGTGTTAAACATTACACGTATGAGAGAAACAATATTTCTTTTGTTAATATATTTGATTTTATTTTATTGTAACTTTTAAAGTGTTATTTAATTTATTATCGTATAAGTTTCTAGATATATATTTTTCATTATTTTTATGTTAAAAATAAGATCAAAAGCATTTTTTTAGAGTTGTGAAGCCAAAAAAGAGAAGAAGTACAAAAAAGAATAAAAATATATCTGAATTTTAAAAGATATGATTTCTTAAAAGAATATTAGATCAGTAAAATTGAAAAAAAAAAGGAAATACAATTAAAAAATATTATTTTAGTTTAATAATATATTTTAAATATTTTCAATGTATTTTTTAAATAACAACTTTCATTTTATTTATTTTATTAGTTTCAAAATATATTTTAATTATTAATATATGGGTGACTTCCTAAAAGGTACATTAAATATTTTAAAATTCTTGTTGGATACAAAACACTTTGATAAATCCAATAAGTGTATAAATTTTTTGATATTAAAAACAAACCCCTCAAATTAAAAAATATTTCCATTAGCTTTTCTATTTTAAAAACTTCGCTACTACCATGGCCGTCGCCGTCACCACCACCACCACGGCCACCACCACCACGTCCACCACTACCACGACTACCACCACCATGGCCGTCACCACCACGGCCACCACAGCCACCACCACGGCCACCACCATCACGACCAAGACCACCACCACGGCCACGACCACCACCACCACCACCGCCACCACCACGAACACCACCACCACGACCACGATCACAACCACCACGGCCACGACCACCACCACCACAGCCACGACGACGACAACCACCACCACCACGGCCACCACGACCACCACCACTACAATCACGACCACCACCACCACCACGGCCACCACCACCACCACCACCACCACGGCCAACACCACCACCACCACCATCACCACCACCAGAAGTAAGCATGTTACTCATATCAAAATTATATTTAATAACACTATTACTTTATTTATAATAACAGTAGTAGGGCTGTTACACTATCAGGAATAACAGTAATAGGACTGTTACTCTATCAGGAATAACTGTAATATGATTGTTACTCCATTACTGTTATACCTGATAAATTTGTCTTTGATGAATTCACTTCCCTCTCTGCAACGGATGAATAGCGGTAAGTTATCTACTTTGGATCCTCCCATTTCAAGAACAAAACATAGGTTTTCGTTGTGGTTGTTATTGATACGACAGATAAAAAGTTTCGACAAGTTCAACAATCATGTGATTTTGAGTTCAATGAAACCATGTTAGAGAGAAAATCAATGAAAAAAAAATTGTTCGATCGATCTCTGTCTCTGCTACTACGTACTCATAAATGTCCGAATAAATTTCTAAATTCAATCAGATATTATTATAAAAGATTAATTTTTTAAAAAAACTTATTTGTAAAACCTAAAGATTTTTGTTTGAAGATGTATTTTTTTACAAAAATTGAAAAAAGAAATTTTGGATCAAAGAAATTTAAAGATCAATGAGAAGTGGGTATTTGTGGGATTAAAGAATAAATTTGGAAAGTATTGGTAGATGTGAAGAGAGTACATGTTTTTGTTTAGAGTCATCTTATTCATCTGCCTACAGAGAAATTAATTCTTCTGCACAAAATAGGAGTGAGAGAAAGAACTCTAAGAAGAGAGAGAAAGGCTAGCCTATAGGAAAATAGACCCTCAGTCATTATTATCGTTGATTGCACGTATTTTTTTGTTCTTAAAAGGTTAAAAATAAATAAATTTACAGTATCTTTCGACTTTTCCTACCTTTATTTCTTTATGATTCTTTTATTTTTATTTTTTCAGGGCTCTAACGGTTTAAGAAAATAACATGTAACTGTAAGACAAACAAATATCTAGATATACTTATTGGAATTAGCCAAACTAAAACCCACTAAATGAGAATTTTTAATTATACAATGTATCTTACGCGAAATAACCTTTAATATATTAATATTTATTTTTATAAAATAATTGATTTTGTTTCCATTTATTTTACAACAATATCTTATATTTAACAAATTTGATTTATTTCTATTTGGTATTAAAAATGTATTTGAGATATTAAATTTTATGGCTAAATTAAGATCCATTTTTTTATAATGAGACCCCGATATAATGGAGCCTATTTTGGCTATAATGAGACACCAATATTTACAAAAATGTCATTGTTATAAATACCAATATTTCTCCCTTTTTCCACTCTTCTAAACCTAAAATCTCTCACTGTAACCATTAAAAACGTTAGATTTCTCAATCCAAGTTTGCAACTACGTTAAGGTATGTTTTCTGACCTAATTTGTTTTAAATTTACTTTGATATTTTTGTTTATTTCTAAAGTTTAAGTTTTGATTTAAAAAAACAATTTTCCTATGATTGTTGTTGTTGTTTGAAATTGTTGTTATAGATATATGTTTAGTTATGTGCTTATCTACATTTTGGTATTCTATTTGCTAGGTTTTGTTGAGATTTGAAAGGTTTGGGATCCATAGGTATGGATTCTACATCGAGCATTTTCGCAAATTTGGGGTGCTTAGAATTGTCAAAATCGCGCACCGTATGCGCGAATTTGGTAATTCTAGGCACCCAGAATTCACGATTTCACGCATTATAAATGCTAAAATCGTGAACACTTTGGGCCCAATTTAGCCTAAATTAGGCACATAATGTTTGCAATTTCTACTGTTTGATTAAATTAAGCATGTTTAACGTCAAATTGACTTGATTGTTCATTGTCGTTGTTTATGTCTTCCATGTAAATATATATTAGGATGTTGTGGAATTGTTTTGGTTATGATTTGGTATATAATAGTATGTTTTTTTTTTCAGTATGCCTCAGAGATAGTGTACTCCTATTGGTGGATTGGACACAAATGCTACGGACATCGATCTGCGTGAGCCTTGTTCACGGTCCGTTATGTATCAGCGATGCACCAACCTTCTTGCGCCTGTAGTTTCTTATAGACGTGGGTCTCTTGATCAGCTATTCCAGAGTGTCAATCCCCATGTGCCGGAGATGTATACGACCATGAATGACTATAAACTACACGAGGCGCATAACCTCTTCAAGTGCGAGGTAACTTAGGATTGATTTAACGTGTAGTAGATTATATCTTACATGTTGTTTAGTTTACTTTAATATTGTGTGCTCGTTAATCTATGCGGTACTACGCGATTTATGGTACCCATCGCGCTTGGGATCTTACTTGTAAGAGTAGGGTGAAAGACCAGCTTATGACGTTTTGTTTTGCTCTCCACGTCGACTGCTTCACGCGTTGAGTTACCAACGTAAACCTCATAGAGGAATTTTTTGAGAGATGGTATATGGAGACCAACAACTTCCATTTCTCATTTGGTGCGATGACGGTGACCTTAGACGATGTCCACACCATCACGTGTCTTACGGTTACAGGTGAACGTTTCGACCTACAAAGTTTTTACTATTCAGATTTTCCGAACCGGTTCGACCTGTGTCAAACCCAGCTCAAGTTTGACTTTTTTTTTTAATTTAAACAAAAGTTTAAAATATAATTTTTTAACCAAATTAAGTATATCTAAATAAACAAATAAGCATAATTTTTTAATAAAATATAAAATATATTTTATATTTTATATAATATAAAATAGAATATCAAAACAAATTCATGATATTAGGTTAAATAATAAAGACTAATGGTAATTAGGATGGAAAGTAGGGATGACAATGGGTCGGGATAGGTGTGAGTATATGTTACCTGTACCCGTAATAATATATTTTTTCCACACCACCTGAACCCGTCGTGTTCGGGTACCTATTGAAGTTATGGTTTTTTTTAAAACAAACTATCCACTAGCCTCTAGATTTAAGCCAATTCTATAAAAAAAAACACTACAACTTAATGTTAATTGTTATCTATTAATAACTAATACATAGTTTTGGTATATGTTAGTAAATCATTCTGTTTTAATTTAATTAATTATATTATTGAGTTTGATAGTAATTGAAAAAAAAAGAAAAAAAAGTTAAAAAAATATAAATCATCAAATTTAATATTTAAATATAAAATAATATTTTGTTATCTATTAATAATTTATATATGATTTTGATATATGTTAGTAAATTGCTATTCATACCGATTAAATAGCTTATAAATTCATTATATTTATAACTATCATAAGTAGGTTTTGTTAAAATTATCCTTCTCAATGCTATTAATATATTGTTTTTTTAATATATTCTTTTTCTAATTATTTTATATTTTTAAAATATAACTAAATCTGTATATTTTAAATTAGTTTTAAAATTTATTTTAACTAGTTTTGAATCAATAATATTTTGAAATGGTAAGCTACTTTTAATGTTAAATAGGTTATTTTTAATAATTAATTTACAATTGTAATCCATATTTTTTAATTTGACTAAACTACTCTTTCAATACTAATCATATTTTATTTTTAAATTATATTATATTTAAAATGTAAAATAATTAATATATAATTAAATTTAAATTTATTTGTAGATATTAGCTGAAGTTTAATAATTATAAAACTATAGAAGAGTCAATAAATACTAAAGTTTAAAAAGGGGTGCAAAAGTAATTCAAACAGTTGAAATAGAGAGAGAATGTAACGGCTAGTTTATAGATTTTAAAATATTTTCTCTGATTTGAGTATTTGCGGTGGTTTCAGGCGGTTCGGCCTAAAACCAAAGGTCAATTTAAGAGAAGAGTGGTGGATGTATATATTCGTGTTTTGAGTTTTTTCGATGTTCATTCTGAACTGTTTCTTTCTTTTTTTTGTATTTATTCGGTGTATTGTCAATGTTGTATTTCTCTTTTTCCGGTTCTCCAACCAAACCATTTTTTTCTATTTCTTTGTCCTTTTCCTTTATCGGTACTCAAACTAAACCTCTTCTCTCTTTTTATGGAGGTTTTCCTCAAGCATGGGCCAAAGTCGAGTCTAGCTTAAGTTGTAGTGTCGATCTTGTTGTTGTTCTAGGTAACAGATCTGATTTCGACTTCTCGTATAACATGCTTGCGTCTATCAAACTCGTTCCTTCCTCCGCTGATGCCATTTTCCTTGTCATGACCTTCTCTTGTCATTTGATTCTTTGTTTCATTAGAACCGGCTCTCTTATCTTATCGCCGACCAGATTCTTTCGTGTATTTTCATGTGATATAGCCAAGCTCACCAGGTCTTATCTTATCGAGATTATCTCGCCTGACCTCTTTTGGAGTAGTCCCATAAGTTTGATGACGTCTTTTGAGCAGCAAGGTACAATCGGTTTCAACGGAGTTTTCCCGATGGCTACTGTAAAACCTGTTTTACAGTCGTACGTGGTCTTGCCGTGAGTGGCATAGTGTTGGGCCATGTAAAGCTTCTAGTAGAGAGATGGGTGATGCTATCCGTGATGCTGAGCGTGGCGTGAGGATTTTTTTGGCCTATTGTGGTTGGATCTTACTCTCTGACGTACACAAACTTCATCGCGTGGCAAATGGTTCGGGAACCGCGGTTCAAAGCTGGAAATCTGTTTATGAACTGGTGGTTTAACTGCGAAACTGGCCCATTAGGGCTGCAAACTGGCAAGACTGCAAACCGCCAGGACCGCATAAGGACCGCAAACCGACAGGACCGCAAATCATTAGGACCGCAAACCGCCAGGACTGCAAAACCACGGTTTATTTGTAAAAACCCGCGGTTTATTTGTAAATATTTTAAATATTTTAATTATTTTATAATCAAAATTATATGTTAAGTTATATTGCAAAAAATATTGAGATATTGCATATTATTATAAAATTATTATTACATTTTAGTTAATATTAACTTGTTTTGGTTATTAATATTTTAAGTGTTGATTTTAATATTACACACCAAAATTATATCTTATCATGCTAAAATATTACAAATTCTATAGTTATAATTTTAATATTACATTTTGATTACTATTGTGATTTGGTTTTAAATATTACAAGTGTTTGTTATTATTTTTTAAACCAAAATCATATTTTATCATGTAAAAATATTACAAGTTATATTGTTTTAATTTTAATATGACATTTTGAATTTTATTATTGTGATTAGGTTTTAAATATTATAAGTGTTATTTATTATTTTTAAGTTATATTGTTATAATTTTAATATTACATTTTGAATTTTATTATTGTGATTTAGTTTTAAATATAACATGCGTTATTTATTATTTTTAAGTTATATTGTTATAATTTTAATATTACATTTTGAATTTTATTATTGTGATTTGGTTTTAAATATAACTAGTGTTATTTATTATTTTTAAGTTATATTGTTATAATTTTAATATTACGTTTTGAATTTTATTATTGTGATTTGGTTTTAAATATTACAAATGTTATTTATTATTTTTTAAACTAAAATCATATTTTATCATGCTAAAATATTACAAGTCATATTAAAATATTTAATATTACAAATGCTAAAATATTACAAGTTATATTAAAATATTTAATATTACAATTGCTAAAATACAGTTTTAGTCTCTTGTCGCTAACCACTTTTTTAAGTCGCAAAACTTTCTCAACAGTAAGTGCAATTTGTAATGGATCTCCCAAAACTTGTCCTCGAGTCTCACGATTAACCTTACTTAACGCAACAACAATCAAATCGACCATATTCGTCTTCGTACTAAGACTTTGTTTAGGAACAACGGTCTTACTCTTAGTTATAGTTGGGTGTTTGACACTTCGTGTCACCTTGTCGACCATTTTAGAACTAAAAGTTGGTTTGGCGGTCTTACTAAAAGTCGTACGTGTAGTACTAGCAGGGTTGATGCTTCGCCTCTCCTTATCGGAAATTTTCAAACTAAAAGTTTGTTTGACGGTCTTACTCATATTCGTAGGTTCAGTGGAACATTTGACGCGTCGTGTGATCGGATCCCTCTCGGGTGGAGGAGACATCATAAAAGAAGAAAATTCCGAAAAATCAGTTTTCGGAGTTGCTTGTCCTAACCTGTTGTTGAAGCCACAAAACGCCATTGGAAATTTGAGATAATCACAAATAATAACTAATAAAAACTAATAACAATTGTTTTTTCGAAAAAAAAATCTAACTATTTCGAAAACAGAACTACGATATCTAAAATAAGAAAGTCAAGTTTAATAAAAAATCTAGAACAAGTAGAGAGATTTAGAGAGTTTATAGTAGATTTAGAGAGTGTGTGAGGTTGAGGAGACCCAAAAAAAAATTGAAAATTCTGAAAAAATAAAAATGTCCGGACCATCCGGAGATTCGTCCGGACGCTTGGATTTGGAATTCGGGCCATCCAGACATTCGTCCGGATGCCTCGGACACCTGCAACGGCTAGTTAAATCTAACTAGCCATAGCGTTTGAACGTGCGGACCATCCGCACGGGTGACGTCACGGATGACGTCACTTGCTGACGTCATCCGTGAGTGCTTTTTTTAAAAAAAAAATATTTTTTATAAAAAAAATTAATTTTTTTATAAGTTTATGCACTTTAAACTATTTAAAAAATAATCAAAACTCTATATATAGGATTTCGCACTAATATTTTAAAAAAATAAAAAAATAATATAAATAGGAAATTCGAACTATTATTTAAAAAAAATTATAACTCTATAAATAAATTTTTTGAACTATTAGTTTTTTAATAATTTTAGTAATTTTATGAAAAATAAAATATTAAATTCTCTAGATTATTGAAAGAAATTTTATATTATTATATTAACCCTTCCTTTTTTCTAGTTTATTGATAGAAATTTTATATTATTAACCAGTTAATTTGGACATTTGTCCGGATGCCCCGGAGCGCCGTTATTTTCACATAATGGTACATGTAATTATTTTTACTATTCATTTTCGATTAGAATAGATAGTTTATATTGTTGATAATGTTAATCTCTTAAATAAATATATTTAATTAATTATATTTAATAATGCCATCAGAATATAATTCCTTTTTAGGAACCAAATTACACGTACTTAATTGAAACACAATTGATATTTTTGAATTTATTTCACAACCAAATTACATGTGTTTACGCAATTGGAACATAATCCAAATTTATACAATTTTAAAAACTTTAAATTTATACTTCAAATATTAAATTTATATTTCAAATGTTTTAATCGAAATACAATTAGATGTATATATTTTATTTAATATCTACCTAATATTAAATAAAATATCTTAAATACATAAATATAATCAAACATATCAAAATCAAATTACAATTACTTTTTTAGAATATAATTGCTTGATTATAAAATTTCGATTAAAATGATAACATATTTAAATTAAAATACATTAAATAGCATAATTAACTCGTTTATATGTTATATATCTCAATTATTGAAATTAGATTCAATTAACACTTACAAATTAATTTTAAATAACATTATAAAATATTTTGATAAACGGTTGTGGTTTGAACTGGTGGTTTAACTGCGAAATTGGCCCATTAGAACTGCAAACCGGCAGGACCGCATAAGGAATAAACCGGCAGACCACAAACCGCCAGGACCGCAACCCGTGGTTCTCTGTTAAACTGTTCCGATGGTTCGTGGTTCAAACCATTTGACACCTATACGTTCTATTACCCATTTTTCTTATATTCTATTAATTACTATGACCAATCTTAATACTTACATGAATTTGTTTGACTTAATTAAGTTGGCAGTCACCCTTTGGTTTTTATTAAATCATTATCTTCGTCTGGTTTTAATTAACAATATTAGTACTCTTGGAGTTCACCACTAATAACGAGCCTTATTTGTTGCCCTTTTTTTCATCGGTTTATTAGAATTAATTTGTTTTTCTTATTTTATTAGTTTAGTTAATTTTGATTCTGTATATGTCAAAATCATATTAATGTTTTTGGAGGAGTCCGATCTTTTTGCGATGCATATATTCTCAGTTTCTAGGCTCTCTTCGACTTTCCTTGAAGAGGTGAAAGAGGTTGAGTGTGGTAAAGAGGTGGACTCGCTTTCTAATAGGCTTTGTTTAGCTGGAGCAAATGACTCAGGTCCTGTGATGGTTTTATCAGAGGAATTTGATCCTTCAGAGATAGAGCCGGATCGCTTGAGTGGCCAACGACTTGCTTCTTTTGAAGAAGTCGAGGAGGTAGAAAGTGGTGAGGAGGTTGATTTCCCTCCTAAAAGGCATTGTCCCTCATTTGCTAAGGATAATGGTATTTTGTTTTTGTCCTCCAACATGACCATCGACTAGTGCACTGTAAGTTTTCTATTTTTATGAAAATAGCATCTTGGAATGTTCGGTGCCTAAATGACCCTGTTAGACAAAAAGATGTCACTGATTTTATTATTAGTAATAGTATATCCATGTTAATCCTGGTAGAAACTAAAGTTCAATTGTTCAAAGTAGAATCTATATCTAGGAAGATGATTCCCTATTGGCATGTCCTTACTAATCATTCTGATCACCCGCTAGGTAGAATTTGGATTGTTTGGAACCCAAACGTAATAACTATTTCTAGAGTTTCCCAATCCCCGCAATTCATCTATTGTTTAGCTAAATGTCATAAAATCAATGCCTCTTTTCGTTTCACTTTATGCTTTTAATGAAGCTTCAGAGAGAGTTCAACTCTGGAATGACTTGTCTACAATATCCATGGTAGATAAGCATATTCCTTGGGTATCTCTCGGGGATTCCAATGTCATCCGGCACCTGGATGAGCGCTTAGGTACCTCTGAAAATTGGAATTTTGCCATCGACGATTTTAACAATTGTTGTTACCGTAGTGAACTAAGCGACCTTAGATCTTCAGGATTCCATTTCACGTGGATTAACAAGCAACCAGAGCATCATATTCTTTCCAAACTTGACAGAGTTATTGTCAACCCTGTTTGGGATGATCTGTTCCCAATGTCCTTTGCCCATTTTGGCTTCCTGCTTACCTCTGAGCTTGTAGGTCTTAATCCTAAAGAGTTCAGTGACATTAGCTCCAGAGTCTCGATTGAACAAGAGAAATTATTTCAGGCGCAGTCTAATCTGGCTATTGATCCGCTTAACCCGATTCTTATCTCGGATGAATGTGAAGCATCTTCTTCCTTCATCTTTCTCAGTCGAGCCGAAGAATCCTTTGTTAAGCAAAAATCTAGAGAAAACTGGATAAAGCTCGGGGGATAAAAATACTAAATTTTTTTAACAATAGTATTAAGGCCCGTCTTTTCCGAAATAAAATCATCTCTATTAATAATGAGTTTGGAGTTACTGTCTCAACTCCGACCAGTACGTCCAATGTTTTTGTGAGATACTTTGAAAACTCTCTTGGTACGAGACTCTGTGATGGTTATTCGGGTCTGGAAAGTGTCTCATCCCTTCTTTCTTCTAAAGTTACCATTTCTGATCAGGAATTGATGATTCGAGAGATCTCTTGTGAAGAGATCAAATCCGCTTTCTTCAATATTGACAGCAATAAATCCTCGGATCCTGATGGTTTCAACTCCTCATTTTCTAAATCTAATTGGAGCATTGTTGGCCATAACATCTGTAATGGTGTCCTCGAATTTTTCCACACCTCCTCTTTGGACCCCTCTTGGAGTTCCACCTCCATTGCTCTTATCCCTAAAAAGAACTCCCCCTTGGGGCCTACCAAATTTAGACCTATTGCTCTTTGTAATGTCATTTACAAGATCATCTCAAAAATCTTAGCCAATAGAATTAAGGATTCTTTTCCCTATCTTATTGATAATTCCCAATCGGCCTTTGTGGCAGGAAGGAATATCTCGGATAATATTCTTTTATCCCATGAGCTTCTGCGTGGGTACCATTCTAATCGTAGCAACAAAAGGATCGCTCTAAAAATCGACTTAATGAAAGCATTTGATAATGTCAGATGGCACCTCATTCTTGATATCCTTGTTGCTATGAATTTCCCCGAGAAGATGATCACCTGGATCATTAAATTCATATCCTCTCCGTCGTATTCTATTAACATTAATGAAGATCCGTATGGAAACTTCAAAGGTAGGAAAGGATTGAGACAAGGAGATCCTCTCTCCCCTTTTCTTTTTGTTTTTGTCATGCAAGTTCTCTCCAGCATTCTTAAGGAGAAAAGTAAGGATAACCAGTTTCGTTTCCATTGAAAATGTCAAAAGCTCAAGATAATTAATCTATGTTTTGCAGATGATCTCATAATTTTCTACCATGGTGATGTTAAGTCCCTTAGTCTTATTAAAGAGGCTCTTGACGAGTTCTATTCCCTTTCTGCTCTAAAAGTCAACCCAACCAAAAGTCATATCTTGTTTTCGGGTATGAATGAATCCCTTCGAGTAAATCTTCTATCCATCTTGGGATTCCCAGAAGGCTTGATACCCGTTAAATACTTATGAGTCCCCCTTCTCACTAGTCGTCTCACCTACTCAGACTGTCGTCCACTTCTCCACAAAATTACCTCTCGTATTAATACTTGGACCTCTAACCATCTGTCGTATGCCGGTAGACTTCAGTTAATTAAGTCTGTTTTATTCGCTGGTCAAGTCTATTGGTCTTCTATCTTTATTCTCCCCTCTAGAATTCTCAAAGAACTGTCCCAAAACCTTCATCGTTCTATTTGGTCGGGTAGTGCCATGAGAATTTATGGGGCCAAAGTTGCTTGGGCTACAGTTACCTTGCCCACAATTGAGGGCGGCCTTGGGATTCTGGACCTACAAATATGGAATCAGGCGACTGTCCTCAAGCACCTTTGGTATATCATAAGTAATAATAATCATTCCATTTGGAGTGATTGGATTAAACTGGAAAAAATGGTCATTTTTAGAACTTCTAGATCGGCTCCTCTTCCTCTTGGATATGGAGGAAAATCCTTCGTCTTCGCCCTTTGGCTAGTAATTTGTACAGGGTGGCCATCAAAAATGGCTCGAGCACATCCTTCTAGTACGACCCATGGCTTCCATCCTCTTCACTTGCATCTCACTATGACGACAACACAATTACTGAATCGAGGCTTGTGAAGAACCTAAAAGTATCGGATATCATTCGTAACGGAATCTGGAATTGGCTTTCCAATATTAGATCGGCGAGATCTCAAAGCCCCGATAATCTGTTTTGAGATCCACAACCTAATCCTCTCTCTCCCGCCTCCCAACCTCGAATCCACTGACATCCCTTTTTGGAAGGCGAATGCTGGATGCAATTCCTTTACAATCAGAGACACGTACCTTGCCATTTGTCCGCTTAACCCTAAAGTGGGTTGGACCGGGTTAGTCTGGAATAAATTCAATATTCCTCGTCATTCCTTCATTTCTTGGCTCGCTATTTTAGAGAAGTTTGTCACCAAAGACAAACTTATCAGTTGGGGGTACAATATCTTAATTGATTGTGCCCTGTGCAACTCTGAATCTGAAACTATCTTTCATCTCCTCTTTGAGTGCAGTTTTTCCCAGAGTATCTCGACTAACGCTAGTAATAAACTAGGTTTCCCATTTTCGAATAATAGCTGGCAGTCTTGGATTTCTGAAGCGTCAACATGGTCTCAATCTCGTAACCATAGAATTTGGCATGCTTGCTTTGTCGCGGTAATTTACCACATCTGGAAGGAGAGAAATTCAAGAGTATTTGGTTCCCCTCCGACCACTGCCTCCATGGTTTCTTACTGTATCCTATCAGATCTACGGTATAGATTCCAAGGCACCAAGACTAGCTGGCCGGTATAATATCTTACTAAATGGTTTTTATTTATTGCAGGTCCCGTCTCGGTGAGTGCAGCTCGAGTATTTCCACTCCATCACGTAGATTATATTGGAGATGTTCGACATCTGTCGTGGAAGACCATTTTATAGGACCAGTACACTTTTACTTTGCTAGACTAGATCTTATGTTTGCTATTTTGATCTGATCTTCTGTTATTTTATTTCGTCCCCCTTACTTGTATGTGATTGTATTTACTCGGGATATGCTCTAGTTATTCTTGTATGAACCCTCTTTTAATTAATTTAATGTTTTATTACACCAAAAAAAATTAATTCAAAAGGCATAAAATTAATTAATTTATCTTTTTCAAAAAAATCTTAAATTAAAAATTTAAGTTCATTCATTTTTAATGAAATTAGTTTAAATAATTATAAGTCAAAAGGATAATATCATCTGATGAAAAAGTATTATAAATGAGTTGTTTAACTTACTTAATACTGAAAAAAGTGGAATCGTAAAGTTATTTGGGGCAAGCTGTTAGCATCAAACAATTAATAATAAAAATAATAATTATGAGTATATAACATGTTTTGTATGAATCTTTTAATAATATATATAGTTTTATAATAATTACATGTTTAATTTTAATAATTTATTATATTTTTTTATAAAACAGAAATATCAATCACCGTGAATTTTATTTTCTATATTTTAAAATTATCTTTTTAAAATTATTTTTATATAAAATATTGTAAAGATGAATAAAATATTATCTTCTCTTGCTAATTGAATTTATTTTTAAATATTTTTATATAACTATCGCTAATTCAAGTATTAAAATTAAATTTAAAAAGTGATAAATAAAATAATTATACTTTATAAAATAAAAAAATAAAATGGTAAAATATAGGTTAATAAGCACAATAACCCGTACTTATTTTAATATATATATATATATATATATATATATATATATATATATATATGAAAATTATCCAAAGTCCTTAGGTTGATACTAAACTAGTTGAAAGGATGGTTATGACTTTGTTTTTCTCCTTCAAGAACAGAATCCGTTATTCTTGATTCCGGCATGGATGAGCCATTGATTTCTCACCGATTTGATCTCCTTTGCTCTATGGAAGAAGGAGAGATTTTGCCAACTATTTATCTGACTACCAAACCAAAATTTTCAACCGAAAATTTGGCCACCATTGCTGCTGAACTTCCTCTGCATGTGAAGAAAACTCAGTTCTTGTTAGATAAACTTTTCTCTGCGTAGAAAATCTACTCTAACTACTCCTCGCATTGTTTCTTTGAGCAATGGAAACCTATCTTCTGTTCTGATTGGAGATAACTCAAATATACAAATTAATCTTGCATTTGAGGAATCAAATAAGTCTAAACTTAATTCAGGGGATCTATCTGTTTCATACGCAGAAACTGTGAAACCAAGAACTAAAGAATTTCAACACAACAACGTATCTGTTTCTCTCAAGAATGATCATCCAATCATCACCTTTGAGTCAAAGGACAAAGAATCTTTGATCAGTCTATCAAAACATACCTTAATAGGCAAGTTTGCCACCGGATAACCAATGTTGGAAACAATCAGAAATTTCCTTCGGAAATTCAAGTTTACAGGCAACTTCAGCATTTCAATATGGGACTACATGCATGTTATCATTGAATTTAATGATCTTGAAAATTTCAAGAAACTGTGGTCTAGGAATGTCTGGGCGGTAGGTAATAAAACCATGAGACTCTTGAAGTGGACACCTCAATTCAATCCCAATCTTGAATGTCCTTTCACTCTAATATGGGCATCTCTTCCTAATCTTCCAGAATGAATGTTTAATGAATCTACTATTGGAGAAATTGCTAAAGTGTTAGGAACTCCTCTCAAGATTTGGGTTTTTTCAACCAATAGAGCCAAACAAAATTGTTGCAGAATCTGGGTTGAAATTGATATATCTAAGCCTTTGACACAAAAGGTCTTGATCAAGTTTGGTGAGGAAGATAGTCTCTGGGTTCACGTTATTTATGACAACCTCCCTAACTACTGTAAAATGTGTTTTTATATTGGTCATTCTGAAGTCAATTGTAAAAAAACAGACTATTCAGGCTACTAAAATCAGCACTAACCCAAGTCACGACCCTACTAAACATGATGAGACCACTACCAAGTTTAAATCTATCATCATTAACAAAGAAGCAGCCAACCACACTGAAAATATCAATGAAAACAATGGCGTCTCTGTCGAAGGAAGTACCAATCAGTCTTACCAGGAAAGTAGTATCCCTGTTCTTGCAAACAAAGAAGCCTCTTCAAGCTCTAACGTTCCTACTTTCACCTCCTTGCCAAAAGATTCTAAAATCATAGAATCTTTACGAACCATTGAAAGAATATCCCTATACATTGAACATGTTCCTCCTGATGATCAGTCTTCTCCAACTAGAGAAAATGTGGGCAGCCTTATGAGTTCACCTGTAAAAGATCATAAAGACACTGAGTTCATGAAGATTGAGACAAGAAAGAATAAAAAGATCAAAATCTGGAATAATAACGGGCCACCCTCTTCTAAGCTTATTAAGCTCAAAATAGCCACTAAAACTTCATCATCTAATCAATGACAGTAGCCATCTTGAGCTGGAATGCAAGAGGACTAGGTAATAAGAACACTATCAAAAAACTTAAATTCCCAATCAAGTCTACTAAAGCAAGATTTGTAGCCATTCAGGAGCCCTTAATTAAAGCTGACAATCTTCAAATGGTTGCTAAAAAGCTAAATTTTAGTGGCTTCATGAGCAACATCAGCAACACAATCTGGATTTTTTGGCATTAGGATTATAAGGTGGAGGTTATTCTTGATGAGGATCAAATTCTGTATCTTAAAGCTCTCTATCCTACTCTTGACAAGTATTTCAGGGTCTCTGTTGTTTATGCCAAGTGTAGAAAAGAGCTCATAATGTCTCTATGGGATACTCTAAGGTCAATTGATGATCATTCCAACGAGTGGATTATCTTTGGTGACTTTAATACTACTATCAATCTTCAAAAGAAACTTTCTTACACTATAACTAACCTGAGAAGTATGGAAGAATTTGACAACTTAATAATGGATTGTAACCTTCAGGACGTTGGCTTTACTGGTTCTAGATTCACCTAGTCAAACGACAGAAAATAGAAACGGTTAGACAGAGTTATGTTCAACAACTCGTGGATGAATTATTTCGACTCAACTATTGTTAATCACCTTGCTAGAAACTGCTCTGATCATTCCCCCATTTCCATCATCATATCTTCTAGTCTTGAGAAAATCAAACCTTCTTTCAAATTTTTAAATATGTGGGTGTTGCATCCTGGGTTTATGGAGGTTGTGGAGAAAAGTTGGACTGAGAGAATTGATGGAACTGATGGTAATCCTCTGAAGAGGTTCTGGTTTAAACAAAAAAGATTAAAGGCTGATTTGAGAGATTAGAACAAGAATGTTTTTGGTAATATTTTTGATGCTATCAAAAGCTCTGAAGATGAAATCAATTTCAAAGAGATTAATTATCAAGCTTCTCTCTCTACTAATGATAAATCCCTGCTTGAGGAGGCTAAGAAGAACCACCTATTGTTGCTTAACAGAGAAGAGTTGTATTGGAGACAAAAATATCACTCCTCCTGGCTTAAGGATAATGATAGGAACACAGTTGCATATCATAATTTTGTTAAAAAAAGGCTAAGAAGACAAGATAAGCAGAATCAAATAGGGAGATCAATGGCTTACCTCTAAGGCTGATATCAGTAACTCTGCTATCAATTACTTTCAATCTCCTTTATCTCCTAACTCGTGTGATGCTAGTGCAATTAATTTAATAGACTTGATCCCTAAGCTTGTCAAGGATGAAGATAACTCCAGCCTCCTGGTCATTCCTGAAACAAATGAAATTATTAGTATTATTAATTCTCTTAGCTATGTTTGCGCTGCGGGACCTGATGGTTTCAATGGTGAATTTTACAAGAAATGCTGGCCAATTATCAGCTCTGATCTTTGTCAAGCTACCCAGGGGTTCTTCAAAGGTAATCTACTCCCAACAGGCATTCAGGTCACCGCAATCTGCCTTATCCTTAAGGTTTCCCACCCTAATACATGGCAATAGTTCAAGCCGATTACTTTAACTACTATGATTAGAAGAATTATTGGCAAAATCATCAACAAAAGGCTTGCTAGTATTTTGCCTAACCTATTTTCTGATGAGCAATGAGCATTTGTCAGAGGAAGAACTATACATGAAATTATCCTCATAGCCCAGGAGCTCAGTTATGACTTAAATTCTAAATGCAGAGGTGGCAATGTTATCTTTAAGATTGATATGGCTAAAGCTTTTAATAAGCTCAATCACAGGTTTATTTTTAAAATCTTGGATTCTTTTGGATTCAATACTAATGTTGTCTTTTTGTTCAGCAACTGTATAAGTATTGTCCACTCTTCTATTATAATCAATGGTGAAATTAATGGTTTCTTCATCAATACTCAAGAACTGAGATAATGAGACTCACTGTCTCCTAGTCTCTTTATTTTGGTTAAGGAGTACCTAATCAGAGGTATTAAGAAGATTTCGAATGAGAATTCTAAAGTAATTTTCAAAGCAAGAGGGGACATCAACATTTATTGTCTAGCGTTTACTGACGATTTCATGATTTTCAGCAATGGTGAAGTCTCAACTATTCAGGAAATCCAAAACTTTTGGAGTCACTATCAGAGAGTCTCTTGTCAGTTAATTAATAATATTAAATCCAAGATAATTGAGAGGGGACATCAACATTTCTTGTCTAGTGTTTACTGACGATTTCATGATTTTCAGCAATGGTGAAGTCTCAACTATTCAGGACATCCAAAACTTTTGGAGCCACTATCAGAGAGTCTCTTGTCAGTTAATTAATAATATTAAATCCAAGATAATTGTCCCTCACAACATGAAGAATCACATAATCATCACTATGGAAAAGATCTTGAATTTTAAGCACATGAACTTACCTTGTAAGTATCTTGGTTCCACCATTGCTACCTCCATCAGGATTTCCAACTATAATGATATGGTTTCTAAGATAAGAAACATAATATTTGAATGGGACAAAGCTGCTCTCTCGTTTGCTGGCACGTTGATCCAGTCTGCCATATATGTTTATCCTACTTTCTTCCTTTAGCATACCGTTCTTCCAAAATCTGTAATCACCAAGATTGAAAGGCTTTACAACAAATTTTTATGGGGGAATAAAAAACAAATACACTATTACATGGTCTAAGTGGGGAAGGTTTTGTAGGAGTCATGAGGAGGGAGGTCTCAATTTGAAGAAGTTGGATGATGTGCAACAAATTTATTCTCTGAAGCTCTGGTTTACATTTAGAGAAGAAAATGTTATGGGCTAAGCTTACTGCTTCTATTTACTGCAAGAATAATATTCACCTAATTCTGGCCTCTTCCCGTCTAAAGAAATAAAAAATCTGGGCTAGGATTATAAAAGTCAGGAACATTGTTGAGAAACATATTTTCTATAATCCGGGATGTGGATACACAGACTTCTGGTTCGACCAGTGGTGCTCAGAAAAGCTTTTCATTCAATTCAGGGATACTGACAATAGAAGTTGGCTTTGGGATGCAAATAGGGACAATGCCAGCAGCTTCTCGATGAATGGTACTTGGGATTTTAATAGACTTAAATCCTTAGTCACTGATACTGAAATCAACAAAATTAGAAACATCTCTTTGAGTGGTGCTCCTGATATGATCCTCTGATCTCTTTTCCCTGATGGATCCTTTAGCTGTTACTCCAAGAAAATGTTCTTTTCTCCTTTGGAGGGCTCTTCTTAACTGGATCCCAACTGATTCTGTTATTCAAAAGAAACGATTTCAGCTTACTTCCAAGTGTCAATTCTGCAGCAATATTGAAACTACTCATTACACGTTGGTTCAGTGTCATCAATCTTGGTCTGTTTAGGTTTTCTTCAGCTCCTTATTTAAGATTCAGATCCTTCCTCACATGAACCTCCCCCACCTCTTTAAAATGTGGTATTGGTCCACCTCTAAGCATTGTGACATTCACACGATCCTTCTTTCTATTATTACTTGGGCTATTTTGGCTGCTCGAAACAAGAAGAAACATCTTAATCAGAATGTGAGCTTTGTCACCATCATCAATCATGTCATCTTCATTATATCTGGTCTCGACTCTGCTAAGGTTTTGAAAAACTCTCACTGGGGAAAGGATTTTAAAGCTTCTCTGAATCTGGGATGCGTCAACCACATTAGAAACTTCAGAAAGCCTTTATTCCTCAAGTGGAAGAATCCTAAAGCGAACTGCTTCAATTTAAACATTGACGGCGCCTGTGACATCTCTGGTGAAACCAGTGGTGGTGGTCTCGTTCGAAACAACGAATGAACAATCATCATAGGCTTTGGTAGGCTTGATGGAAAGAGTCCTCCCTTGATTGCTGAATGTAGAGCCCTTTTTTACGCTCTTAGAATCTGTCGAATACTGCACATGGTTAACTTGGACATTGAAATCAACTCCAAAATCCTGGTGAATCTACTGCTCTTTGGTAAGTCAACCTGGTACTTTGAGCCTATCATTAGTTGCTACAGGAAACTTATCCACCCATCCTTGAACTTCAATCATATATATCAAGAGCAGAACTTCGGGGCTGACTGGATTCCAAAGAAAACATTAAAGGATGGTAAGGAGATGAAATTTAATCAAAATGATGCTCTGAACGCTTTGAGAGCGATTACTCTACTCGAAAGTATGGAGATTGGATATCTTAGAATAAGCGCTGATTAATGTAACCCTGGGTTCTAATTGGTTATTCTCAAAGTTCTTGACTATGTAGCTGCTTCAATTTGCTGTAATCGCTATTTCTCTGTCTTCCCCTAAAGTAAACCTAGGCTATATTTCTTAAAGCTCAAATGACGCTGAAGTTAATTTGAATGTATTGGTTTTAGTCCTTCAAATTTCTGTAACTTTACAATGAAGTCCTTGTAAATTTAAAATGTTATCCATAAAAGAAATCCAATTTTAATATATATATATATATATATATATATATATATATATATATATATATATATATATATATATAAATCAAATTAAAATAATGTTTGTATTCACCAAAAATGTCAAACGTATATTAAATTTTCCGAAATAGATAATAATTAATGGTAAAAATTTCTTAATCATTTTAGAGAAAAAAAATATTTTAAACAAAAAATTAAAGCAAATGATCTTATTTTAAAATATTAGTTTTTGTTGTAAAGATAATTAGAACCTTCACAAAATTTTGTCAATTTCAAAAATTGGTCAATAGTCCACGAGAAAAAAAAAGTTTAGATTTCTAAAGCCAAAATTCAAACCTTCATGCATTTACCATTAAAAAAATCAAATTAAAATATATATAAAATAAAATCTTACCATTAAAAACTAAAAAAAAAGTTTAGCTTTCTAAAGCCAAAATACAAACCTTCATGCATTTACCATTAAAAAAATCAAATAAAAATATATATAAAATAAAATCTTAGCATTAAAAACTAAATCAGAATGAAAAAATATATATTAATCAATTCACAAAGGAAACTAAATTATAAAAGTTACTTTAGAAGTGAGTCACTGTAATTTCTTCATATTTTCAGTATTTATATAGATCAGTTATGTTAATAGGATCTTATAAAAATTATAAAGCTTAATAGCTCGAAAATAAATAAATAAAACCATTTTTCTATCTAGATGTTTTTAAATAAGAAAAATATATTATAAATTTAGAAACAGAGACTTTAAAAAAAAATTATATCTTGACCTAATTTTGTTTATTAGCACCAAAATAAACTATCACATTAACTCTTTCATCCATATCAAAATTTAGCATTTTCAATCATTAATAAAACAGAAACATCAATTAAAACTTCAATTAAAACTCAAATAAAACACGAGCAAAATAAAATTATAATATATATTTTTTTATTCGGAAATAAAATTGAATTGAAGGGAAAAATTGAGAGTTTTACATCTTTTAGGCTAAAATTAGAGAACTTGGAAAACTAAGAGGCTAACTTAAAAAATTCAAAGATTGAGTTCGCGCCTTGATTTCACTCCTTGCCTAAAATCAATCGTTGCCTAAAATCAATTCTGAAACTTATGATTTTGTGAACAAATCTTCTTCTCCGTTTGAGCCAACTTCTTCTCCATCTTTGGTCTTGAATCTACTGGACTCTGCAGCCTGGATCACTAGTTTGCTTCCTCTACTTCTTTTCCTGGAACTAGTAAGCTTGTATCAACTTCATCATCATTTCCTGCTTTTGGTTTAATTTTGTTTGATTGGGCATACACTTGCCATATCTTCTCCATACGGATCTTTCAACTACAAGAAACCTAAACAAATGATTACAATCCTATTCTGATGTAGCATATTCCTAAGCTTTCAAGTTTTGAAATTGCTACAAGTTGATCAGGAGGTCTGAAGTTCATGAAGTCTAGTTTCATTTTACACTACAGGGTCCATCGAGCAAGCCAGTCAGCTCCTCGATTTTGTTCCCTGAAGATAAACTGAACTGACATTTTATTTGTAATCAGAGCTTTGATTCTACTAATTATAGATTCTAAATTATTTGGTAGTTTATTAGCAGAAGTAAGAGAGGTGAGGATTTTACAGTCAGATTCTATGTCCACTTCCCTTAAACCCTTGATTTTGCAGATTAGTAAGCCGTCGAGCATAGCACGGGCTTCAGCTTTTAGTGGATTCATTTTGTCGTATGTATTGTCGTAGCCATAGATAATTGTTCCTTTTCTGTCTCTTACAAGGATTCCACCACTTGCTTCACAGGATGCTAGGCAACAAGCGTAAATATTGAGCTTAAATCTCCCTGGTCGAGGAAGGACCTATTTCAGGTACGTAGACTTCTGTTTTGATGTGATGTGTTGAACACTGCCCAAGAGAATTGTTGCGTCTTTGTTAGCTTTCCAGTGTTTTCTTTTGAGCATTTTAGCTTGGTCGAAATGAGTAATCATATGTATTATATAGTTGATAGATGATCTAGTATAATAGATGTCTTCATTCATCTTTATTTTGTTTCGTTGCTGCCAAATAGTCCACCCTATGATAGGTGGGAGGATAGTTTTGATATGAACACTAGAATGAGCAGACGAACAAATTTCTGAGTAGGTGCTTTAGCATCATATGTCTACGTATCTCTACTTTAAGGATTCCTGCAAAATGTAGCCATATACTCCAAGCAAAATGACATGATACAAACAAGTGGTCAATTGATTCTTCATTTGAACAGAATTGACATTTAGAGACTAATTGAATATGTCTAGCTTTAATAACTGAGTCAATAGGCAGATTTTTCAGTAGGAGTCTCCATGTGAAGAAAGAACACTTTCTTGGGGTCACGTTATTCCACAAGTTTTTGAATAATGAAGAGTTAAAAGAAGCTGGTCTAATGTGTTTTAATGTGTCCTTAATATTTAAAAAACCATTACTAGATAGACTTCATACTATGTTGTTTTTAAGATTATCTTTAATATTAGTTTTAAGAACAAGGTTAACATTTGAATCTGTTAGATACACTTTAAGCATGCTAACATTCCAGTTGTTATCATCCCAAAAGGATCTCACCTTAATACCTTTAAACCAAGAGTCGTTTGTATTATGTTCTAATTTAATTAAAAGAGACTTACCAAACCAATTGTTCAGCCACAAGTTTACCTGACCTTCCATAAGACTCCATTTAATGTCCTTCTGCAAATTATTTGACTTCAGCTAACCTTTTCCAAGTTAAAGAGCCTTTTTTGGAGTAGTTGATTTGAAGAGGATGTTTTCATTTATAATATATACTTTGCATCAGTCGTGCCCACAATGAATTGTTTTCTCGAAAGTTTATCCAGAGCTTACAAGAGAAATCTCTCTGGGTATCTTCCAGTCTTTATATATTCAGACCACCTTATCTGAAAGACATACAAACTTTCTTCCATGTGTACCAGTGTATGTTTGAGGCTTCATTTGATGAATTCCAAAGGAAATTGTTGAGCATTCTTTCAATTTTTTTATCACAAATTTTCGAAGGCAGCAACTTTGGATCCAATACTGAGGAATGGGCATCAATGCAGTAGTAATCAAGGTTAATCTACCTCCAAATGCCAAAGATTTGTCATTACTTCTCTCTATTTTTGTTCCATTTTTTTTCTAACAAAAGAATGAAATTTGAAGCTTTATTGTGGGGTCTGAGAGTGACACCTAAATATGTTGTTGGTAGATTACTAATGTTCAAGTTTTTTTGTGTGCTCAGAGAATTCCTTCTGTCCAATGAAAGGCTTGCAGCAGTTATTATAGTTGTTTTCTCCTTATTAAGGGATTGACCTGAAGAATCTTGGTATGACTACAAAACGTTACCTATATGCTCTAAAGAAGAAGATGAAAAATTAGAGAAAATCAGGAGGTCATCATCAAACGAAAGTACATGGATTGTAAGTTCACTTCTGTTTGAATACTTAAGGTTTTTGTCTTTTAAAAATATTGCGTGAAGGCCTCTTAGTAGGACTTCTTTAGAGAATATAAACAGGCTTGGGGACAAAGGGTCCCCTTGCCTTATACCTCTGAGCATTTTGAAAAATCCAACTGATTCAGCGTTTATAATTATTGAAACATATACTGACTTGATAATGTTAGAAATTAAAGATATAACCTCACTGCTGAATCCATAACACTGAAGAACCTTTAGTATGAAGGAGTGAGATAAGTTGTCAAACACTTTTAACATGTCGGCCTGTATAATGATATATCTAGCTTTTGTTTTCTTGTTAATGTCGTGAGCTAGATCATTTGCAATGAGTATGTTCTCATGGATAAGTTTTTCTTTCACGTATGCACCCTGAAATTCAGAAATTAGCTTAGGCAAAAAAAGAGATAACCTATTGTTAAGTAGTTTGCACATGATCCTATTTAGCATTATGCAAAGGCTAATTGGCGTGAAATGATTCCAAGAACAAGGAGCCTCTAATTTAGGTATTAAGCAAACTCCAGTTGCGAGGATCCCGTTAGGTATAGTATGTCCTTTGAAGGAGGATATTATTGCATTAGTGAGGTCCTCTTTAATTATATTCCAACAACTGGCGAGGAACAACCTGTTGAAACCATCAACTCCTGCAGATCCTTTAGGGTTTAAGCTTTGAATAGATCTCTATATCTCATGTTAAGAAGGATCAGCTATCATAAAAGCATTATCAGAGTTATTAATCAGTTTAGGTATAACATTGAAAATCTCACTAGACATATAAGTATCTTGTTGGTCCTTATCAGTATAAGAAGGATTATGGAGTATGTTTTTAAAATATTCTTTTGCAGAAACTTTAATAGTATCCTTATCATAACACCATTTGTTATTGAGTTTGATGCCAACAATTCTAGATTTTCTTCTATTCCTCTTAACAAAGTTATGGTATAACTTTATGTTTTTGTCACCATCGTGAAGCCAATTTGGAGTAGCATTTTTTCTTCCAATAATTTTCTTCCATGGATAATGCAAGTAACTGTTCTGCATTGGCTTTAACAAATGCTATTTTTGATTCTGTATTGTTATATCTGAGAAACTCCAGCTCTTTCAACTTCAGGTTTTCTTCTGTTTGAGTCACTTTATCAAAAATGTTCTTGAAATAAGATTTGTTCCACCTTTTCAAGGATTCCTTTATCCTTTTTAATTTTTTCCAGAAGATGAGCAAATGATTGCCATACATCTGATATATCCGGCTAGCTTCAAATATAACCAAAAACTCTTCATCCAATGTCCAAACATTGATAAACTTAAAGCTCTTCATAACATTGTTTCTTTCTTTAATTAAAGCTATACACAGTGATGTATGGTCTAAGCATGTTCGAGTAAGATGTGTGACTCTGGTTTTCACAAAGTAATCAGCCCAAGATTGATTAATCAAAACCCTATCAATCCCCTTCCATTTTCTATTATTTGTCCAAGTAAATTTTGTTCTTGGAAACCATGCATCTTCATAAAAACAATCTTTAATAGCATCATTAAAATCAGAAGAGATTTGATAACAAAAGTTTACACAACCTGCTTGTTCACTAGGTGATACCACAGTGTTAAAGTCACACATCAAGAGCTATTCTTTCACTGTAGTGGCTATATTTCTAAGTAACTCCTAAAGATATTTTCTATTAGATGCTTGACATTTTGTATATATGTAAGTTATAGAGAAAGAGTTATCAAGAACAGAATGGGTGACACAAGAATATATGCATTGTACACTATCAAATATAATATTAATCTGCAAATGAGTAGACCAGAAAAACCATATTTTATTTGATACATTTGCAAAGAAATTAGGATAACTTATCTTTAAAGATAGTGACTCAATTCAACTGCTAGCTATCATTGGTTCTTGAATGCATAATAGAGAAATATTTTCTTTCTTTATGATTGATCTTAACCTTCTGATAGTACTTATGTTACCAGAATAGCATAAGTATTTCCCATAACAGAAGTGAACTATTTCCTCGTTATACAAATTCTCAGGTGGCTTTTCTATTTTTACCCAGATTGGAACAATAGTGCACTCAATCTTGGGGTTAAAAGAAGGAAGCCATTTGAGGACGCGCATAGCATGATGGCCAACTGTCCAGTAGCTTCGACTCCATATCTTGGATATGTCATCTTTCAATGAAAACTCAAGGAAGAGATTACGTGAATCCCAGTTGGAATAAGAAAAATCTCCTTCGAACTTCCTTTCGTCAAAGAACTTATCAAGAATCTGTTTTCTTGGAAGGCCTTTTGTGAATTTGCCTACCATAGTTTAGATAGTAGAGGTTTGTAATTTTTCCAGAATTGAATCGTTGAATTGATGATCTACATGATCTGTCTTATATTTCGTAGATTCTGGTTTTAGATTCTTGCCTTGAACAGACTTTGTCGCATATTGTAAATATGTTCTGTTGCTGAAATCATATCGAAATGAAAGTGTTAAAAAATTTGAAAACTCTTCTTTGATTAAAAATTATGTTGAAGGTGAAGTAATCCTGAGAAGGGCTTGAGAAAAACCTAAATTCTTACTCGATTTCAAGATGAAAATGCTGTGTTCAATAAAATTATAATCTCGGAAGGTGGAAAAAATGATAAAATCAAAAATAAAACGGAAATGATTGAGAAAAAAAATTCAAATTCAAATTCACACTTAACACAATTTAACGTTTTTAATTCTCGATTTTAGTTTCGGTTTCCGAAACATTCCTCATTGATTCATTTTAAGCTCTCTAAAAAAAATCTAGTGTTCATTTTTTCACTAATAAACATCAGCAAAAACCTCTTGTTTTTCCTTTCACTCATCTCACACTTTTTTTGAAATTCTAATTTTGTTCTAACAATGTTAAATTCTATTCTCTCTAAATATTATAATCAAAAACCTTTTCTTTTCTTTCACTCCTTCCACCTTTTATAGAAAGATACCATTTATTCTACCAATAGTACGTATTAATTTTTTATTTTATAATCGACGTCAAACTGATGCAATATAAATAAATATACGTGTTAAAAATAGATAAACCTGCCAAAATTATGCAATTATCATGTTAAATATAAATAGACGTGGCAATAAAATTAAGTAGACATGTCAAAGGTATGCAATTACACGTCAAAAAAAAAATAAGCGTGGTAATTTAAAAATATATAAATAAAAAAAACGAAAACAGTATCTCTATGATGGAGATGTGATAGTGGATCCATCCGTTATATGGTCTTTTCCTATTTTTTTTTTATATTAAATTATTTTTTTTGTGAAAAAAAAAATTAAATTAATTGAAATAAAAGTTCATACATAATCCTGGGACATACCCGAGGTGGTACATTACTATAATAAAGTTGATAACAAGAGAAGTGAAATACTGAGATACGGTTCAGAGACCCATTGCCTCGAACAAGGTATGACATCATGGGTAAATCGCGCATGATAAAAAAGTTGATAGGAGGGAGGTGATGGTGACTCGGTGGCATAGGCAGACTCCCAGATCAGTCAGCGTCCATGCTCCAGTCGGGAGAGGAGATCACCTGAAACAATGAAAGTATAAATTAAGTTAGAAGATAACCAGCTACAGCGGCCAGACAATCTTGGTACCACTAAATCTGTATCGAAGATCCGATAAGATATGGTAAAGGATTGAGGATGCAAGGGCCGTAGCAGATCCAAAAATTCTTGAATTTCGCTCCTTCCAAACGTGATACACGACGGCGTTGAAACACGTTCGCCACATACAGTGGTCACGTTTGATTGGCCATCTTGAAGCCTCAAGAATCCAAGATTGCCAGCTCGAGGAAAGGAATGGGAAGCCAAGTTTATTACTTGACACATTCCAGATACTCTGAGCGAAACTACAGTCAAAGAGTAAGTGAGATATAGATTCCGAGTCAGAGGAGCAGAGAGGGCATTCAGTTGGGGTGCTGTACCCCCAACTAAAGAGCTTGTCTCTGGTGACAAGTTTGCCCTTAATGGCTAAATAGGTGATAAAGGAGTGGCGCGGAATGTTGTATTTATTCCATACTAACCCCGCCCACCCCGTAGATGGGGCATGCTCACGAATCGCATTGTACGTGTCTTTGATGGTGAAGATGAGACATCCTTCCTTAGCTGTCCAGAAAGGAACATCATTTGAGAGAACGTTTGGCTGGGGAAGAGCAAGGATTAGGCTGCTGAGTTCGGCCAATTGATTCCGACTACGAGCTCTAGCTGGTCTCAGATTGGTTGGCCAGTTCCATTCTCCATTTGTAATTATATCCGAGACCTTGAGGTTATTTCCCATTCGAGAGTCAGAGATTACATCAGAGCCATAGTGGACAGCCAGAGAAGAGGAAAGAAGCTAAGGGTCGTGCCAGACGGATGTAGTCAGACCATTTCCAATTGCAACCCTGAATAAATTACAAGCCAAAGGTCGAAGACGGAGGATTTTCCTCCAGATCCAAGAGGGAGAGGATCCGTAGGATATCTCCCAAAAACTTTTATTTTTAATCTTCTCCGATTTAATCCATTCACACCAGAGCGAATGGGATTTATTACTTACTATGGACCAAAGGTGTTTAAGGACGGCCGCCTGATTCCAGGTTTTTAAATCCAGAATCCCAAGGCCGCCCTCTACATAAGGAGTGGTAATTGTAGACCATGCCACCTTGGCCCCATGGGATTTCAAAATAGAACCAGACCAGAGGAACCGCCGAAGGTACTGAGAAAGTTCTTTTATTATTCTAGACGGAAGAATAAATATTGAAGACCAGTATACCTGACCCCAAATAGTACAGATTTAATTATTTGAAGCCGACCCGCATAAGAGAGGTGCTTAGCTGTCCAAGATTCAATTCTAGAGGTTATTTTGTGGAGCAAAGGGCGGCAGTCCGTATGGGTTAATCTACCTGTGAGGAGAGGGACTCCTAGGTATTTAACCGGAAGGGTACCTTCAGAGAAATTCAAAATAGGCAAAAGGTCTAATCTTAGGTGGTTGTCAATGCCGGACATAAAGATGTGGCTTTTAGACGGATTGACTTTAAGACCTGAGAGGAGAAAGAAGTCGTCCAGGGCTTCCTTAATGAGATTGAGAGAGAGGCCATCACCATGACAAAAAATCATCAGATCATCTGCGAAGCACAGGTTGATGATTTTTTGCTTGTGGCATTTCCAATGATAACGGAAATTCTCATTTAGACTTTTTTCTATGAGTGTACCAGAGAGCACTTGCATTACCAGGACAAAGAGGAGGGGGGGAAAAAGGATCACCTTGTCTCAAGCCTTTTTTCCCTTTGAAATTTCCGTGGAGGTCTCCATTAATAATAATGGAGTAGGAGGGGGAGGATATACATTTGATTATCCAAGAAATAATTTTTTCCGGAAAATGCATCGCAACAAGAACGTCTAGAATGAGGTGCCAACGAACATTATCAAAGGCTTTCATTAAATCAATTTTCAGGGCAATTCGTTAGCCCTTCCTGTTGATATTATATCCTTTAAGAAGCTCTTGGGAGAGGAGAATATTGTCAGATATATTCCTACCCGAGACGAAGGCAGATTGAGAGGAGTCGATAAGGTAAGGAAAAGAGACTTTGATTCTATTCGCCAGAATTTTGGAGATGATTTTATAGACCATGTTACATAATTCGATTGGTCTAAAGTCAGTAGGCGAAGAAGGAGAGTCTTTTTTAGGGATGAGAGCAATAGAAGTAGAGTTCCAAGAGTCACTCAGGGTGTCAGAGAGAAAGAAGTCTTGAACCCCTTTACAGATGTCGGGGCCGACGATATCCCAGGATGATTTAAAGAAGCTAGAGTTAAAGCCATCAGGGCCCGGAGATTTATCGCTATCAATACTGTGCAGAGCGGATTTAATTTCCGCACAAGTAATCTCACGAATCATAAAATCTCCGTCAGCTGGTTTGACTTTAGAATGGATAAGAGATGAGACTTTTTCAAGCCCGGGATAGGTAGCCGTGTGCTTGGTACCAAGAGTCTTTTCAAATAAATTAACAAAGACTTGTGCCACTTTTATCGGGGAGGAAATAGTGCCGCCTTGGTCGTTCGAGATCGAGATGATTTTATTGCGGAAAAGGCGGGCTTTAATACTTTTATGGAAAAATTTGGTGTTCCTATCGCCCAGCTGAATCCAATTTTCTCTTGATTTCTGCTTCAAGAAATATTCTTCAGCTCGAATTAGAAAAATGAAAGTAGTCGAAGCCTCCAATTCATTTCTGACTAGACTGGAATTTAGGGGATCGGAGGCTAATCTAGACTGAGCCTCGAACAAGTCTTTTTGAGCTTTTTCTACTCTGGAGGAAATGTCGCTGAACTCTTTACGGTTTAGCGAAGCAAGGGTGGTGTGCAATCGCTTGAGTTTATCAGAGACCAACATCATTCCAGAGGAAGAAGTAGGGGAATTCCAGCAATTGGTGACTAAATCCTTGTAAAGGGGGTGAGATTGCCACATGTTAAAGAAACGAAAAGGCTTTTTTCGTCTAGGGCGGGGGAGACCAAGATTGAGAGTAACAGTGGCGTGGTCGGAGGTGCGAAAATAACCTATGAGGGCATGGGACATAGGGAAAAGGTCATCCCAGTCCGGGATGACCAAAACACGATCAATTTTGGAAAGTATAGGGTGGGCTGGTTGTTTGTTGATCCAGGTGAAAGGAAAACCAGAAGATCTGAGGTCACTGAGTTCACACCGGTAGCAGCAGTTGTTGAAGTCATCAATTGCTGAGGACCAAGACTCAGAGGAACCTAGTCGCTCATCCGGGTGGCGGATAGCATTAAAATCCCCGAGAGAGACCCAGGGGACTAGGATGTCTTGGTTGGAGATGTCTATAAGGTCATTACAGAGCGAAATGCGATCTTGAGCTTCGTTGAAAGCATAGATCGCAGTAAGCTTGAAGGTGGCTTTATAGTTATGACAAGAGGCCATACAGTGTATGAACTGAGGGGATTGAGAAATCCTGGTAATTGTAATTACACTAGGGTTCCATGTGATCCAAATTCTACCTAACGGGTGAGCCTCATGGTTAGTGACCACATGCCAGAACGGGACCATTCTTCTGATTATCGAATCGACATTCAGAAGTTGAACTTTAGTTTCTACTAGAACAATCAACGATATATGATTACTAATAATAAAATCAGTGGCATCCTTTTGCCTAATCGAATCATTAAAAACGAATAAGTGAAAGAGAGTTAACCACTCTTTTTATTTTAATATATACTAGATGATAATCATGCGCGTAATAAAAAAATTATTACATCGATTTTACTATTTTAAATATATAATCAATTAATAATATAAATATTTACATTTCAATAAGAATTTACATTAATCATGGATACCAATAACAACAATATTTTTTTATAGTTGGATCAAAACATCAGGCATCTAATATAAATAAGGAGGGTGATATATAACAGATTAGTCACACATTAGATATAGCCTTTAGTTCCTTTACAAAGAAACTTATTTTCCATTAGATTGGAGAAAGAAACCTTTATGCCTACTTGGGAACTTATCAAGACTTTCCATCTATATTTCTGCCATATATAGAAATAAGCACATAGTCGAAGATCCAAAATTATTCTAAAAATATCAAAAATTATAACAATAACAAACGACAATTCAACAGAAATATATATATAAAATAATCGATAAATTAAAAAATAAAATTTACTTCAGATTTTATATCCATCTGATTTTTTTAAATAAATTAAATTAGATCTTTCATATGAATTATCTATCTAAATTCATCGTAATCCTAAAATTTGAGATATCTATTTAAAATATTTATAAAACTCATAAAATTATGATTTTATTTTTTATTTTTTATCATTTATTTTATCATTCTTTATTTTAATCAATTTTATATTTATTTTAACTTATACCAGTTAAAAGATATCGATCAAAATTACAAAACAAATATTTTAAAAAAAAATCTGTATGGAGATACAATTAAATCTATCATTCTTATAGAAATATAAAAACATGTTTACCTTTATATTAATAATCGATCCAAATTAAATATATTATATTAAATTCATATCTTATAATACTAGCCAAATAAACTTATCATTAAGAGAAATTAAAAATCTTAATTACGGCTAATAACACCCAAAATCTTATATCATAACTCAAAAACAAATAAATATCAATATCAAATAAAAAAAATCAAATTCAAAATTAGAGAATTTTTTTTTAATAAAAAGCCTCATAAATTTAGAAGAAATAAATATTTAAAAAATATATTAATTATACCTCATCAATTGTCGCTCCCTAGTAAGCCGAATCTTCATTCAATTCTCAAATTTTTAATACTTATTTTCTCTACTTTTAAATTATTGCGAAAATAAAATATATCCACTAATTCTCAAACAAAATCCAGAAAATAAAATCAAAATCTAAAGGGAAGAAAAAGATCAATAACATCCAATCTAGATAGAAAATGGAGAAAAAAAAACTCAAAATTTCGTAGCTATCATCATTTAAGATAAACTCAAACAAAAGCCAAATTTACTTCTCTTGGACCTCTCCTTCCACTAGAGCTACGATCCTGAACTTGTTGGGCTACAATGAAGGTACCTTACCATTCAAATATTTGGGTCCCTCGCATCAATTCACGGATGCCTAAGCACCTCTCATATGCTGGGAGGCTCCAATTAATCAAATCCGTCATCTTCACCAGCAGCGAGGTTTATATGTATTCTATTTTCATCCTTCCGGTCATAGTACTTAATGAGCTTTCCCAACTTCTTCAGTGTTTCCTCTAGTGGGGCTCGAAGATGAATATTTCTCGGGCCAAGATTGTCCAGGACAAAGTCACTTCACATGTTAAGGAAGGCGACATTGAGATCCCAAGCCTAAAAGTTTGGAATCAGGTGGCTGCCCTCAAGTTCATCTGGTGCATTTTAACGAATAACAACGATTCAATATGGGCCCAATAGACTCGAACGGATAATATCAAAAACGAAAGCCTATGGACTCTTCCTTTACCTTCCAAGCTAGTTGGGGGTTAGAGAAAGGTCCTTAACCTGTGAAATCAAGCCAAAGGCCTCTACAAAGTTCTTGTCGGAATGGAAACAACACATCAATCTGGTATGATCTATGGCTTTACCCAACATTCATCGTCAATCATTTTGGCTCAAGCATTACAATTTTGCTCGCCTTCAAAATATTTCCAAAATCGCGGACCTCCGCTGCAATGGTAGATGGGTTTGGCCCTCCCATACTAGGGCCCATGATGGCGCATGCAGCCCCACCTCTATGAAATTATAAACTCCATTAATGCTCTCCCCATGTTTCAGATACTAATGACGTCTTTCAATGGATTCCCAACAAGTCCAAACCACACTTTACCATAAAAAGCACTTACACCGCTCTCAGACCGACAAGAATCAAATTTACATGGCCTCTCTAGTATGGAACAAATACTCAATCCTCCGACATTTTTATCACCTGGATGGTCATTCATAACAAGCTCGCGACTCGGGATAAGCTTATCGATTGGGGACTGGACACTCATCCAGAGTGCGTCCTCTACTCTAATTGCTCGGATACGCTGGAGGATCTCCTCATACACTGCCATCACTACTCCTCTATCTGGGATCATATTATTAGAAAGATCTTCATCGACTCAACCCCCACCTCCGGAGCTTCTTGCCTTGGGGAGGCGGGTGCTTGGGTCCCCTGTAGTAGCGATTCTGTCCATATTTGGCGAATCGCCTCCTGTTCAACCATTTACTACATCTGGACCGAAAGAAACACTAGAATCTTCGATAACAAACATTCGTTGAGTTCGAGCATCGATCATCATGTTCTTTCTAACCTTCCCTACCGCTTCCACGATACGGAAATCAATTTTTCGTTGTAATTGTTCTTTCTAATGTTTGTAAATTCTTGATAACCTTATTTAGAGTTTAGCCATCCGATCCATTTTGTAAAACTCTTATATATATATATATTACTGTTTTTATACAAAAGAATAAAATAAACATGCAGTAAGGAAATTATTCGTTTCTTCATTTTCTTATTTTTACATGATTTTAGTTAAGGTTGAAGAGTTAATTTTTTTAAATCTCTTATGAATTTATACAGTATTTCTAAAGCATATAACAAACTTAAAATTTAAACTAATATTATGTTTTGTTTTTATTGTTATCGGTTTGAATTCATACACCCTTATTGCTTGTAACCCATTGGTATAACCAACAAGTTCAAAATACCATATAGATTACTTAGAAAATCTTGTAAAAATAGATTTCTTCTTCCACCTAAATTTGGAAAAAAGTTTAGATATATAATATTTATTCGTTGTAAATGGGAAAGCAAAAAATAGAATAAAAAAGTATCATTTTTATTACTAAAAAATAATATGAAAAATGCGACGTGTTAAAAACTAACAACGACACTTGTTATATTCTAAAATCGTGAAATCGTGTTATATTCTAAATTGTGTCAATATTTAACCCTGCCACTTATTATATTCTGAATTGCGTCAAAACTAACCCCTCGCCGTTTCATAAATCTTTTTTTTTTTATATTTTTATACTCCTAAATTTAGGATAAATTACAGGTTTACTGTTCACAAACAAATAAATTTGTGTTTTACTTTAAGAATATATATATTGTTAGAATATTCAGTGCACAAGAAACGAAGAGAGTGACTATGAAGGTGATTGAGGGAAGTGTGTTACTGAGATTAGCATGTTTTGATATTATAATGTGTTAGAATATTATGTGTATTAAGTTTCCTTGTATAGGCCTCTAAGTTCTCTATATATTGAGAGCCTTACTTGGGTTTGCATTATAATAAAAAAAAATCTCTAATAAACACAAAACCCTAGCCGCTTCCTGGCGGTTATTTCTCTAAGATACTACGCAGAACATGTGCATGTTAACATGGTATCAGAGCATGTGTGATTCTGGGAATTCTAAACATCCTCAACAAAGATGGCTGGCAATGAAGTCGTGGTCAGTCAAATCCCTGATGAATTAACAATGCAGATTGCTGCCATTCTGAGAAATGGTCTCGGAATACAACAACAAACAACTAACCCCGAGAATTTATCCCTAGGGATTAAACTCGGTGGTGACAACTATGCCCTATGGGCAAACCTGATGAAGAAAGAAATTGGGGGAAGGGGGAGAGGTTCTCATATTACAGGGGAGCCGACACCTCCATCCAAAACTGACAAAACATATACAAGGTGGGAACAAGATGATCAATATATTTTCACATGGATTATCCAGAATCTTGAATCCAACTTGGTGAATAATGTCTCGCAATATCCCACTGCAAAAGCCCTCTGGGATGGGTTAACCACCACATACAGTTCTGGTACAGATTCGTTACAGGTGTTTGACCTTCATAAGAGGGCTAATTCATTAAGGCAAGGGTCCGATACACTAGAAGACTTGTGGAACAAACTGCAGAACATCTGGATGTCTATAGATATGCGAGATCTGAACCCTATGAAAGACCCAGAAGACATTCAGATCTACAATAAGAAGACTCAAGAACAAAGATTCTATCAATTGCTAATGGCGATTAATGACAAGCTGGAACCAATCAAGAGATATCCTGAAAAAGGATCCCCTTCCTTCCGTGGAAACAACATATGCTACAATACGAAGGGAAGTGGTCAGGCTTAATATACTAAAATCAAGTTGTTCTGATAGAAATTCGATTGAAGTTGGAATGGGCTTGGCTGCTAAAGATTCTGCACAGAGGTTTAAATTCCGATCCAAAGAGAAAGAAGATAAATCAAAGTTGTATTGCACTCATTGCGGGATGAAGAAACACACTAAAGAGACATGTTTCCAGCTGGTTGGCTGTCCAGAATGGTGGGAGGACGGTCATAAGGAGAAAAATAACCAGCATTTCAGATCTAATGTCAAACGGGCTTCGTCTACAAGTGACGGTGAAGATCCGACTAAAAATGAGCAAGGAAGTGGTACTGGTTTTGGAGGAATGGCGGCGAACTCCTATGAAAAACTTGGAGGTAAAGGGTTTGAGAAATCAATGAATTGGATATTTGATTGAGGGGCTACAGACAGCATGTCTTATGATCCTAAAGACTTTGGTGACATGTCATCTCCAAAGAAATCCCATATTGAGACTGCTAGTGGACAAATTTGTGAAGTCAAAGGGGGAGGTTCAATTATTTTTTCGGAAAAAATGGAAATTAAAAACTGCATTCACATTCCTTCACTATCCTTACAGTTATTATCTGTTAGTCAAGTGACAAAACAACTCAACTGTGTGGTTCTTATGTATCCATTTTTTTGCATTTTACAGGACATTCGTACGAAGGAGATCATTGGGCGTGGTACTGAACAAGGAGGTCTCTATTATGTTGATGAGGTAGTTCATAAGGGACATGCCATGCTTGCTCACGGAACAACCGAAAAGCAACTTTGGTTATGGCACCGACGACTTGGTCATCCTTCTTTTAGCTATCTTAAGAGTTTGTTTCCTAGTCTTTTTCTGAATAATTCCATTCATGAGAAATGTGAAACTTGCATTCTTGCAAAAAATCGTAGGGTGTCATTTAATCAAAGTAATACCAGAGTTGATTATGCTTTTTCGCTAATCCATTATGATGTTTGGGTCCAGCACCAAATTCCACTAACAATCAAATCAGATACTTTGTTTTATTTGTGGATGATTTCTCAAGAATGACTTGGATATACTTTATGAAACATAAATCAGAAGTGCCAGAAATATTTGTTTGTTTTTACAAAATGATTTTGACTCAAAATAAAAAAAATATACAGATTCTCCGTTCTGATAATGGAACAGAGTTTGTCAACCAAACAATGCATAATTTTTTCAAAACAACAGGTTTTATCCATCAAACCACTTGTCCAAACACACCTCAACAAAACGGTACTTCAGAACGAAAAAATCGTACTTTACTTGAAAAAACTCGTGCTATTATGATTGAATCTAGAGTTCCTCATTCTCTTTGGCCAGAAGCTCTTGCTACAGCTACATATCTTGCAAATCGTCTACCAACCCGATGTCTAGGAAATAAAATTCCATTACAAGTGCTTGCCACCCAAGTTACAATTCCATATGTTATGACCTTACCACCTCGTGTCTTGGTTGTTCGGTGTTTGTTCATATCCCTAAAACTAGCCGACACAAACTTAATCCTTGTGCTGAAAATTATGTATTCGTTGGATACGGTGTTCATCAAATGGGATATCGGTGTTACAATCCGGTTACTCGTCGAATCCATGTCACCATGGACTGTGACTTCTTAGAATCCGATTATTTTTTTGACCACCAATCTCGTGCTCAGGGGGAGAAAGTAAGTGAATCACTCGACTGGTTGCTATATGAAAGTTACTTTGAGGATGTGCCGACAGAGTCGGTAGATGGCACCACTGAACACGCCTCTTCCAACATAAAGGAGACTGACGAGGCAGTTCTTACCACTAATGTTTCTCCCGAAGACAATGTCCAACAAGAAACAAATGTCATGGATACTACCAGCATTTCAGCCGAAGAAAATGTCCATCAAGAGGTAAACAATTTACAATGTCATAACTCACAAAATGCTACTGATCATGACATTTCAGGAAGTTCATTTGTTGAAACTCAAACTCGGGTTCTTCCCCCAAGAAAAAATAGAGGGGTTCCTCTTGACCGGTATTCACCGGAACACGTTCCTCGTGCTTCTACATATCCAGTAAAAACGGACAAGAAAGGAATGACAAAGATTGCAAAGGTGTTTTCAGCTACTATTCTCTCTGAACAAATCCCTAAAACTGCTCAAGAAGCTAAAAAGATGACTGAATGGAATGCGACAATGAATACCGAAATGGAAGCTCTAAAAAGGAATGGTACATAGGAGAATTGTGTGTTACCACAAGGAAAGAAAGCAGTCGGGTGTAGATGGGTGTTTAATATAAAATATAAATCAGATGGCACCATTGAGCGACACAAGGCAAGGTTGGTTGCCAAAGGATATACACAAACATATGGTATAGACTACTCTGAAACGTTCTCTCCGGTTGCAAAGATTGACACTATCAGAGTTTTACTTTCAATAGCCGCGAATAAAGATTGGCCTCTTCATCAATTTGATGTAAAGAATGCTTTCTTACATGGAGACTTGGAAGAAGAGGTATATATGGAACCCCCACCAGGGTTCTCTGATGGTTTTCAAGAAAATTAGGTATGTAAACTGAATAAGGAATTATATGGGCTCAAACAGTCTTCTCGTGCTTGGTTTGGGAGGTTTACAATGGCAATGAAGCAGTATAGCTACAAACAGAGTAATGGGGATCATACCTTGTTTTACAAAAAAAGAGGAGAATTAGTCACTTGTCTTATAATATATGTCGACGTTATGATTATAACGGGGAATGACGAAGAAGAAATTAGCTCTCTTAGGAAAAACCTCTTCAAGGAGTTCGAAATGAAAGATATTGGAGGATTGAAGTATTTCCTAGGAATCGAGGTTCTTAGGTCTAGAGGAGGGATTTATATCTCCAACGGAAATATATATTGGATTTATTAGCTGAAGTTGGCATGGTGGATTGCAAACCAAATGACACTCCTATGGTTGTGAATCACAAACTAAAGATAATTGAAGGGGCCAGAACAATGAGTAAAGAAAGGTACCAAAGGTTGGTGGGAAAAATGATTTACCTGGATCACACTCGACCCGACATTACATACGCGGTGGGAGTAGTTAGCCAGTTCATGCATCATCTTCAGGAAAACCATATGGAGGCAGTAATGAGGATTATTCGATTTCTCAAAGGCACACCAGGAAGGGGCATAATTTTTAAGAAACGTGGACACCTTGATGTTGAAGTATTCACAAATGCTGATTGGGAAGGGAATCCTAACGACAAGCGATCAACTGCTGGCTACTTTACTCTTCTTGGAGGTAACTTGGTGACTTGGAGGAGTAAGAAACAGAAAGTAGTTTCACTGTCAAATGCTGAATCAGAATTTAGAGGAATCGTTAAGGGGATTACTGAGATACTTTGGTTAAAGAAGATAATGAAAGAAATCGGATTCCCCCTGAAGGGTCCAACTCAGTTAATGCGCGATAATAAAGCTGAAAAAAGATTTCAGAGAACCCAATACAACACGATAAAAAAAACACGTTGAAATAGATAGGCACTTCATAAAAGAAAAGATTGAAGATGGGACAATCGAACTTTTATTTGATAGATCCGAAGACCAACTGGCAGACATCCTGAAAAAAACGGTTGCTGCAAGAACATTCGAATTAGTTTTATCCAAGTTGGGTATTGGTGATCCCACTACACAACTTCAGGGGGAGTGTTAGAATATTCAGTGCACAAGAAACGAAGAGAGTGACTATGAAGGTGATGGAGGGAAGTGTGTTACTGAGATTAACATGTTTTGATATTATAATGTGTTAGAATATTCAGTGTATTAAGTTTCCTTGTATAGGCCTCTAAGTTCTCTATATATTGAGAGCCTTACTTGGGTTTGCATTATAATAATAAAAAAGATCTCTAATAAACACAAAACCCTAGCCGCTTCCTGGCGACTATTTCTCTGAGATGCTACGTTAAACATGTGCATGTTAATATATATATATATATATATATATATATATATATATAATTAATATAATGGGCAGAATATTTATGTTTTTGCTGTAGACTGATTTAACTTTTAGAATTTTAATTTTTCTATGGGATTTGCTAAAAAAACTAAATTACCCCTTTAATCCGTTTGTTTTGAAATTCTAAAATTATTTTGTGAGGTTATTATTCTCGACAATTTTACCTTTTTAAAAAATCTCAAATAAAAAGATTTATTACGTAAAGTCATAATTTCGGAAAAAAGTTCACATTTACTCTCGTTTTCTTCTACTTTTAAAATACTAAACTAAAAATAAACTAATACAAAAGTTATAAAAATATAAACTAAATTGATAACAAAAACCTAAAGCATGTACAACATAAATGTTAAAGTGTATGTTAAATACATTGTTTTTAGTGAATTTTTAATTTCACTTCAATGAACGTGTTAACAAAAACACTTTGTGTGGTTTACCTTCTGACGTTGGTTTACAGGCTATGTTGTCAGACTGAAGATTTACCCTATACGCACTCATTGCACTCTGAGTAGCGACTGCGGGTTCCCTCCTATAAAAAAGCTCAAAAAAGTTAAACAAATACCGAGAGCGACTTAGCAAAGCTACATAAGCCAGCGTGTTTTCTTTATGTTTCTTCATTCTTTTATTGTGTTTTCAATTTTTTTCTATTTATTCAATTTTTTCTTCTCAGTGTTAGTTAATAAGTATAAAATCAATTATCTATAATAAAAATAAAAACAAATCTTGATATATTATCTTGAAATATATGTTAAACAATAGGATATAAAAAGAGTCAAATTTAATATTTTAAATAAAATTTTAAAAATATATAGAAATAAAATCAAATTTGTTATATAAAAAATATTGTTGAAAATTATATGGAAATAAAATCTAGATAAAAGATATATGAAAATTAAATTAAATTTGTATTTTTTTTTTCAAATTCACCGTTTTAAATCAAACAAAAAATATTATATTTTAATATATTTCATTATTTTCTCATACCGTTTTAATATTTTTTAAGAACTAATATATTTTATATTCCTTGATGTATATTTTTATACTTTCTTTAGCATATTCTTTCGTATTCTCAATTTCTAAAAAAGAAGTTTTGATTTTTTTAATACAAAAAATAATGAAACAAAATATTTAAAATTATATGCGTATTAAAATCAAGTTTATTAGTTTAAAATATTTTAACCAACGCTTCAAAAATACAATAAAATTAAAAAAATTTAGAAGATCGGTTAACAAATACGATTGGAGTAAAATTAGGTTTGTTAACTAAAAAGGAGGACATGCTAGAAAAAAGCCACATTTTGGTAGATCTATCATCCTACCCTCTTTTTTTTAAACTCAAACTTGAATTTCCAAAATTATCATTTTCATTCCCACTAACATTATCCTATTTACTCCAAAAATTACATAGAATATGAAAAACCCCAAAATTATCCTAAACCCTAACCATTTACTATCCTAGCACTAACATTCCACAACCAAAATCCCCAAAATCTATTACAAAGAACCAAACAACGGAGTATTCATGAAAGTTGATGAAATGAGCGTCTCTTTGGAGGACTTGTTGGACGAGGAGGACGCATATCAAATGGATGTAATGATCTTAAGTCTAGTTTCTGTTTTGAATCTCATCGCACGCATATTTACGATGAACAACATCGTGGTCGCACGAATCGTGCAACGAGAAATACCTCGTCTTCGCACACCTTCCTGCGACAAGATCCATAGATACATCGTAAATCCTCATGCGATCTCGATGTTATACTTGTCGTAATATCCATGCGACTAGTTGAATATTATTCGCTCATGGTATGCAATTCGTTATGTATTGAGTTAAATTGTTATGCATTGTAGGAGGAACCTGGCCAATCTCCGTATATGGATGTTGATTACACAAAAACATACACAATGGATAAATTATTTACTAAAGATGAATTTGATGCTTTTGTGTACGCGGAAGTGAAGAATATTAAGTTTGTTGCGATTATAAAGCTCTATGATAGCGGGAAATAGGGAAACTCCTAGATTAGATTAAGTTTGCAAGAGGTACGGTATTTTCGTATCAAAAGTGAAGTCGTAAACTTTAAGAAAGCGGAAGACTACGACAAAGAAATGTAATTGTCTGTTTGCGTTAAAAGGTTATCTGATTAACGTTCTAGCCATGCAATGGTATTTGGAAATGATAGACGGTAAACACAATCACGATCAATACGTTTTTCTTTGACGACCATTCTCGCGCTTGTAGGCTAAAACTGGACAAAGATGAACTGGATCGTAGTTTTTATTATCTTAGTTCGCGTCATACGGAGATATATAACGGTTTGAAGAATAAACATCTGGATAATATTTCGAATATGCGTGCAATCTACAATTACCGCAAAAAACATCGGAATGTTGAGCACGAGGGACAATCCCAAATGCAATATTTGTTGACGAAATTGAAAGAGCATGGATATTTGACGTGGGATCGGTTGAAAGACAATTCAAAGGTGATCAGTGGTTTTTTTTTTCACACACCCTACGCGCATAAACTTATCGCGTACATTTCCTGATGTGATATTTATGGATTGGACCTATAAGACGACTAAGTATAAAATACCGTTGTTAGAGATTGCTGGAGTAACTTTGACTTCAATTACATTTACTGTTGTGTATGTGTTTATGAGCAGAGAGAATATACCAAATTATATATGGGCTTTGGGTACTCTTTGTGGTTTGGTGATGGATAGTATGTGCGCATTTTAGATTGTTATTGTTATCGATCCAGATTTAGCTCTCATGCGATCTATCGAGGAAATATTTCCAGGCACACACCACTTGTTATGTATGTGGCATATTAGTAAGAACAGTTTAGAGATGGTTCGTAAGATATTCCAAGATTATGTGATTGCGAGACACTTTGTGGAGTTTTATGACTACGTAGCCGGAGCGAACACGGTTTAAAGTTACGAAAAGAATCTAGCTACATTGATGGACATGTTTGCCATTCATTCCAAGTGTTTTGATTAAGTTATGGACTTGTGGATAACAAAATATGGTGATAAGTTTCTTCAATATCGAACGAACAAGATCAAACATTACGACCAAACAACGACAAATAAGTATCTCTTTTAAATCTATACATGTTTTATTATTATATCTTTTTAAAAATACGTCATAATTATATAATTGTATTATGTAGGTGTGATAGTTCCCACTCGGCCCTAAAAAATACATTGGGACGAACCAATTCAATTTCGAACTTTTTGGGGAAAAGGTTCACAATCTCTTAACGAAGAAGCATGTCGGGATCTTCGAATCGTCCGAGCAAAGTATGTTTCATACTCTACTAGGTAGTTCTTGTACTTTGACCAACAAGCTTGAAGGTCATGTATCCCATGCGGGCCTAGCTGAATTGATGCACGCTATTGTGCATTCTATAAACACCATAGTAAATCGGGTAAAATGTGGATAATGTGTCCTTAGGAAAACACATGAGTTACCTTGCGCATGTGAAATTGTGTCAATAGCTAGAGAAGGTAGATGCATTCCTAAGGAAGATGTTGATATATTTTGGAGACGATTGGATATTGTTCATAGATATCCCATTTCGCGTGAAGATGACTTGCAAAAAAAAATTATCCATCATAAATAGTTCTATTCTTAGTTTTGTTCAATAGAGTTATTCAAATCTTGAATCCCGAAACTGGTCACATTAAAGAGCCTAAAGAAGCAGTTAGAGCTAAAGGTATGCCAGAGGGAGGCGTGGATAAATCGACCAAATAGAACCTTAATGCGTGGGAATATCCCATTGAACAAACCACTAATGCTAGAACTCCAGTAAACTCGAAAGGTAGTACACCCATTAACACGTTAGGAAGAACGGCTGCATTGAAAGTGGTTGTGGTTATAGCACCCAAACCACCACTTGCAAAAAATAAAGTTGGTCGGCCAAGGAAAACTGTTAAGGATGTAATGTTAACTATAATCCGGACTGCATCCTGACTTTTCTACAAACTTATATCACTAAATTGGTGGACATTCTCCTCGACAGACAATGTGGATATCAGTCCGTAGGGCATCCAATATACAATAATAAGGCAAGATGGGAAGATGTTAGACGAGTGAGGTATTGAAAAAATTGAATGATCACCATGCATATTGGTTGGAGGTTTCTGGTTCGCCCGATGTTTTGAATGATATGGTATGTAGGTTGGGTTACTTCAAGCCCAACCTTACTAGCCATTATTGGCTGACATATCCTGACATAGGACTAGTCATTGGGACAAGGTATCAGTGCATAGTATACCATGTCTCGCAAGCAGCGTCATTATCGTATATACTAATTCCTGGACGCACACCCGTGAACTCTTCAACGATTATAGAAGATGGAATTTCTTTTGTACATGGATACCACTTCGTTAATGTAAGTATATCATCCTTTTTATATTTATGGACTTTTCTTACTTTTTTCATACCTAAAGCACTAGTTTCACTTTTTTTTTCCGCAGATTACTACTCCACCTGAGGGACCCTTGCCTACGCCACCGAAGAAGCGAGTTAATTGGTGCATTCGTACTACCGTAGGTTCAAAAAATTTCAAAAATTATGTCGGCTAGTAGAGTCAACTTGAACGACACACCACATGTTACCGATTTGACTAAAGACGATAATTGATGTAATGTTGGTTTTCATATTTATTTATTTATTCGTATCCCAATTTAACTTATGGATTGGTTATTACCTAAAGAATTGATATTCCTTACTTTTTATTTGTTCCCGCAGTAATATTTTTTTACCAAAGTTTGCCGCCATAGTTTCTTTACCGCCTATATTATGTTTCCGCCAAAAGTTATTTTATATTGTTTTATATAAAGGAGCCCAAATCGTTATCTAATAATTTATCTACCAAACTTTCTCAAACATTAAAAAATAGCATTTTGAAATATGGAGTTTCATATTAACAAAGACTATCATATGCTTCAGGCGGTGAAGTTTGTCACCTTGACAATATCTGACGATACAACCGATGCCTTTTTTGATCGAGTGTTATGTAAGATGTTTTTATTACAGTCGGTTTGGAGTGCCAAATCCTCCACTACGTAGTCGTGAAGAAGTAAAAACTATACAATACTGTTAAATCTGAATCACTGCAACGTCTGTTATACATGCCTTACAAAATTAAGAAAGAAGCTGAAGAAGTGTAGAACATTATAGTTTATGATTTCATTACCAATGATATGGTAGCATATCTCGAGGATAGGATTGAGAAAAAATAGGATACTATTGCGAACTCATCACATGTTGAAGACTACAGGAGATACGACTTCGACTATTAAATTCTAGTTGTATTATGTTTTGTTCTTCTTAAGATTTATTGAACTGTTTTACTATGCTTGGTATTTAATTTTTTGTATCTCATTTGATTATTGTTGAATTGAAGTTTAATTTCTCTTAAATATTTCAATTTTCCCATATTAAAAGAATATTGAAAGCGGTCGCACGCGTAACGTAAGACAAGGTCGCATGTGATGAATTTACAATATTTTGGCCCATGATTTTAGATACAGGATTAATTATCGCATATGGATTGCGATATATTCGCATGTGATCGCATATGCTAAGGTCGCATGTAACTGCTTCACAATATTTTGGCCCATGATTTTAGACAGAGGATTAGGTGTCACATTCTAGCTATGCGACCGTATATGCTAAGGTTGCATGCGAAGATTTCACAATATTTTAGCCTAAGATTTTAGAGAGAAGACATGTTGTCGCATGTTGGTTATGAGACACAATCGCATGCGACCGCGATGGCAAACGTCTCATGCGACGGATTACTATAAGTCTAACCACTAAAAACGAAATTATTGAATAACTTACTCAAACATACAATAACATAAAATCATACATTAGTCATAAAATATCTTAGTAGCCATAAGGACGTAAATATTTGGCTACAAGTTCTAAAAACATAATAACAAACCAATAAACGTAGGCCATACTAACATATAACTCAACGATGTCTATATCTCTCAGCAATCTTGCCTATCTCAGTCGCAACAGCTAACAGTTCGTCGTACGACAACGTGGGTAGTCGTGATATAAACTCAGTGATCCAATCGTATCCCTTGGGATTAATACCACCCTGAGGGTGCACCTGAGGCCCTCCACCATCACGAAATGAAGTAGGGTTAGTCACTATATACCACAGGTTCTTCTTTACCCAAATAGACACATTGGGTTAATATTATGCTTACCACTATCATATGTTACACCTAAAGGTAAAAAGATGATGTTGCCAGTTTTTTTACTGCAAAACATCCCAAGAATACCTTTGAACGATCTTCTTGCCTACTTTTCTGGTAGTAGGAGAACATATATTGAACGATATAGGCTGAATGTGACCCATTTAACGAGTGACACGATCTGGGTAATAAGGTACAACAAAGTCAAACATCTTTAGCATAAGCTAAACCCACGTGATGCTATGAAACAGACACTCATTCTGTAGATACACATACATAAGGAAAAATAACCTGAAAGGAAAAAGTACAAACACAACAATTCTTATAGTAAGAAACATAACACTTAAATTTTAAAAATACTATTTACATCTCCTTTGGTGCACATCGAGAGTGTGTGCCTCAACTCTTTGCGTAATACCTGTGAAATACCGATCTTCTGTGGTACTTACCAGAAGATATGCGGTAACGGTATATCATAAGCACTAAACAATGGAGCACGAAACTACCTAAAATGATCAAATATCCATGCCTCTAGTAGCAATCTAAACCCACAAATACCGCCCGTACCATGCAAAGAATTGTAACTAAAAGAGTTGTATAATTGCACCAATACCAATTGACCCCAATTGTACCGGTTCATAATCTGATATTGGTTAAAAAACTGTATGTTGACATAATGAAATACTATTGTCGGTTTTGTTGTCGCAACTATTGGTACCTAACATAAATAGTATATACGCACGGGTGACATGATCAGCTATAGCATATGTAACCCTACTATCACTGTATCGATCACCCGTGAAGGTAGTACACAGCCAGCGCAATGTCACACTACCAGCGTTCCTAAAATTTCTAACCAACTCGGATGTCCATACACCAAGCATAGTAGCATAAGTGAGGCTCTTCTCTGTCTCATCATCAAAAGATAACACGTCGAAAAATGTACCTGTGACCAATAATCCGATAATGACGTGGACGTCTTCTAAAGTCAAGGTCATCTCGTCAAATGAGATATGAAATGAGGATGTCTCCTCATGCCATCGCTCTGGAAATGCTTCTATCAAGTGCAGGTTGGTATGCCTACGAGAGAGTGCGTTGACAAGAGGTCCGAATATAGTCTGCATGACCTTCGTCCGTACACGAGTTTGCTTTTGAAGTCCCATTTGTAGAAACTACCATACATCTTGAAGCATCGTAAACTAAGTCTCTTCCTGAAATATGTATCAAACACACAAACACATAAATAAGTAATTTTTCTAACAAAATTAAGAACCAATTATATACTAAAGTTATTGAGTAAAAAACTTACTTTTCCATGATATATACTAAACGCCTCATATAGGGTGTAATCAGGATATAGATTCGGGACGTGTGGCAATACTGAGGCGAACTCCGTATCCGCCTAATGTGCGTCATGCGAAGATGAACATGCATCACTACTGCCCGTAGCAGCTGGTTCCAACCAGCGTGATGGCTGGTATCGTCATCTGGACCACCACGACGCATGCTTTGTTTTGTATACCCGAGGGTCCTTTCTCGATAGGGGCAAGCTCCGTAGACACCGATATATCATGAGATGTCTCCCGGCGATGGGGATTCTTACTGTCATTTTCATACGACCCATCTTGAAAACATAAACAAATATGGACAATGTCCTTTAAAATATAGTCACATGCGCCTGGATAAGCTCGGTCGCATGCGACGGCTAATGTTTGTTGGTCGTGTGCGCCCAACATTGTGTGTGCATCGCATGCGACGCGTACCCATCCCGGTTTCACGATGTATGCGAAGAACACCAGAACATGAGCATACAACGTGCGATGAACACCTGCGAAGCACTGAAACCCTAGATCTATCCATACAGGAATAGATGGATCCGCATATAACAAACAACTCCACAACACTAATCTAGTAAAACAACAGCTTAAATCATGCCAAAATCAAAAAATTAAAAATAGAAACTCTAACCCACTATTAAACACCTAATCCACAATGAAATCATGAAAAAATTAGAGTGAGAGACTTGTATGGCTTACCTCAATGTTGTTGTGGGTTCAAATTATTCAAAAATTAAACTTTGATTTCCGGTGAAAATTTGATATTTAAGAGGTTTGGTGAGAGATTGAGAAGGAAAGAGAAACAAAATGGTGAGAGATCTATAAAAAAATTTATAACTAGTTTTTTTAACATGAACAAATTTATTCAAAATTCGGTAAACAATATATCAATTAGGCTCAGCATCCAACCGTGTATTTCTAATTTAGACCTATTGATAAACATGAAATGATATTGAATTTAAGTTATACCGGAACAATTCCCAAACAGGATCTTCTTATTATATTTGTCCAAATTAATGCTCTGATATTTTATTGATACGAATAGTCCCCTAATATATGCCGAAGTAATCTTGACATAATCCAGTCGCAAGTGAGGAAATATTATATTAGATCATGCACAGCGCACTGAAATAATGAAATCCAAAATGTCAACTTACTTAATTGATTAAGTAATATAAAACAATCGAGAGTTCTTCTTCATCGGCTTTGGTTGGGTTCTATTATTATTATTATTATTATTTTCAGCAAAATTAAACTATATTACTAAAATGAAAAATATACACAATACAAGGGCTACAATAGAAGCCTTAACAAAAACAAGGGACATAATTATCAGTCCCAAAACTAAAACCCTAGATCGAAAGACAACTGCAATCACTTTCCCAATTCATCGTCTTCCCCAACTAAACCCTAGCTCAGAATAACGATTCCAAAACCAGCTCCCAAAACTACAGAGCCAACAATCAACACCCAAGAGTGCAAGCAGCTTCAAACCAATCCAAGAACCAACCCAAAACAACACCAACTTGATCACAAAGACCTAACCAGGATCAATGTACCAAACCCCTAAACTCTCAAGCACAATAATAGCGAGGAGAGGGTTGGGTATATCACTAATCGTGAAGACGCGATTCTTCCTTTCAGCAAGCACCCATTTGGAGATCCAATCGGCCGCCACATTTTCCGATCTGGAAATGTGGCTAAGCCGCATCGAGGGGAGGAGCAAATCTCTAATGTAATCATCGCCATTAGGGTTCTTCAGACTGTTAACAAGGACCAAACAGTCAGATTCCAGGTCTACGTTAATCCAACCTCTTCTGTGGCAGAGAATTAGAGCTTCCTTCAGAGCACATCTTTCAGCCTGGAGAGGAGAGATCTTGCCTAACAAGAAACCAGCTCCTACAATGCAGTTCCCAGATTCGCCACGCACAATGTAGCCACCAGATGCTTCACCATTGAAGCCACAAGCACCATCAGAGTTGATCTTGACTCTACCAGCATCAGGTAACCTCCATTTCCTATATACAGCTTTCCTAGAACATATAGACATAGCTCCAATCGAGACACCTGCATCAATAGCTCGAACCCAATGTTTAGGTTTAAGCTTATAGTCAGTAGCTAGAATGAACCTTTTAATTCTACGAATAACATTAGAAAAAGAGTCCACTGGCTTATCAAACTTGCAGTGGTTTCTGTTAAACCAGATTGTCCCACACAATCAATTGAGGGACAATGTGGGTAACATGAAAGTTACTGCAAGTGTGCTTAAACCAGGTGAAGAACATATGACGAACACTCATAAAACGCTTAACAGGAATGTTGAACATGAGGCCATAGTAGTTCCATAATGACCAAGAAAAACTGCGATTAATAAAAAGATGAGTAACATCTTCATAATTACAATAAAATTGACATTTAGAAACTAGGCAAATGTGCTTTTTGGAGAGAATATTGTCAGTAGGAACATAATTATTTAGAATCCTCCAGCTTAGAAAAGAAAATTTTGAAGGGATAAAACTGTGCCAAACTTTTTGAAAAAGAAGGATTTGTTGTTTTTCATCCTGATACTATCCCAAGTTATTTTACTGTCAAACTTTCTATCTTTTGTAAGATTCCACTCAATGGAATCCTCCTTCTCATGATTGATATTTATACAACCTATAAGCTGATATCTTTCATGTGAAAGGAAGGAAGCCAGAGTGGGATCCCAACTGCCATTTTTCCAAAATGAGTTTATTTTAGCTGGAAGATACATGAATTATGTTCAGAAATAATAGGGCTCATATTATGCCAAGCATCTCTCCAAAAATCTATTTCCCCACATCCAACCTTCCAGTAAACATACTGATCAGCTCTATCTTTAACAGAGCAAAGCCTCTTCCAAACCATAGAGTCAGTGACTCTACAGATAGCAGACATAGGGTGCCTATTCTTGCAATAAGAATTAGTAATAATGTCAGCCCACAGAGACTTGCCCTTTCTAAATAAAAACCACAGTTTATATGAGAAAGTGAGTTGAATATCAGATAACAACTTGATATTCAATCCACCCTCATCAAAGGGCTTACAAAGCTTAGACCAACAAGCCCAGTGAATAGCATGCTCATTATATTTAGGTCTCCACAAGAATTTATTGAAACATAGTTCTAATTTATTCAGAATACTTTTAGGAATTAAACAATTTTGCATCCAAAAATAAACAATGGGATGAAGAACATGTCTTATAAGTGACAGTCTACCACTATAAGACAGGTTCTTCAAGTCCCATTCATTGATCTTATTGTAAATTTTAGAAAGCAAAGGAGTATAGTGCATCCCTTTATTATTTGCTGCTATTGTGACTCCCAGGTAATTGAAAGGTGCATGCTCAGTCTGAAAACCCAGAGTTGACTTGATCCTTGCAGCATGAACCCTAGAGCTTCTAGCAGAGGTAAGAACCTTGGTCTTGTCTCTGTTAATTAACTGACCAGACTCTAACTGATAACTGTCAAGCAGGTGACTCAACTTGCTAATGGAAGAGGAAGCACAGTTTGAGAAGATGATTATATCATCTGCAAATGCAAGGCAAGGTAAGATGTAACTAGATTTAATATAAAATTGCATGTCCTTATTAGCCATATAAAGATTATGCAAGCCTCTCAAAAGGGCTTCCTCAGCTAGGATAAAAAGACAAGGAGATAATGGATCTCCTTGTCTTAAACCTGTCTTTTGAGGGAAGTAAACAGAGCACATCCCATTTATTAACACAAAAATCATGACCTTAGAGATAAGCTTATAAACAAGAGAGACAATACTTTCAGAGAAGCCAAAACATTTCAAAGTATTAATAACAAAAGAATGAGACATCCTATCGAAAGCCTTAGTCATGTCTAGCTGCAGAATAAGATTGCCTTTAGAAGGCTTTCTACCAATGTTATGGAGCATCCCCTTAGCTACTAATATGTTGTCATGAATGAGTCTCTCTTTGACAAAAGCACTCTGCCCTCTAGAGACAATTCTAGGAAAAATAGGCAGAGAGCAACCTATTCATAATGGTACACATGCTAAGAGGCCTGTAATTGTTCCAAGTTATGGGGTTGGCAACTTTAGGAATAAGGACAATCCCTGTAGCAAACACACCACAAGGGATATCCCTACCATCAATATATGCATTGAGAGCCTTGCATAAATCATGGCAAATAATACTCCAACATTTCTTAAGGAAGAAAGAGTTAAAACCGTCAATGCCATGTGCACTGTCCCTCTTCATTTCATTAATAATAAAATAAACTTCCTCCATAGTAGCTGCTTTCATAATCTCTTCGTTATCCCTGCCCAAAACAAGACTTGGAATATTGTTAAGAATAGTGTCACTAGCACTAACACCATTACTATTTACAAGATCTCTAGAAAGGAGCTGCTTAAAGTGGGAAACAGCAGAAGAAGCTATGTCCCCCTGATCAGTAAGCCAGATTTCATTTTCTTTAATCCCAACAATATGATTTCTTCTTCTTTTCTTGGCTACATAATTGTGGTACAACTTTGTGTTCCCATCACAATCATTTAGCCAAGAATTGAAGCACTTCTGCTTCCAATAGCATTCTTCATCTTTTAAAGCAAGAATGAGAATGCTATTTGCCTTGGAAAGCAGAGATTTAGAGGTGTTATTGTTGGAATTCTGATGATTAATCTCACACTTCTCAACCTCAATAATAGCATCCTTTACTAGACTAAAAATATTTCCAAAAACCAAAGAGTTCCAGTTTTTCAAATTCTTCTTAAGTCTTTTGAGCTTATACAAAAAAATATTACTTTCTTCACCATTACAATGCTTGGACCAGCTCTGACTAACACAATTCATGAAATCAGGGTGGTTTGCCCAAGCATTGATAAATTTAAAAGCACTCTTTTTATTATAAACATTGCTAATAGATATAAGGATAGGTGCATGGTCAGAGCAAGTTCTGACCATGTTGCAAACCTGAATAGCCAAATTATTGAGCAAATTCTGATTGACAAGCACCCAATCTAACCGCTTCCAAACTTTATTATTGCTCCAGGTGTAACGCAATCCAGTATGACCAGGCACCTCCAGGTTGCTGTGCCTAATAAAATCATTGAAATCCTCAGCTCCAGCACCATCATAGCTCAAACAATTCAGCTGATCATCAGGACACCTAGAAGAGTTGAAGTCACCAGCAATGACCCAAGACTTCAAATCGCAGGTTAGATTCCCTAACTGACTCCACAACAATCTCCTTTAAATTCTCTGATTCTTAGCATACACAGAAGTGAAAAAGCAATTGAAAGTAGCATAAGTAATATCAAGGTGAAGAAACTGATCCTGATCACTAATAACAGACACATTAGCATCATTAGGCCAAAAACACCAAATTTTATTAGAAGAATTAGCCAAGTAGTTCTCAAACCCAATCCTTCTAGCTATCAATTCTATCTTATCTAGTCTAGTCATAGGCTCTTGAATGGTGATAAACTTAACATTTTCGCTATTGATAATGAATTTAAGCCTAGCAATAGTAGGATCATTGTGTAAACCACGGGCATTCCAACTGACAATTCTAAACACTATCAGATACAGACCTTAAGTGACCTTTTTGTCTCTTTCTTAGAGAGTTTATAGATAATCTTCTAGAGTTACTGTTTTTGTTAGCAGATTTTATTTTATCAGAAATGACAGATTCAAACCCTTGCTCTTGTTTATTGCAGCTGTTCCTTGGAGAAGGGTTGTAGCTGCCAGCGTTTACATCACAAGGAGATTCCTGGAGATTATCCTTGCCAAAAGAATTATCTTCCTCCTCAAGACTCTGAAGAGCACTTATGAGAACCAGGTCATTGTTATCAGCTATCTTCTCTTTAACTGGGCTAGTCACACTTGTTGAAGGGCAAGAAACAGACTTATCTTTAGCTGTTATTACAGATTTAAGTTTGCGTCTGTAAACTTGTGTAAAAGTCTGGATCTTAGCCACTTTAGGAATTTGAACAGACTTTTCATGTAACAACTCCAATTGATTAGACTTATTATCAATAATATCAGTATCTTTCTTTTCATTCTTGGAACTCACTGCAGTGTTCTTTTTGCAATTCTCAAAGCCATGCCCCAAATGATAACATGCTTTACAATAACCAGGCACATTCTTGTAGCTTACACCCAACCAACATCCATCAAATTCTCCAAAGCCCACCCATAGTCTCCTCTTAAGTAACCTTGAAACATCAATTTCCACCAGTGCAAAGCAAGCATTGACATTAGCACGATTCATCTCAGGCACAACCACCTGATGAACAAATCCAAGAGAAGAGACAGCCTCATGTATAACATTCTTGTTATACATATACTCAGGCACCTTCTCAATCCTAACCCAAAGCAAAGCCACCGGTGACTCATAATTTCTGCTACTGTTAGGACACCACTTTATAACACGCATAACTTTACTATCCACACTCCAAAAACGCCGCACCCATAGCCTATCAGCATCCTCCATCAAAGAGAATTCCACCAAGATTTGCCTTGAATCAATAGAAACATAGGTGAAACTTCCTTTGAACTTGAATGAATCAAGAAACTGTTGAAATGCAAGCCTCTTAGGAATGCCCATACTGAATTTCGCAATAATAGTTGTTCTTGATTGAGACAGAAGATCTGTCTTAGTTTTCATATCAAATTGGATCACATTGTGATCCTCACAAACCACCACTTTTTCAGCCCGAAACACAGTAGTCTCCACCCTATTTTTCACTGCCTCCATGTATGATCGTCCCGATGGCACAGCATTTGAACTAGCAGTGGGCTCGATCTTACTAGTTAAAAGAGGAAACTCACAAGCTTGTAGAGAGTTATTGGCCATAACTCAGTCCAATCGACAGCAAAGATCAACGAAGATCAAATCAAATAGAGAAACAGCAGCCTAATCAAAAGGAAGAAGAAACATAAAAGAAGAAGAAGAACAGGTTTCTTGAGGTTCAAGAAATCGAAAACCCTATCTTGGAGTTTTCTTGAGAGAGAAGCCTCATCCATATCAATTGGGTTCTATTATTAGAAGAGTAGCATTTCGATCGAAATTTCTACGGAATTTGATAAAAAAGAAACGTTTTTAATCATATTAAACAGTAAAAAATACCGCTTCGGAATTGAATTTGGAAAGAGTTTGGTGAAAGAAAATGCTAAAAAGAATCGTAATATAATTTATTTAATTTTGAAAGGCTAGAAATATATGTTTTGGAGCCTGAAATAATTATATATAAACGTTTGGGTATTTTATAATAAATTTTAGCTGACGATGATAATTTCAAATTATTTTATTAAGTTTCCTATAATAGTTGCATATATTATATTCCGTCTTTTATAATAGTTCCATATATTATATTTGGTCTTTTCATATAATAATTATATATTTTTATTTATTTTTAAATTGTATAGGTAAAAGAGAAATATCCAATTTGGAAAGTAATATAACGATATTTTTTGAATGCTTTAATAAAATTATCTGTAAGATTACGTATGTATTCATATCGCATAAAATTACAATCAACCTTAATGTGTTTGTTACATTTGTGAAAAATGCGGTTGGCGACAATATTTAATGTTGCAGTGTTGTCGCGATAAACTTGTATATGACTTGTAGCGATCTTTAAAAAACCAAAAAGATATTTTTGCCATATTAACATGTGAGAAGAGCCATAAACCGATATTCAGCATCGGTAAAGAACGAGAAACAATATGTTGTTTCTTTATCTTCCACGAGATCAGGAAGTCCCAAAATTAAAACAAACCATACAGAAAAAGAACATTGGTCAGTGACGAAGCAGCGTATCTGAATTACAGCATCATGTGAATTTAACATCATTGTCTCATATAAAAATAATACCAAGCCTTGGAGAACCCTTCAGATATCGAACTATATCAACTGCAGCTTGCCAATGATCCATTTGGGCTCCTTCAAATAGAGAACCAAAGTATGACTGCATATGAACGATCCATATGGATGATCGCTAAGTACACCAATCCCCATACAAGCCGATAATAGGCAGAAAAATTAGCAAGATGATCCCTAGTAGCTAGGGACAATCGATGATGTTGATCAAGCGAATAACCACGATGACTAACTCCAAGTAGGTCTATTTCATAAAGGATATTAAGCGCATATTTGTATTGACGCAAAAAATTGTCAAAAACATTTCATACATCTTCAATACCCAAAAAATATTTTTAGAACATCAAGATCTTTCATGTGAAAGCATTCATGCAGATAATTGCTAAATCATATTTAAGGTCATAATTGTTTCATTCGATGACCAAATCATAGACATACACCAGGATATAAATCACAATCTCAGCACGATTATAAGAAAAAAAAGAGTAACTAAAGTGTGACTAAGTAAAAATACATGTACGTACTACACCGAAAAGTTTGAAAAACCAACATCCTGTATCTTGTTCCAGTCCATACAAAGAGTTTTATAGCTTAGAGATGATATTTTTATGCATTGGTTGGAAGCCGGGGGCAGGGGGGAAGAGGCGCATATTTGTTTTTTCATGCACATCATCTTGAAGAAATGCATTATGAACATCCATCTGATTTAATTCATACATTTTAACAGTTTCGATAGAACGAAATACACAAACGGTAGTGAGCTTGACGACTGTAGCAATGTTTTTAGTATAATAAAGACCCTCATGCCACTCATTTCTCACAATGAAAACTCGTGTTTTTAACATTATTATTTGTCCATCAGAGCGATGCTTGATCAGGTATACCCACTTGCACCTTAACAATTTCTTGTTTGAAGGAAGATGAACCATCTTTCACATGCTACATGTGACCGGAAAGGAAAGTCAAAGATAGGGATGGAGGGGGAGAGAGAGAGAGAGAGAGAGAGAGAGAGAGAGAGAGAGAGAGAGAGAGAGAGAGAGAGAGAGAGAGAGAGAGAGAGAGAGAGAGAGAGAGAGAGAGAGGAGAGAGAGAGAGAGAGAGAGAGAGAGAGAGAGAGAGAGAGAGAGAGAGAGAGAGAGAGAGAGAGAGAGAGAGAGAGTATAGAATATTCTAGAAAGAAAAGTTATCAAAAGTTAAAGTCAAAAGTAACCATTGTATATCCTTTCACAAATAAAAAAGTACACTTATTTATAGGAATCATAATTTTCATTGACCATACATGTATTATCTCATCGGATACTTCACTCCACTATTATACTGAATACAAACATGTTTATTATATATTGTACCTCATACCCTCCAAGTTTCTATTTCACTAAAATCTTCCATATACATTAAATACACATCATTTTACCTTTTTTTACTAATATTTGGGGTCGGATTAATTCCATCATTATCGTTAGCCCCCTAGTCCTTGCAAAGAAATATGAGGGATGACTAGATCTAATGTCTCTTCGGATGATTTTACCTCTAATTTACTTAGAAGGAAAAATATTTTATCTTATCAATTACGTGAAGCATGATATCATTCTTCTAAAACGTTTCGACAACTATCAAAACTCATAAACTTCCCATCATGTAGTCGTTAGGCTCTTAAGACTGACATGTCTTGACAACTATATAAACTCTCCAACTCCTCTTCAAACGCCCATTTAACTTCTTAGCCTTTCCTTATAAATTTCATTTCTTGTCTCATAACTCATCCATTATCAAAACTTAGAGATGGAAAGAGAAAGAAAGTTCTTAATCCTTGAATCTTGAAACCCAAGTCTGAGTTGTATCTCATCAGAAATTACCATACGGACTCCATTCTAATCCTCTCATTAGCTATCATAACTACTCTTTTGTTATTATCTGAACGATCTCTTATCGCAACCTAGTGGTTTCTCTTCGTTTATGTTTAGTATAAAAATGTGTGGGATTGGCTAACTATCTCTCAAAGAGCTGATAAAAGAAGTTCTACATAAATAATATCTGATAAACCTTTACAGGTTGTTTAGAGTTTTACCTACGATCTTTGGCCTTATATGAAGAATGAATCCTAACCAATCAACCCCAAATATTACTCCAACAACTCCATCTCCCTAAACCTCAAAGCCTGCACTCAAAAACCAGTTTGATAATCTCAATTCCTCAGCATGGGTGATACCAAACATCAAACCAATTCGAAGAAATGATATCACACATCGGTGTCCAAAGAAAAACACCTTTAAAAGTTCATAACCAAAAAGGTTAAGACTTATCCTCCCTTGAAGGGATCAATACCAATCGAAAAATACTCACAGATGGTCGCTTTGAATAAATATAACCCAAATTTGACAACCCCCCCCTTAACTGTACGATGAAGCTTCCAAAGAGACTAAAAGTAAGATTGAGCAACGACTATTGACTCTACTGATAATGTTATGGAAGTAAATAATAACAAATATACCACCAAACCAATTCTCAAGGGAAAAATCAAAAAAGAACCTGAAGGCAAGGAAAAAGAAGTCGACAGAAGTTGTTACACTTCCTGCCGAGTTAGCTGCAAGCCTCATATAACATTTTAGTCAAGTACTCCAAAAGTACCTTATTACACTTATTAAAGTGCATTATGAATACTTTCCAGAATTCGACGAACCTCTACTTCATAAGCATTGGGGAATTCTTGAGTCTATCTCAATTTGACTGCCTAGAATCGGAGAGACTTCATTAACCTGTGGACCAGAAGAATTATTTGTATGCCCATATATATTAAATTGAGGTCTTCGATTCCTGTTGGATCCCATCATCGTTCAATAGTTTGAACTGATTGACTTGTGTCTGAGCGAGGCTAGTCCTAATGTCTGGTTTAGTGTTCTTTATTGTATCATGGCTTATAGGTTGTCCAAAGTTGAGCTCCCTATGGATCAATTTATAGCAAATACGGTCATGTCGAACGCTTCTATTATATTATCCTTGGGAACGCTTAAAAAATATTCGACAACCTCCATGAAGCGAACAAGATATAAATACATACGTTTTTTTTATCATAGGATGCTGGGAAAATGGGAAGGATATTTCACCCGAGAACCCCCAAAAACTGTCCCTAGCATAAAAGAGAGCAAGTAAGTTAACTTCTTGCCAAAAAAAATTATATTTAGTATCCATTTAACTCAACTATTTAATGTATAAATTACAAAGCGCTTCCAAGAGTATCTTTATGCTGTCGATTATACTTTTTAAAAGTTAAGTCAGTAGGCTAAAAAAGAATGATCAAATAAATTGTATCAATGCTTCGATCCACTAAACCCGGTTCAAAGTAACTTAACAAATTCTCTCATGAAACGATTATTTAATATAGTTTATAGTCACAAAGTGAAAATAAAGAACAAAGGGCAACCATCCAAAAGTAACATAAAGAAAGAAATACCTAGTCCCAAGACGAAAAACAAAGATAAGACAAAAAAACGACAGAGAAACCACCCCCAAGCTGAAATCACAATTCATGAGATTTCCGAAAGGAAGAAAACAATTGTTTCGAGGAAGAAGAATCCTTGAAACACTGAAAATCTGAAAGATCATATTCATGAACAACTTGTAACCATTTCATCTTCTAATTCCACACTAGAAATGTTTAAATACAATGAAAAAAATCAAGATAATCACTTCTCTAGATCCTGAACCACATTTTGAACATGTTGAAAATCCTGAAGAAAAGTGTGATCAAACAGACGATCCTTCCCCAAAAGATCATTAACTAGTTTTATTTGTTAACAATCTCCAACAACCAATCTCTCAAAAACCTACCTTTTTACTGTACCTTTCAGATGAACTCGCTCTCACCCTTCACAACATAGTTTGACCCGTAGCTACTCTTGAAAGAAATGCAAAAAAAATGGAAATAAATGCAAAAGAATTTACCATCGAAGGAGAATTAGTTCATGAACAATATGAAGTGGTGGCTCAGGAGGTCATTCGACTTCGAAGGAAATCTGTTGCTCACAAGAAATAGGTTGAATCTTCTCAACGAATGCTTGTTGATCAATTTCATATCTTTCAAACAGATAAATCTTAATTCCACAATGTTCTAATACAAGAACAGAGGGAAATGTCAGGAAAACACAAAGAAGAGATGAAAGATTAGCCCACAAATTACAACACGCTCAACAACTTGTACCAAGAAAGTGAAGAATCCAAAACTAAAGCTATAGATGAACTAAAGACATTCAAGATAAAAGTTAAAAAAAAAGGACTCTATTGTGACCGTTGTTGTTAATGAATGTGTCACTGATTGTCTCAAGACTTTGAAAAAAAAAACGAAAGTTTTTTAATTCTCGATCTTTACAATAGGTTTCTGAAGCTTAACTTAAAAGACTACTGGCATAGGGTACCTGAAGATTAACGTCCTGAAAATATTTTTGAAGTTATTCAAGATGAATCCGATTATTCTGAATCTAAAGAGTCTGATAAAATATAGGTTTTAATTATTTGAAAGATGAAGAAACAAAGAATGAAAACTCCTCAGTTAATAACTAAAAAAAATATAATAAAGATGATTAAGGCAATTAAGAATGAAAAAAATGTTCACAATGTTTCAATGTATGTTCCCCTTGTTTTTGGTATCTCATATTTTATTTGTAACCGTAGTGTTTCACTTTCTGAATCAAATATTAAAACATTACTTTCATTTCTACTAAACTTGCATCACTTTATATAATTTAAATTGTCACCATATAAACCAAAACCATAAAAATCATAACCATCTAAATTTTCACCAGTTTGTCACCACATAAATTAATATAACGTAAATTATTAGTACTCAAAATATCTCCTCGTTAAATCCCACCCACATAAATTATCACTTTGTAAGTTACCTCCACATAATTTATCACCATGTAAATTTATTTTAATTACCAAGTTAAAACTATCCATTTTCGGCTTTATCAAATGAGGGTGATTAATCCTTATTTATTTTCCGAAGTGTTTCTTTAAAAAAATTAAGTTTTGATATCTAAAAAACACAACATATTTATACTTTCACACACTTGAAATATAATGATATATAGTAAAAAATAATTATATTCATTATGTCGGCTATGTTGACATCTCACAAAACCTTTAAGCACCACCAGGAGAGGAAATAGTATGCGGCCGATCATTACACTGATAACTAAGATAATTTTTGAACCAACATATACTAAATTACTCTCAATATAAACACAAATGTTCTATATTTCAAATATGATGGAGAAGTATTCCTTCACCATCTTTCAAACAACATGTCACATGTTTAACTTTTTCAACTACTGAATACAGTCATTTCCAATTCGGATCCAACTTTCCAAGACTTTTTTTACTATGCAAGAAAACCTTTCTTAAAAATTTATTGCCCACTTCAAAATATATTCGTCCGACTTCAGATACATATATGTTTCTCATTAATGTTTGGTAATGAAGTAAATTTAGATGCATTTTAGTTCTTTTTTTCTTAATAAAGTCAAGTTCTACCCTTTTTGCTTTATCATTATTCTCCTCGAAGTAATTAAGTAAAGTATAAGATAGAAGAGTAGATTCTATCGGGCTCACTGCATCCATCATGTACACTAAAACAAAGAGTTATTCATGAGTTTCCACTCAGAACGCCATTATGTAAGCTAGTGGAACCTCTCGAAGATAGCTTGGCCACCTCCCTGTTGCTCCATATAAATTATTGTTTTAGAGCATCCAGGATGATTCTACTTGTCCATTTCCAAGAGGGTGAAAATGTGTTGAAAAACATTGTTTAATTCTCTTTGAGAAAGAAAAAGCCTTCTTTTATTTTTATTCACTTGTGGACCATTATCAATGGTAATTGTCCGTGGAAGTTCGAACCTACGACAAATATTAGACAAAATAAACCTATCACATCCTTGCCTCTCGTTCCAAACAAATTTTCAACCACTACCCACATTAAAAATAATCAACTACGATAATAATGGTCAAACGTCCCCCATAAGCCATTGGAAGAAGACCAATCAAATCTAACCCTCCTATATCAAACGGAAGTGCCTCAGAAATAAAATCAAAAGGTATTGTTGGTATGTATATCGTACTAGCAAATATTTGACAAATATCACACCCTTAAACTAAATCGTTAGCATTTATCATGATAGTCGGCCAATAATATCTTGCCAGAAGTATTCTCCTTGTCAAAGTTTTAAACTGACAATGAGTGGAACCCTCTCGTCATGCAACTCAGACAAAACCATTTGAGATCCTTTCAAGGAATCGTAGCAACGTTGACTTTAAAATATATTTTGTATAAAACGTCTCCAAGAACTTTAAATCTATGTTTTTTAAACCTTAACTAATTAACTAAATTCTTATCAACTAGTAACTTTCCCTTAACTGAAAATTCTTTCAATTTGTACCACCAATATCGTCCATCTTCCTCTAAAATCATGAAAACCTCATTGCAATACTAACACTATTTTGATTTAATCACTATAGACGGGCTTTCTTGTGCCAAAATCCATGGATACCCTTAAAAAAACAATTCCTAAAAAAACAATAGCAATACAGTTGTCACCTCTATGAATATGTCCATACTTAACATGGTTTACATAAAAGCTGTAAATCATTCTCCAAGCCCACTCTTTAAGCCCCACAAAGTTTTGCAAGTCGTAACCCAATTAAAGTTGCTTCACATTCTACCTCATTGTCAACACTCTAAAATCGAATCATATTGCTTGGTACATAGCCTCTCCTATCGGAACTACGAATTGGACTCCTACTCCTGATCCTAAATTACACGATCCTCCATTAGTTTGGGCCAACCATTCCTACCTTGATTCCTCACTTTAATTTTCAACATCTTCATAATCTGGCCTCTTCAAATGGAATTCAAGTAGAAAATCAGTTAGAGCTTGAACATTAATTGTTGTCTTTGGCGTAAAATCAATATCATAGTCTCCTAATTCTACATATTATTTTATCATTCTTCCTGAAACATCTAGTTTTTACAAAACATTCTTTAATAGGAATAAAGTTCGAACTAAGATTGAGTGAGCTTAAAAATAAAGGCGCATTTTCCAAGCAGTTATGACTAAGTTTAATGCCAATTTTTCCAATTATAAATGCTAGTTTTCAAAGTTTGGCAAGCTTTTACTCCATAATACACCAGCCGCAGATAATCATCAACTTCTCTTATTAAAACTACGCTTACTATAACATCTAAGACTGCAATATAAAGAAAAAAAATTCATTTGATAATCGGCTCGGTAAGAATATCCAGAGAAGATAAATGTTCTTTGATTCTAACAAATGCTTTATCACATTCCAGTATAAAAAAAGATTGGTTAGCTTACCTTAATATTTGAAAAAATAGGGTGCACTTATCTGAAGATCTGGAAATAAGCTTATTCAAAACTATCAATATCCGAGTTGAATTTTGTACCTCTTTAATTAATATAGGAGGGTCATAGTTATCAAAGAATTTAACAGCTTTAGATCAGCTTCATCCCCCTGTCACTTACTATACAACCCATAAATTTCCCCAAACACACACCAAAGGTACACTTCTCAAGTTTTAATTTTGACGGGGGTAAAAAGTATTGTGAGGTAGAATAGAAAGATCGTATAGTAATTTAGTATTTAAGGTTTTCGTAGTGAGTAGTAAGAGAAGAGAGATGCTTGTATTTAATATTTAGAAAAATTCCAACCCATTTATTTTGTTGGTTGAGGTATTTATACTCGGGCCAATCACATGAGCCCCCCAATCTCAAGAACTAAGGTTCTAGGCACAGAGTTGAGTCATTGGTCTACATGAGTTACTGTTTATTTATTAGAATTTTATTTTTCCGGTCCAAACTACCCCTTCAGATAAAATCAGAATCACAATGATATTCCTCCAACGATATCTGATTTGATCATATAACCCCATTAACTCTTTCAAAAAAATATTTAGAAGAGCTTACAATGATAGATAATGTCCAATATCCCTTCGAAGTGAATTTGAAGAGTCAATCGAACAGCTCAAAGGTCGCAAATTTATAATCAGTTCTCTTTTGCACGTGTCAAGTGGTAATTGGACCCATTAGCCACTTTTTCTGGGTACTCGTGTCTAAAAACTAAAAGAACTACATTTACTAGACCTTAATCATGGCTAGAGGTTCATATCCTCTAGGTAAAACCCTCAAGTTCTTTTTAAACTATATAAGTGTGATTCTTCACTCTTTCCATTTCTAGTGTGAAGAAAAATTTCAAACTCTGATTCTAGATAGAGAAAAGCACCATAATCTTTAATCTCTTCCAAGTTTTATATTTTTCTCTAGAGTTTGTATGTTCACGGCAAGAATTTCCTTAATCAAAGATGAAAAGAAAGCTAGAATCATCACCGGGCTACCTGGTTCACCTGGTGGATTAATTGTTCGGAAAATTTCAGAACCAGATAAGAGTTTATCATCTTAGAGACCTTCAATTTTTTCCAGAATAAAACCTCTTGCTCAACCTTTGACAATCCCAGATCTACCTACGCATTCGAACGAGACACCTGTTATTAAGACCAAAGTCGTTAATAGTCGTAAACCTTCTTCTTCTTTTATAGCTACGGGGTCAGATGTAGGAGAAAACACAACTCAAAGACTTACTAAGATTTCCAAATCAAAAAGTATAAGTTCATCTATCAAAGAGACAGAGAACCCTATTTAAGATCCTATAATGATAGAGCTTCCTTCATTGCACACTTCAGATCGAGTCATATCAGCTCCACCCGTTGAGCCTTCTCATATTGAAAAATTGGATACTTGATCTAAACTTGTTGACCACTAGTCACAGGTAATGGAGGAAAATATGGATGATAGTGGAAAGGACACTCCATTGGAGACATCCGGCCAAACTGGCGATACTAATGTAATCCGGGAAAAGAATGAAAGTGTTAGACTACCAGACTCCGAGCCAACTCTGGAGTGCTTTGTTGGGCAAGTGCGCCTAACGTTTCCAAGATCAACGTTAAATATTTGTTGGCTCTTCAAATAATTTCCTATGTATATACTCACACAACTGAATTGGAGTGGATTAGGAAGAAGTGGGGTTTTCCCGAGTCCATCAAAGTGGGAATTCCTATCCATGAGGAGACTCTGATGGATGGCAAGGCTGGGGAGCTACTGATATATATTGAAGTGCTTAACTGATGCATTCGGTTCCCTTTGGACCCAGAGATAGTCAAATATTTCCATTTGGTGAGGTTATGCCCAAGTCAATTATATCCCAATGCCTAGTATACACTATTGTCCAGCATCATAGCTTTAAGGCTATCTAAGATTCCTATTATTATGGAACAGTTTGCTGTTGTGGCCAGCTTATGCTGTTACCATCATACCCCCTTCTATTATTTCAACATGTGAATGCTTATAAAGTTTTTAATGATTTGCTGGAGGCTGACAAGCCTTGCAAGACCCAATTCTTCTACATTAGTGGCACTTGGGAAAATGGAAAGAAGATTACTTCCAAGGGAAATCCAAGCGTACTTACTAGATATCGGAAAAGATCAGGTATACACTTTACAAATTTCTTTTATTAAATTTCACATCGAATGTTGGCATTAAATTTCATATCAGATTTATTTTTCCAGTGTTTTCAAATATTTTCTTAGAACATTTGAAAGAGGGAAGAACCACTTTTACAAAGCTACATTAGTGGGCCACAAAAAATAGTGGAACTGCTTTCCACAATTGTTTTACCTTAGCAAACATAGTGAGGGCTCATATATGGAGAACAAGCTCAACCAAGGAGCTCTCGTAGAAACAGTTTACTAGTCCTCCTAGGTTGCTGATATCTTCAATAGGACTGTGGAAACGTATGGTAAGATTTTTCTACCGGTCAGGAACAAGGTTCCTAGCCATCTTGACAAGATAAAAAAAAGAAGAAAAAGACTGATGATCTATCTCAAGAGTTTCCCGATGTGGGTGGTTAGGAACCTTCAGATGAAATTGACGTTGCTTTGTTAGATGTTGTTGTTGTTACGGTGGGTGAGGCTAAAGGGCCATTGAACTCCCCAGATTTTAAGAAGAAGAAGAGAAACAAAAGGAGTAAAATGGCAGTGATAGGAGAGAAGGGAAAAAGAAGAAAACTGCCACTGGTTTGGAGATCATACTCTGATTCGAAAACAAGACAAGGTTGATATTTTGGGTCAAGAAAAGAAAAAAGTCAATAATGATTTGGAGCTAGCTAAGTCAAATCATGAGAAGTTGCAAACTAATCATATCGAATTATAGTCGACTAGTTCCAAATAAATTAGTTCCTTAAAGGAACAACTGACCACGAATGCAGACACCATCAACCAATTATCCAAAAAGAACAAAGGCTTACAAGATCTCTTTAAGGAAAAAGAAGAGGAGATTGCTTTTCAAAAAAGGAACAAAGCTCAAGGCATAGTTTCTGCAGTGGACGTATATGCTGAGGGGGTGTTGAAGTCTATGGATCGGAGAGAAGCATCTGTTATGGTCTTATTGATCCATGAAACGTTTCCGAAACGGTCTATTGGGAAGCAGTGGAGGTTTGTGCCATATGAAAAATTGGCTTTCATACTATGGCACAAAATAATAAACTCAACATTTCGTCAGATGAATCTGAATCTGACGATGAAGCTGAGCAGGATTCAGATGATGATAAATGCGAAAAAAGAGAAGGTAAGGTTGAGAAGAAGACCGAAGGGAATGAGCCCTAAGGTTAATGGGTTTTACTGTTTGTTTTTTAAGTTAAAGTCCTTGGAGCATGCAAGGCATTTTTTCATTTTTGGATTGAATTTTATGGAAACTTTGTTTGTACGAGTCCTTGTGGTATACAAGGCATTTTTGTAATATGGGTCGGATATCTTCTCTGATCCTATCAACATTTTATGCCATCTTTAATTTTATTTACTTTGTATTTTTCCATTTTTTCGTTTACACTTCCAATAATATCGTTGGACCTTCTATTAAAAAGTATTTCCCATAAAGGTGTTAAACCCTTAATTATGCTCATATATATTCGAGACACAGGTCTTTAATTCATCCAAGCCACTCAAAGGTAATCCATTTGAGGGAAACAAGTGTTTAATAGGTCTTTGATTCATCTGATCCACTCAAACGCAATCCATTTGAGGGCAACAAGTTTTTAATAGGTCTTTAATTCATATGAACTACCCCTCATACAGCCCCACACGAGTCTCGATATGCTATAGTTTATGGGATGGATGCTATCATACATATAGAAGTTACTCTTCCTTCCTTTAAAGTTCAAATTTTTCCTGAAAAAAGAGATAATTAAGAACCTTTGAGAACTGCACATTATCAAGGTTTAATGAGGAGCAAGTTTGCGTATAAAGTAAAAATGAGGGATTTTTAAGTAGGAGATAAGGTGTTAAGAAAAGTGTTCTGACACACTAGAGAGAAGTAGTTCAGAAAGTTGGCTCTGGACTGGGAAGAACCATACGTCATATGTGAAAGAGTCAAACAAGGAACGTACAAATCACCATAAGGAGATATTAGGCAAATTCCAAATCCACACCCCATGGTATTAGATCCACCATCAGTTCGGATCATCTATTCCTTCTTAAACTTACTGACTTGAGTCTCTTCATGAGGCCTCTTAGAATGAAACTCTACTAAAAAATCAGCCACATCTTGAGCTTTGATCGCAGTCCAAGGTGCAAAGTCAATATCATGATCTCCAAGCTCAACTTGCCATTGGGTCATTCTCCTCGATATATTAGCCTTCTGTAGCATATTTTCAGTGGAAAATAAGTTCGAACTGTAACAGAGTGTGCTTGAATGTAAGGTCTCATATTTCTAGCTCCTATTACCAATGATAAATCTAATTTTTCCAGTTTCAAGTACTTTTTATCAGCTTCCAGAAAACTCTTGCTTACATAGTAAACCGTCTGGGGGTAATTATCCACTTCTCGAACTAATACAACACTTACCGCACACTTGGATACTATTAGATACATATAAAGCCTTTCTCCTTCAACAAGTTCGAACAACGTTTTGGGTGAAGATAAGTGATTTTTTATTTCAAGGAAAGCTTGATCACGGTTAGGAAACCAATTGAAGTCTTTAGCATTTCTTAAAACTTTGAATAATTGTACGCATTTGTCCGATGATCTTGAAATAAACCAGTTCAATGTAGCCAATCTTCTAGTTAATCTCTGAACTTCTTTAATATTTTGAGGTGGATCCATAGCTAATAAATCATTTAACCTATCTGTATTAGCCTGAATCCCTTTCCCACTTACAATATACCCCAGAAATTTACCAGATCGGACTCCGAAGATACATTTCTCTAGATTTAACTTCAAATTGATGGCTTCCAAGTTAGAAAACGTTTCTTGGAGATCGGATATGTGATCTTTCTCCTTAGTCATTTTTATCATCATATCATTAATGTAAAATTTTATATTACTACCGATCTGATCAGAAAATGCCTTATTCACTAGCCGTTGATAAGTAGCTCCAACATTCTTTAGCCCAAAAGACATTAATTTATAACAATGGAGCCCATTATCGGTAATAACTGTAGTGTGGTCTTGATCATTCAGATTCGTATGTATGTGATTATACCTAGAGAAAGTATCCATAAAGCACAATAACTTGTTTCGGGTGTTAAGTCTACTAGCTGATCTATCCGGGGCTCTAAAAAGGGGTCTTTATGGCAAGCTCTATTGATGTGAAGTCAATGCACATACATTATTTTAAATAAAATTTCTTGACTAAAACTAGGTAAGCAGTCCAAAGAGGGTATTGAGATTCTTTGATATGCCCCATTTTGGTTCATTGATCTATTTCTTGAATAATTGCTTCAGATTTTTCTCTGAAAAAATCTCTTATTTTCTGCACTATTGGCCCAACACCGGATCTCACAGAAAGCTTGTGATTAATTATATTGGCTGGTACGCTGGTTACATCCTTGTTACACAAATAAAATACATGTAGATTACGAGAAAAAATGATAGTTTTCTTTTCATTTAGCTGTAAAGACAATTTAGATCCAATCCGAACACGTTTACCTTCTGCCAACGAATGAATTTCAACTTCTTCAACTTGAATTATCACACTAGGAGCCTCTCTTTGATCATCAATCTCATTTAGTTTGGCAGAAGGCTCCACAGATTGATATTTATTTTCAACATTCACTACTTCCATCGACTTTGGAGCAAGAGCAGTAACATAACTTCACGAGGTACCTTCAAACATTGGTGGACAGTGGAAGCTATTCGGAAGACGCCCACCTATCCTCCCACAACATACTTCAAACATTGGTAGACAGTGGAAGCTACTGCATGCATCCTAGATAACCAAGATCTACCAAATATGGCATTATAGGATGTCTTACAATCAACCATTATAAACCAAACCCTTACCATCTTCTTGAGTGGTCATCTCCCCAACAAGACCAATTTTTCAAATTCTCCAATTACATTGGCTGAGTTCCTCGTAAATCCTACTATGGTCCTATTCTAAAGTTGGATGATTTAGGGGTTTTTCATTTGTTTATAAGTCGATAGAAATAATATATTCGTCGTATTACATGTATCAATTAAAATCCAACGTATATCATTGCCTCAAATGGATGCTCCTAACACCACAACATGTTCATGTGGGCCCGTAATATCCCTTAAATCAACTTCATCAAATACATTGAATGGAGCAAAGAATTTGATAAAGATGTGTATACACTTTCCTCTGACCGAGTTGTTAAACTATTTACATGTCTTTTTCTTGAACAGCTTGAGGGTGCATTCATAGTATCTCCACCAAAAATTGTTAAAGATTCGAAGAAGTTACATCGATCGAATATTGTTAAAGTATTTTCCACCATCATCCCTCGTGAGGATTATTTCAGACTAAGGGTAATTTTGTCAGATATTTTGTGGTATTTTGAGGGTATTAAATGTTTAGGTGTTTTGTAATGAGAGATTTAAGGTGCCTGGTTGTATTAAATGTTGATGACCCTCATTAATCAAAGTGGTTGGGTATTTATATCCCTTAATTATGGGCCATTTGGGCTTTCGGGTCAAACTTATGTAATCAGGTCGAGTTCAAAAACACATTAGTTTATTAAACAGATTAGCAATTATCTTAGTCAAAAGGCGTTTAGTGTTCTTAATACTTTTGTCATGTCTAGATACTTCAGTGGGTGATTATTGTCCCTGTCTGGTTTCCACAGTGAGTGGTGAATAATTCCGGACTCATCAGTAGCCCCTTTTTTAGGTTTTATTGAAGGCCTTTGGCAAGACCAAAAAATCATCTTAGGCAGTAGCAACATTCTCCGGATGGTTTACGTATTCAGCTCAGGGTTTATCCGGACTGAATACTTCTCAGAAGTTCAAGAGTTCTGCTATGGATCGTGGGACACGTGTCAAATTTTGATTCATCTCACCAGGCGTTTTCTTCCTATAATGGCGCTCCACTAATCCTAAAAAGTAACTTCTGCATTTAATAATTATGACGTCAACGCCGCCTTCAATCATTACTTTTGCCTTTTCGTTTTCTCCTAGTATAAATTACTTCCTTTTACTGTTTTACCATCTTCATCACTTTGTCATTTCTCCATTTCAGAGCTTTTTACTTCTTATCTCAAAATCTCTCTTGTGTAGGTTTATGTTCAAGGCGAGAAACGCTTTGGTGAAAGGTGGTTGGCTAAACCTTTCACAATTAGAGAAAGCGCAAAAGGTTGAGTGAGAGAGGTGTATTGCTGAGGGTCTTCCAGTTTCAACAATTAGTAAGCCTGACACACCATCTTCATAAGCTGATTGAGGATCATCTTTTGCCAAAAGTTCCAAACCTAAGCCTTTGTTTCAGACAAGCCTCTCGCCCATTCCGTCAGGCTCCTCTATTCAGGAGTCTCAGCCCTCTGTTGTGCGGGAGAAATCAGTATTAAGTACAAGTAGACCCTCTCTGTTCATTGCTATGGGGTCACACACTAAGAAATCTCCAGAAAACGTTACTCTTCGCCGGACAGGCCGTCTAGTAAAGGGTCAGGCAACTCGCTCTCAAACCAAGTCCCCAAAGTCAGGGCCCTCCAAGTCTGGGACTAAGGATAAAGCCACTGGATCAGGGGCATATATTAAATCCCCAAAAGACAAATCCTCTGGTCCGGAGGCTACTAGAATCAGCTCTCATTATGAGCCCTCCGGAACTGAGCCCTTGCCGGACACCAGACCCATAAGAGAGGCTGATGCTCAAACGTCCGGACAACCTACTGAGCCGGCCACCAGCACTCTCCCACCAACAACGGCTAATAAATCTTCCATGGTGATGGAAGAGGTGATGGAGGACAATGTAGAAGATGCTCCATTTGAGACCGACGTTTCCGGGCAGACTGGGGATACTGCCACTGATAAAAAAGGAAAAGGCAAAGAAAAAATCTGCACGACTCATCCGGATCTACCGGAGAGTCTGGAAGGCAAAGTGGGACCCTGCTTCCACAAAGTGAACGTGAAGTATCTGTCGGCAACGCAGAATATCAACTATGTCTATACTCACACCACTGAGTTAGGCCGGATCTGGACACAATGCGAGATCCCTGAATCTGTAAAGGTGAGGATACCAGTCACTCCGGAGACCCTAATGGACTACAAACTCAGCGAGAGAGTCATTTATACGGAGCTGTTTAACTGGGGGCTCAGATTTCCCTTGGATCCAGAAATTGTCAAGTATTTTCACCTGATAAAACTCTATCCAAGCCAGTTGAGTCCCAACATTTGGTACACCCTCATCTCCTGTATTATGGCGTCAAGGCTCTCCGGAATACCACTTCTAATGGATTAGTTTGTTGTTGTGGCCGGCCTTTGTAAGAATCATCATATCTCATTCTACCACTTTAATATGGGATACGGGTGCTACATCTCTCTGGATGGATAGCTAGTGTGGTATAACATTCGCAGGCACATCAGTTACATCAGCATTACACCAAGCAAAAACGTATTGATGGTTTGTTAAAAAATATAACACTTTGCTTTTTAGTTCCTATGTCATCTTAGATCCAATCTTGACACTTCTTCCTTCAGCCAGAGAGTGAGTTTCAACCTCTTCAATTGGTATTAAAATACCAGGGGTCTCTCTGGGGTCATCAATTTCACCCTCCCCCCAGAGGGACCCACCAATTCCTAATCTTCATTGATCCGAACTGCCCCCAAAGTTCTATGGGCAAGTGTAGTTGCATAACATTCCCTTGCTATCTTTTGACTACTCGGGACAACTCCCACTTGTCCTTGAACAACGTATTTTAAACATTGGTGAACTGCTGAAGCTACAAGATGCATCCTCGAGAGCCAAGATCTTCCCACGATCGCATTGTAGCAGGTGGGACAATCTACCACAACAAAAAGTACCCTAACCATTTTCTTGAAAGGGCCATTTCCCAACAAAACCTCCTCCTCGAACTCTCCGACTACGTCTGCAGAGCTTTCACTGAAACCCACAATGGACCTGTTTGAACATTGAATCACTTCCGGATTCTTCATTTGTTTGTAACAACTCAAGAAGAGGATATTGGTTGAGCTTCTAGTGTCCACCAAAATTCGCGTAATGTCGTTGCCCTCAATTGATGCTCCTATTACCACAACATCTTCATGAGGACCAACTATATCTCTCAAGTCATCTTCATCAAACACAATGAAGGAAAACAGAATTTGGGAATGATAGGAGGCCATGCCTCCTTCCAATTGAGTAGCCAGAGTGTGAACATGCCTCTTCCTCGAAGAAGGTGTTGGAGCAGTCACTGTATCGTCAAAATTTATCATAAATGTTTTAAACTGCTCTAGATGATTATTTGGATCTTTGCTCCCATCATACCTTTCTATCTTAGTACTGCCAAACCTCTTAAGAAGGTTTCCGGACAGTATCTTTGAGGACAATACAGATTGCCTCTAATTCTGGCCACGACTGAAAAAATAGTATCTTCTTTGGGAGTTGCAAAGATACGTGGTTCATCATGGAAAGTGAAAGGATCCATCAATAGCTGGTCAATGTGCCTCCGGCTATGGCTATGAGATGACCCTTTACTCAGATGTCTTTTCAACCTTCCATGCCTATCCATCTTTCTTGAATATATTTTAACCAACTTTTGCTTCTTCTTAGACCTGCCTTCATCACTGTTAGATGACAGGGACTCCTCAATTCCATCCTCATTCGAGGAGCTACTAGAGGATTCTGACTCCGAGCTCTCCACCGGTTTAGACCGGTGAGACTTCTTTGAGCATACATGAGTCTTTTTAGTACTTAAATGGGTCTTTGTTGATGGGTCATGCTCTTGGATTGTCAGCGTGGTGAATGGCTGACACCTTTGATTTTTATTTCAAGCCTAACTCCACCTTATTAGCAGCCCTCAAGGCTTCTCTCTTAGCTTTCAACCTGTCTCGCTCTTCGATCGTGTACTCATCGTTTTCTTCCACCACTTTTACCAAAGTTGGTGGCACTGCTTGCTCGTCCGGATTCATTCAAACTGATTTTTCTCGTTGTTTTAGAATGCTAGATTTAGGCATCTTATTCTCCTATTGTGGTCGCCAATTTTGTGAGGATTATTTCAGACTGAGGGTAATTTTGTGAGATATTTTGTGGTATTTTGAGGGTATTAAGTGTTTATGTGTTTTATAGTGAGAGATTTAAGCTTCCTGGTTGTATTAAATGTTCATTACCCTCATTAATGAAAGTGGTTGGGTATTTATACCCTTAATTATGGGCCATATGGTCTTTCGGGTCAAACTTATGAAATCGTGTCGAGTTCAAAAACCCATTAGTTTATTAAGCAGATTAGCAATTAGCTTAGTCAAAAGGTGTTTAGTGTTATTAACACTTTTGTCCTGTCCGGATACTTCAGTGGGTGATTATTGTCCGAATTACCCCTGTCCGGTTTCCACAGTGAGTGGTGAATAATTTCGGACTCATCAATCCCAACTTGATTCCGATCTGGATCAGGGTCTAGATATACTGAATCCACAGTAAACCTTTCTATAATGACTATAGCAACTTCTTGTCTAGATGTCCCTATATGTTTCCCTGGACCAGACGGTGACATTGCTCCTATTGTATTTGTATTAGACTCAGAGTTGGTATTAACTTGTCGGTTTCTTCCTTGTTTTTTTACAAAATTTGATAATTTATCTCTTAATCAAATTCTGCACTTCTTGTTTTAAGGCGATGTAATCCTATCTATCATGACCCACATCAGTTTGGTACTTACAAAAACGTGTATTACTATTCTCTTTAGGAGATGGAATTTGTGATGCTCTTCTAAAATGCACAACATTCTTAGTTCTATCATAAATGGTAGCCACAATTTCACCCAGTTCAACAAACTATTCAGGTTGAATCCATAGACCCCTCTTGGGTTTAAATTGTTGGGCTTGACTTGATTGATTCTGTCTTGGCCGATACGACCCTTGTCCGGAATATTTAGAATTATAATTAACTGTGACATGGGATTGAGTATTGGCTTATGGGAACTACGATGTATGAGCAGACATATTTTGGCGGGGTACTCTAAATTTCTTTGTTTACTCTACCGTAATTTGTATTCATACCTGATTTAATAATCCACCCCATGTTATTGCTTTTTGCCGAGTCACCGAATCAGCCAATTCGCCTCGGATTTAACCTTTGTCTGAGGGAAGCAATGGCTACCTGTTCAAAACAATCAGCCAATCTGTTCTTTGTATTCACAAAATGACTGATATATTCTTGTAAAGACTCATTCAGTTCTTAGGCACAATGGATGATAGTATCATCCTTCCATTCAAGCTCCTTACTTCCCACGAATTGTCTCCGAAAGGCCATCTAGAAAACATCAAACTTTTTAATAAATCCGTGTGGTAAACTACTATACCATTTTAAAGAACTCCCATTGAAAGTTTGTGAGAAAGCCCACCATAAAAGTTTATCATTATCATCAAAATTCATCATAAATGTTTTGAACTGCTCGAGATGGTTATCAAGATCTTTGCTTCATCGTATGTTTCTAGTTTCGAACTGTCAAACCGCCTCGGTAAATGTCCTTAGAATATCTTTGAGGATAAAGGTGATTTCCTAAAATTATGGTTACAGCTAAACACACTGTCTTCATCAGGAGTGGCAAATATACCTGGTCCATACTAGATAGCAAATTGATCACTTAGTAGATGATCAATACCGTGATCTGCCGACCCCTTTATTTTTCGTATATATTTATATTCTTCATTTTTCACTCCATGTCCCTTTTCCTATTATGTTTCTTGGTTAACCTTACTTTCGTTTTCTGGCGGCCCTAGTCGCTAATCGATGAATAAGACCCATCAGAGTCAGATGTTGTAGTTAAATTTTCAGCAGAATCCGACATGCTCATCATCTATTTATTCTTGATGTTCATTTTTAGACTTAATATGAGCCTTTTGGGAACTGATCATTTTCACATTGTTTGTTATTGTCACCAGGCTCATCTGTAGATATACGTCCCGCATCAGATTTTTCTTTTCAATGCTCTTTCAATTTATCTTTTGGGATCTTCTAGCTTCAATCTCAACCCTCAACTGATCACGTTCATCTTGCATGAATGGTCTTTCCTCCGTGTTGTGATTGACTTGAGATACAGTAGCATGCTCATTCTCATCTTTTATTCCTTCATTTTCATGAGGTAGCCGTTCTTGCATATTGAGATCCATATCCCGAAGATTTCTGAACTTCGAATTACAAGTAAGGTTTTGAATTGAGTTATTCATGTATCTTTAGCTCTCACTGTGGTCGCCAATTTGATGGGGGTAAAAACTATTGTGAGGGTAGAATAGGAAAATCTTTTGGTAATTTAGTATTTAAGGTTTTGTAGAAAGTAGTAAGGGATATAGCTTCTTGTATCTAATATTTTAGGAAAAAGTCCAACTCATTTAATGTTGTTGGGTATTTATACTTTTTTCGAGGACCCATGGGTCGTGCGGGTCGGATCTTATATTCGGGTCAATCACATGAGCCCCCAAGCCCAAGAACTGAGGAACTAGGCACACAGCTGAGTCATTGGTCTACTTGAGTTATTGTTTATTTATTTGAATTTTATTTATCCTGTCCGAATTGCCCCTTCAGATAAATTAAGAATCACTATGATATTCCTCCAACGATATACGATCTTATCATATTTTAAACGAATGAATCTCAAATTACCGAATGTTTCTTCCACGTCTTGAAAATGATCTTCATCTTTGGTATTTTACCAACATATCATCAATGCATTCCCTTATATTATTTCTGATATGGGTAGCAAAATCTTTTTTTACCAATCTTTGGTAAGTAGCACCCGCCTTTTTAGACCCAAAAGCATCACTTTATTACAATGCAATCCTCTATCGGTAATAAATGGTGTCATTTCTTAATCCTTAGGCTTCATCTGGATCTGATTATACCCAACAAAAGCATCCATAAATGAGAGAAGTTTATTATCTGATGTCGAATCGATCAGTTGATCTATTCTTAGAATAGGGAAATGATCCTTCAGATAGGCTCGGTTGATATCATTGAAATCTACACACACCTCTATTTTTTATTCTTTTTCTTCATGAGCACCGGATTTTTTTTCCATATCGGATATTGAGTCTCTCTAGGATGACCAACTTTTGATAACCATTCCACCTCTGCCACTATCGTCTCTGATTTATCGGCGTAAAAAGCTCTTCTTTTTTGGATTATCGGTCTCATGTTCCGATTTACAGCTAAATTGTGACAAATTATAGTAGATGGAACTCGCACTACATGTTCAGTACTCTATAAAATATACTTAATTTGTTTGACAAAAAAATTATCAATTTTTCTCTCATATGCGATTATAACAAAGTACATATTTTCAAACTTCTCACATCAAGAAATACGTATAATTTTATGTTTTTATGGGTTATTATCTATCCAGAGGCCTCCCTTGGGCTATCCACCCCTTCCAAATCAGAGGCAGACCCCTTCAATTAATATTCTCTTATTCATTCTACACTTCTCATCTGTTTAATATATAAATTTGTAGCATAACATTTCCTAGCCACTTGATGGCTACTTCAAACCGTTGCTACACGATCTCCAACCAAATATTTTAAACACTGATGGGTTGTAGAGGCAATAACATGCATTCTTGACAACCATGATCTTCCAAAAATTATATTGTAAGTCGTTGGGCTATCCACCACCACAAATAGTACCCTCGTCTTCTTTTTAAATGGTATTCGTCCTAACATTAATTCCTCTTCAAATTCCAAAATAAAATTCGACGTTACACCAGCGAAACCAAATATTGTTCGTTCTGACCTTGCATATTTTTATAAGTTGACATAAACAAAACATTGGTCGAGCTACCGGTATCAATAAGTATCATTCGAATTTCACTTCATACTATTTACATTCCAATTATAACTTTATCTTCATGAGGTCCGAAAACATCCCTCAAATCATTATAAAAAAATAAAAGGCAAAGGACTCTTCCCATATAGATGAGTTGAAATTCCACCAATCAACTACATCGTTAAACTCACAATATGCATTTTCCTATGACTATTAGTATTCTAGCCATCGTATCACCTCCAAAAATGGTTAATGACTCAAAATAGTCACTCAATCTTTTAACCCTACTCAGGGGCCTCAGATCATGAACAACCAACATAATCCTTAAATCTGGATTATGAACAAGTTACTTTATAAAATACATCAAAACCATAAGTATGAGTAATTATTACCTTTGCGTTTTCTTGCTTGGATCATTGACTGTCTTGCTTTCTCATTACATTCAGAACTTGTTTGGACCCTACCTGTTTCTTAATAAAGGTTGTTAATTTCTCATTATCAATTAGTGTCTGAATTTCTTTGCGTAAAGCTATACAATCCATTTTATCATGCCCAATATCATTGTGGTAAAATCTTGTACTTATTTTCTCTTTAGATTTTGTCATAGGTAGAGACTTTCGAAATTGAACATGATTTTTGAGCTCTTTTAAAAATTATTGCAACGCTCTCTGTCAATTGTATAATGCTCTAGCCGAATACATTTGTTTGACCTTGGCTTCTGCTGTACTACTTGAGTACATTGTTGTTGATAACTAAGAGCATACGACTATTGATAAACCAACCTCGCTAATTGAGACGTTCCTTGCCAAAGAGGAGAATTATTTGGAGCTCTGGATCGAAGAGAAGCCTACGGTTGATAACCCTATTTATTTGAAGTGATCTCCTCCTGAATTTTATTTTGTATGGAATCTGGTCCAAACCTCACCATCTTCGACTCATCAACCTTAATCTGTTCTTTTACCTGAGCCATTAAAGCTCCAAAAGTAAGTGTATTTCTCCTTGTTGTTTCATTAGTTAAGTCTCCAGAGAGCAAACATTTTCGGTAAGCAGCATGTGCGACTTGTTCGCACAATCATCCAAACCAGTTTTAGTAAACATATAACAATTTGTGTAATCCTTTATACTTTCCCCTATTATTTTCCTTACAGTTAATTATAGTATCTCTGTTTCCCCATATTTCCTTACTCCCTACAAATTATCTTCATAAAGTAGTACAGAATATCCCAAATTCGGTTATAGTACCCTACAAAATTCCGTTATACCATTTTAATGCAGTTCTTCTAAAGTTTTATGAGAAAGCTCAACACAATAGTTTATCATCATGATCGAAATTCATGATGTAGTTATTAAATTGTTCGATGTGATCATCAGGATCTTGAATTCTGTCAAACTTCTCTACTTTTGGAATATTAAAACGTTTCGAATATTCAATAAAACAGACTTCGGCAAACAAAAAGGATGTCCTACAATTCATTATTTGTCTATACTGACTCCCACATATACCATCATTTTCAATCATATAAATTCTTTGCTCTAAAGGGTTCGTAAATTGGTTAGTAACTTTGCTCTAAAAATATTCTTATTGGGATTAATCAAATTGTTAGATAGAGATAATGTAAAAAATAATATTCTAGTAGAGAAAAACTATCAAAAGCCGAGGTCCAAAGTAATTGTATATCATTTCCTAAGAAAAAATACATATATTTGTAAGAGTGATAAGTTTCATTGAACATGCATGTATTATCTCATTAGAGGCTTTGAACGAGAATTAGTCAATGAACTATCCATTTAACAAGTAGTTCATTGAATGAAAAAATCTGGATTTAATCTATAGACAAATAGTCCATCAATTAAAAAGATATGAAAACTACTAGAAACTAACATTAGACGACCATCTTGAATTTTTATAGGATTAAAACAAGATAGAGTTTACAGCTAAATGATTCTATATATTATTTGTATTGGGTAGCTGAACCACTATGGTTCCCGAAAAGCCAGGTTTGATAATAAATACTCGTACATCCATATTTTGTCGTCAATCTAAACTAATCAATATGGATCCTTTTCTTCAAAGTAGGATTCCAACTAACCTTCGAGCTAGGCTAATCGATATGGCTCTGCATAATTCTTTTTCTGCAGGTACTTTTACAAGTTTATCTTTCCATCTATGTTTTGATCTTTTAATTTAAATGCTGGAACGTGTTTTTTAAAGAACCACACCACACCACACCACACAGGTTATGTTTAGTATAATTATAATTATAATTATAATTTTTATCGTGAAGATGGTTCCTATGACACAACTCTCGCAGGCAATCTGGGACCTGTCGACAATGGAATACGAAACGGTATTATATTTTTGTTACAACTTTTCCGATATATCTGTTACCAGAAATATCAAAAACCTACTCAAACTTTATACTGATTTTCTGCAGGAATTCTTTATTCGTCAAGAAAGTCGAAACCGATTCACTTTTTATATTCAATAGATCGATTTTCGTTATTGGTTCGTGAACCTGGTTTCGATCATCACGAATCTGAGATATTTGAATCCGGGAGTTTCAAATGGTTTGTATATATTATAAGTCCATTAATTCTATTCCTAGCTGGTGTAATTAGTGACTCTACTTTAATTTATTTTATATATAAATACAGGAAAGTTTGTTTATATCCGCAAGGAGATTCCATCTCTCTTTCGTTGAGGATTGTCAACACCGAATCATTGGAGGTTGGGTGGGAGGTTAACGCGTCTATTACATTTTTCATATACTCCAAGACTGATGACAAGTACTTGACTTTTCAAGGTAACGTATCACATTTTGTTTATGGCAAAAAAGTAAAAGTTGATTATTAGCATCAGGACTGTTATATGTCCGGCTAGGGCTGTTATCCATCCGGTTCGGTCCGAGTTTTGAAGAAATCAGATCGAACCGCTAAACTTATTGGTTCGGACCGGACCGGACCGTTAAATTTTCGGTTCTAATTTTTAGCTTTCGGTTCGGTTCGGTTCGGTTCCGATTTCGGTTCGGTCCGAGTTCGGTCCGGTTCCATTTCGGTCCGGTTCGGTCCGATTAAAAAAATAAAATCAATTAAAATTTGATTTTTAATTATTTTTTATTAAAATAAATGATATAAAAACTAAAATTTATAAATTGATCTTTCATTTTCTTAAATAATTGGTAATTAACTATTAACTTTGGTACAATAATTTATAAAAAAATATATAATAATAATAAATAATCGGTTTTAACGGTTTTATTGGTCCGATTCTGTATCGGTTCTATCGGTTTTATCGGTTCGGTTCATTATCGGTTCTATCGGTTTATCGGTTCGGTTCCTAACCAATTTTTTGTTTCGGTTCCTTATCGGTTTTCGGTTTTTAGAATGGAACCGCGAACCGAACAACTGGACCGGGACCGAACCGATAAGAACCGGACCGATAAGAACCGGACCGTCCTATATGTCCGGTTAAGTCTTGACTTTTGACCTAACCGGATGGGGATGGGACGGTTAAATTTATTGGTTTATGTGGAAATAAATAGTTAAACTTTTGTTTATAGTTTTTAAGAATCAGCTTTGAATGTTAGATTTTTGGTTCAACTCATTTCGATAAAGTAGGTCTAGTTCGATTTTGATTTCGGTTGGGTTTGATTTTGATTTCGGTTGGGTTTGATTCGGTTAAATTTAATTGTAATTTGATTTCTAAATTTTTTTATTCAAATAATTAATTTTGAGATTAAAATTTTAAACTTAATTTTTAATTTTAATTAGTTATCTGATAATTTTTACAAATGTAATACAAAAAATTCGGTTATAACCGTTTTAACGGTTTGATTTTGTATGGTTTTGTATCGGTTAACCGGTTTCATCTAGTTTTAAATTTTTTACCCGTCTCGACTTCTAAAATGGAATCGTTAACCAAATCTTTAAACAGTTCTCGATGCTGTTCTTACCGATTCGATTTTGATGTGAATCCCGATTTCTATAATGAGCATACAAAATAATGAATTGTTTTGTTTGCTTAGATATGAATGAGACTGAAGCACGTTTCCAGTAATGGACTGCTTAAGGACAATTCTTGCTCAATTGGAGCAGAAGTGTTGGTCCTCAAACAAAAAGGCAAAAAACAATCACTTTCTATAGTCAAGGAACCGGGACCTGAAAACACTTTCACTTTTAAATGGTCAAAATTTTCGGATCCTAATCAACACGACGTTCCTTACCCATTCTCTCTTAGTGGAGCAATTTGGTATAAATATATTTAAAAATAATATGATTATATTAACCCTAAATTAATTGCATGTAATACTTACTTATTATGTTTTTTGGGCATTGATCAGGGAACTTCATTTTCATCCAATTGGTGTCAATGGGACTAAAAACAAATACGTTGCTTTTTCCTTAAACCTAAAAACTGACGAATTCGAACCAAAGGGGATGAAATGGCGTTCCATTTATAGGATACGCATTTTAGATCAGATAAATGGAAATGACCATGAAGTTGACGGTGGTACGTAGCCATGATGCCATATCAGATTACTTCGCATTAACTACTCTCATATTATATATTATACAAACTAACCCACAAACTTATATTTTGTAGGTTACAAAACATTTAAAGATGGCGAGAGTTGTTCGAAGCTTACGAAATATATGTCGGTGGAAAGGTTCACGAACGAATCGAAAGGCTACATAAAAGATGGTACAACGATTATTCAAGTGATATTCAGTTACATGTCAGTGTACTAGATAATATTTTATCTGGTCTCTCTCATCGTCCCTTTCTTTTTACTGTGGATCGTTTGGTTTGAGGTTTGAATTTCAGAAAGAAAAAGAGATCTAGTTACGGCGCACATCAACACTTTGGTGTTGTAAATGTAATGTGTGTTTTCTTTGAGTTTGTTCACAACTCTCTTTTCCTTACAATAACAATATTTCAGAATGTGTTTCCCTAAGTTTGGCATCAATGTCTGAACGGAGAGATCAGTGTAGCTATTGTGTTACAATTGAAGTAATATGAGGGTGGGACTTCTAATATATATTGTTTGTAATGCTCTATCTTAGACTATTCATTATTTACTTTTCGTCACATATAGTTGGTCCATTAAAAATGGTTCGTTTTTTGCCTATTCATTTACAAAGCTGCATCAGTGGGCCACAAAAAAGTTTGGAACATCTTTCCAAAATTGTTTTACCTTAGCAAACATGGTGAGGGTTCATCTATGGAGAACAAGCTCAACTAGGGAGCTCTCGCACAAACAGTTTACCAGTCCTCCAATGGTTGCTAATATCTTTAAGGGGACTGTGGAAACGTATGGTAAGCGTTTTCTACCGGTCAGGAACAAGGTTCCTAGCCATTTTGACAAGATAAAAAAGAAGAAGAAAAAGACTGATGATCTATCTCAAGAGTTTCCCGATGTGGGTGGTTAGGGACCTTTAGATGAAATTGACGTTGCTTTGTTAGATGTTGTTGTTGTTATGGTGGGTGAGGCTAAAGGGCAATTGAACTTCCCAGTTGTTAAGAAGAAGAAGGGGTGGAAAAGGAGTAAAGATGGCAGTGATAGGAGAGGAGGGAAAAAGAAGAAAATTGCCACTGGTTCGGAGATCATACTCTGATTCGAAGCCATTCCCCTCTGATACTCATATTAAACCTCCTACCCAAGAAGAGGTACATGCGATCCTCCATCGCTAGTGTTTCCTGCTGCTGACCAACCTTCTGCTGAAAGTGATGTTAATTTCGATGACATAGGAAATCTGTATTTTAGTGAATTCGATAAAGGAGACTTTGATAAGGCTCTCTCCCCAATCTACCCCCATTACTTATACAATGATACATGATGGTGAATCCTTCGAAGTGTCTAGTGAACATGATACACTGAGCTATGCAGTTTTAGGCTATGTCATGCCACTAGTCGACTTGGAGAGGCAGGTTAGATCTCAAGTCAAAGACATCATTTCCCTTCGAACTGAGAATCAAAGCCTGAAAGGTTCCCTTAAAACAGAACAAGACAAGGTTGAGATTTTGGGTCAAGAAAAGAAAAAACTCAATAAAGATTTGGAGCTAGCTAAGTCAAATCATGATAATTTGCAAACTAATCATATCGAATTACAGTCGACCACTTTGAAATAAATTAGTTCCTTAAAATAAAAATTGACCACGAATGCAGACACCATCAACCAATTATCCAAAAAGAAAAAAGGCTCACAAGATCTCTTTAAGGAAATAGAAGAGAAGATTGCTTTTCAAAAAAGGAACAAAGCTCAAGACATAGCTGCTGCAGTGGACGTATATGCTGAGGGGGTGTTGAAGTCTATGAATCAGAGAGAAGCATCCGTTATGGTCTTATTGATTCATGAAACCTTTCATAAACGGTCTATTGGGAAGCTATGGAGGTTTGTTCCATATGAAAAAATTGCCTTTCATACTATGGCACAAAGTAATAAACTCAACATTTCCTCAGATGAATCTGAATCTGACGATGAAGCTGAGCAGGATTCAGATGATGATAAATACAAAAAAAAGAAGGTAAGGTTGAGAAGAAAACCGAAGGGAATGAGCCTTAAGGTTAGTGGTTATTACTGTGTTTGTGTTTTAAATTAAAGTCTTTGAGCATGCAAGGCATTTTGTCGTTTTTGGATCGAATTTTATAGAAACTTTGTTTGTACAAGTCCTTGTGGTATACAAGGCCTTTTTGTAATATGGACCGGATATCTTCTATTATCCTATCAACATTTTATGCCATCTTTAATTTTATTTACTTTACACTTTTCCATTTTTTTTTGTTTACACTTCCAATGATATCGATCGTACTTAAAAATGACAAAACTACAACAATATATTAAATTCGACCATGCTATTAAAAAGTATTTCGCATAAAGGTGTTAAACCCTTAATTATGCTCATATATATTTGAGCCATATGTCTTTAATTCATCCAAGCCACTCAAAGGTAATCCATTTGAGGGAAACAAGTGTTTAATAGGTCTTTGATTCATGTGGTACACTCAAAGGCAATCCATTTAAGGGCAATAAATGTTTAATAGGTCTTTAATTCATCTGATCCACTCAAACGCAATCCATTTAAGGGCAATAAGTTATTAATAGGTCTTTAATTCATCTGAACTACCCCTCATACAGCCCCACACGAGTCTCGATTTGCTATAGTTTATGGGATGGATGATATAACACCTATAGAGGTTACTCTTCCTTCCTTTAGAGTTCAAAATTATTATGAAAAAAGAGATAATTGAGAACATTTGAGAACTACACATTATCAAGGTTTAATGAGGAGAAATTTTGCGTCTAAAGTAAAAATGAGGGATTTTTAAATAGGAGATAAGGTGTTAAGAAAAGTGTTGCGGGGAAGGACCATACGTCATATGTGAAAGAGTCAAGCAAGGAACATACAAATCAACATAAAGAGATATTAGGCAAATTCCAACTCCACACCCCATGGTACTAAATCCACCATCAGTTTGGATCATCCATTCCTTCTTAAACTTACTGACTTGAGCCTCTTCACGAGGCCTCTTAGAATGAAACTCTACTAAAAAATAAGCCACATCTTGAGCTTTGATCGCAGTCCAAGGTGCAAAGTCAATATAAGAATCTCCAAGCTCAACTGGCCATTGGGTCATTCTCCTCGATATATTAGCCTTCTGTAGCACATTTTTCAGTGGAAAAGAAGTTCGAACTGTGAAATAAACCAGTTCAATGTAGCCAATTTTCTAGTTAATCTCTGAAGTTATTTAATATTTCAAGGTGGATCGATAGCTAATAAAGCCTTTAACTTATCTCGATCAGCCTGAATCTGTTTCTCACTTACAATATACCCCAGAAATTTACCAGATCGGACTCCGAAGATACATTTCTCTAGATTTAACTTCAAATTGATGAATTCCAAGTTAGAAACCGTTTCTTGGAGATCAGATATGTGATCTTTCTCCTTATGTATTTTTATCATCATATCATCAATGTAAAATTTTATATTCCTGCCGATTTGATCAGAAAATGCCTTATTCACTACTCGTTGATAAGTAGCTCCAACATTCTTTAGCCTAAAAGACATTAATTTATAACAATGGAGCCCCTTATCGGTAATAACCTTAGTGTGGTCTTGATCATTCAGAGACGTATGTATGTGATTATACCCAGAGAAAGTATCCATAAAGGACAACAACTTGTTCCGGGTATTGGTCTACTAGCTGATCTATCCAGGGCACTAAAAAGGGATTTTTAGGGCAATCTCTATTGAGATCTGTGAAGTCAATGCACATACATTATTTAAATTATTTTTCTTCACTAAAACTAGGTAAGCAGTCCAAAGAGGGTATTGAGATTCTTTGATATGCCCCATTTTGGTTAATTGATCTATTTCTTGAATAATTGCTTCAGATTTTTCTCTGAAAAAACTCTTCTTTTCTGCACTATTCGCCCAACACCGGATCTCACAGAAAGCTTGTGATTAATTATACAGGCTGGTACGCCGATTACATCCTCGTTACACCAATAAAATAGATGTAGATTAGGAAAAAAATGATAGTTTTTTTCTTTTAGCTCTAAATACAATTTAGATCCAATCCGAACACTTTTACCTTCTGCCAACGAATGAATTTCAACTTCTTCAACTGGAATTATCGTACTAGGAGCCTCTCTTTGATCATCAATCTCATTTAGTTTGGCAGAAGGCTCCACTGACTGATATTCCTTGTCAACCTTCACTACTTCCGTCAACTTTAGAGCAAGAGCAGTAACATAACTTCACGAGCTACCTTCAAACATTGGTGGATAGTGGAAGCTATTCGGAAGACGCCCACCTATCCTCCCACAACATTGTGGGCAGTGGAAGCTACTGCATGCATCCTAGATAACAAGATCTACCAAATATGGCATTATAGGATGTCGAACAATAAACTATTATAAACAAAACCCTTACCATCTTCTTGAATGGTCATCTCCCCAACAAGACCTATTTTTCAAATTCTCCAATTACATTGGCTGAGTTCCCGGTAAATCCTACTATGGTCCTATTCGAAAGTTGGATGATTTAGGGGTTTTTCATTTGTTTATAAGTCGATAGAAATAAAATATTTGTCGTATTGCATGTATCAATTAAAATCTAACGTATATCATGGCCTCAAATGGATGCTCCTATCACCATAACATGTTCATGTGGGCCCGCAATATCCCTTAAATCATCTTTATCAAATACAATAAATGGAGCAAGGATTTGATAAAGATGTGTATACATTTCCCTCTGACCGAGTTGTTAGACTATTTACATGTCTTTTTCTTGAACAGCTTGAGGGTGCAGTCATAGTATCTCCCCCAAAAATGGTTAAATATTCGAAGAAGTTACATAGATCGAATACTGTTGAAGTCTTTTCCACCATCATCCAAACTTGAGTCCGATCTGGATCACGGTCTAGATATTCTGAATCCACAGTAAACCTTTCTATAATGACTATAGCAACTTCTTGTCTAGATGCTCCTATATGTTTCCCTGGCCCAGATGGTGACATTGCTCCCATTGTATTTGCGTTAGACTCAAAGTGGGTATTAACTTGTCGGTTGCTTCCTTGCTTTTTGACAAAAGTTGATAATTTATCTCTCAATCAACTTCTACACTTCTTGTTTTAAGGCGGTGCAATCCATCTATCATGGCCCACATCTGTTTGGTACTTACAAAAACGTGTATTACTATTCTCTTTAGGAGATTGAATTGGTGATGCTCTTCTAAAATGCACAACATTTTTAGTTTTATCATAAATAGTAGCCACACTTTCACCCAGTTCGACAAACTATTCAGGTTGAGTCCATGGACCCCTCTTGGGTTTAAATTGTTGGGCTTGACTTGATTGATTCTGTTTTGGACGATATGGCCCTTGTCCAGAATATTTATAATTATAATTAACTGTGACATGGGATTGAGTATTGGCTTATGGGAACGACGATGTATTAGCAGACATATTCTGGTGTGATACTCTAAATTTCTTTGTTTCCCCTACCGTAATTTATTTTCCGACCTGATTTAATAATCCAACCCATGCTATTGCTTTTTGCCGAGTCACCGAATCAGCCAATTCGCCTCGGATTTAACCTTTGTCTTAGGGAAGCAATGGCTACCTGTTCAAAACAATCAGCCAATCTGTTCTTTGTATTCACAAAATAACTGATATATTCTTTTAAAGACTCATTCGGTTCTTAGGCACAACGGATGATAGTATCATCCTTCCTTTTAAGCTCCTTACTTCCCACGAATTGTCTCTGAAAGGCCATCTTGGAAAACATCAAAAAATTTAATAAATCTGTGTGGTAAACTATTATACCATTGTAAAGCACTCCCATTGAAAGTTTGTGAGAAATCCCATCATGAAAGTTTATCATCATCATCATCAAAATTCATCCTAAATATTTTGAACTGCTCGAGATGGTTATCAAGATCTTTGCTTCCATCGTATGTTTCTATTTTGAAACTGTCAAACCGCCTCGGTAAACTTATTTTCAAAATATTAGAACTTAGTAGATGATCACTTAGTAGATGATCAACTGCCTACAATGATCAATATGTTCATGTCGACCCCTTTATTTTTCCTAGATATTTATATTCTTCATTTTTCCCTCCATGTCCCTTTTCCTATTATGTTTCCTGGTTAACCTTATTTTCTTTTTCTGACGGCCCTAGTCGCTACTCGATGAAGAAGACCCATCAGAGTCAAATGTTGTAATTGAATTTTCAGCAGAATCTGACATGTTCATCACCTGTTTATTCTGATGTTCATTTTTAGAATTAATATGAGCCTTTTGGGAACTTATCATTTTCACATTGTTTGTAATTGTCAACAGGCTCATCTGTAGATATACGTCGCGCGTCAGATTTTTCTTTTCAATGTTCTTTCAGTTTATCTTTGGGATCTTCTAGCTTCAATCTCAGCGCTCAGCTAATCACGTTCATCTTGCATTAATGGTCTTTCCTCCGTGTTGTGATTGACTTGAGATACAGTAGCATGCTCATTCTCATCTCTTATTCCTTCATTTTCATGCGGTAGCCCTTCTTGCATATTGATATCCATATCCCAAAGATTTTCGAACTTCGAATTACAAGTAAGGATTTGAATAGAGTTATTCATGTACCTTTAGCTCTCACTGTAGTCGCCAATTTGATGGGGGTAAAAAATATTACGAGGGTAGAATAGGAATTTTTTTTGGTAATTTAGTATTTAAGGTTTTGTAGAGAGTAGTAAGGAATAGAGTTTTTTGTATCCAATATTTTAGGAAAAAGTCCAACCCATTTAATGTTGTTGGGTATTTCTAATTTTTTTCTATGACCAATGGGTCGTGTGGGTCAGATCTTATATTCGGGTCAATCACATGAGCCCCCAAGCTCAAGAACTGAGGAACTAGGCACACAACTGAGTCATTGGTCTACTTGAGTTATTGTTTATTTATTTTAATTTTATTTATCCACTCCGAATTGCCCCTTCAGATAAATTAAGAATCACTATGATATTCCTCCAACGATATACGATCTGATCATATTTCAAACAAATGACTCTCAAATTACCGAATGCTTCTTCCAAGTCTTGAAAATGATCTTCATCTTTGGTATTTTTATCAACATATCATCAATGCATTCCTTTATATTATTTCCGATATGGGTAGCAAAATCTTTCTTTACCAATATTTGGTAAGTAGCACCCGTCTTTTTTAGACCTAAAAGCATCACTTTATTACACTACAATCCTCTGTCGGTAATAAATGGTGTCTTTTCTTAATCCTTAGGCTTCAACTGGATCTGATTATACCCGACAAAAGCATCCATAAACGAGAGAAGCTTATTATTTGATGTCGAACCGACCAATTGATCTATTCTTAGAATAGGAAAATGATCTTTCGGATAGGCTCGGTTGAAATCATTGAAATCTACACACACCTCTATTTTCTATTCTTTTTCTTTATGAGCACCAGATTTGTTTTCCATATCGGATATTGAGTCTCTCTAGGATGACCAACTTTTTCTTTTTCTTGTTTTCTATTCTTTTTCATGCTATCGGATTTGCATTTGGAGCTCTGGATCAAAGAGAAGCCTACGGTTGATAACTCTATTTATTTGAAGTGATCTCCTCATGAATTTTATTTTGTATGCAATCCGATCCAAATCTCACCCTCTTCGACTCATCAACCTTAATTTGTTCTTTTATCTGAGCCATTAAAGCTCCAAAAGTAAGCGTTTTTCTCCTTGTTGTTTCATTAGTTAAGTCTCCAGAGAGCAAACGTTTTCGGTAAGCAGCATGTGCGACTTGTTCGCACAATCATCCAAACTAGTTTTAGTAAACATATAACAATTTGTGTGATCCTTTAGACTTTCCCCTATTATTTTCCTTACAGTTAATTATAGTATCTCTGTTTCCCCATATTTTCTTACTCCATACAAATTATATTCATAAAGTAGTATAGAATATCCCAAATTCGGTTATAGTACCCTACAAAATTCTGTTATACCATTTTAATGCAGTTATTCTAAAGGTTTGTGAGAAAGCTCAACACAATAGTTTATCGTCATCATCGAAATTCATGATGTAGTTATTAAATTGTTCAATGTGATCATCAGAATCTTGAGTTCTGTCAAACTTCTCTACTTTTGCAATATCAAAGCATTTCGAATGTGCAATAAATCAGACTTCGGCAAACAAATAGAATGTCCTACAATTAAATATTTGTCTATACTGACTCCCACATATACCCTTGTTCTGAAGGGTTCGTAAATTCGTTAGTAACCTTGCACTCGAAGTTTGGGTTCTCGGAAACTTTGTTTCTTATACTTATGTTCCCTATGGTATCATTGGCCTCGACTAGCCCACCTCTTTGAATAGTGCATACCGTTAGAATTCCTCATTTTCGAATAACCATAAGTTATTTCTGGTGTATGAGAATAACCATAGGAATCCTTAAAGAATGATAATCATGATCCATTTAAAATTAAACTTCTCGACAATTTTATTTGATTTTAAGAGTTTCACCTTGGGTCTTATCAGTACCTCCAACTGAATTCCTACCCTCATTTACCCTTTGAGCTTCGAATCAAACCCTTCATGGTAGAATCAAAACAGATTGTTATTTCTGCACTAATTGATCATTTAGATCAGTTATTTGTTCCAATAACTGATTTCTTCGATCTTCGGAGACTAATTGACTTCATTGCTCTTCCATTTGTGGTTCAGTTTGCGCTTTTATTAGTCCAAGACATGCTTATACTACTTCTCTCTCTACAAACACAGTTGGATTTACTTGCACTTCGGAATTCATATCTCGCTCTAATTCAATTGTGTATTTTCAACAAATTTGTCTCGTTTTAGATCTGATATGTAGGTACTAAGCGTACCTCCCACTATGGTCGCCACAGATTGCTCCTAAAATTATTTCGAATGTAAAGTTAATAATTGGTCTTAAAATATTTTTATTAGGATTAATCAAATTGTTAGATAGAGAAAATGTAAAAAATAATATCCTAGTAGAAAAAAACTATCAAAAGCCAAAGTCATAAGTAGTTGTATATCATTTCCTAAAAAAAAAATACACATATTTTTTCATTGAACATGCATGTATTATCTCATTAGAGGCTTTGAACGGCAATTAGTCAAATCACTGTCGAACAAGTAGTTCATTGAAAATCTAGATTTAATCCATAGACAAATAATCCATCAATTAAAAAGATCCGGAAACTAACTTTAGACGACCATCTTGAATTTTTATAGGATTAAAACAAGATAGAGTTTACAGCTAAATGATTCTATATATTATTTGTATTGGGTAGCTGAACCACTATGGTTCCCGAAAAGCCAGGTTTGATAATAAATACTCGTACATCCATATTTTGTCGTCAATCTAAACTAATCAATATGGATCCTTTTCTTCATAGTAGGATTCCAACTAACCTTCGAGCTAGGCTAATCGATATGGCTCTGCATAATTCTTTTTCTGCAGGTACTTTTACAAGTTTACCTTTCCATCTATGTTTTGATCTTTTAATTTAAATGCTGGAACGTGTTTTTTAAAGAACCACACCACACCACACCACACAGGTTATGTTTAGTATAATTATAATTATAATTTTTATCGTGAAGATGGTTCCTATGACACAACTCTCGCAGGCAATCTGGGACCTGTCGACAATGGAATACGAAACGGTATTATATTTTTGTTACAACTTTTCCGATATATCTGTTACCAGAAATATCAAAAACCTACTCAAACTTTATACTGATTTTGTGCAGGAATTCTTTATTCGTCAAGAAAGTCGAAACCGATTCACTTTTTATATTCAATAGATCGATTTTCGTCATTGGTTCGTGAACCTGGTTTCGATCATCACGAATCTGAGATATTTGAATCCGGGAGTTTCAAATGGTTTGTATATATTATAAGTCCATTAATTCTATTCCTAGCTGGTGTAATTAGTGACTCTACTTTAATTTATTTTATATATAAATACAGGAAAGTTTGTTTATATCCGCAAGGAGATTCCATATCTCTTTCGTTGAGGATTGTCAACACCGAATCATTGGATGTTGGGTGGGAGGTTAACGCGTCTATTACATTTTTCATATACTCCAAGACTGATGACAAGTACTTGACTTTTCAAGGTAACGTATCACATTTTGTTTATGACCAAAAAGTAAAAGTTGATTATTAGCATCACATTTTGGTTAAGTCTTGACTTTTGACCTAACCGGATGGGGATGGGGATGGGACGGTTAAACTTATTGGTTTATGTGGAAATAAATAGTTAAACTTTTGTTTATAGTTTTTAAGAATCAGCTTTGAATGTTAGATTTTTGGTTCAACTCATTTCGATAAAGTAGGTCTAGTTCGATTTTGATTTCGGTTGGGTTTGATTTTGATTTTGGTTGGGTTTGATTCGGTTAAATTTAATTGTAATTTGATTTCTAAATTTTTTTATTCAAATAATTAATTTTGAGATTAAAATTTTAAACTTAATTTTTAATTTTAATTAGTTATCTGATAATTTTTACAAATGTAATACAAAAAATTCTTGCTAGTAATGGACTGCTTAAGGACAATTCTTGCTCAATTGGAGCAGAAGTGTTGGTCCTCAAACAAAAAGGCAAAAAACAAAACTCGTCACTTTCTATAGTCAAGGAACCGGGACCTGAAAACACTTTCACTTTTAAATGGTCAAAATTTTCGGATCCTAATCAACACGACGTTCCTTACCCATTCTCTCTTAGTGGAGCAATTTGGTATAAATATATTTAAAAATAATATGATTATATTAACCCTAAATTAATTGTATGTAATACTTACTTATTATGTTTTTTGGGCATTGATCAGGGAACTTCATTTTCATCCAATTGGTGTCAATGGGACTAAAAACAAATACGTTGCTTTTTCCTTAAACCTAAAAACTGACGAATTCGAGTCAAAGGGGATGAAATGGCGTTCCATTTATAGGATACGCATCTTAGATCAGATAAATGGAAATGACCATGAAGTTGACGTGTGGTACGTAGCCATGATGCCATATCAGATTAACTACTCTCATATTATATATTATACAAACTAACCCACAAACTTATATTTTGTAGGTTACAAAACATTTAAAGATGGCGAGAGTTGTTCGAAGCTTACGAAATATATGTCGGTGGGTAGGTTCAATGACGAATCGAAAGGCTACATAAAAGATGGTACAACCATTATTCAAGTGATATTCAGTTACATGTCAGTGCACTAGATAATATTTTATCTGGTCTCTCTCATCGTCCCTTTTCTTTTACTGTGGATCGTTTGGTTTGAGGTTTGAATTTCAGAAAGAAAAAGAGATCTAGTTACGGCGCACATCAACCCTTTGGTGTTGTAAATGTAATGTGTGTTTTCTTTGAGTTTGTTCACAACTCTCTTTTCCTTACAATAACAATATTTCAGAATGTATTTCCCCAAGTTTGGCATCAATATCTGAATGGAGAGATCAGTGTAGCTATTGTGTTACAATTGAAGTAATATGAGGGTGGGATTTCTAATGTATATTGTTTGTAACTTTAAATCAAACCATCGCGTTATAAACCTCTCTTTAAATAGACGTATGGTTGTTTGGATTATCTTCTCCCATGTTACTTTAGTCTATAAGAATCATTTTGAATAATTGATCACATATCTATTTAAGTTTTTGACTAACTACTGCTCTATCTTAGACTATTCGTTATTTACTTTTCGTGACATATAGTTTAGTGGATTCCTTTAAAATAGACGATTAAATTGTTAGGCTATATGCTAAAAATGGATTTGATCAAGCGATGTAAATTAAATGGATAATTAAGTTCAATCAATATATCATTATTTAGTATTAACTAGGAGTAAATGGTCGGCCCAAATACATTGGTCTACCATCAATTTAAATACATAAAATATCCGATTTAAATACATAAAATATCCAAAAGACTTAATCAAGAATACAGTTAACTGCGTAATATAAGTAGTTTGAAAAAAATAAATTATTATCATTCTCATATTTGGAGGATATTTATTGTAAAAGTAGATTTATAAATAAAGATCAAACTGATAAGATAACATGTTGCTGAAGCATCATATGCTATTATTACAAGAATATAAAGTTGTCATCATTAAAGTTATAACTAATTCAGTTATACTAAGTCTAGTGCGCCTATAAATAAAGGTTGATGTAATGAATAAATCGTGACGCTTTTTGATAAGAAATAGCTGATTTTCTATTTTACTTTCTCTCTCTACAACTAAACACTTTCTTTACTTTCCCTCTCAAGAAAGCAGATTCATATTAAACAGACTCGTGACCACAATGGGAGAAATTGGTACCCTGACTTCACGTTAAAAACCAAAAGTTATAGAATTCTTGCTCAACTATACCACTCTAGATTGTTATGGAACCATCAAAGGACGCTGATCCTGCAGTTCAAAAAGTGATTGAGACTTTGAGATTTGATTTGCGTAAGGAAAAAAATGGAGAAGAAGATCAAGCTCTGATACAGCAAGGTCATTTAGATATCAAGGTTCGCATGAATCAATTGTTGGACAAAATAACAGCATTGAATGATAAATATGTTTAAAGAGAACAACATATTCAGTCAAGTAGGCTAAAATATGAAGTACGACAAGTTGACGAAAATACGAGATGCAATATCAATCTGATTGATCGTATACATCTCAATAGAGATTTGAAGCGATCGAACGAAGGTGCATTTTGAATCTGACATAGAACATGGAAATTCTCTAAAAGAAAATAAAAATAAGCATAGGTATATTACATCTAGTGATGAAGAATTTGACAGTACAGAATATGAGGAAGGTTTGTTTAAACAGAGAAGATACTGGTGATCTTCAAAAGGAGAAATAAGCTAAGATTGAAAGTCACGCAAAGAGTATAAACCAAAAAGAGACAATGAACCTTGTTATGTGAGAGATACATAATGGTGTAAAGGAAATACATCAAATCAGTATACAAGTGTAATTGATAAGAATTTGTATGTTATAATGGGAACAAGAGAAGATGATCAGTACGTAAAAGGAGTAGACTCAAGAAATTCTCCTTTAACAGCTGAGATTAGGTTCATTACTTTAATTTCATTACTCTTTCGAAGATGATGATAGGCTGGTATGCAAAGTATTTTCTCAAACCTTTAAGGGCACTGCATTGAATGGTATAACAGAATTCTGAGGGGATATATTGCTACTTTCAGGAATTTCTATACAGTTTTTTTACGATAGTTTTTGGGAAGCAAATAAATACGAGGGAATGACGACACGATAATATAGTGTAAGCAGGTTGTGGATGAAAATTTGAAAGATTATACGGTTTTTTTTCTAACAAAAGCAGGGTTGGATGATTGTGAAGAGTTAGTTGTTATGGAAGCTTTCAGATAAGGTTTATTGCCATGTAATTTAGAAAATGATACAACAAAAGGAGAACGTTAACTTTTGGAGTAACTATAACTCAAGTTGAGGACCAAATTAAAGTGGAAGAGTCAACTAGGGTTCAAGAAAAGGCTGGATCTTGTCAAAAGAGTTCAAGGAATGTGCCAAATAATCAAGGACATATTTCGAATTATCAGCCACCTCGTCGAAGAAATAACAATAATTTGCCTCCTCGAATTGGAGGGTTTCCAATTCAAGCTACATGCTATCATTTTCAAAGACCAAAGCCAAACCATTGGATCAAGCCAGAGTATGATGCTGATTTAACTGAGAATGTGCAGCTATTTACGAAAATTCAAAAGGTTATGTAAGCGTTGAAAAGCCAGCTCCAATAAATAGACTAAAAAAATATCGTAACAATAGATTTTGCAAGTATCATAATGATATTGGGAACAACACTACGATTTGTATACCTCTAAAGAATGAGATATAGGTTTTAATAAAAAATGGCAAGTTAGATGCTTTTGTTAAAGGGTAAAAACAGTGGATTAAAAGCTCCGAGCACATCGACACCACAAACTGTGAACCCGAATTCAAAGGAAGAAACTGCACTGATGATTCCAGACTCTAAATGCGATGAGTTTGATGCAGCTTCAAAATATTTGGACAAGATCCAGATTGATTAATCTTGATGGTTGTGGATGAAGTGGTAGAGCAAGGACGAGTACGAAGCTTATGTGAGTATTTTGAATCCTTAACAATTTTTTGGGAAGATTCAATGACTAGGAACACTAATAGCTCTGAGGAAAAGGCATGTTGTTAGTTTAACAACTCAGGTAGAAAGAATATTGTCTACTCATTTATGTGGCAAACATGATACTCCTTTTATTTTGTTTGATGTAGACGATTTGAGAGGAATAGGTGGCCCTCATGAGGATGGAGTGGTTATATGGGCAGAAATATATGAGGTTGAAATTTGACGTGTTCTTATAGATACAGGGAGTTATGCGAATGTGTTATAAAAATCTATGTATGATAGGATGTGTAATCCGATTCAAATTTATTGGTTTGATTGTACTATAATTGGTTTTTACAGGGGTAACAACTCAGATGATTGGGGAACTCGAAGGTGAAGTGTTTTGGGAAAATGCCCGTTTAAAAATAAATTTCAAGTCTTGTTCATGGTGGTTGAACGCCCAACTAGTTACAATGCTATTTTCGGAGATCTTGGCTTTCAAGAATGTATGTTATTGTGGATCATTTTGATGTGGTCCAAAGTGACCAGAAAGTGGCCAGAGAATATTATGTAACAACACTCCAAGTTTGAGGCTCTAATTCTAAGGATCAGATAGTTGAATAACAAGCAAATGGGTTGACCTCGGATAAAGATATAGTAGACGATCCGAGGGAAACCCTGTGTTCTTTAACAATGAGTGGGGATATTCATATTTGTTTCTAATGGGAAGACTTTATGAATATGAACATTGTTGTTTTCTACTTTGCATGATCAATTGTTACAATTTTTGTTTGAGAATTTGGATGTTTTCGCTTCGAAAACAAAGGATGTGATAGGATTTCCATCTGAACTAATATGTCATAGCGTAGCTATAAATTCGAGGATAAAGCCTGTTATTCAGAAAAGACCAACTTTTTCTGTGGAAAAGTCATAGGCTATTGTTCAATAAGTGGATTGTCTCTCCAGGGTCGGAAATATTAGAGAGGCATTATATCATTTATAGACTGCAAATCCGGTGTTAGTAAAAAAGAAGAACACAAAGTGGCGAATGTGTGTTGACTTTATAGATTTAAATCGAGTATGTCCTAAAGATCCATTCCATGTCCCTCAAATAGATCAGTTGGTTGATTCTACTTCAAGGAATACAATTCTCTCTATTATGGATGCCTTTGCAGGTTATAATCATGTGTGAATGGATCCAAAATATCAAGAAAGCACTACATTCATCACTGATGGAGGACTACATTGATATAGGGTCATGTTATTAAGGTTGAAGAATGTTGGAGCAACATATCAAATGTTGGTGAATAAGGCTTTTGCTCCTCAGATTGGAAGGAATATGAAGGTGTATATTGATGATATGTTGGTAAAAATCTCCACAGATGGTGAACTCCTCAAAAATTTAGAGGAGAACTTTCTAAATTTGAGGGCCATTTGATTAAAGTTGAATCCTGAAAAGTGTAATTTTGATGTCCGATCATGGAGATTTTTGGGATATATTATTAGTAAAAGGATAAAAGCAGATATATAACAATCGAAGGCTTTAGTGTCAATGACATTACATCAAACTATAAAGACAGTGCAAGCCTTGAATGGAAGGTTAGCTTCCCTTAATTGATTTATTTCAAGGTATTCTGATAAATATTTTCCTTTTTCTAAGTATTCTGAAGACTCAAAGAGTTTGAATGGATGCCATATTGCAAAGTAGTTTTTTCAAAGATTAAAGAACTTTTGTTATCACCAAAGATTTTGCCTAAACCTCAAATTGGAGAGCAATTCTTGTTATATGTATCAGTATTTGATTTCACTGTAAGTTTTGTTTTGATATGTGAAGACAAGAGAGTTTCAAAGCCAGTTTCTTATGTTAGTAAAAGTTTGTTGTTATCAGAGAAAAGGTATTTGAAGCTTGAAAAATTGGCGTTGATTTTCATGGTGGATGCTAGCAAAATGTGTCCTTATTTTTAAGATCACACCATTGTGGTTTAAACTTCTTTCCACTAAAGAATATGTAACAACGACCATAAATTTCTGGTAGAATGAGTACATGGTCAGTAGAATTGGTAGTTTTTTACATCACTTTTCTCCTCGGACAACTATTAAAGCTCAAACTTTAGCTGATTTTCTAGTAAAAGTTTATTTGAGTCAATCAGATGAGAAGAGTTATAAAGTAGTTGTGTCATAATTTTTTATGTGGGTGGTTCGAATATATGGCGCGTCTAGTATATTGGGGTGTAGTATTGGGGTTCAAGTAGTTCCTCATTCTGGAGAGGCAATGTATGAGGCTATTCGATTTGGTTTTAATGCATCGAATAATAAGGATGAATATGAGGTTGCGTTGGCTTATTTAAGGCTTTCAAATATTTGTGGAGCAACAATAGTTCATTTGGAAACATATTCGCACGTAGTAGCAAATTACATGGCAGGTGTATCTGAGGCTAAGAAAGATCAATTAATTTTTTTATTTACGCGAGCTTTGAAATTTGAATATCTTGTTTGACAAAGTGATTATAGAGCATATTAACCAATGAGATAATAGAGTTACTGATTCTTTAGTAAAAATTACTTATACAAAATAATATCCATGGATAATCTTACAATAGAGTCATTTGATTTTGACACGATCAGAACAATGTAAATATGCTGAGGAAGTATTTGTCACTCCATGCATAATTCGAAGTAATTGCAGGTCTGATATCCTTAATTTTTTACTAAGAGCTACGTTACCTCAAGATGCACAGCTTGCTAAAAATTTAAGATATAAGGCTCATGGTTATGATGTATTAGATGAAGTGTTAAAAAAATCTTTAAATAGACCATTGTTGCGTTGTTTGGGAAAGCAAGAATCTCAAAAGATTTTATTTGAGCTACATGATGGTGAAGGTTCAGCTCACTATGGTTTCAATTCTTTGACGCATTGGGTTTTGTTGGCAGGTTATCATTTGCCTTCAATTATGAATGATGCTCTGGTCTTAGTTCGAGGTTGTGATACTTGTCAACGTTTTCCAATTCTATTCACAAACTAGCAGTAACGCTCAATTTCATATATAAATTTATTCCTTTTGATGGACGGGGAATAGATTTGGTAGGGCCATTGCCTATGGCCTCTCGAGGGCGTCAGATGATTAAAGTAGCGGTAGATTACTTTTCGAAGAGGGCTGAAGCTGAACCATTATCTTGTACAAAAGCCAAAGATGTTATTAAGTTCATTGGGAATAATATATGTTGCCGCTTTGGAGTGCCTCAGAATATCACCACAGATAATGGTCCTCAATTCAACAACAAATAAATGACTTCTTTTTTGCGATTCGAGGGGAATAACATAATGTTTTTTACATGTTTTCATCCCTAAAAAAATGGTCAAGTGGAAGTGACTAATATATCTATTTTGGAAGGTTTAAATAAAAAATTAACAGGTGCTGCAGGGAAATGGCGTAACTATTTGCAAGAGGTGTTGTGGGCTTATCTTACAACTCATAGAGATGCTACTGAAGAAACATGTTTTGCCTGGGTGTATAGCATGGATGTTGTTAGTTGTGCAGATTCTACTCAACCTTCTTATAGAGCACTTCAATATTTTAAAAAGGTAAATGAAGAGGTAAAAAGAACGGACATATACTTGATCAAATAGAAAAGAGTTAGAGCTCATTTGAATATGACTCATTATTAAATTTTGATGAGGAGTCGATATAACTCGAAGGTGAGAATGAGTGTCCTTATATGGTGATAGGGAAAATAAAGCCGGGTACATATCGCCTTTGTGATTAGCTTGGAAGGATACTTCAACGTCCTTGGTATATAGAACATTTAAAACTATATTGAGAATGATTTTGTATTTTTAAAACTTTTTGGAATAATTGACACACTCTTTCCTACCCTGTTGGCCCATGAAGGTTTTAATGAGGTGTCATGTACATATTCGAGGTTATTAATAAAATTCTTTTTTGGCCAATGGTTGTTTTAAGTACAAGTATTTATATTATATTGGTAACTGGTCAAAAACTTATTATCCTTGAAGCTGCTGATCAAGAGTAATTGTTTTGATTCGAAGTGCTATACGTTTATTAAAAGAATTGTTTCAAAGAAACAACCATATTTGAGGTACTAAATTCTCTAAACATGCTCATTATATTCGAGGTGTTATGTTCTATAAACACACTCATTTTATTCGAGGTGCTAGATTCTTTAAATGCACTCATTATATTTGAGGTGTTATGTTCACTAAACACACTTATTTTATTCGATGTACTACGTTCTTTAAACACACTCATTTTATTCGAGGTGTTACGTTCTCTAAATGCACTAATTGTATTCGATGTGCTAACATTTTATAAGTGCATTATTGTTATTTGGTAAGTTACAAATATACATGTGATGTATATTGGAATTCGAGGGCTTTATAACTTGTTTATGAATTTAAAAGTATACATGATAAGATAAAAATTGGCAAATAAATATGGAAAGATGAAAAGTAGTTTTTCATTAAAGTTAAAATTTGATATTATAAAAAGATATTTTTGAATGCCAATAAATTAAGCATTCATAAAATAAGTCATAAAAAACAAACGATTGCTTCAAAATAAAGACAAAAAGAAATGACAATTAATCTTCCTCCTCAGAGTTCTCTTCGAGTGAACCTCCTTCTTGTGCATTGCTATTTTCATTTCTTTTGACTTTGTCTCTTCAAAATAATCGGTTATGACAGGGTCGAAGGCTTCACTGAGACGATTATCTATGGGGATCAATACCAAAAGCTTGACATATTTTCTTTTGGGAACATTGCGTGAAATTCGCGGAGCAAAGTGACAGTCTATTGCTCTTCGACATTTTTAATAGAAACTAAGGTGTCTAGTCCACACTGAGTTTTGGCACTTTGCACAACGGCTTGTTTTTTTTCTTCCAATGTCGTCTTAAGTGCAGCAATATCATCAATTAGCTTCTTCTTTTCTCCTTCGCTCTTGTTTAGATATTCTTGAAAAGAGGAGTATTTTTATGTTCCTTCGATATCTCCCTGACATGTTAGTTTTAAGTTCATCTGTCTCAACCTGATGAGAAGTTTTGAGCTCTTTTATTTATTGATCATGCTAGAGCGTAGATAACGTTTGAGTTGGATGGCTCCTTTAATATATTGCGACCGGTCAGCTTCGAACACTTGAAATTGCTCCTCGATTTGTCTGCCAAATATTTATCTGATCTTTTTCTCCTCAGAAGCATGTTTTTTATATCGGACCATATCTTGAGCCATGGTTTCCAAATGACTTCGAGAATAACTCTATTTTGTGCATAATACTTTTGTTGTTGTTTCAAGATTGGAAAAATGTTGCAGTGCAAGTAAAACTTCTTCGGATGGCTCTTGAACAGGGATGATCCTATAATTATTGTTAGGCATGAAGCCAATAGGATATCTAAATTCATAATTTCAAGTGAAAGATGAACAATAACCTGATGGACAATTTATTAAAGCTTCTGTTAGATCTGTTGGACTCTAGGATCTATATTTTTGTAGAGGTCTTGAGGCTCCTTTGCACTAATGAAATCATCAGGAAAGAAGTGGCCATCTCCTTGGTGATCTTCCGCTACAGTTTTTCCTTAATAATCTTCCAATGTGTTTTCTCCTTGATGATCTCCCATTTTATTTTCTTCAGCTTCGATATGAGGCATTTTTGAGACAGCTTATTCAGAATTTTTAGCTGATGAAGTTTTCGAAGTACTTTTTTTCTTCGCGGCATTAGTTTTATTTTTTTTCTGAAGAAGGTTCATCGACTTCTTCTTTGATTATTGGAAGGATAACTTAAGTTGTTTTTATTTTGGTCTTAGTCTCTTTTTTATTTTATGGCTTCGGTTTAGTTGAAGGGTTAGCACCAGATATACAGCTGTTTTTTTTCCTCTTTTTTTTCAAGGGCAGATGACTGTCAGATCTGTTTCGCACGGGAAAAATAACCTTATTGTCAGCTGCTAACAATCTCTTTACAATAAGTTGTGGGTTTGGGGGCTCCATTAAATTTTCGGGATGGTTGGCACCCAGGGAGATCCTCCATAGATGACTAGTGATGCACTCTATGGGTTGGAAAGTTGAGTGGAATCCATTGCCCCATTCATTTTATGCCCAAGTTGACAACTTGGCAAAAATATCTATTGCATCCTTCTTTCGACCATTGTATATCTTGATGAGGAGATAAACCACCAAGTTCAAGATTAGAAATATTAATTGTTAAGTGAAATAAATGTAATTGTCCCATTAGTGTATTTATTATTGGTTATGGGATAATGTCCTAAAATGTTAAAAGCAAGGGACCAATTTGTAATAATGGAAGGACTATCTAGGAAATAAGTGGGGACCACCCCACCCACTATATAAGGGAACTCTTTTTTTCTTGGATTGGTGGACATTCTTTAATACATTCTCTTTCTACTTTCTCTCTATACACTTACCACTCTAGTCACATCATACACTAGATCCAATATTCCCTATTTAGTCACGTTTTTACTCATCATTGGCAACGTCTGTGGGAATCAGTGATACATGAAGGGCATTTTCCCCATAAAAATCACGATTTAACTAAATTATGAACGACAAAATGACTGGGGACGGGATCGGTAGAGTTGCGACCCGAGCTGGATCGCTCTCTAACGGCGAAAGAGTTCCCAACCATGATCACTATGCATGGTGTCGGGATAAGCAGTCGACTCTAATCATGACGAGAAGACAGCTAATGGAAGATATCGCGAAACTAAACGCAGAAAAGGAGAAAACTTTGAATGAAAAAATGACCAGATAATGTAAAGGCAAAGAGCCTATGATTGATACAGACAGAGAAGACTCCACGGATGGGAATTGAAACAATAACAACTCACGTGGCCGCGGTCATCAAGAATCCAAACCGGATCCGGAAAGGGAAAGAAGAACCAAGCGTTTTTCAAAAAAGAATCAAGACGATTCCACCAATTTCACTTCGGATGAGTCTTCGGGTAGAGAATCCCGACGCGGAATCAGACGCAATAAACTCATCAGGAAAAGTAAATCCCGACGCCATAGGGCAAGGTTTTTTGACTCACCAAAACTCAAGAAAGATAGCACCGAAAAAATAACGCCAAATGCTCACGAGAAAGAAGAAATGTTAACAGCAAGTAGAGATGAGCGGGTAGTGTTACCTCAAGTTCAGTGGCAACCGTCGGGAAGCCAAAGGCACGGGTACAGGATTATCATCCAGTTCATCAACCCGAACAACGAGGGATTGTATGGGATCCCCAATGAGGGACTTGGTGGCGGCACTTTCAGGTTTGGGCTGAATTGGAGAGCATCGCCATTGTCGGATGAAATATTGTCGAGATATCTCCTGAAGAGATTCAACATATCCAAACTGTAAAAGTACAAAGGCAATAAGGATCCAAATAACAATCTGGAGGCCTTCAAGAACTTCATGTTAAGTTTTGACAATGATGACAAGCTTTTGTGACGAGCCTTTTCAATGACCTTCAAAGATCGGGCATCCAAGTGGTACAACAGGTTACCGCAGGGTTGCATTAAAAACTTCGAGATGTTTTGGGTGACGTTTCGGCAGCAATTCGTTGGAAGCAAGAGCTTCTGAGCTAATGGGGAAACGATTGTCAACTACAGACAAAAGTTGGGAGAGAGCCTTAGGGATTACACCAAACATTTTATCGATGCAAAAACGGATCTTGATCACTGCGAGGAAAATGTAGCTTTGATAGGATATCAGCTAGGACTGCTTACGGGACCGATGAAGCAGGCAGTCACCAAAAAACTGGCATTTACGTTTTCCGCCCTCTTAGCTCAGGTGGAAAAGCAGATAATAATTGAGGAGATAGAGGTGTTCGAGCTGGCAGAACAAATCCAACAGAGCGCGCAGGCTTCGGTCGTTACAAAGCAGGGTACTCAGTCTTACTATATCCCGCAGGCTCAACCAATTAGCATACTTCCCCCAGCTGCTCACCCCACCCCGGTCAAGACTCAAGCATCTCAAGCTCAAAAGACTAAACAGAACAATCAGGTGGTCACCCGACCCATTTCCAACAAATTGATCCGACCTGCCTACTTTGCAAACCTGACCGAATGTGTATCTACCATCTATGAGAAGACCAAAAAGAGTGTAATCTATCGGAGGCCATTTCATATCCCGAGACCTCGGGAAATTAGGAATAACCAGTACTGTAGATACAATGAGGATGTGGGGCATGACACTAAGGATTGTATTTCTCTTAAAACGAAAATACAAATGATGATAGAAAATGGGAAATTACTTGAGCATCAAGGAGGTTTAGATATTGACTGGGTGACTCGCGGCTTTAAATCAATTTATATCCCGTTCTTCTGACAAGTGTACCCCATTTTTTCAGGTTCTAAGAAATGCGAAATCTTTTGCTTGGACATCAGCTTGCGACGAGGCTTTCGTGGGGATAAAAAATTATTTATCATCCCCGAATCTTTTAACAAAGCCTCTAAGGGGGGAAATTTTGTTTCTATATGTAGAGGTTTCTGATTATGCGGTGAGTTTGGCTCTGGTCAGCGAGTCAGGGATCATCCCTAAAGTAGTTTATTTTGTGAGCAAAATCTTGTTAGACGTAGAGACAAGATATTTGAAGCTTGAAAAGATGGCATTGGCCTTGGTTACCGCGACACGAAAAATGAGACCATACTTCCAGGCTCACTCAATTGTCGTTAAGACATCATTTCCACTCAAATACGTACTACAACGTCCTGATATGTCTTGACGAATATCAAAATGGTCAGTTGACTGGAGAAGAGATATTATAAGCTTTTTGGCAAAAGGTTCGTCACCAGAAAGTAGAGCATCGACAAGAAAAATGAAAAACAAAGCACGGGGGTATGTAGTTTGGGAGATGTACTTTATAAGAAATCCTTTAGCAGACCCTTGCTGAGATGCTTGGGGATGAACTAGTCACAAACAATTTTGTCCAAACTTCACGATGGAGAAGAAGCCGCTTATTCCGGCGATAAAGCTTTGATAAAGAGAGTTTTCCTTGTAGGTGTTTATTGGCCGACGATAACCACCAACGCGAAGGGTATAATGAAAATGTGCGATACTTGTCAAAGATTCGCAAACGTAATTCATATGCCCGTTGTTTCCCTGGAATCAATCTCGGAAACCCTCCCTTTTGACCGATGGGGAATCGATTTGGTAGGACCTTGACCGGTGGAATCTGGCGGAAGACAAATGATAGTAGTTGTAGTGGATTATTTCTCCAAGTGGGTAGAGGTCAAGCCGTTGTCGAGAAAAAAAACTAAAGATATCAGTAGACTCATTTGGTCAAACATCTGCTGTAGATATGGGGTTCCCCAAAGACTCATGATGGACAATAGGACGCAGTTTGATAGCAATGAAATGAATTCTTTTTGCTTGACCCATAGGATGAGGCAATGTTTTTCAGCTCATTTCCACCCGCAGGAGAACAGGCAGGTTAAGGTCACAAATCATACGATTCTAGACAGGCTCAAGAAAAACTTGGAAGGGAAAGCTGGAAAATGGCCATACTACTTGCAAGAAGTGCGATGGGCCTACCGCACCACTTCTCGGACGACAATTCAAGAATCGCCTTATGCATAGGTGTACAGAATGAATGCGGTGACCCCTGCCGAAACAATCTTCCTATCTTTTAGGGTTGGGAGCTATGACGAGAGAAAGAATGCGAACGACCGAATTTTGGCTCTCGATTTGATAGAGGAGAAGAGAAGTCGAGCTCAGTTAATTCACTACATTACCATGAGGATCCGATATGCACCGAGAGTTCGCTGACGAGAGTTTTCTGACGAGAGTTCAAAGTCGAAGACATGGTTTTGAGAAGAGTTTTTTTGTATAATAAAGACAAAAGCCTCGATAAACTTGCCACAAATTGGGAAGGCCCATATCAAGTGGTGGAAAAAGTGAAGAACGGCACGTATCGGCTCCAAGACAAGCATGGACGCCTTTTGAGGAGGATACCCTCGAATATTGAACATTTAAAGATTTATTTAGATTAGCATTTTAAACATCTGTTGTGATTAATTAGAACCATGTAAAAAAATTTGATCGGGGGTGCATTATTTCCTACCGTGGTGGCGCGAGGAGGTTTTAATGAGGCATCCATGCCAACCGATCTGTTTAATTTACCTTTTTTGCCTTTAAAATTTTGAAGAAGGAAAGTCCGTCAGCTGACGAGTTGATAGACATAATCCTTGAGTTCGGTAATCCACACTTTTTCAATTGAAAAATTGATCTACATCAGAACCTTAACTAGTTTTTCAGTTTTTAATTGATCTACAATTTTTCCCGACCCTAAAGGAAAATTTTCAATTCAATAATTGATCTACATATTATACAGAACCTTAACTGGTTTTTCAGTTTTTAACTGATCTACAACTTTTCCCGACCCTAAAGTAAAATTTTCAATTGAAAAATTGATCTACGTATTACACCGAACTTTAATTGGGTTTTTCAGTTTTTAACTGATCTACGAATTTTCCCTACCCTAAAGAAAAAATTGCGCCATTTCTAAAAAGAAATTTTCGATGGACGAAGCATGTTATAAGCAAACAGTTACAAAATAAACACCCATTACGGCCCCACGGGAAAATGATACAAAACTATTACAAAAAAGCACAAATTCGTTAAGGTCCAGGAAACAGGATTCAAACATCTTCATCTAGATGATAATGTCTCCTACAAAAAAAAAACAAGTTCAAACATCTTCGTCACCAGGATTATCATCTTGGTATTCGTCTTCACAAATGACACCGGTTGGGCGGTCTTCCTCTGGAATATCCAGCCACATTGAGCCCAATGGTAGATCGGGAAATCGGTTGTGCAGGTTCAGAACGTAAGCACTTTTGGCATCGGCCACCTCCCTCTCAATCAACGTTTTACACTTGGTCGCAAAAAGATTGTTTTCAGCTCAGAATTCATCAATCTGTTGGTTTTTCTTTGCCATAAAATAAAGGAAAAAACGGTTTCAGAACCTCAATGCCGCTGATTGACGCTCTTGATCAACACGATCTTTCTCAATTCACGAAAGAGAAGAGCTCAATGAGTTATTTTCTGCCTGAAGAGATATGAGAGCTGCCTCAGACTTCACCGTTGTCTCTTCCGCATTTTTAGCCTTCTCCTGTAGAAGTTTGTTGCACTCGTCCCTCTCTTTGAATTCAGTCTCCAACTCGGCTATTCGCGTTTTGGCACCCGACAATTCTTTGCTCAGCAGCCCCGTTCGTCTCTCTTTCATAGCAAACCATACAATCATGCTATAAAGCGACATAGATATGACATCATTGCATTGCATGGCAAGGCAAAGGTGTGTGGGCTACCAGGTACCGATCTCACGGGATGTTTTGTTCCACTTGATGACGCCCCATCAACTCTCTTTACATCAATATGGTCGACCATTTTTTTCTCTGGCGTGCACTCATCGACTTCATCTTCATCAGGAATCACCACAATAGTGGCATTCCCCGTCGATAGTGTTGTGGTAGCAGCAAGATCTTCGCCTTTAGCACCCTGCCCATATTGCTCGAAGAGATCCAGAATAGTAATGTTCTCACCCAGTGGCGGAACAGTCCCAACCGCCTCGGACTTAACAATGGCCTTCCTCTTTGATACATTTGGCCTTTTGGCCTCGTTGCCATCAGCCGCAAATTCTTTCCTCTTCTTCTTCACCTCCTTGGGAAAGTTGACCCTCTCAGCATCAGTAATCATTACTGTTTCTTTTCCCTCAACCAGCGGTCCTTTTCCTTCAACTGATTTCCTTCCTTCAACTTCGACTTCAGCCTCGCCCTTATTCTCCAGCTCGACAATCTCATCAGATTTTGAACGCTTACTAGGCGTATTGTTACATTTTGGTAGAAACAAATGTGCATCATGCGCATCGGTGTTTACCACCAAATCCACCAAATTGGGTGGTTGGCGCAACATTTTTGTAGTAAGGGGTTCATTCGAGCAACGCCACAGGTTGCTCATTATAAAATTGGTATTCGTGAAGCATCTGTGGAATACCCCACCCCCGTTCTTTCGAGTATAATCCTTTAGCACCTGGAAGGTTATCTTGGCATCCTCGAAGTAGTCATTTTTCAGCTCCTGGATGTACTCCTTGCAAACTGAAACAAAGGATCTGATATAAAAAAATGCATATATATTACCATCAGGAACCCAAGTGCGCAGTAGTCACCTTGGGTTCTCACGGGTATAGGGTCGTCCATTTTCCCAGCAACTACTGATAAAAACGAACCAATGCTTCCAAGATTTGTCGCCTTCCAAGAAGTCATTCACGATCTTCCAAGAATTCCCCAAAGAGGAGTAGAAGAAAGGTAACCTTAGCGATTTAAAAAGCCCGGGCATGGCAATGTACTCTTCCGTTGACATAACACGGCTATACAACTGATAAGCCATGATGTAAGACATGAGCATGTACCAAGCATTTTAAGTCAGTTGAGACGGGAAAATACCGATAACCTCAAAATATCTCGCTATCTCGGGGTCCAGAGGGAATCTGAGACCCTAGTTGAATAGCTCGGTAAAAACAAAAATCTCCCAAGACTTAACGTGCAAAGGCGTCTCCCTAGGAATAGGAAATCGTACCTTAACACACTCCGGTATCCCCCACCAGAGCAGTAGCTCGGGCTGCTCTTTAATACTGTAGTATAGGTACTTGCCTTCATACAAAGTGATGATATTGTCCCTGCATAGAGACTGGTGATGAGTGGTCGTCATCATAGCTTCTACCTCAGCAGGAAGAGGCTTTTCGGGAGGGACAACAACAACATCCCTTGCACCCGCGATGGCAACCCCCGTCTTCTGCCTCGCACCCCTCTGCAGGACCAACTTCTGGGTCGGTCAAGGTAGCTACCTCTGGATTATTGTCAACAGCATTTTGTATCCTTTGAACATCGATGCGATTGTTTTCCTTCGGTATGTTAGAGCGAGTAGCTCCTTTGGTTTTAATAGAGGCAGGGTTCACGAAGCTTGATCTGCTACCGATGCGTTTATGCTTGGGATCCTTTTTAGGAAGTTTTTTGGAAGCTTTTATCTCTAACCTTTGGCGGTTGACGTCTCTTTGGGCAACACCCCCCGGAGTAGCGGCAGTGTTAACACCCGTTCGATAGCCTACAATTGTGCCATTCAGCTGCACCATTTCAGGTGAGGATGATGCACTAAAGTCACCCATTGGTAGGAATTTTACCTGAGGATTTTTCTTTGAAGACGGTTCGGTAGAAGGAGGAAGAACTAAACCACCAGTAGGAATTACCGGTGCAGCGTTCAGGTGATCAGAAAAAATCGGCAGAAGGGCTTGAGGAATGATCACTAGAAGAAATAAGAATTGCTTCGGGACTCTGAATGACAGGAGGAGTTGGAGCAAGAAATAATTCTACAGGCACGAGAGTTGATTGAACATGATCTTGAGGAAGAGGAACGGGCGTACAAGGTTTTTTACTAGAATCCCAAATTAACCCTGCAGCTCAGTACTTTTCAGCCCGGTCACTAATACTAGACCAGTCAATAAACCCGAACACATGCTTCGATTTCTCTTTAGGTTTCTGATTTGTCTTCGAATATTTCTAGGGAAGTTCAAAGGAAACGAGCCGCGGGAAGTTGAAGAGTCTTATAAAGAGGTGTGCGATCAGACACGCTTCGAATAAGGGATTGACACGTGTAAGTCGCCACCAACTACATAAGAAATAGGTAATCATCAAGATAGCTTCATAGGCGTGCAACGGCATCAGAACTCTCGTGTTCCTCAAGCGAGTCCCACATGTTCACTAGTGCTAAGAAGAAATGCAGGTTACTTTACAGATGGGCCGGATAATCCTTTAGGCCCAAGATAGATCCATCAACCAGGGCCCAATGATGTTGTAGCCCAAGGTCAAACCAATAGAGACAGAATTCATTTTTTTCTCCAAAGTGTCACGAGAAATAAGAATGGATCGGGCGTAGCTTTTTTTAAAGAGATAGACTGTCGGCCTCGGTTAAGTTAAGCGAGAAGAGTCCCGCGGCCAACTCGTAAAACCCAAAGCGATTGAACTTCCATTAATGGGGCACAGTTATCGATGCAACAATTCGCCAGAGGATTTCCTTGCCTACTTACAGGTCTTCACTCTCAAGCTCTTGAAGACTGAGGAGCTACTGATGAGGAGATAAACCACCAAGTCCAAGATTAGAAATATTAATTGTTAAGTGAAATAAACATAATTGTCCCATTCGTGTATTTATTATTGGTTAGGGGATAATGTCCTAAACATGCTAAAGTAAGGGACCAATTTGTAACAATGGAAGGACCATCTAGGAAATAAGTGGGGACCAGTTCACCTACTATATAAGAGAACCCCTTTATTCGTGGGTTGGTGGACATTCTTTAATACATTCTCTTTCTACTTTCTCTCTCTATACTTTCTACTCTAGTCACATCATACATTAGATCCAAGATTCTCTTTTTAGTCACGTTTTTACTCATCAAGTACAATAGGAATACATGTGAAAAATTGATTTAAGACATAAAAGATCAGAACAAAGGATAAGAGAACTTACTTTTTCTTCTCCAAATAAAGTTGAGTTTCGAAAGGTTCTCTTCGGATATCTCTTTCTCATTCTCCTAAGCTCTAGATATGAAGACAAATATTTGTTTCCAAAAAATTTCAGCTTCGAGCAAATCATCGATACTTTTTGAAATTAATATTAAGTGTCATATAGTAGAATGATAATATTAGTCCCTTTGAAAGTCCAGTCATGGTGATGAAGCCTTTCATGCAAAAAGGGGTTTGGCTTAGTCTAGAAGGCATAAAACTGATAAGAGTGTGAACCATAAATTTGGCGTTGCTTGTGTAGGACAAAATTCAGGAGTTCGAAGTACTCCACTATCATCGAATTCAGTGGGAACTGGAGACCCCAATTGATAATATCAGGATACACCACCAATTCATCTGTGTTACAATCAAGTGAAGTTTCATCCTTTTTGGGTAATCGAAGCGTTATGTTGTCTGTTATCCCCCTGCTTTTTTAGATGACCAGTTTGAGCTTCACTAAAATAGATATATGGCACATTTTCCAGCGGCACGATGTATTCGTGGAATGGAAGTTTTGAATTCACACTTATTGATGTAGCCACATTATCTAAAATCTCAACTGGAGCCTTCTTTTTGTTTTCTTTCTTTTCAGGTGCCCCTTTCTTCGAAGCGTCGTCTTCTGCACCAGATGCAACACTACTTATTTTAACCTCAACGTTTTACATAATTTTCTATGAGTTAACTTCTTTTCAGAAGCTTCATCTATTAGTCGAGGAGGATTCGGGTTCTATGCTGTGAATTCTTTTTGTATATTCGAGGGATTTTGTTGTGACTCCACATTGGTTTCAACAATCTCCCTCAGGGAGGAGATGGTATTGTAGGGTTATTGGTGATCGTTTGTGAAATGTTGGCAGCCTCGACGTCTCTCATAGTTATGAATACTTTTTTTTTAACAGGAAAACTTTGGGAGAGATGAGCTTATGGCTGAATCTGAGAAGTTACCTTGCGTCATGTTTGAGGTGGATTAGAGTTGATGGGTGATGAAGATTTTTTTGATCTTCTGTGAGTGGATGTGTTTTGTGTTACTTTTCCATTCTTTTGAGGAGGAGAATTTCGAAGCACTGACTGTGAAGAATTTGTTGATAAAAGTTGTTGAAGTTGTGGTGTTGAAGATGATTATTGAGGAAATTTCGGTGAACGAATTGTTTCAAGGTTGGATGAACTTGGAAACTCAGGGGAACTCTAATTCGGGTTGAAATTACCGGCAATAGTAGTTTTTGTTGAGAATGAAAGAGAATTATGTATTAAGTAATTATAGAAACCAAAAATGGGTTTTATTAGTAGTTGAGAGAGAGAGAGAGAGATATGTGGAATATGTTCTGATGATTATTCAATAGCAAGATAGAATATCAAACGGTTGCTTGTAAAGAAATAATGTTTCAAAAATAATGTTTCAAAGATAGAATATCAAACGGTTGCTTGTAAAGAAATAATGTGATACATGTTAGTTGTCAGACCTAATGGTAGGCCTAGTTGGTCACCTTTATAAGAACTAGGGGGTTACTCATAAGAATATGAATTGTTGAAGGCTTAAATGTAATACATCTAAAGTTGTATGTGATAAATTGTATAATTGAAAGATAGTATTTGAACTACTTGTGAGTATTAGGGGTTAAAGGGAAATTTACCCTTTTGTATAAGTTTCAGTTATACTAAATCTAGTGCGCCTATATGTAAAGGTTGATGCAATAAATAAAAGGTGACATTTTTTTTATTAGACATAACTAATTTTCTATTTTACTTTCTCTCTCTACAACTAAACACTTTCTTTACTTTCTCTCTCAAGAAACCAGATTTATACTTAACATATTATATATATATATATATATATATATATATAAACTAATTTATTTATAATTTTCATTTAGGAGATGCTCAAGCTAGATTTATATTCAACCTTTACCAATGAAAAATAGTTTCAACTTTATCATTGTCGAGAAATTTTAAAGGATTCAGTGATGTTCTAATCGACAACATCAAATTATCATACATTTCGAACCAATCAGTCTTGTCCTATTGAGGTTGATTCCGAATAACTGTTTATGGAATCACAATATTCTTGTGATTCGAGAGTTTATACTGATCCATCCACAATTAATATTAATAGGCCCATGACTAGTTCAAACAAAGATAAAAAAAAAATATAATTGATACTGATACATCTTCGTAAATGAGTGAAGGTTTGATAAGATTATTGGCGATGCAAGTTAAAACTAACGCACTCTTGAAAGAGGCGAATGACCATAATTAGACTAAGATAGAATATATGAAAAAGAGTGAGGATTGTATCGTCATGAACATTGATACAAAAAAATATGACTGAATTCCTAAAGTTTCTATACCGTAAAAAGAAAAGCTATATGTGAACACAATAAGTGCGCTACATATCGATCATCATTTAACGATGGAAAAGACCATGAAAATGATGTGATAAGTAGAACTTTTGGTCTCAAACATTTGTTTATGTAATTTAGACTCATATATGTATTTGTTTTGCAAAATTTATAAATTAAATTTTTATTATAAATGACTACAAATGATAATTTCTATGAATAAATTAAGTTTATATTATAAATTAAGTGTAAGTTATAAATTAAATTAAATTTATAAATTAAGTTTAATTTTATATTATAACTTAATTTTTTATTATAAATTAAGCTTTATATTATTGATTACGTTTTTATTATAATTGAGTTAAAATTAATATTATAAATTAAATTTTATTATAACTTAAAATGTTATTACGCACTAAATTTCAATTAAAATATATGTTTTTATTTAGTTTTAATATAAGACTTCATTAAATGACACATAATGTTAAATTTGAAAATAAAATAAGAATAATCTAGTAATAACAAGTTTCAAATGTTTTTGATTTTGAAGGGTTCGCTCCAAGACTTCTCTCCACGAATCTTGATTAATTCTCGGAAGTCTTCCTTCTTTACTTAATTCTCTGGGCTTTCTCTTGATTCTTCCTGCTTCGTTTTTTTTCTGGTTTTGTTCGTAAGCTTTGGCTGCGTTTGGGTCGTTAATGCTCTGTTCTTCAGAGTTGATTTCGAGTACAGTTGGATTTGCTTGGAAATTCTTATTGGATTTGAATTCTGTGCGTTGCTTCTGGGGTTTGGTGGTATAGTCTGGGTCGATTGATTCTGGGTTTTGGCTTATGGTTTTTACTGAGCTCTGTTTCGATCTTTGAAACAGAGTTTTTGCGTTCTTGGTTATCAGTAATGGCGTTTAATATTCTTGATAAGGAAGAGTTTCCTACTCTTCACAAAGATTGTAGTATAGAAAACCAAAGCCTTAAGAAGTCTTTCGCTGATGTTGTATCCTCTGTTCAAGAACGTTCGGTTCCAAAACCTCTGTTTACAAAGCAGGCGTCTGATCACAATATTATTTAGTTCGATATGCAGACGCGGGATATGTTACGTAAGCAATCGAAGTCTACTTTAATTGGAAAATTTAGCCAGGGGATTCCTAAAAGATTAGCCTTTCAATCTTTTAGGGATTCATTTAAATTTAAGGGACAGTTTTCGTTTATAACGTTAGACTCTAGGCAGATTTTGATAGAGTTTAACTTATTGGAAGACGTTACTAAACTGTGGTCAAAATCGGTCTGGTTTGTCGATGGGAAAATGATGAGGATTTTGAAGTGCTCTCGTGAAGCTAACAAGAATAAGGAAAGTCCGATTGTATTGTTTTGGGTGCGTTTCGAAAATATGCCGAAAAATCTTTACAACGATTGGATTGTGGGTGATTTGGCATCTTCGCTGGGAAAGGTTCACAGAACCTCAGTGCCTAAGTTTAACTGTGTTTGTGCTAAAGCCTCATATGCTCTTATTGAGATAGATGTTTCCAAAGTTTTAAAAAGAAAGTTATGGGTTGGCTTTGGTGACAACGAAGGGTGTAGGGTGGGTGTGAGTTACAAGCAGGTTCCTGATTATTGCTTCTCTTGTTATCATTTGGGGCATAAGGATTCTGACTGCAAAAAGAATGGTATGAAAAACAATGGAAAAATACAAGAAGAAAGTAAATCTGGTATTTCCTTAAAAGAAAATATTCATTCTGAATCTGTTCAAAATGATGTTACAATAGAGGAGAATGTTAAACCTATATCTCCTAAGGTTCAATTTATAAAGGTTTACAAAAGGAAGTTGAAATCAATAATAACTGCTAAAGACGTGATTCCGGTTGAAAGTCAGTCTACAAATGTTTGTAGTCCTAAAGCTGATGTTGTCTCCAAAGTCATTTAAGATGTTGATGTTGTTTCCAGCAAAGAGCCTGAAATCATCGAGGCACTTCAGAACTGGGATCATGATGCTAATTCTCAAAGCTTGATGCAAGATTCTTCTACTATAAATCCTGGCAGCTACAATTCTTCTCCTAAGGATAGTGATTCTGACCATGGCTTCGAGGCTGTCATTAACAAGAAAGTTTCTTCTGCAATGAAAAACAAAAATGTTAAAAAGTTGACGATTAACTCTCTAAGTAAAAGAGAGAAATCCCACAATAGATCATTATCTGAATGATTAGAGTTCTTAGTTGGAATGCTCGTGGCATTAGTAATAATGCTACTATTGCTAGAATTAAGTTCATAATCAAAAATGATAATGCTAAATTGATTGCTATTCAAGAGCCCATGGTTAGATATGATAAAATTGATCTAATTGCAAATAAGATTGGTTTAACTAATTATACTGCTAATGTTTCTAATAAAGTTTGGATATTTTGGACTGATGATATTAATGTTTCGGTTCTTTTAAATCATGATCAGTTTCTTCACTTAGAAATAAATTATGCTGCTTTTACTTGTTTACTTACCTCTGTGTATGCCAAGAACCAAAGAGGTCTGAGGAGGCTGCTTTGGAATCAAATTAAGCTTTTAGCTGGAACTGACAGAGCTTGAATGGTGGCTGGTGATTTCAACACCATTTCCTATCCTGATGATCAGCTCTGCTGCTCTTCTTTTGATGAGGGTGGAGTTGAGGATTTCAATGATTGCATCAGGCATTGTTGTCTTGAAGATCCGGGCTATGTTGGATCTAGGTACACCTGGAGTAACAATAAGATTTGGAAAAGATTAGACAGGGTCTTAGTTAACCAATTTTTTTGTAATATTTGGAATGTCTAGGTTTGTCACATGATCCGAACGTGTTCTGATCATGCTCCCCTTTTGATTATTGTCTCTAATACTAATAATAGAAGTGGTTCTTATAATAAATGCTTTTTCAAATTCCTGAACGCTTGGACTAATCACCCTGACTTTATGAGTTGTGTTAAGCAGAATTGGGAGAAGAACTGTGTTGGAAATCCTAATGTCCTTTTCTGGTATAAGGTTAAGCGATTGAGAAAGTGTCTTAAGGTGTGGAATTCTGTTGTCTTTGGTAACATTTTCAACAAAGTAAAGGAGGCTTCTAAAGAGGTGGAATTCTGTGAGAACATTCATCTCCAGGATAACAGTAATGTCTCTAAGGCCAATCTCTCTAAGGCTAATAGCTTGCTTATTCTAGCTTTAAAAAATGAAGAATGCTACTGGCGTCAAAAATGTTATAATAATTGGCTTAATGATAGTGATGGTAGTACTAAATTATATTATAGCTATGTTAATAAGAAGAGGAAGAAGAATATGTGGAATAGTATTAAAGTTGATGGTTCCTGGCTTACTGCTTAGGATGATATTGTTAACTATGTTGTTGCTCATTTTAAAGGGATTTTATCTGATGATTCTGTTAGTTGTAATGATGTTATTTCTCAGGATTCCATTCTTCATAATATTCCTAAGCTAATAGGGGATGGAGACAATGCTGAGCTCCTAAAGATAGCTACTAAAGATGAGGTTTGGTCTATTGTCAAAGGCATGAAAAATGAGAGTGCCCCTGGTATAGATGGATTTAACTGGTTTTTCCTGAAGGCTTGTTGGGACATTATCAGTAATGATCTCTGTGCTGCTCTTAATTCCTATCTTAGAGGCAGTAGTATCCCTAGTGGAGTATTTGCCACAGGGATTTGTCTTATTCCTAAGTGTCCTGACCCAATAAATTGGAATAACTTTCGTCCAATTAGTCTATGTACCATATTCAATAAGCTTATTTCTGGTCTTATCATGACGAGGCTTTCCTATATTCTGCCTAACATTATCTCTAGTGGGCAGAGTGCTTTTGTAAAAAATAGAGTAATTCATGATAATATTATGATTTCTAAAGAAATGCTGCACAACATTAAGAGAATGCCTTCTAAAGGCAATATGATTTTTTAGTTGGACATGACAAAAACATTTGACAGACTGTCTCATGCTTTTGTCATAAATTCTTTAAAGTCCTTTGGTTTTTCGGAGGGTTTTCTTATGTTGATAAACAAGCTTATTTCTAATGTCATGGTCTCAGTTTTGATCAATGGTAGTAGCATTGCCTATTTTCACCAGAAGAATGGCTTAAGACAAGGAGATCCTTTGTCTGATTGTCTATTCATTCTGGCTGAGGAAGCCTTAATTAGAGGCTTGTCTAATCTGTTTCACAGTAATAATAGTTTGAGATATTATTTAAAGTCTGGATTTATCTTACCTTGCTTGGCTTTTGCAGATGATTTAGTCATCTTTTCCAATAGCTCTCCTGCCTCTATTGCCTGTATTAGTAACATGCTTAAGAAATACCAAAAGGAATCTGGTCAGTTCATTAATAAAGAAAAGGCTAAGATTATTGTTGCTTCTAATTGCTCTTATGATAGAACAGCCAGGATTAAATCTACATTGGGGTTCAATACAAACACTGCTCCTTTCACATACTTGGGTGTTACCATTGCTCCTAATAATAAAGGGAAGCACTTCCTTCCTCTTATTACTAAAATTCATAATAAAAAAATTGAGTGGGATATGAAGAACCTATCATTTGAGGGAAGATTATCTCTCATTAAGAATGTTATTTACCCTATTATTTTCTTTTGGATGCAGACTAGCCTTATTCCTAACAATGTTATTAGCAGAATTGAGCGTTGTTTTAATCAGTTCCTTTGGAGATCTAAGTATAATGAAAAGGCCATTCACTGGTCGGCCTGACATAAGTTGTGTAAACCTTACAATGAGGGGGGTTTAAATGCTAAGCTTCTTTCTGAAATTCAACTTGTTTTTTCTATAAACTTTGGTTTCTTTTTAGGAAAAGGAAGTCTTTATGGGCTGATCTTACTTATAATTCTTATTGATGTGATGCTCATCCTTCTATTGCTAAGTGTACTATCTCTAATTCTATAAATTGGAAGAGGCTTTGTTCTGTGAGAGATCAGGCTGATAAATTTATTCACTGGAACCTTGGTAATGGTAATATTGACTTTTGGAGGGACTCTTGGCATGGCTTAGATCCTATTGCTAATGAGTCTGGTCTTAATAATTGGTTACTTCCTGCTAAAGTTAATACTTTTTAGAAGTATGATAACTGGGACATTCCTACTCTTAGCACTTTTCTTTCTCATGAAAGACTAAACCATATTTATCGAGTTAAAATTTGTCATGAGCTAGAAGATGTTATAAATTGGAAGGGCTCTCATAATAACCAGTTTAATACTAAGGATACTTGGAAAAGAATCACGGTTTGCTATCCTAATCTTTCTATTTTTAAGAAGATTTGGCATCAGTTTATTCCATCTAAATTTTCTTTTTTAACTTAGAAATTACTTAAGAATTTTGCTCCTATTGATGGTGTTCTCACCAAAAGGAATTTGGTTCTAGTGTCTAAATGTCAATTTTGCTGAAACTGTGAGGATAAAAATCACCTCTTTATCATTTGCAGCTTTGCCTGGTCCTTATGGAATTTTTTTGGTCTTTTATTTAAGGTGTCTGTGAGACGGTTTATGTCTCTTAGTCATATGCTCTTTAGCTGGTTTTGGTCGACCAAGAGTAAATTTCACATTACTCATTTGGTTCCTCAGATCATTCTTTGGGCCATTTGGTCTAATCGTAATCATAGCAAGTTTAATAACTCCTATGATTCTTTCCCTACTGTTATTTCTAGAATTCATATGGTTATTCTTGGGATCGATTCTAAGCTTAGATCTAAGCACTGGACTGGTATTTCTAATGCAGGTGCCTATTTGGGATGCATATCTATAAGTAAAGTTAAGCCAAAGTACCTGGAATGGCGCCTTCCGACTGCTGGTAGACTGAAGGTGAACGTGGATGGAGCTTGTAGCTGTGTTGGTGAGGCCTCTGGTGGTCTGGTGGTCAGGAATTCGCTTGGCAATATGGTTGTTGGGGCTGGCTTCGTCTTTGGCAAGGTGAGCTCTCTTCAGGCTGAGAGCAGGATCTTGCTTGAAGCTCTTCTTCTATGTAGAGCTAATGATTGGAGGGAGGTTGACGTCGAGACGGATTGTAAAACTCTGATCGACTCCATTGCCTCTGGTTCGTTGAGTAACCATATTGCTTCGATTTGTCGAAGTCTGATTCTCCCCTCTATGACCATTCGTCATATTTCTCGTATCCAAAATTCTGCAGCTGACTGGGTTGCAGGTTGGGTTTTGAAGGAGAGATCTGACAAGAAGTTCACCAACTCTGAAATCCCTAACCCTCTGTTGGCGATTTTGACGCTCGAGAGTCTGGGTGTGGGTTATATTGATCTAGGTTAGGGATTATAAGTGGTATTGGGTTGTGTTGGCTCGATTGGACTGAGTATAGGGTTTGATTGGGGTTGTGAGTAAAGCTAGGGTTTTGACTAGTCTGAGTTTAGGTTTCGATTGGGGCTGAAAGCTTGGGTCGTTTGTCTGAGCTTTGGTTTCGATTAGGGCTGAGAGTGAAGCTAGGGTTTCAATTAGGGTTGAGAGTGAAGCTAGGGTTTCGATTTGTCTGAGCTATGATTTTGATTGGGGCTGTGCATGAGGCTTGGGTTTCGTTTTGTTGAATTTGATTCGTCTGTCTCATGCTTCCGTTTGATTGTTAAAGCAGAGAAGAAGTGTTTGTTTGTGTTGTGTAATGGGGGAGATGAAAGAGAATTTTGAAGTTTCTGGAGATTAAGCTTTAGAGAAGCTAGTGTGATTTTGGGAAGAAAGCTGTTGAATGGAGACAGCTCGTGTTTTCTGTTTTGTTTTGATTCAATTAGGGTTTGATTGACTACTTTTGTCGATTTTGACCCGTTTTTGGCCTTTTTTCTTTATGGCCCTCTGTTTGTAAAACATTTCGATTTATTAATATAGGTTCTTTTTGCTTAATATATATATATATATATATATATATATATATATATATATATATATATATATAAATATATAAAAGACTTCATTAATCGTTTTTTTTCGAAATCGGTTTTTTTTCCTTTATAAGTGTCTTTTGTCTCTTTTATTTTTCAGAACTTTTTTTTTGGTGAAAATAAACTCTAAATCAATGGAAATAGTTCATACAAGAGACCTGGGGCATACCCCGAGGAGACGTTAAATCGAAAGAGAGTTTGATTTAGAAGTACAATATTGAACATATTAAACATAAGATCACTGTCTGCTGACAGGACATAAACGAGTCTCGGACTTCGGGCTCGATCGGATCGCCTGAAGGATTGCTAGAAGTCTTGGAGAGAGAAGATCCTGCAGAGAAAGAGAGTAATTAGAAGATAAATCATAATATTTTACTGTGGCCAACTGATCTTGGTACCCTGGAATCTGAATCGTAGATCATCTATAATACGATGGAATGTTAAGGATTCCAGGGCTGGAGCGGAACCAAAAATTCTTGCATTCCGCTCCTTCCAGACGTGGTAAGTGACCGCGGCAAAGCAAGTACGCCAGATAAAATGGTCACGAGAGTTAGACCATTTTGACGCCTCGATAATCCAAGATTGCCAGCTCGAAGAAGAGAACGGAAATCCTAGCATAGAACTAGCATATGACCAAATATTCTGAGTGAATCGACACTCATAGAGAATATGAGAGATAGATTCAGAATCAGAATAGCAAAGGACACAGTAAGTGGGGGTGTTTAGTTCCCAACCGAGAATTTTGTCCCTGGTTACAAGCTTGCCTAAAATAGCAAGCCAAAGAATTAAGGAGTGGCGAGGAATGTTATATTTTTGCCATACTAACCCGGCCCAACCCACATCGGGGCTGGGAGATCGAATTGCGTTATACGTGTCCTTAATAGTAAAAGTACAATTTCCTGCTTTTGCCGTCCAGAAAGGAACATCGTTGGAGGCGATGTTAGGGGGGGAAGAGTTTCGATGAGGTTGATTATTTCAAGTAGATGAGGTCTACTTCGAGCTCTCGCTGGTCTGATATCCGCTGGCCAGTTCCAGGATCCATTAAGAATGATATCTGATACCTTAAGATTATCTCCCAAACGAGAGTCACTTATAATGCTCTCTCCAAAGTGAGAAGCCAGAGACTTTGAAAGAAGCCAAGGGTCATACCAGAAAGAAGTATTTTTACCATTGCCTATAGCCACCCTGTACAAATTACTTGCCAAAGGGCGCAAACGAAGAATTTTCCTCCAAATCCACGATGGATTGGATCCAGAAAGGATAGACCATAAATTTTTGTTTTTCATTTTTTCCACTTTTAGCCACTCACACCAGATGGAGTGGTTCTTATTACTAACAATAGACCAAAGATGCTTAAGGATGGCCGCCTGATTCCAAATTTTTAGATTCAAAATCCCAAGGCCACCCTCTTTTATGGGAGTCGTTACAGAGTCCCAGGAGACCTTTGCCCCATGAATCTTCGTGATCGTTCCCGACCAGAGAAATCGTTCAGAACTTTCTCTTATATAAGTGTATTTTGTCTCTTTTGTGTTTAAGCCAAAGTTCCCTCTCATCAGGTTTTGATCTTGCGTTTGTCATAGCCCGAACGACTAATCAATCGTTTATTTAAAATTTTATGACATGCGTTTATAAATTATTTTTTACCGATACCGACGGCCGGTCACTAGTTTTTGCTATTTCTACTTTTTGTTAAATTTACAGGAGCGCTAAGCACAATGTTCTCGCTATACTTATGAAAGTCCTGGTATCGATGCTCTTAAGCATCTGAAAGCAAAATATGGCAAATAATTTATTTGTATCGTTGTTGAACCACCACCTGCTAGTGATGTGAGTCGCTTGCTAACTAAAACTTTTCTACCAAAGCACTTGATGGTCCAACTAAACTCAAAATTTTGAGTACTATACCAGAGCAATATAACATCAGTTAGGCGCCAAAGAGTTTTGAAATGTTCGAGATAACTGTCAGGACCCTAAAACTATCCAAGCTCAAGCTACAGTTGATTCTCCACCTAAATTTATTTCATGTCTCATCTGAAAGAAAACCAGAGCAAAACTATGAAAACCAAGGTTGAGAATGTTATACTCGAGGGTTCCAGTAATCAAACACCAATGCACAAAGAAGCAAGATGGTTTCATCCTCAAACCATCATCTTTGAAATCACCCCTGGTAAGCCCAGAAGCATCAACTTCATCTGGTAAGCTTTCTTCAATAAAGCCACCAACTTCATCTGGCAAGGTTTCGTCCGCGAAGCTACCAAATTCATCTGCCAAAGTTCGTCAGTGAAGTCGCCAACTTCATCATATTTATCTGCCAAGGTTTCATCCATGAAGTTACCGATATAATCGGTTAGAAATTCAGATTTGGATTTCTAATCTAACTTATTATACCACAAAGCTAATTAATCTCGTAATAATGCGGAAAATTACTTACAGTTCTTTGAACTTTAGATTCCGAACTTGCTGTAGATGATCTTTGAATTCTTTGTTAGGTTATGATCTTCTAAGAGATGGCAATTAAAACCCAACGATTGATTCAGAAAGGAAAATCAATTTGTTTTTTTTAAAGACCATTTTTTCTCTCTGTATTTTAACCCGTAGTTTTCAAGAAATGAGAAACTCACGTCTTATATAGAAAATTGAGAAAATGGTTCTTATTATTTAACTGTTTGTAAATTCCAGACAGTTACTTAATGAAGACCAGTCCTTATTAAATTGTCACTCTTATGGACCATAACACGGTATTATTTTGTCTCGTAAAATAACCCCAAAACTTTATGTTTTGCTTAAGTTGTTTATTTCTGGATCCAATCCTTCATAGTATTCAAAATTAAACCTGGTATATACACAATTACCTCTATTATACATATTTTATCTACTAGCCCGTCTCTTTCTTTATGATTACTTTTATTGGATTAATATTTACGATGGTCTTATACATCGATAAAAAATGTGACAGTCTAACTCAATGGAGAAATTCCAACAATCTCCCACTTGGATCATCATATGATATTATAGGATCTATCCACTTAATGAACATTCTTAATTTCTATCGTCACATAGATGACCTTAACAATGTCGTAAATGACCATTTACGACGTAGGACTAAAGTCATCATCAATGCATTTCAAGTCGTAAATTGATGCATCAATAATCACTATATCGCAACAATCAACTACATGGATTTATCATGGTGCATAGCATAAGAATACTATGAAATGTAATATTACATATATATTCTGAATTGGTCCCAATTAATTGGAGGTATACTTACAACAGAGTACAAATAATCAAAGATAAGAGCACACTGAATACTTATATATAAATATGTTTCCAGTAATGACCTTAAGTTTGTGATTATCATAATACATACAAATTTAATATCTTAATACAAACTCCCGCTGAAACTAACAATCCTCTAAGTACACAACACTCATGTTAATTGTGTGTTCAATAAAATCTTTAGGCACTAATGCCTTCGTAAGAGGATCTACTAACATCGAGTTTGTCCCTTTATGCTCTACACTAATTTGAATATTATGTACTCTCTCTTTAACAGACAAGAACTTGATATCTACATGTTTGGACTTAACCGAGCTCCTGTTATTTTTTGAATACTGAACTACTTAGTTATTGTCACACTATAATCTAAGAGGTCTTTATATCCCTTCTGACAATTCGCAGTCCCGTGACAAAATTTTGTAGCCAAAGCGCCTGATTGGATGCCTCGAAACAAGAAACAAATTTTGCAGCCATAGTGGAAGATGCAATGAGTTTTTGTTTAGCATTTTTTCATGATATTGCACCTCCCGCTAAAAGGAATATAATTCACGAGGTTGAACGGCGAGAATCCTCACATCCAGCAAAATCTGAGTCGGAATACCATATGACCTCCACTTTTTCCGACTTCTTATATGTTAACCTGTGATGTCTTATTTGTTACAAATACCAGAGAACTCTTTTGACTGCTTTCCAGTGTTCTGTTCCCGAATACTTACATTTTACCCTAACACACCCACCATAAAAGTAATATCTAGTCGTGTACAAACTTGACCATACATCAGACTTCCAACAACTGAAACATATGGAACCTTTTGCATTTCCTCAATCTCATATTTTGTCTTTGCGAATTGCTTAAGGCTAAACTTTTCACCTTTCGATATAGGGGTTTCTTTTCCTTTGATGTTACCCATCCGGTAACGTTATAACATGCTCTCAATATACGTCTTTTGTGATAAACTCAAAATTCCATGGGATCGAGTTTCTTTCTCTAGTAGATCTACGCAAAAGCATAATTTCTTCATTTTGCACTTGAACTTCTTGAGGAGGTAGATTTTGTTCTTCTTGAACAACTTCATTTTTCTCCATTGGAACCATTTCATTTTGTTCAATTTAGAAAACATCCACTAGAGTAAGATTAACATCGTCTTGAGTATCTATATGTTCTAACGAATCTGAAGTGATGATTGGCCTCCTAAATTCCATATCATCATCTGATACCAAAGTATCATTGTTTGAAGCTTCGTGAATCTCTACCGATTCTTCCTCAAAAAAAAATTTGTTATTAAAGTATTCCCCCAAACTCTATATCCTCAAAGAATTTTGTTGTACTCGTCTCAAATATATTATTTGTGGAAGGATCATAACACTTAAATCCCCTATTGTGCTTGGGATATCCGATGAAATAACTACTAATCGTTTTGGAGTCCAATTTCTTTTCAATCGGCTATAAGGCTTCACTTCAGTTGGACATCCCCAAACATGTAACTGTTCAAAACTAGGTTTACACCTAGTCCAAATTTCATATGGTGTCTTTGTAGTTGTTTTCGTTGCAACTCTATTAAGCAGATAGGTTGCACATTTTATTACTTCTCCCCATAGTGATATAGGTAATGTTGAATGACTAATCATACTTCTTACCATATCCTTCAACCTACAGTTTCATCTCTAAAATACTCCATTCATGTTGGGCGAACCCGACATCATATACTGAGGGACTATCCAACACTCCTCAAGGAACTTTACAAACGGTCCATGACGTGTTCACTTGAACCGTCATATCTCCCATAGTAGTCACCACCACGGTCCGATTTGACGCACATAATGTCTTTACCACATTGTTTTTCAACATCGATCTCAAAGGCTTTGAACTTGTCAATGGACTCTGATTTTTTGTGAATAAGATATAGATACCCATATCGTGAAAAGTTTTTCAATTATATATCTAGAATTGTGACCTAATCGCTTGTGCTAAAGTTTTGCTAAATTTTCAAGTTTACAATATAGTTTTTCAGGTACGTCTACATTCATTATCTCTTTGTGATCCTTTATAGTATCCAATAAATACAAGTTACCATTCACTATTAACTTTCCAGAAACAACAACATGACCTTGTAAATAAAGACGTAAACTTTCATATCTAAATAGACAATAATAACTTAATTTGTCCAACAACGGAAAGAAAATTAGGTTCCTTCTACAAGAAGGTACATACAATACATCTTTTAAATACAAAATATGTTCGCTGGTAAACAACAAACGAAAATCACAAATAGAATAAACTAAACACGCATTGGCATCAGTTGTAAATATGGATGTTTTACCATCACTCAGGCTTTGGTTTCTTATCATACCCTGCAAAGAAATACAAACATGAGTTTTTCTGTTGTATAAACCCACCAAGTATTTCTTGGTACTGAAACTAAATTGATCTGAGAACAGAACATAGAAGTGAAAATACCTTTGGCTTTAATCATATCCCTCCATTTTTCACATTCTTTCTTAAAGTTCCCCTGTTTCTTACAATGGAAACAATGCATTTTACCAAACGTAGCCTTATGCTTCTTTTGTCCCGAACTGGATGCATATGTATCTGAACCTTCATACTTTTCTTAATTCCCTTATCCATTTCTCGTACTGACAGTCATAAGAAGTTTCAAAGTTTTTATACTGAGGAGGGAAAGAACGAAAAGAAAATGTTACCACTACATCTTCTAGAAGGTCAATCTTAAGTGCTTTCAATTTGGAAGCGATGTTTGATATTTCTAAGATGTGCTCACGAACAGTCTATTTGCCACGATATTTCATAGAGGATAGCTTAATAAGCAATGTCTTAATCTCTACTTTATCGTTCTTGGAAAGATATTTATCTACCTCTTCGAGAAACAGTTTTGCATTGGGTATCTCAGGTGGAACTGCACCACGGAATGCTAATGGAATTTCTTGCTTCATGATCCATAGACTTATCATGTTCGACTTTTCCCAAGCCTCTAACTCTTTATTCTTCGTAAAAGAACTGTCATCAGTCAGAGGTTTAGGTTCATGGACCCTTAATGCTAAGTCGTAATCATGGCACATCAAGTGCAACAACATATCTTCTTTCCATAGCTCAAAATTTCTCTCATTAAGTATGAGTGCCTTTTTGTCTTCCGGGTTGTAGAGATACGAATTTGCTAACATAAGAAATAACAAACAACAAATAGCCAAAAACATCATTTAACATATAATATCCGTAGTATTTAACAAATAAATATAGCATAATAAAACATACTCTTACAATATAAATAAGATACCTTTCGGCAAGTATATTAATTTGTATATGTATGAGTTTGAGCATAATTAATGTTAATCTTACCAATTGACTTAATTAAGAAAACATTCCTTTGTGCCGATTTTCCTATTTTAATTTTCTTAATGCTCAATTCATAAATAATTATCTCGCGTCTAAGATTAATTATGTCAAACATTAATCCTCATTTGGGTCGATTAACGTTTACATACTTGTCAATCAAAGACTTTGCCAAAAATCTAGAATAGTTAATTCACCAATAAAGATCACTTTGGTGATATATTGGATCATTAATTATTTATCCAAGTTTGGACAACTTAAAACATGATAATTATTTTGAACAATACTATACGACTACATATTCTCTTAATGTCCAAACTATTTTTGTAGTCTGTATATAAATTTAATATAATTAAATTTACATCTTAAATTTATTATATTATAATATATCTTTAATTATATACCATAATATATATATATATATATATCAAATCGGGTGTAACTTTCCGACTATAATTTTATTAATAAGTTCCATAGTTATTAATAACTTCTGTAGAAATTCAATTATATAATTATATTAAGGGAAATGCTATATTGGGACCCCATTTGGCTATAATAAGACCCCAAAGTCACAAATGTTTTTCTAGTTGATGTGAAATGACTAATATATCTTCTGTATATAAAACTAAATTTTTAACAAAACAACTAATTATTTTGGCTTCTTCTCCATGTAGCTTTCTCTCTCTAAAACAAAAAAAATAAAATAAAAAAATTAAACAAATGGATTTGAGCGACTTAAATAATGATTTTAGCTGCAATCTTGATGATTTTGCGTCATAGGAGGAAGAGCCTTTGACGGACCATCTCGAAACCCAAGTTGAGGTAATTTTTGGGTTTTTTTCTACTTTCAGTGTGTTTTACGCTACATAATTGATGAACTACGAACCCAGAATTCGCAGAATAACATTTTTTCTTGTCAAAATCACGAACATGATTTTGTCAAAATTGCGAACACGCACTTCGCAATATTGTCACAATCAGGAGCACCACGTTCACGATTTTGACATACGTTCGAATAATATGTTCGCAATTGTGTCATGTCTAATTTACCTTATCTTGCCAATTTTTTCAAAATTACGAGAAGCTTGTTTGCGATTTTGAAAAACATATAAATTGTGTATTCACGATTTCAGCATGTGAATATTAGCCCACATTTCCATTTTATGCTAATTGAGAGACCATTCTAATTTGTAGAGAGCGGACCAACCACCATGTTCGATGGCTGATTACACAAAAGTATTTAGTACGGATACCTTGTACACGAAACCGAATTTGGTTTTATAGGTCAAATCCGAAAGCAAAAAACTAAGATTTATTGTGCTACGTAGTAAGGACAAAGACGGTAGCAAAAGTGGGAAAACACCTATGATGTATTTTAGGTGCGAGAGGCACGGGGTTTACAAACCTAACCCCAAACCAGGGTATGTCAAGAAGCGTCGAGAATGTTCATCGCAGAAAATGCGGGTGTCCATTCTATTTAAGGGGAAAATTGGTCTTAGAGCTACACGGTTATTGCAAATTGATATCGGTGAACGAGAAACACAACCACAAACCGTTTTTGCACTTGGATGGTCACTCACGCGCCGTTAGACTAAAAGTAGAAGAAGAAGCGTTTGTTCGTAGTCACTAGGAAAGGTCTGAAGGTCGAAACTATCACCTAGTGAACTAACATACCAAGCTAAACGATGTCCATCACTAAGAAAATTCTGAGGTCAAAACTATCACCTGTAACCGGAAGAGCAGTGATAGCGCGGACATCGTCTAACGTCATCGTCATCTCACCAAATGAGAAGTGGAAGTTGTTGGTCTTCGAATTCCACCTCTCAATAAACGCATCAACTAGGTGCACGTTGGTAGTCCAACGCTCCAAGCAATCCATAAAGGGAGCAAAACAAGACATCATCACATGTTCTCTCACTCTGTCCTTCCCGGTAAGATCTCATGCACGATAGGTACCGTACATCACGTAGCAACGCGTGGGTCGGCGAAACTACACGATATTTAAGTAAGTTAAACAATATATATATATATAATACAGAATTCACTACACGTTGAACCTATCCTAACTTACCTCGTCCTTAAATACGATGTACACCTCGTAAAGTCTGCAGTTCGGATAAATATCCGACGCATGGGTATTCACTCTCCAGAACTGCTGATCCAGAGTCCCACGTACAACGGAAATAATAGGCGTAGGAGTGTCGGCGCGCCTTTGATTCCTAACTGACCATGAAGTAGGCTCACGCTGCTCCGTATCAGTCATATCACAGTCTGGTCCCGCCTGACGACAAACAGGGGTACGATACCTTCGAGGCATGTTGCAAAAATTAAACAACACATAATTATATACCAAAACAATCATCAAACACCCTTATATATTTAGATGGAATACATACACACGTAATGAATATGCAAGTCAATTTAAGGTCTAACATGCTCAATTTATTAATACAGGCAAAAATCGAACGCAATGTGCACAATCTTGGCCAAATTGTGAAGCGAAATTACGAATAGATTGTTCGCAATTTGACCATAATATAGAGAATTGTTCGCAGATTTGCTCGACCTAAAATCTCCAACCCAACAACATTGACGAACCCTAATCCCTCAACCCTTAACAAAAATAAGCAAAAAAACATACCAAAACGATGATAATGACCTAACTAACATATTCTTACAAGTAACTTTCCAAAAAAAAAACAACAATAATGATATGAAATTTCGAGTTTTTTCGGCAGACATTATAACTCTAAATATCACTAAAAATATCTAACTAAATTGTAAAATAATTACTCAATCAAGTATAGAATTTATAGCTTAACGTGTTTGCAAGTCTGGATTCGAGAAATATTGCGTTTTTGGTTCGACAATTTTGAGAGGTTTTAAGTGAGAGAAGAGAGAAAAGGGAGAAAATTAGGTTGAAATAGGTATTTTATATCAAGGGTATTTTGATAAAAAAATATATAAAATGGTGTTTTATTATAACCAAATGGATTCGAGTTTAGCCTTGCCCTTATATTAAATCTTATTGCACGTCTTTTTATGTTAATAGAAATGATAATAACTTTTAGCTAATTATTAACCTATTTTTAAGGACACAATTAATTTCCAATTTATATTGTTATATATGTACGTAATTATCCCTTACTTTAGTATTAGTTTACTTTTTTAATTAACAAATACCGTAATATTCTATAAGTACAATACTACACTTTTTTTTTATATATATATATATATATATATATATATATATATATCATAAACTGAATTGCATTAATAAGAACAATTGAAAATACGATGACCTAATTTCAAGGTTTTAGAGAAGAAAGGATTAAAATACAATTTGACCAAATTTTAAATCGAGAAAGAGGAAGCGCCGCTTTCAATAGAAGATGAGCTTCAGTCAGCCCAATAACAACTGAAGAATATCATTATTTTAAAAACTACGAAGTATTCGATCTAAAGTGCCTGATTCCAAGACTCTCGAGTAAATTAATTTCACTCAGAGGAACCGGAGCATCATCATGATTGAAATTCATCTCCTTGTGATCTTTGAGAACTTGTTTAGAAACCCAATCAGCAGCCTGTAGATATGAATGATAGCCATTGACGAGGTTATAAGCTTTCTGCAACAGGTAAGCAAATGGGTCAGGTACCAAGGCGCCTTCCCGTAAAGCAGAAGACACCAAGAATGTTGGAATCAGTTTCGATATCCAGGTTGGTAATTTTCATCATTCTGCAATAAAGAGACCATCAAGAAGGATTGTGCATTCAGTTATGATTCGGGTATTCTTCCTATAGATCCTTCCAAAACCCATAATCCTGTTACCTTCATGATTCCTAACAATGCCTCTTCCACTTCTTTCTCCAGTATTGGTACAAGCACCATCTGCGTTTACTTTAAATCGGTTGGTTTTAGGGTTTTTCCACTTAAGAATAAAGGAAAACTTCTGTGTTGAAGGTAATTAACACATCCCGAAGAGATTCTTTAATCTTTTCCCCAGTGAGAGTTCTTAAGGATTTTTGCATTATCAAACCCATAAAGAATTTAGAGCACATGATTAATCATAGAGGTTGAGTTGCCACACTGACTTTTGTTTTTCATTTTATTTCGACCAGATCAGATTACCCACAAGATGATGGCTGGAAGAATCGTGCGAATATCACATTTGTTTGGGGTAGACCAGTACCAAGAACGGATAAGATGGGTCAGAGTCATATTGGAGAAGATGTGTATCTTAAAGAAGGAACTGAAGTAGACCCAAACAATCCAAGAATGAACGCATTGAATGAGGATGTGCTTCGTAGTTTCTTCATTATTGCAGAATTGGCATTTTGAAGCCATTTGGAAGTGTCTCCTCTAAAGAACAGAATCATTGGGTTTCCAGTTGTGAAGTGATCTCCAAAGAAAGAAGGAACACTTTCTTGGAGTAACTTTGTTCCAGGTCTTTTGAAACAGATTAGAATTGTGGCTTAAATCGCTGCTTCGTCCCTCGACTATCACGTTTTGTGTCATTTAGTCCCTCGACAAAAAAATCACGGTTAAGAGTCCATCCTCTATCAAAAATCTATAAATTCAGTCCCTGTGCGTAGTTGTTCCACAGATAGTCCTTCGACTTTTAATTTCATTTTTACCCTTCGAAGTTAATATCTTTTAAATATTTATTTTTATTTTTATTTTTTAGTTTTCCTCAAAACAGAGTATAGCAAAATTTGCTATACTCTGTTTTTCTTTCCGGAGTATTTTAGTTGGGTTGGTCCCTTCTTGTGGACATCGTGGGTTGGTCCCTTCTCAATCCCGCTACTGTTGCCACCGCCGCCACCATCTCCGATCCGCCTTTTCTACAAATCGTAACAAGCGTCGCCGCTGCAGCTCCACGGAGACAGCCACTTTCCCAATCGATCTAACGAAAACAAAACTGCAGCTCCACGACTCAGTAAATTCATCCGCCGTTACTAGGGAGGCGGCATAACCGACGAGCGTGATACGCATCGTAATCGAAATCGCCCGAAACGAGGGGATATCGGGGTTTTATAACGGACTGTCTCCGGCCATTATCCGACACCTATTCTATACTCCCATCAGAATCGTCGGATATGAGAACTTGAGAAACATATTCGATTCTAATGGGTCTATTTCTCTTCGTGCTAAAGCATTCATAGGAGGATTCTCTGGTGTGATCGCGCGCAGGTAAATTGAGACTGTTTTATATTTTCACTACATTTGTATATGTTTTGAGATTAGATTAGTAGCTCTATAATATTAAATTTGTTGATCAATTTGTTTGGGACTGGTGCTTGTTTTCCAAACTGGATTAGTAAAAATATTGCTTATGATACTAATTTTATGTTGAATTTGATTGGAACAGGCAGTGAAACATTGTCGATTTGGTTAGGTTCGTGTTGGTGTGGTGTCGTATTCCTTTCTTTATTGGTTCAATGATTGTTGTTTATAAAATTGAGTTATCTGTTAAGAGATTGGATTCGTTTTCGATTTTTGGACTATTGAGTGTTACCTAATAAATCAGAGAAGTAAGAAAAAGGTTATATGGTGTTTTGAAAGCCGGTTTATGCCGTGGTTTTGTAAATTTCCGGATTATTATAGTCTCCTGCTGTAGATGAAGGCATTTATTTTAATCCCGTTGTTTGTACTGAATTGAGGAGCTAGATAGAAGTTCTGAGTTCTAACTACGATTTAGCAATCGTGCTAACGTCTTGGTTATTTTAATCAACTCTGTGTCGAAAAAAAAACTAGAGTATAGCAAATTTTGCAATACTCTCTTTTGAGAAAAACTAAAAAATAAAAATAAAAATAAAAATTTAAAAAATATTAAATTCGAAGGATAAAAATGGAATTAAAAGTTAAAGGACTATCTGTGGAACGCAAACCATTTAACTATAGTGACACGTGGCAGCATTACAGCAAAAACCACGCGCAGGGACTGAATTTATAGATTTTTGATAGACGATGGACCCTCAACCGTGATTTTTTTGTCGATGGATTAAATGACACAAAACGTGATAGTCGAGGGACGAAGCAACGATTTAAGCCTTAGAAATGTTGCCTTGTTTCTTAATAGCTTTCCAGGTATCTTTGATGTTGATTGACCACCGGAAGAGAGGGACGAATGGATTGTATCTTTGTTTTCAGTGAGCTTTAATTTCTTAATCTTTTCGATTTCAATAGAAGTAACACTACAACTAAGCTTTTCCATGTTTCAGTCTCCATTTGTCTAATAGCTCTTTACCTTGTCCCTATTAGCATTCCAAAGCAAGCTTCTATCATCAGTATCATTGAAGATGATAAAAGGATTGGTGGAGCACCACCGGTCAAGCCAAAAGTCTATATTTCCAATTCTCGGGTTCCAATATTTGTATTTCTCAGCAATGTCTCTCATCCTCTAGATTCTGGTCTAGACTTTAGATGACTTTGAAGGAGTTGGAGCTATAATTGGGTGAAAGTTACTGCAATATATAGAAGAGGTGACCTTGGCCCATAAAGAGTTTTGAGCTCTGAATGTGAACTACGGTTTCATAGAAAAAACAAGTTGCATTTCTTCAATCTTTCTAAGATTCAATTAATATATTTTAAAATTAGTTATTTATGTATAGTTTTTAAACATTAACAATTGAAAATCATTTTTTGTTTTAATTAAATTTTAAAAATATATTTTTATCTTTTTAAGTTTAAAGTTTTGAAATCACTTAAAAAATTAATTTTAGAATCAATTTTTTTTAATTGTTTTGCTTCATTTAAAAAAAGAGAAATTGCACCTAAAGTACCCACTCAGCAATTATATGGCCATCTAGTATCTAAGTTTCATTTTATTACTTCTTAATACCCATCTCAACTATTAAACTCCCCCTTAATACCTAACATCATTTTATTACTTCTTACATTCTCTTTTTATTTTATTTTTTAAAAGATCCATATCTTTCAAACCAGAGCTCGGAAAAAATATATAAAAGTATCATTGCTTTTTTTTAAGATGAACAAAACTAGATCCATTGATGATATATTTTTTATTTTATTTTTTAAATAAAATTTTACTAGTAACATGCGAGTTCGTTGAAAATAATTCTCAGGAATAGAGAGAGTTGTAGACAACTTCCAGATTATAGATTTGCAAACAACTCTCAGGAAATAGAGAGAGTTGCAAATAACTCTCAGGGAATCGAGAGAGTTGCAAATAACTCTCAGGAAATCGAGAGAGTTGCAAACAACTCTCAAATAACAGAGTTGCACACAAGTGTCAGGAAAAAGAGATAGTTGTAAACAACTGCCAAATTATAGAGTCACAAACACTGACCAATTATTGTTATTATATAGTCATAATAAAGATACTGCGAGATCATGTATCGTTATTATGTTTTTCAAACAACTTTCAGGTATGTTTTTCAAACAACTCTCAGGTTAGTCCTGGTGAAGGTACCAGCGGGTATATATAGTCGGGGGATATTTTTGACCAAATTTTAGGTGGAGGTACCAAATGACAATAACCTAATTTCGGGTACTAATGGGTAATTAGGTAGTTGAGTGTGTATTTACAGGTACTTCTTACCATTTTATAAAAATTATTTAAAATAATTATAATTTTAAAGATAAAAATTCACAAGTTAATTTTAATTTTGAATATTATTATTATTTATAAAATATAATAACGATGACAAAAAACAATAATAACCTCAACTGATTTAATAATTTAAAATTAACTACAATAAAATAATAGTATGATATTTATATTTTTATTATTAAAAATTAATTTTAATAAAGCTTGAATTTAATAGTAATATTTTAATGATAAATTAAAAATGTATTACCGCTACTTAGAAAATGATAAAATATTTTTTTGTATTCACCGGACCGGACTCCTATAACTATATCGTAGGCTAGTTTTCTAAAGAGAGAAACTCTCTAGAAAACCATCATCTTCTTCGACGATGAATAGCAAATTTCCAGTGAAAATCTTTAATCAATCCTGTTTTTCAATCCATTTGAGTCATCCTACTCATTACAGGAAACTCTGCCTCGTGATGAGGAGAACCACCAGCTCTTCCTTTACTCTCTAACCCTTTACTTGTCCCTAGTAAGCTCCTCCAGGCTTTCAATGACGCACCTCCCTGTAGAGCAACTGCTCAGGTTATCTCGGTGCTTTCTCGATGCATACGTGCCTCGGTTCTAACGAAAACCAACCCATCTGACTCTCTACTCGCTCCTGGAGAAGCTCCTTCATTTCGCCGTCAAACCGCTATCCATGCACTCTTTTTTTACTTGAAGTTTCAAAGTGCCGAGAACCATTTCCCTAGACGGAATCTCTATCTGCAGTTGGTTATTAATGTCAACTGCCTCGTCCCTTGTGATGCCAAAAGCAGTGGCTTTTCGAGTGCCAGAATATGCTTCAAACTCATTAGCCTCATCCCAAATTCGAATTGTAGCCCACTTTCTCTCTCTTTCTCACCCAACCAACCTCCATCCCCACTAATGCCACATTTAATGCATAAGTTGTTTTTACACAAAAATCCTCCATCTTCCCGCAACATGTGCAACCTCACCACTCTCTCTCTCTCCATCACCCTTTAGTCTCCCTCTATAAACTCTCCACACGACCTTCTCTTTTCCCACACCTCCTTACTTTCTCTCTAAAACGAATTTCTCTTTTACCACACATTCTCACTTCCTCTCTGAAACTTCCAAACCCTACCTCTCTTACTCCTCTCCTCACCATGGTCGAAACAAGAACCCAACTTTCCCATAAGAAAATCGCCGCCCCCTCCCTCCAAATTGGAAAATAACTCTGAGACAAAATGGGAATCATATCCCATCCTCCTCTTCCTCCTCGTCGGAGGACTCAAGACCCATCAGCCCAAACACCTCCCTCTCACTAGAAACTAAACCTTTCTCCCTCACCTCCTTATCCTCCCTCCGTTGTGCCGCCATACATGGCCTTCCCCTCTTCGTTCACTCTATTCTTCCCCCTCAAATGCCTTTCTCTCTATCTCATAGCCCTCTCAGAGGAAAAAAACTCATCGGAATACACCCCCTCTTAGGAAGACCAATTCTTCGACATTCTAACTCGCCACGAGCACCTCCTCCATGTGATTTTCTCGATCAACACTGTGGAAACTCCATCTGACGCTTCACCAGGTTCCACCTCCAAGCCGGCTCCGCACCATGGCAGCGACTCAGCGCCTATCCCGGACCTGGGACAAGCCCCTCCTGCCCAACCCTCACTGTCTCTCTTCTTTTCCCTTACCTCTACTAACCCATCCTTGCACGCAGCTCCTCAAATACTACATGCAGCCTCCCCACCCTTATACAAACCTTAGACTCATCCCCTCCTTGTTACCATCTATCCCCCCATGCAACCCGACACTCAAAATTTTTTAACTGGCGCTCTCCAAACCACCTGTCTGACTCAAACCCTAACGTAAACATATCTCACCATACTGTATCCAGCAAATAATCTTTCAACTTCTTCACCGCCCCTCACAAAATCTCTCATGTCTCAAACCCTTCCAACATCTTAACCACAGCCATCCAAACTCTCCAAAGCTACACCTTCCAAAAAACTGCCCAAGCCTCGCTGGCTCCACTGTCATCCATACCTCGAGACAGGCCTTCCCTTGCATCCTGCCTCTCAACCCAATACCGATCCAAAAGAACTTTCCTGAATCTTTCCCTGGTCGAAACAGTAAAGGAAAAAGCTTATCCTGAACCCCTAAAGCCATTCGTTCCCTTGGAATTCATCCCACCACCATATTTCACACCTCCCCGTACCAAGCCCAATTTCACAACATCAATGTCCCCATGCATTTACTCCAAGAATCTGCCCCCATGGTCACTATGCACCATCCCACACCCGCATCCTCCTTTCGCTCATGGGCCAACATAGTAGCTTCAAACCAAGATACCAAAGCTCCTATGGCCATCAAAAATACTGACGAAATCTGCTTTGACGAAGCCGATAATGACATCGAGGTGCTTGAATGTGCACTCTAGTTCTTTAGTAGTCACCCAGACCCTTGAGAATAAGTCTTTGAAGGCTATCCCACTATGGGTTAAATTCCATGGTATGCCTCACGGATTGTGGACGGAAAAAGGACTCAGAATTCTCGGAAGCTCCCTTGGTACCCCTCTGTACGTTGATAGTCAAACCGTCAGCCGATCCCGACTCAATTACGCCAGAATTTGCATAATCATGCAAGTGTCTTCCTCATTCCCATCTTCCCTCACCATAGATTTCCTCGGATAGAACACTTCATTCAGGCCGAATTTCAAGGACTCCCGAAAATCTGCTCCCGATCCATCTCTTTCGGTCATGCTGCTGTCGCGTGCCTTCACCCCACCAAGACCCTCCATGCAGCGCTAAATCGAACACCAGGTAAGGAACCCTTTCAGGAACCAGACGTCCTCGTGTTGGCGCTATCGGACTCCAGTGGAAGCGACTACCCCCCTGCCCAGCTACTAAATCCTATGACGAGTGGACTGGGCTAGACAAAGAGTTAAGTGATAGCCAGCAATAGTTCAGCAGCTGGTCGGATCGGACACATCGATAGAGAACCCTTCGTAACGGATATTATCTCACCAAAAGCGAACTAGGCAGCAACCAATGTTACTTCGAGTATGTACGGGGCAAACTCCTTTGTTATATAATTCAAAGTATATTCCAAATTTTAATCTTATTTGTCATATTTTATGCGAATTGCTTGTTTGAATGTGTGTAGCCTAAATGATCGTGTGCGTCACGTCCGGGATTTTGTTTTTTCTAAGAGTACTAATGTCATCTGCCTCCTTGAAACAAAAGTCAGCTCCGATAAAGTTGACTTAATTATGAACTGCATGCTCCCTTGGTGGAAGTGCTTAACAAACCATTATAGCCATTATTATGGTCGTATTTGGTTTACTTGGAACCATAGTGTTTTCAACATCAATCTTGAAATAGCCTCTCCTCAACTCATGCATATGAAGCTTACATGGATCTCAAAAAACACCACCTTCCTCACCACTGCTATCTATGACTTTAATGAGCCATCAGACCACCTCTCCCTTTGGAGAGACTTAAACTCCCTCTCCCAATCCCCTACCGCCCTTCCCTAGACCATTCTTGGGGATTTTAACGCAATTAGAAACCCTCATGAGCGCACTAGCCCCGAACCTCGTTGGAATAACGCTATCACCGACTTCAATGATTGTTGCCAAAATTGTAATCTTGAAGACCTCTGGTCTTCAGGTTTTCAATTCTTCTCGTTCAATCATCGCCTTGACAACCCTATTTCCTCAAAGATTGAGAGAACTGTTAAATGACCTTTGGGACGACATCTATCCTAACTCATATGTCCATTTTGACCTCCCCCTTAGCTCCGATCACACCCCTACAATCCCTTACCTCACCACCCCTTCACCCTTGTCCCAAGCCCTTCAAATACTTTAATATGTGGTATCTTCATCCCAACTTCTCTAACATTGTCTCTAGCAGCTGATGCTTGCCTCGCCATAAAAATTCTATGAAATCCATTATCATTAAGCTCTCCCGTCTAGGCCCATCCCTTGAAGCCCTTAACAGGATATACTTTAGTAACATCAGCATAGGGTGGATGAAGCTTAAAAGGCTCTTTCTAGCACCCAGCAACACCTCGCCTCCAATCCTTTCAAACTCGCTCTTCTATCAATAGAGAGGGAAGTGGATGAGTCTTACATCTTCTATAGCCGTGCGGAAGAATCTTTTCTCAAGCAAAAATTCAGAGAAACTTGGCTCAAGCTTTGGGATAAAAACTCCAAATTCTTCCACAACAGTATCAAAGCATGTAGAGCTTGAAAACATTTTTTGTCCATCACCACTCTGGATGACCGAGCTAGCACTAACCCTAAGCTTATCTCCACCACCTTTCTCTCCCACTTCCGTAACTTGCTTGGCACCTCTAGTCATGAGAGTTATGCCGGCCTAAACAAAATCTGATCATTGCTCAAAACCTATGTCTCACCCTCTAACAAAGCCAACATCGTTAAACCCATTATTGTTAATAAAATCAAATTAGCCTTTTTCGATATTAATAATGATAAAGGCCTTGGACCTGATGGGTTCAGCGCTTGTTTTTTCAAAACCAGCTGGCATATTTTCGGTCCTGACATTTGTGCGGGGGTCAAGCATTTCTTCCGTCATGGGAAAATGAATCCTGATTCGAATAAAACGTTTATTACCATCATCTCTAAAACTATTTCCCCCTCCTCCCCCTCAGACTTTAGACTCGTCTCTTGCTACAATGTAATTTACAAGATTATATCTAGAATCCTTGCAAATAGGATAAAACCTTCAATCACTCACCTCATTCACTCATTCCAATCTGCTTTTGTCCTCGATCGCTCTATCACTAACAACATCTTCCTCTCCCAAGACCTCATGTATGGCTATCAGAACGACGGTAAGGGACCCAAATGTGCCCTTAAGATTGACCTTATGAAAACGTTTGACAATATCCGTTGGGAAATAGTTCTCGATGCCTTTTATGCAATGAACTTTCCAATTGAAATGATAGGTTGGATAATTCATTGTATTACCACCCCCTCTTTTTCCATATGTATAAATAACACTCCCCGAGCTACTTCCAAGGAAAAAAGGGCCTTCCTTAAGGAGACCCTTTGTCACCATACATTTTTGTCATTGTCATGCAGGTTTTATCTAGTATCCTCTAGGAAAAACGTCAAGCCCCTGCGTTTAGTTTTCATTGGAAATGCCACTCCATCAAGATCATCAACCGATGTTTTGCAAAGGACCTAATTCGTGAGGGTATTGACGAATTCGCTAGCCTCTCGAGCCTCCATCTGAACCCCTCCAAGAGAAATTTTTTCTTCTCTCATACCTCCGCCACAACCAAGGATGATATCCTCCACCTCATCAGCTTTCAGGAAAGGCTCCCTCCCGATGTGCTATTTAGGAGTCCCTCTTATCACCTATCGGCTTTCCTACAACGATTGTCTCCCTTTTTTCACGACCATAACTTCCCGGATAAACTCCTAGACAACGAAACACCTCTCGTACGCAGGCCTCCTTCAGCTCATCAAATTAGTCCTCTTCGCAAGTCAGGTTCACTTGTCCTCCATCTTCATCCTTCCAACCAGAGTCCTTAAAGAACTCTTGCAGCTTCTGCGACGATTCCTTTGGTCTGGCGCTGAAATGAAGATCTCTAGGAAAAAGGATGAGGGTGGCCTTGGGATCCCAAACCTAAAAATTTGGTCTCAATGGATCGCGGCGGAAAAGATAAAATCAAGAAGCTTATGGACTCTCCCGTCCCTTACAAACTCCAGTTGGGTCTAGCAAAAAATCCTAAATTTCAGACGCCAAGCCTCGTACCTATACAAGGTATACGTGGGTAATGGTGTCAACACCTCCATCTGGCATGACCCCTGGCTCTTCCCTTGATCTCTTGTCAATCGTTACGGCCCTAGCTCGACTTGGCTCGTCTCCATAATATCAACCAAGTTTCCGACCTCAACGTCAACGGCCGTTGGTGCTGGCCCTCCCATGCTAGAGCTCAGAATAGGCACATGCAAACCAACATGACCGAAATCCAAGCGGCTCTCACCGCCCTCCCTGGTGCCTCGGACGCGAAAGACACTTTCATTTGGATCCCAAACAAGTCTAAACCACAGTTTACCATTCGCAGTACCTATGCCACTATTCGACCCTCCCGAACAAAAGTCTAATGGGGCTCTCTCATCTAGAACAAATACTCTATCCCTAGACACTTCTTTATTTCATGGATGGTCATCCAAGGAAAGCTAACCACTCGCGACAAGCTTCTCAGCTGAGGTCTTGCCACAGACCCCAACTGTGTCCTCTGCTCAACCCATCCTGAATCCTTAGAACATCTTCTTATATTATGCCTCTACACCTCTTCCATTTGGGAAAACATATGCCGCAAGTTGCTCATCCCCTCCTGTCCCTTATCTTGGGACACTTGGTTGGATATTGCTAGCTCATGGTCCCACCATCCCAACGATGCAACCCTTCTCTGGCAAACCGCGTTCTGCTCAACCATATATCACATCTGAAGAGAAAAAAACTCACGGATTTTCAACAACACGTCAACACCAAACTCAGTTATAGCCTATCATCTTTTATGGGATCTCCGTTCCCTTTTCCACGGAACGAAGATAATCAACCCACTCTAGTTTTGTCTTTACTTTAATGTAACTCTATTATAGCTACTTTCTCGTAATTAGAGTCCCCATTGTAACAGAACCAACAGCCCCGAAAACTCATATACTTTTTCAATTATATATAAAATTTACAGCTTTTTATATAAAAAAAAAAGAGATAAACTAATATATCAAAAATTAATTAAACAAATATTACATTTTTTTGTTAATAAAAATAAATAAATTACAATTAATTATGGGTTATTTCCAATAAGATATATAGAATAATTAAAAATTCTTGTTTAGTGGGCCTTAGTTTGGTTAATTCTAATAAGTGTATCTAGAATATTAGATACAATGTTAATGTCAAAAATATTATACACTTATTGGAATTATGAAAATATTTTGTATGTAACAAGAATTTTGATATATTTGATGTACCTCTTAAGAACTCACCCATAAATTATATTAAATTAAAAAATACATACATATAATATTACGGTTTTAGGGATAGTTGTGTACATACAATTTTCTTTTTGAATTTACATTTATTGTTGTACTCTTAAAAATAGGCTAATGATTAGCCAAAAGCCATGGACACCGATGAGGCCCTAGTCTCTATTGCGCGTCTCTTAGAGACCAATTCCCTCCATTCCCATTTAATAATCGTTCTGATTGCTACAATCGAAATAATATTAAATATTGTTTTATTAAAATAATAAAATAAGATACTGTTTTTGTTTTCTACAAATACACATTTATTGGTAGAGCTGAGTATATAATTATATTAAACTTAGTAACGGTCAACTGTAGGCTCTTAAACGCGAATGAGTAATGACAGTTACCTTTTTTAGTTTTTTAATTATATTAAACTTAATATTGGCTTATTAGACGTTTTCTTATAAAACATATTATTTCAGTTTTTATTGATTTCTACCTCGTAAACTAAACAAATACGGTATGGTTGTAACCGTATAATCAAATAGCATAAATCATGTAAACCGCTAGTTATCTCTAAATTTATAGGTTAAGAATTTTGTTAGTCATCCGATTTTGTCATGTGTATCAAATATGTCCTTCATGTTTTTTTGTATCAAAACGGTCACTTTTGTTGGCTTTTTGTTACATCCACGGTCACTCACGGGTGACCACGAATGTAAATTAAGACAAACAAAAGTGATCACTTATGCAAAATGAAACCAGCAAAAATGAATGTTTTGATAAAAAAAAATATCAGTGGCATATTTGATACAGATGACAAAGTCTGGTGACTAACCAAGGTTCTTAGCCAAATTTATAGACCAAACATTTACCTATTCCATTTAAAATTGCAACAAAAAAATAGTATGTGTTCTTATAATTACAGGTTGCATTAGTAATACAAGCGATCGCAATCTGCCTTACTCTAGTGTGCAAAACAGTAATGAATATCATGATATTCAATAATCATGTTTCATGTAAAATGTAGTTACAATAATTCACTACGATTTGCATACCTTCTTAAACTATCATGAATTTTTATAATTTTTTCTTTTTAAAATCTGAAACTAAAATCTAAACATGCTTTGTTTATAAACAAATATTTTTAGTTTCATAGATCATAATTTAACTTCATGGTAGCTCTAATACCACCTGTTAGAATTTCAGAATTGGATTTCTAATCTAATTTATTAAACCACGAAGTTAATTAATCATGTAATAATGTGGAAAATACTTACGATGTGGAAAATACTTACGATAGAGACATTCTTTGAACCATTTTTTTCTCTCTGTATTTTAATCTCGTAGTTTTCAAGAAATGAGAAACTCACTTCTTATATAGAAAATTGAGAAAATGGTTCTTCTTATTTAACTATCTGTAACTTCCAAACAGTTACTTAATGAAGACGAGTCCTTATTAAATTGTCACTCTTAGGGACCATAACCCGGTATTATTTTGTCTTACAAAATAACCCCAAAAATTTATGTTTTGTTTAAGCTGTTTATTTCCGAATCCAATCTTTCATAGTATTCAGAATTAAACCCGATATCTATATAATTACCTCCATGATACATATTTTATCTACTAGTCCGTCCTTTTATTTATGATTACTTTTATTGGACTAATATTGACGATAGTCCGATACATCGATAAAACATGTTACGGTCTAACTCAATGGAGAAATTCCAACATCATCAACTTCATTAGATCATCACTCCAGACAATCAGTGAAAGATGAGCAACTATTAAGTAAAGTCGCATCCGATTTATAAGGTGATGATGTAGATTCTGAATATGACATGCTTTTATGTTCCACACTTAAACATAACTTTTTCCAGCCTAACGAAAATCCTAGTACACCTAAGGAGCAAAAAACATAGTCTTGTATGCCATTAAATAGTGAGAATCCTATACAAGGTAAGCTAGCCACTGACATGAAATGTCAACCTGAAGAATCATGTGATCAAGCTCCTATTTCTTCAAGTATATCATCTAAGTCCGAGCAGGTACATCAGATTTTAAGCCTGATGAGAAAAAACCTTTGGTGTCAAAAGTTCACCAAAATGGTAACAAAATAAAAGATGAGAGACAAAATTCTCATATATTTATTAAGAGACCTCTTGAGAAGCGTGATCCTATGGTGTCACCAAAGAGACCTATGGAAAAGAAAAACTCCTCATATGATTCTTTAGCTAAAAAGGAAAAGCTTTCAAGTTCTTCTCCTTCAATGACAACTAAGCAAGTGATCGTGAAAGTAGAGAGGGTAGATGATAGGAAATGGCATTCTAATGCCTTTATCTCAATGAAAACTTTGTTAAATCATAGCACTCTGATGATGATGACCATGTTCCAATAGTCAAAAGAATGAAGTCAGCCTCAGATATTAAATAATCGTTTACAGCAAAAAAGGGGACAAAAGTTATTTCATCATCTTCCAAAAAAATGACCATAAATCCAAGCAAATGGAAAAAATTCAAATATTACAAGTCATCTAAAGAGTTGCCTTCTATGATGGACAACAAAATTGGACAATATTGGTTCATAATTGTGTCATATTTCCACCACCATACAAGCCACATGGGGTTAAGATACTTTACAAAAGAAATTCGGTGAACTTAAATCTTGAGCAGAGGAGTTTGAAATAATGTTTGCGATACATACTATTATCATAAATCCAAGTTTAAAGAAAAATTCTTGAATGATTGAAAAAAAACTATTAGGAAGGAATCACATATATTGGCCATTGTATTATAAATATGGATAGATATTCCAAAAAATGAACTTGTAACCTCCCGTATAAAATCAAGCCTCCAAACAAGAAACACTTCTATAATAAAAAGCCAAGTAATCTACATCTCTAAGACTGGAAAAACCCAAACAAAGAACACTTCTGTGATAGAACGTTAAGTAATCTTCATTTCCAAGATTGGAAAAAACTATAAGAAAAATTATCTTCATTTAAATGATAATGAGGATGTAAGACTCTCTATAAATAACGACGAAAGCTATAATAATGATGGTCGTCTATAATAATACATATGTGAATTGGCTAGTAAACCAAGGTCATCTCAAAAGGGTACAAGTCTATGCACGAGGTTATACTGAGCCTTGACTTAAACTGTCAAACTAGCGAACTGGTTAACAAACAAAGTCTACCTGAAAAGTATAAAAGGACATGCAAGCGGCCAAACTAAGCATAGACTCAAAATGTCAAATCAGTGAATTGGTTTATAAACCAAACGCGACCAAAACGTGTAAGAGGTCATACTGAACCTCAACTTAAAATATCCAGTTACCGAACTGGTTAATAAACCAAACCTATAAGACCATATAAGAGGTCGTATTGTTCCTTGACTCATGAGTTATATATATATACCGACCCCTAGAATTTTTAGTTTACAAACTTAAATGAAGTACCAAACATTGTCAATTCCACATTTGGGCCACTATTGGACACCTACCATAATTGGTATACTAAAAATCCTCTCGGACCTATATATTTTGAAAGATAACATTACCGTATTTCACCTCTCATTTGACAAGTTTACGATTACATTCAATAATATAGTCATCATTACCGCGTTATCGATAGATGGAAGACAAGTGGAATTGGGGAGAGACAACGATCGTGATGCATGGGCCAAGTTGGTACTTGAAATTCTTGAAGTTCAATTAGTATATGCTAGAGAAGAGCTTGATTTATGTGAAAGTATCTCTTTTAGGATGATCTGGCTTATAAACTTCTTATCTTCCGACCATTTTCATAAAAAAGTTGTCGATTATAACACATTGATATTGATTGTTGTGCGAAAGCTTATATATTTTATCTCTTTTTCTCATCCATATTTGTGGATAATAGTTGTACATATGTCAAAGTATAGTCTTTATATGTGATTAAATATTTAAGATCGCTCATGGATTATGTTTGGAGGATACACATTCTCGTTGAGCTTTATTATAGGTTACGTAAGCTTCATAATATGCCACGAAGATTCTGAACAGATTCGTTTAAGTTTTAGAGTATTGGATTTTTTTATCATTTTACCCGCTATCAACCATATCATTTCTGGGGTTCCAATCTTATATGCCATACATCCGTCCGTAGAAAATGGTGAAACATGTCAACACGGTTGAAAACTTTGTCCATTATCTTAAGTCGTTAAAAATAACTTTTAATTACTTAGATTTATACTCGGTATGCTTGTAATCTTAATTGTGTGATTTTTTTGTGTATAGTCTACATTGGTATATACTCTTGTTTTTATTGTGGATTATATTTTAGAATACTTGATCATATTTTGTTTCGGTTTATATATTATTATAGGTTATATTTCAATCGTACAAGTATTTACGAATTGTCAAACTATTTGAGCAACTAGCATGGTTTACTGGTGGAGTTAAATCATAGACAATGTGAAGGCATACCAGTCCGACAGACTCTTGCGCCAATTTGGATACATCCATACCAAGTCGTGTCTTCCAAAAAAACTTGCACCTAAGAAGTGTAGATTAGCAAATCTTGAGTCAAAATGCGTAGGAATATTGGTATAATAATATATTTTCGTTGCATCATAGAGGATAATTTATCCCATAAGGTAACAGGTTAAGTACAAGTATACAGTAATACGACAACTGTGTTACGAACATTCTTTGGCACGTTGTATAAAATGCGGGTAAAATAATAATGATCCAATCGGTAATGACTTGCAACATCCAACCCACTAAGATAATATTATTGAGGATGTGCCAAAATCATAGATAAGTATGATGAAATAATAGAGATTGTGATGAATAAAGAGTGTCGTCTCGATTTACTTTATGTATGTGCCATTAGATAGTCGTATTTATGAGGATAATGGTGATGTTTTTTTGTGATGATGTTTATAAATGATGTATGTTTTATGTTTGAAGACAGTTTACTTGAATGTTAAATATTTGTTGTATGTTTTATGCTTCACTTTATGATTTTATAGGTCAATGTTGCATGGTTTATGTTTTAATTTATGGTTTAAAATTCATCTTTGTTATATTCGTAAGGAGTACTCATTGGTATTTGACGTTTAAAGTATTTAAAAAAAACAAAAACACCTGATTTTGAGAGGGGAACCTTCAGAATTAGGTGTTTTAAAAAAACTCAAAAGTCATCTCTCAAAATTAAGTGGTGCTGAAAAATATAAATTTATAAGGGATTTGCACCTAATTTCGAAAAGGTCTCTCTCAAAACTATGTGTTTATTTTAAAAAATAAACACCTAATTCTAATGTTGACCCTCAAAATTAAGTGTTTTTTAAACAGAATAAACACTTTATTCTGAGGGTGACCCTCAAAATTAGTTGTTTATTATTTGAAAATAAATAAATTTCTCATTGCAGGGTTATCGTCAGAATAAAAAAAACATTCTCTCAAAATTAGGTGGTTATGTCATTTCATATTTTTTATAATTATTTTATTTAAAATATACTCATCACATATGGAGATAAGAAAATTCTTATAAATAAAAACAAATGAGTCGATAATTTATTGGTTCTCATTTACATAATTTATCAATACGTAACATGTGTATCTATTTTATTAGTCTTTATGGATTACAGTACCTATATCCATCATGTGTTGTTATTTAATTAGCCTTATATGATTACACTATCCATATCCGATAAGTGTCGCTATTTTATTTCTCTTGTAATGTTATACTATCATTAATTAATGTATAAATAAAATATTTCTTTTATATGAGAAACAACCCAAAATGCTAAAAACATATTTGGAAAAAATAGTCAAATGAGTAAAAAGACTAGTATATGGCAAGTTGTATGACGCTTTCATATGTAACTTTTATTACCTAATGGACGATAATCGTTACGATAGAGCAAAACATCACCTAGTCGACTAGAGATTAAAGAAATGTAGAAATATCTAAGGACACTAAGAAGACACACAGTTTTTTTACATTGGATCTGAAGAATGACATATTACGTTTAAGCTGGACAATAGTATTGTCACAAATGAATTAACTGAACATCGTATAGTTAAAGGTCTCGACAATATCACAACAAAAAAAGACATAGATATGTACAATAATATTTTTAACAATAATTTAAAATAAGAAGAAAATATGGTATGGAAATAAATTCGCCAGACATATAAATAATATTTGTCGTACAGTTGTTTTATAAAAAAAATCGTTGTTTTCAGTTTCAGATTTGATATCTTATCTATGTTTCAAAATCAGTTTTCTACATCATCGTTTTATTGGTTTCAGGTTTTCAATGTTATTGTCGTAACCTTTTGCTTTATTAACAAGTTATTTTAAGTATTAACTAAGTGAGTAGTATTATAAAAGCAAGTAACAAAGAGGACGAAAAATATGTTACATTATTAACAAATAATTTGAAGTAAATTTCACAAAAGCAGAGGATTTGTAGGTTGTAAATTTTAAAAAAGTAATTGGATAATTTTAAATCTATCACTTGTGGATCTCATTTAGGTGGAGGATTTAATGGACTCCGATTTTGGAAGTAGTGTGATATTGTCCGCTTTGGGCCCACTGGCCCGCACAACTTTTCTTTTGGTCCACTTCCAAAAAGGCCTCACACTAATGGAGATGTATTATTAACTTATATACTGATCTTTCTTCCCATGTTTAACCGATGTGGGATGTGGGACTTTGGTCGCATCTAATAATGCTTCTCTCGAACAAAGTACCACTCTAGCCTCCTCTCAATTGATTTTCCATCTGTCTACTCTAGTCAGGTGGAGAGATGCCTGAACTCTAGAGCTTTAGGGCGGATCTATCTTCTCACTATCAGATGACACTGTGCCGCTCCTTGATCAAGCCACCTGCTTGATGAGCTATCATGCACTCCATCTATAGATGATACCGTGTCGCTCCTTGATCAAGCCACCTGCTTGATGAGCCATCTAACGCTCCATCTATCCAACAGTTCATTCACTTGAGTATGGCTCCTGGCTTCTGGTAAGATATTCGTCATCTGAGAATTTCAGAAACATCACACCCACCACATCGGGTTCCGTCTGGGCCTGGTGCTCTGATACCATTTGTTGAGAATATCGGGTCCGCATATTCCGTCCTTGTATATAAGTATGAATATTCTGATATCCACACTAGTTTGTTATCGTCCTAAGGAAACGTTCCAGAGAGATATGTGCACCTTCTGTCTTAATATTCGTTAAATTAACCTTTTATTCAAAATAGAAAAATAATATAATAATTGGATTAAATTATAAAAGGTTTGGTATATCGATTTATTGTATAGGTGCCAACATGTTTGAATTTGTTAATATAAACAAAAAGAAACTTTTCACCGTAAGGTATGAGCAATGATTAAGTGTAATTGATGGCTAAGGGTATGCCTTGTATATTTCTTCAATTTCTCCTATGATTGAGCTTAAATTGATTATGGTATATAAATAAATAATTATATCCCAATACTTTTGAAATACTTTGAATACAATTTCGTCCACGAACATTGTTTTAGTCTTTGTTATGATATTTTTATCTATGCACCATCTACATATCATGTGTGTCGCTTCCGTGAGTATATTATCAGTTACTTTTATTAATAGAAATTCTTTATTCATCACTAAAATATCAAGTAAAGTGCATGAAGTTTCCTTCATAGGTAACCGTAAACGAGCTAATGCTTGTGTGTAATGTCAACCATTTTACGACTCAAGAAATAAAAGCGATGCAAAATGTGATATTAGTTGATGTAACACACTAACAGTCTCAAATAATCGCATCTTGTACTTTGTCATCTTGTATGTATTATGCAAGTAAGGATCTCGTAAAATATTATTATAAGACCAATAGATGTTGAGTAGGCAAAAGATAAATCGATAATTGTTTGAGACCCGTCATTTTTTGTTATATACCCTTTAATGTACTTTCTCTCATACATTTTACCTAATAAATATTGTAGTTATAACTGACTGCATTTCTCAAACGTATGATGTTTTGGTCTAACATTATAAACGTTACACATATTGGATATGTTATGAGGATTAAGCTCATCTAACGCAAGTAAAATATTTTGTGGAAGATAGTCACGTATAGACAATTATTTCACCAAATCTCCCTCTATTGTTATAAGTTTTCTTATTTTAGGACATTCTTCCATATATTCCGTTGGTGAAACCGTAACCCATCTTCGACAAGATGAACTCTAAATTTAAAAGTGTAAAAAAATTTGTGTCCGTATTATTTTTTCACCTTAAGTGCTTTTATTTTTGCTCTAAAATTTGCAGATCTCTCACACGAATAAAATAAACGAAGAGTATTCTAGTGTTTCTCATCATCATACTTACTTTTCATTAATGAATAATTCATATTTCTACCTACATTTTTTAATCCATGTCGTAAGTTCGAATCTCATGTAGTGCACATGCGTGATGAGCAATTGAATGAGATCCAGTAATATAATATTCTCAACAATTTCAGATTCCTAATTTTAAAAGCACGAGATGCTAATGATTTGGAAAATCATCCCTTTGTAACACTAAAAAACATATGATTCCAAAACCTGACTCAAAATCAAAGGTTTTTAAAAAATACAATTGATTCAGAGGGTCTAGCTTGGAATCGAATCTACAATTTTAAGAATTCAAAAGGCAATTTTTTAAAATAGGAATTTTTTTTTCTCCCACCCATTATTAATTATAAGTTCGTTTAAACCAAATTTATTTTAAATTTCTATTACCAATTCTAAATTTAAAATTGATAGAAGATAAACAATAAAAAATAATTGTCATCAACTTGAATTTCAAAATTTAGAATAAACAATAAATATAAATCTGAAAATAATGGAATTAAAAAAAGCTATTTTTTTAGATTTTATACGGTTGAGTTATACACCTAATTGATAGATTTTTCATCTAATTTTGGACAAATTTCTCACAGAAAAACTAGATATATAAAGTTTATGATAGATCTTTCATATTTTTTAGATTTATTTCTGATTTTTAAATTTAAATTTAAATTTCAAAATAAAAAATAAAACAAAGGTCTAACCAAATATGGTTTTTTTCTTTAACATATCTCAAATATAAAAAACATACAGAATAGGTATTAATGCCATATTAACATTAGTCTACGTTTATGTCACTATTCTAATTAAAATAAATTTAATTTGATACCGACTCATACCAAAAATTTATTCGTCAATAAAATAATTATTTATAATCCTTTTTTAAAAAACACATTGTTTTTCTGCTTAATTAGATTTTAGTTAATTCGTCTTTAAAACTAATAAATAAATATTTTTGGATAATCCCTAATTTAAAAACAATGTATTTAACAATTTGGGTATGTTTTTAATTTAGGTATAGTCTTGATTTTTTATTAAAAGCTCTTATAAAAGATTTATTTTATTTTTTTAAAGTTTTATAAAAAAAGGTTTACGAACATAATATGTAATATATGTATTTTTTGATATCCACGACGAAGAACTCCATATTATTCGTCGTGTAAACGGTCAAGGGCACATATGTCTGCCATATTTTGGGTGGAAATCAAATTTGCTGGACTCTTAAAAACTTGTTTCTAGATAAAATTAAAATACAAAGTAAAAAGTACATCTTCTAAAAGAATTGTCGTCTTAATTTGTTATCTCACGATTTACTTGGTTATTTCATTGTAGGTTTCAAAATTTAGAGAAAATAAAGAGGTTATGGTTGATGTTTGGATATGTTGTTAATTATAGATTTTGAAAGAACTTGTGTTAGATAACTACGACTAATATATATTATAAAAAAGTACATAAGAATAAGAAAATAAATTTTATCATATTTTTATTCAATGATATTTTAGTAAATTTGTAAATAATTTGGTCCGAATACAATGGTAAGTGCTCAAATATCTAAAAGATTGAGTCGTATATATAATTAATTGCAATATCTAAATAGTGAGAGAAAAATAAACTACTATCCCTCTAATATCTAATAGATATTTATTATAACAATAGACCTATAAATAAAAATTCCAACAACCATTAATAGCATAACACATTATTAATTCATTCTAATTTTACTTAAAGTGTTCATCTCCTTTATAAAATTATCGTATTTAACTTTTACTCTACTTTTGGTTGTGACTAAATTTAGTTACCCACAATTGATGCTATATATGAGAAATGGAGTTTTTTCCTAATTAGAATAAAAAAACTCAAAAATTTAACTAGCTAATACCAAATTCTCACAAAAGACCAACCCATCTATAGATAAATAGCTTGAAGTAAAACATCACGGTGGACAACCCAAGGCCCCGACGACAAAAACAGTTCCTGCAATACCTCATATTAAAATTGAACGTGTGACTCAAAAATTAAGGGAGAAAGAAACTAAAAGTATATATTTATATGAATAATTGTTATTGCATTCCCTGAAAGTCAAATATGCCATCAATACACTAAAAGATGTCACTTCAGGAATGCTAAAAATCACGTGAAAATAAAAATCCCATAAAAAGAAGAAAGCCTACAAAGGAACTCATAAATTATACAATTAGAACTTAGATCAAGGATTTTCAAATAGGGACAAAAAAATGACAATAACGTTACATGAGATATAATGAGGAATCAAAGTCTCACTTTTAGACATAACCGAAGGCGAGACATGAGCATGAAGTCTTGAACATAAGCATGAAAAGACCTAGTAATTCTACTAGTTGTGAATACACCACCACTTATGAGGACACATCAAGGATACCCCATGCCCTAACCAGGCTACATGCCACCACCAGGATATCCTTATTACATTGGATATCATTTCGTATATAACCATACTTAAAGTTTCCTACCAAGTATGCCCAAAACTGTTATAAAGTACTAACAAGTCATCTACCGATCCCTACACAAGTAAAAAAACATCATAATGACATATCTTATTGACCTCAAGTAATCTTGCAGTACCCATCAAGGTACATGCACCCATATTCAGGTTATTAGCCACAAAAACCGAGACAAAATAGTAATCTGGTGGCAAAAAAAATAAAAATGATCAGGGTTCCTTCATGCATACACGTTCGTGGACGATCTAAACGATTACCATGAAGATGAAGATGCTCATTTAGATAAAGATTCCCCACTCACTTTGTAGGTCTTATACCGCATTATGCCACCATATTATGATAACAAAAAAGGGACAAGTATTACGATGAAAGAGATCTGGAGCACCACATTCAGCAGTTTAACAATGAGATGTTGCAATATGAAGTTGTGATGGGATAAAATATCGAGCCTTTGTCTAATCCTTATAAGAAAGTGTAATGCAATGGTTCAACAATCTCCTGAATTGATGTATAAAAAACTATAAGATGCTTCAGATGACATTCAGAAACCATTTTATAGGTTATAAAAAAATTAAAAAGACGAGGATTATATAATCCATTATAAACAAATGGTGAATGAAAGTTTGAAGGAGTACACAAAACGATTTTTGAAACAAAGTCTCACTTACAATATTTTCACTGTCTGGTGATCATAGTAGTATTTAAAAAACGAGTTCTATAGAGTACTTTATCTCATCATATATTGAGAAAGGTATTTGATGAGTTCGAATTCTGCATGCTCCGCGGACAAGGACAGATCGGTCCAAGCCCTCCGGACCGGACAGATCACTTCGAACACTTAGCCCAAAGGACTGTTCGAACTATGACAAAAGTACTAAAAAACCTAAACACTACTTGACTAAGCTACTTGCTCTCCTACTTAGAGCTCACGGGTCTTTGAATATGACCCGGGTCCATTTAACATGACCTGAAAGCCCATAAGGGCCCAAACATGAGGGTATAAATACCCAACCACCTGCATTAAGTGTGGGCAATGAGAATTAACTGCTACCAGCCAGCTTAATTATCTCTCTACTCTCTACACTAAAAATAAAACACTCACATACTACTATTAAACACCAAACAAATTACAAGCCTACCCTCATGCGATAATTATCATCACCAAATTGGCGACCACAGTGGGAGAAGAAGGTGCCTGAATCAAGCATTCAAAACCAGCTAAGAAAATCTGTCTGAATGAATCCGGACAATCCAGAAGTACCACCAGCTCTGCTCGAAGTGGTGGGAGAGAACGATGAGTACACTATCGAAGAGCGTGATAGGCTAAAGGGTGAAATAGAAGCTCCGAGGGCCGAAAAGGCTAAGATGGGCATGAAAGAAAAGTCCAAAGCATCAATTGCTCATCACACCGACAACCCAGAGAGCACGAGTCTTCAAAGACTCATGTGAGCACCAAAAAGACTCATGCCAGCTCCAAAAAGTCTCACCGGTCTAAGCCAGTGGAGAGTTCTGACTCAAGCTCAGAATCTTCTAATAGCTCTTCGGACAGTGAGGGAGTTGAAAAATCTGTATCCTCTAGCAGCGATGAGGGTCGAACTATAAAGAAGCAAAAACAGACCAAAAAATATTCAAGAAAAAGGGATAGACATGGAAAGATGAAGAGGCATATTGGTAAAGGATCATCTCATAGCCGGAGGCATGTGGACCGGATGCTGATGGATCCCTTCGCTTTTCACGATGAACCAAGTATATTTGCAACTCCCAATGAGGATACTGTGTTCAGTCGTGGAAGAAATTGGAGGCAATCTCTATTATCTTCTAACATTCTGTCCGGAAACCTCCCTAAGAGGTTTGACAGTACCAAAATAGAATAGTACGATGACAGTACTGATCCGGACAACCATTTGGAACAATTTAAAAACTTCATGATGAACTTTGACGACAATGATAAACTACTTTGTAGGGCATTCTCCCGATCATTTACGGGGAATGGTCTAAAATGGTACAACAGCCTGCCTCAGGGTTGTATCAAAGATTTCGATACTTTTTGGGTAGCCTTTCGAAGGCATTTTGTAGGGAGTAAAGAGCTAAAGGGCAATGGAGACACAATAATCCATTGTGCCCAGGAACCAAATGAGTCCTTGAAAGAATATATAAGCCGTTTTGTGAATAACAAGAATGGGTTAGCTGATTGCTTCGAACAGGTAGCAATAGCATCCCTAAGACAGGGTTTGAACCCAGGCAATCTAGCTGATTCAGTGACCAGAAAGAAGGCCATGACGTGGGGAGGGTTGTTGAATCAGGTTGGAAAACAAATAAATGTTGATGAAACGAAGAAAACCAGGGTGCACAGGCTAGTGAGGTCTGCCCCGGTGGCACCAAATCCCAATCAGAATCAGTCCGGGAACAAAGCAAGAGAGACCGGACAGGGGCATGGTAGGGAAAAAGTTCAGTCTCAGCCAGCTGCTCCTGCTCAGAGTCAGCAATCCAGAAACAAGAGAGGGCCATGGGTCCAACCGGAGTGGTTCGCAGAAGTAAAAGAAAGTGTGGCCACCATTTTTGATAAAACAAAGGACGAGGTGCATTATCGGAGACCAGCCACATTGCAGTCTCCCAGAGAACATCGCAATAACTCTTTTTGCCAATATCACAATGATATTGGTCATACCACTGATGACTGCATAGCATTGAAACAGGAAGTTCATAACTTGATTGAGAGGGGAAAACTGGGAGCTTATGTCAAAAGAAGAGGAGGTAACAGGCCTGAAAACACTCACCGGGTTGGTCCAAGTAATGCTGCTCCGGAGGGAGCCATGGTTATAATTGAGAGGTTTGATGTGGAATCTGAGTACTTGGATCCTGATCCAACTCGAAACAGAGTGGGTACAATTGAGGAATGTTCTAGGTCGGTCTCCGGACTCATTAAGTTTTTTGAGTCACTTACAATTTTCGGAGGGGACACTATGACAGCTCCTACTGCTTCTTCGAGGAAGAGGCACGTTCATACTTTAGTCTCCCAGCTAGAAGGAGGCATGACTTCCTATCAGTCACAAAATTCATTCCCCTTCATTGTTTTTTATGAAGATGATTTAAGAGATATTGCTGGTCCTCATGAGGATGCTGTTGTCATACGAGCATCTATTGGGGGCAACGACATAAGACGAATTTTGGTGGATACTGGAAGCTCAGCCAATATCCTTTTCCTAGCCACATACAAAAGAATGAAAAATCCAGCTGTAATTCAGAGTTCGGACAGATCAATTGTGGGCTTTACAGGCAGCTCAGCAAATGTGATCGGAGAGTTCGAAGAGGAAGTTTTATTGGGCAAGGGCCCTTTCAAGAAAATGGTCAGAATACTCTTTATTGTTGTGGATTGTCCCACCTGCTATAATGCTATTCTAGGGAGGTCTTGGCTCTCTAGGATGCATGCAGTGGCTTCAACAGTCCATCAGTGCTTGAAATATGCTGTTCAGGGACAAGTTGGAGTCGTCTGGAGCAGTCAAAAGATTGCAAGAGAATGTTATGCTACTGCTCTGGCTCCCCGAACACTGGGGGCAGTTCGCACCAACAAGCAATAACAGTTTGTGGGGCTTTCTGGGGGTGAGGGTGAAATTGATGACCCCAGAGAGACCCCTGGAGTATTGATACCGGTCGAAGAAGTAGATACACAAAGTTTTTGAAGAATCATCAGCACGTTTTTGCTTGGTGCAATGCTGATGTTACTGGGGTCCCATCAGAAGTGATATCACATCACCTATCTGTCCGGAGAGACGTAGCACCAGTGGTTCAAAAGAGAAGAGCTTTTTCTAAGGAAAAGGCTGATGTCATTGTGCAAGAGGTTGACAGGCTCACAAAGATGGGGCACATCAAGGAGTATGAGTATCCTTTGTGGAATGCCAATCCGGTTCTGGTAAAGAAGAAAAATAGCAAGTGGCGCATGTGCATCGACTTCACAGATCTCAATAGAACTTGCCCAAAAGATTTGTATCCGGTCCCCCGGATTGATCAGTTAGTAGACTCCGCCTCTGGGAACAAGTTGCTTTCCTTTATGGATGCCTTCTCCGGGTACAATCAGATTCAAGTGGATCCGAAGGATCAAGAGCATACCACATTTGTCACTGACATAGGTCTCCATTGCTACAAGGTAATGCCGTTTGGGTTGAAAAATGCTGGGGCTACTTATCAGAGATTAGTAAACAAGGAATTTGTTGATCAGATTGGAAGAAATATGGAAGTGTACATTGATGACATGATGGTGAAGAGTGTGGATGAGCAATTGCACTTGTCCGATCTCCAAGAAACTTTTGCCAACTTGGTAAAAGTGAATTTGAAATTAAACCCAGAAAAATGTGTGTTTGGAGTGCAGTCCGGAAAATTTCTAGGCTATATTATAAGTGAGCATGGAATACAGCCCGATCCGGACCAGCTCAATGCCCTATTCCAAATGGAGCCTCCTCGAAATATTAAAGAAGTACAGCGGTTAACGGGGAGATTAGCTGCCTTAAACAGATTTATCTCGAGGTCTTCGGACAGGTGTGCTCCCTTCTTTCAAACCTTGAAGGGTGCAAAGGGATTCGATTGGACCCCACAGTGTGATGAGGCCTTCAATGAGATCAAGAAGCACACGTCCTCTCCTAAAACTTTGTTTAAACCAGTTGATGGGGAGACACTCTTCGTATATTTAGCAGTTTCAAGTTGTGCCATCAGTGCTGTATTGGTAAGGAAGGTCGATGGTCATCCCCATCCAGTATACTACATCAGCAAAAGTTTAATAGATGTAGAAAGGCGTTACTTGAAACTCGAAAAATTAGCATTAGCCGTGGTGATAGCTGCCAAGAAGATGAGGCCTTATTTCTAGGCTCATCCCATCATCGTCCGGACTTCTTTTCCCCTGAAGAATGTCCTCCAAAAGGCAGACATTTCGAGCAGGATGACTAAGTGGTCAGTAAAGTTGGGGGACTTCGACATAGACTTTGCTCCTCGAACAGCAGTCAAGGCCCAAGCTGTGGCAGACTTCTTGGTTGAATTCCACTCCGACAAGGATTTGGAGCAAACTACCGATATAAAAGATAAAAAGGTATGGGTCGTCCGAACAGATGGTGGATCTAGCACTATGGGATGTGGTGCAGGGGTGTGTTTAACTTCTCTATATGGAGACAAAATATATCAGGCTATTTGTTTTGCTTTCAGAGCATCTAATAATGAGTCCGAATACGAAGCAGCTATAGCTGGTTTAAAGTTAGCCTACATTTGTGGGGCTAAGAGGGTCAAGCTACTAAGTGATTCCCAGCTTCTGGTCCACCATGCCCAAGGCCAATCTGAGGCTAAAAAGGAGCAGCTTGTGAAATATTTACTCCTCCTTAAGAATGAAGCACTCAAGTTTAAAAGTGTTATTTATGAGCACATACCCCGGGCAGAAAATGAGCTAGCAGACTCGTTAGCAACCATAGCATATGCGGAGTCATATCCATGGATCCATGTGCTAGAAAGCCCCTCAATTCAACTTAGTAAGGGAAAATAAGAAGAAATTTTTGAAGTGCAAGTGAAACAACCTCAAGACTGGAGGTTTCCTCTCCTGCAATATCTCTCCGATGGTATCGTGCCTTCGGATAAGTTACTAGCCAGAACATTGAAACATAAGGCTCGTGGTTTCATCATATTGAGAGAAGTGTTGTATAAAAAATCTTACAGTAAACCTCTCCTGCGATGTTTGGGGGATGAGGAATCTCAAGTAGTCCTCTCCGAATTGCATGATGGCGAGGGATCAGTCCATTGTGGATTCAGAGCTTTAACAAGAAGAGTTTTATTATCCGGTTACTATTGGCCATCTATCATGAAAGATGCGAAGGAATTGGTAAGAAGGTGTGACCCATGCCAGAGGTACAGCAATGAAATTCATGTCCCAGCCATTCCTTTAGAGTCAATTTCTGAGCCTATTCCTTTTGCTCGATGGGGGTTGGATTTAGTAGGGCCTCTCCCTGTGGCGTCCGGAGGACGCAAAACTATAATTGTGGCCATAGACTACTTCTCGAAGTGGATTGAAGCAGACCCTCTAGCAGGGACAACATCAAAAGCTGTTATAAAATTCATTCTATCCAACATCTGTTGCAGATTTGGTGTCCCACAAAAGATAACAACACACAATGGGCCACAGTTCGACAATAGGGAAATGGAGAGCTTATGTGCCTCAAGGGGTATACAACATTGCTTCTCTTCGCCTTTCCACCCACAAGAAAATGGGCAAGTTGAAGTAGCTAACAGGACTATACTGTCCGGTTTAAAGAAGAATTTGGAAGGGGTTGCTGGGAAGTGGCCTAGTTATTTACAGGAAGTCTTGTGGGCCTACCGGACAACACCTGGGGCTGCAACACAAGAGTCACCCTTTGCTTTGGTCTATGGGATGGATGCAGTAGCTCCTATAGAAGCAACTCTCCCGTCATTTCGTGTTCACAACTTCTCCGAACATGTTAACGAGGTGGCAATCAGAGGTCAACTTGATTTGATAGAAGAAAGACGAGTTAAAGCTCACCTTAGAGTTGCACACTATCAGGGCTTGATGAGAAGCAGGTTTGCTTCCAAAGTTAAAAGAAGAGATTTCCAACCAGGGGACAAAGTATTAAGGAAAGTCTTCTTACACACTAAAGAAAAGCTGTTCGGAAAGCTAGCCCCAGCTTGGGAAGGTCCGTATATGGTTGTTGAAAGAATTAAACCTGGGACATATTGGTTGGAGGACAAAGATGGAAGAGTTTTGACTCATCCTTGGAATATCGAGAATCTTCGGATGTACTTGGAGTAGCATTTGTAAAATATTTACTTGTTTAAACATCCATGTAAATATTTGGGGGCATAGTCTTTCCTCCCTGGTGGCACGGGGAGGTTTTAATGAGATGTCCGGGCTTTTGAATAAAATTTGATGCCTTCTTAAAAAATTTCCAAGTATTTTAAGTTTTGTCCTTTGTCACACTATCCGGATTGAAATAACTAAGGGCTATTTAAACTCTAGCCGGAGAACTTAAACACTCTCACTATGAAATAACTAAAGGCTATTTAAACTCTAGCCAACAAAATTGGAACAGACTATGAAAGAAGATGAGAATTGCATGAAACAAAGATATTCATTAAAATAACTTAAAGTGCCTTGGCCATCCAAGGAATTTTCAAATTGTCAAAAACAGAACAGAAAACCTATCCGGTCAGTTGCCGGACACGATTACAAAAAAGAATGCCCTGACCTTCCAAGGACTTTAGTTTGGATAACTAAGTAAAAACTGAATCATGAATTAAGGCTGAGCCTTAGAAGATGCCTCACCTTCATCTGTCTTTTCCTTCCCTTTGAAATCACTCTTCTCTTCGCCAGGTTTCTCCCCGGTGTGTTCTTCGTCATCTGAGGAATCACTAGAGTAGCCATACCTGTCGCCTTCAGCCATCGTGTGATACGGGAGGTCTTCAGGCTCAACATGAAGCCATAAATCCCCCAAGTTCTTCTTCGGAAACTTCTCATGGAAGAGTAGGACCATATCAGACTTCACCTTGGCATACATCTCCTCCTGAGTGTCGATCACATTATTGGCATAAGCATCGATCTTGGCTTGAATCTTGGCCTCCTGCTCTTTTAGCAAAGTCGCTTTCTCCTCGGCAGCCTTAAACACTGTATTCTCAAGAGAGATTTTTTCATTGGTCAGGTTGGTGATGATTTGATCCTTAGCTTTGGATTCTCCCTTTGAGGTGGTAAGGTCTTTCTCCAGACCGGACAGCTTCTCCCGGAGCTCTCTAATGATGTCCTCGAAAGTGGAGACTTTTGTGGTGCTTGCCTCTTGCTTTCTCTTCAACTCCTCGATTTCCTCCTTTAAAATGTCAGCATTGGAAGTGGCAGTGCGAAGGTCATCAAACAGCCTCTCTTTGTCAGACTTGAGATCTTTGATGATATCGGCCTGGTTTCGGACTTGTTTCTCCAACACAAGTACAGGTTGAACGTTGCTTAACAAAGAGTGGGCTATGGGATCCCTTTCACTAGAAACGGCAAAATTCTTACCATTAAAAGTGACCGTGTTGGAGGTGCTTGGAGGAAGGTAAGGCCCGTCAAAGTCATCTCTAGGAAGATTGAGGAAATATTCACCAAGCTCACCAAGACCGGTGATGTCTACTCCATCGATGTTGATATCTCCCCCCTCAACCTCATCGGTATGAAAGTCACCCGGATTCTCCTTGGCATGCGTTGGGTCAGCAGGATCAGCTTGGAAACAAGGCTCCGGAGCCCGGAGAGAAAGCTCGTCTCCCTTAGAAGTTTTCTTCTTCTTGGCCTCCCGGTCTGTGCCTTCGCTTCCCTGTTTACGATTTCTCTTGGAAGCCCTTGGAGGTTTTGGGACGTTCGCTTCTTGTTTTTCAGTCTCTTGCTCCACCACTTCCAAGAGAGCATCATCAATTTGGCTCTGGGCTGGCCCCTCCGGGTCTGTTGGAGCATCCTTCTCTGCATCAGCAGGGTTAGCACCACCCACCACCTTCTTGCCCTTCTTCTTCTTGCCTTTCATCTTGCTCGGGGCTTTGGCCCGGCCTGGCAGGAAGAGTGTCCCATCTAGTTCGTGAGTCCTCTTAAGTACAACATCCGGAGGAGGCTGAGTGGTGAGATCCTCCCAAGTCAAGTCTCTCCGACCTGTGGTGTTCCACAAGTGAGACCTTGCCAAGTTGCCACTGGTAAAAGCAGCATGGAATCGGTTCCCCCATTTCTCAGCAGCCCAAGCATTGATCTTGGAGCAAGTAGCCTGCCCGGATTTCTGATAGTCACTGAACTCCTTGGGCAGTACTGCCAAGGAAAAAGTGAGACCCATTAGTTCGAACCACTTTAAAAAAGAGAGAAACAAAAGTATAAAGTGGAAAACTTACGGTCACTCCTCCACCTGCTTTTGAGGAGGCTTGGGTTCACTCCAGATTTGATCTTCTGTCCGTTCTCCCAAGCACCACTAACGAATAGGAACTGGGTCCTCCAATTCCTCTCCGCCTCCAACAGATCATCAACAGCCTTGAAGTCATCCCCCATATTGAAATTGTAAATGGGGATGTTGGGATTTCTGCACAGACTGGCCACAGCAGCAAACTCCTCCATTGGCAGAGGAATCCCGGAGAGCCTTGAGGCCATGATGCAGGCCATGAGGGTATACCAGGCGTTGGGGCTCAGCTGGCTTGGACAGAGTTTTATCAGATAAAAGTATTTGACAATCTCTGGGTCTAAAGGGAATCTGAGTCCCCAGTTGAATAGCTCCGTGAACATGACAACTTCGCTCAGTTTGCAGTCCATAGGAGTCTCCGAGTGTATGGGGATCCTGATCTTCACATTCTCCGGTATTCCCCATTTTGTACGCATCCGGCCCAGCTCAACTGTGTGGATGAACGCGTAGTTGATTTTCTGTAAGGCGAGGAGATAATTAACGCTGACCTTGTGAAAACAAGGCCCCACTCTTCCCTCGAGGCTCTCCGACAGATCCGGATGCCTCAAATACAGTTTTTCTTTGCCTTTGTCCTTCTTGGTAACTATTGCACTACTAGTCTGACCGGAGGGCTCAGACTCAAATGGAGCCTCTTCAACAGAGTCCTCCATAACTTCCTCCATAATTGTTGAAGGGATTTCAGCAGCAGTAGTGGGGGGAGGGTTCAAACTTGACTCAGCCTTGTCTCCGGACTGCTGGGCCTCTGTGTTCTTCTGGCTTCTGGCCTCCGGTAGAGTATCCGGAGCAGGTGCTTCTCTTTGAAGACTTGGACTGGTGCCCTCCGGACCGGACAGTCTGTCCTTGGGGGCTCTAATAGGCACCTTTGACCCGGTGTTGATGTCTTTTGCCCCCGAATTTGAGGGAGTGTTTTTAGACCCTTGGCCTCTAACTAACCGGCCTTTCATCCTATCGACTAGCTTCTCAGGGGAGTGCTCCGTATCCGACCCCATAGCTATGAAGGGTGAGGGTTTTTTGAGGCAAGTAGCTGTTACTCCTGGCTCGATATTAGGCTCTGATTCCTGAACTGAGGAACCAGAGATAATGGGGGAAAGGTTGGTTTGAAATAGTTTTCTAGGCTTAGTGCCTTTAGAAGAAGAAGATCCTTGATCTGACTCTGTGGTAGAGGTGATTGATCTATCGACAGGCGAAGTGGGTAACCCTGCCGCAATTTGTCTTTCTCTTTCGACTTTTTGAGCCTTCTCTAACTCAGAAAGATTGAGCCACCCGCCTTTGACCAGAGCGTTCCTCGCTGTAAACATAAACTATCGAACAAAGTTTTTGCTTTAGAGAGAGAGAGCTTTGGGAAATTTTGCAGAGTAAATGTGAAAGAGATGGTAAAACAGTAGAAAGTGAGTTTGTATTTATAGTAAATCTGAAAAAGAAAGTTGATTCCTAGGAGAATTCGAAAAGTTTGGCAATGATTAAAGACGACGCTGATGTCACCACCTTTAATTAAGAGGTTGCTTTTCGAAGAAGGTGGGTTCAAAATTCAAGGTGAAAACGGCTGAAGCAACCAACCAGAGAGCGACACGTGTCCCACGAACTCTGGAAAAAACCGTTTTGAATTCGTAAAGCTTTATCTGTCCGGATAAACCCATAGCCCAAATTGACAGACCTGTCCGGATTAAAACTACCCCTGATGTCGGACTGTTTTTCAGGTTTTTGACAAGAGTATTTGCACAAACACCTAAAAAAGGGGCTCCTGATGAGTCCGAATTCTGCATGCTCCCCGGACAAGGACCGATCGGTCCAAGCCCTCCGGACCGGACAGATCACTTCGAACACTTAGCCCAAAGGAATGTTCGAACTATGACAAAAGTACTAAAAAAACCTAAACATGAGGGTATAAATACCCAACCACCTGCATTAAGTGTGGGTAATGAGAATTAACTGCTACCAGCCAGCTTAATTATCTCTCTACTCTCTACACTAAAAATAAAACACTCACATACTACTATTAAACACCAAACAAATTACAAGCCTACCCTCAGGCGATAATTATCATCACCAGTATTAAACTTCAAAAATTTGCTAGCACAAATGGAAAGATATATAAAAATAGATAAAGTTGTTAAAGCAAAAAAAGTAGGAAATACTGATACTCCAACTAGATACGATTTGACCAGTAAAACATATACTATAGCGCATATTAGCACAAAAGATGATACGTCAAGGAACAACGGAGTTTTAACTTTAGCCAGGCCAAGATCCAATAAGTCTTAATGATATAAAGAAAATCCCAAAGTTGGTTATAATATTGACGATAATAAGATAGCAGATCACTCGCCAATGGGACCATTCACAAAACTGATCGAATAACTACCAACAATTAATGACAACGAATGACACTGTTAAATACGATCGGCTTGGAAAGTTATTTGGAGAAAAAAAACAAATACAAATAAAAATATCGTAAGTTTTATGGTGACATATGTAATTTTATAAGAGATTGTTGGTCTTTGCATGTTCAAGTCCAGAACTTAGTTGACAAAAACAAGTTAAATGAATTTCTGAAAAAGAAAATAAAAAAGGAACCGTGGTAAGGTTTTAGTAACGCAATAAAACAAGCTTCAATCCTGATAGAATATGCAAGGGCATCGTATACAAATTTCATCATAATGGTTAAGGTAAAGGAAAAATAGGAATTTATGGATCCATATCAAAATAGACAAACCATATGAGTGATTGTCAGGGGATATTCATACTCCAAAATTACTAAACGAGGTGAAACAAACAGTACACTGATAATATTGAAATCGTATGTAAAAAGCAAACATCCACACACATGTACAATGACCAACATCGACAATTATCTTTCTTTTATGAATATTGAAGAAGACTTACATCTTTAGATAGTGACGTAATGCTAATAGTATTGGAGATGGCACGAGTAAATATCAAAAGGGAATTGCACGACAATGAAATCTTGGGAAACATCACATATAAATGAAAGTATGAGATAATTAGTCTAGCTCTAGTGATAATCTGAAGCCAAATAACCTTACCCGGCTTCAATAGATCAGATGCAGTAATCTTGGAATACTTAACTCTAGACCTAAGTCGCGGAAAATATGAATTAAGAAATTAAAATACAATATATTTTCAAGGTGGTATATGAATCATCTTCTTTTTACATTATACTAGGCCGATTAAGCTCAATCATATGCATGTCATAATATCTATGGTCCACCGGTGTTTAAGATCTTCTATCAACGACAAATCAGTCAGGATTATACTAAATAACAAAACATCCAGAGAGTGTTATGCAACATTCATATCTCTCAAAGCATAACAACTATAAAGTAAAATGGTCTTCTTGGAGTGAGTAAATGACCCTAGAGAAGGCCTCTACTGGTGTAGCCAGGGGAGGAAGCAGATGATATAATCATGGAACTATGAAAAATCATGACGATCGGTCGAGATATCCCAATCGATTTCATGTAAAAAAAATTATTTTAATTTATTTTAAGATATATTTGCATGGGGTATGCATGATATAACTTGATTCATAATATAAATCATCTGCTATCAGTTAAAGATTAACAATAACTTAAGGTCAATACTATAAAAAACAAATCTTACTCCTAACAAAAGATAGAGACGATTACTACTGAAATAGATTGAATGATGACCGTAAGACACATAAGAGAATCACATCATCCAATATGAACAAATAATCTTATATTAGTAAAAAATAAAAATGAAAAGTGTATGATGTGTGTAGACTTGATGGACTTAAAAATATATGTCTAAAAGACTCACTGCACTACTTATAATTGACCAACTTGGACTAATTTATCAAAACTAGTAAACAAGATCTTAGCAACTCAAATAGACTAAAATATACATGCCTATTTGATGACATGTTGGTAACAATCTTGCATGCAGAGTATTATCTAGAAGATCTCGTCATAACGTACGATAAATCTCAGCAAGTAAATTTAAAGTAAAATCCATAAAATACAAATTCGGTGTTCACTCTGGAAAGTTCTTAGGATACACGATGAGCGAGAGAAAAATAGAACACAACTTGCCAATTTGACCATAATGGAGCTTCCAAAGAATATAAAAGAAGTCCAAATTCTAAGTGGAAGATTAACATCACTTAGCCGGTTTGTATCAAGAGTTGTAGATAAGTACCAACCATTTCTTTTCGAGTGCTAAAATGAGAATTAAAGTTTCAATGAACCTCGACATGTGATGAGGTATTCAACAACATAAAGAATTCATTTGCCTCTTGTAAAGTACTAACCAAGCCTAAGACATCAGAGGGTTTGTACTTATACTCAACATTCTCATATTATGCAGTCAATATAGAATTGATCGGGGAGGTGGAAGAAAATCCAAAGCTATATATTATGTAAGTAAATCTTTATTAACAACATAAACGGGGTATTTATAACTATAAAAACTTTCATTAGCTCTAGTGATCGCGATTAGGAAAATAAGACCGTATTTTCAAGCCCTAAGAAATGTGTTGTAAAAGGTTGATGTCTCTTGAAGATCGACAAAATGGTCCGACTATGATATTCATTTTGAGCCAATAACAACAATAAAGGCTCACAAATTGGTTGATTATTTTAACAAAGTTCAAATCCGAAAAACCCATCTCACTAATAATGAGTCATAAGACACTTGGATAGTCAAGAATTCTAAAGAAAGTAGCAATCAAGACTTATATATAGTAATTCAACTCATATATCTAACATGAGATATCTCAAACCAGTCCATCAAGTTTGGATTTCCAACATTTAACAATAAAGACGAATATAAAAATAATGTTAGTTAGTCGAGTAAAGATGGTAAAACTCTTAAATGACTCAGAGTTAGTGGTTAGTCAAGTAATATGATATATCGAAGCTAATAAAAGACAATATAATCCAATAATTTAAGAAATTATAATTATTAGTTGCCCAATTGGAGCATGTTGATTTAAGCAAATACTAAGAGAAAAACACATAAGCTGATCATTCGCATCTCGACATTCACATCTTCAATACTAGGAATACTACTAAAAAAATATAAGCTATCATATTACCAAACTACTTTTTCTCGATATTCACATCAGACGAAATAATGGTAATATAAAAGGTGGAAGAAAAATAAGATTAGAGAATCTCAATCATAAATTATCTGACATATAGAGTTCTACCCGAGATGAAAAGAAATACACAAAAATTTCAATGAAAACAATTAATTTATATGGCCTTCATATGAATTTTACAAAATATGTCTAACCAAGCTTCTCTTTTGGTGCTTAGGCACAAATGAAGCAACCTTTGTCATAAAAGAATTATATGAGAGAGAATGTATCACACACTGAATATATAAGGTATTATATAAAATAATACTGATTCAAGGATACTATCTACCTACCATTATGGGGGCGCAAAGAAAAAATTCAAGATGTGTGATCAGTGGCGGATCCAGGACTATAATTTAGGGTATGCAGAAAATATTATGGAATTATTTTTAGTAAAGAAGATAAATATATGAGGATCGCATAATAAAATAATATATATATATATATATATATATTAGTTACATATGTAATATGTGAGTATCGCATAATATAAATATATTAAAATATGTAAATATTGAAAGCGTCTGATATTATCTAGATCACCAACTATAAAAAACATTTCTCTATCTACAAATGTCATTAAAAATCATGAAACCATGGATTGATCATTCTATTTCTCAACTCGTTATTCACATATTTCATACTATAAAATACTCACTCAATACTTGCGCCAACAACTGGTAATGAGAAAGTTAGCTTCAAAAGTGTGTACACAAATCCAAATATCTTATGTTTTTTTGTACGAACAATAGATCATGTAATGTATGATAATATTATAAGGTTTAACTATGTTAAGGTTGAAAAAACTATAAAACAGTTTCTATACTAGTAATTGAGGGTATTATTACTATAATAATTGCTTTAATATGATTTCGAGTGAGCTGACCATTCCCAACTTGAACTCGATCTTTCTGAAGCTTTAATATCACATATTGATTATTCTCTTTATTCTCTTTACTCTTCAAATTATTTTCAATTTATAGTTCAAGAAAAGCATACAAATCACGCTGAGATCTTTTAATTTTTGCATGTAGAGCAATAAGTCAATCAAAGATCCAACCAATCCTTGAAGATTATTATTAACGGTTTCTTCAAGATTTTTAAGTGCAAAACTGGACCATATTTGACGGATAATTTGGATAGAGAGTGGCGTGTTACCTTCCCTAATTGGTGGATGTTGTTAAGAAACAAAAAGAAAAACAAACAAAGAGAGAAACAAGAGAAGTAGTCGCTAAGAAGCGGCTTGGGTTTCTATTTATTAGAAAATGTGTCTTACATAGAATATAAAGTTATTCCTTATAGATAAACTATATGGGCTAATGGGCCTAGGCCTTATATCTCTAACACCCTCTCTCAAGCTCGCAATGCTTATACTTGCATTGGGAGTTTGTTACATTAAAAAAAACCAAAATTTCAACAAAAACAAAACATTAAACTTCAAAACCATAATCGAAAGCCAAAATCAAAACAAAACGCCAAAATCAAAATCAAAACATCAAAACCCAAAAAATTGAAATCCAATCTTCAAACTCCAATCTTCACGCTCCAATCTTCAATCTTCAAACTCCAAACTCCAATCTTCAAACTCTAAACTCCAAACTTCAAACTCTAATCTTCAAAATCCAAACACAAAACTCCAAACTCTAATCTTCAAACTCCAAACAAATCCAAACGAAATCTAACCACCAAACAAATCCAAACAAAGCTAAACAAAGCCAAACAAAGCCAAACAAAGCCAAACAAAGCCAAACAAAGCCAAACAAAGCCAAACAAAGCCAAACAAAGCCAAACCAATCCAAACGAAGCCAAAACAAATCCAAACAAGTCCAACTAAATCCAAACAAATCCAAACAAGTCCAAACAAATCCAAACAAGTCCAAGCGAATCAAAACTAAATCTATACCAAATCCAAATCCAAACGAAGAACAAAATCTAAACACCAAAACGAATCAAAACGAAAAACATCGATCTAAGAAAATGTCAGACAAAGTCCAAACGTAAAAACAAAATTAAACACCAAACACAATCAAATGAAATCTGAATTCCAAATTCAAATACCAAATCCAAATCCAATATTAAATCCAAATTCAAATCCAATTTCCAATCAAAATCAAAATTAATTATATGATTTTACCACCAATTTGAATCATAATCCAACATGTTAGATTGAATTATTGGATGTCCAAAACATGTTGTCCAAAATTTAGGAAAAATCGACATCGTTTACCTCTCCATCAGGTCTGGTGGTTGTGGATTTACACACGAGATCCGAAAACCAAAAATTTTCACTTTTTTTTCTTCTTCCAGCAGACAACTAAAACAACTACCCACCGGTAATGCAGAAGACATGAAAATTTCAAGATCTAAACCTACGCTCTGATACCATGAATGCAAGAAGGATGTACATGTGGTACTTATCGATATGCATTCTTGTAGTCTAGATGCCAAAATCAGGAGCCATTTAGCTTCACAAATCGTGGAATAGCCAGCTGAGAGAAACAAGAGAAGTAGCCGCTAAGAAGCGTCTTGGGTTTCTATTTATTAGAAAATGTGTCTTACATAGAGTATAAAATTATTCCTTATAGATAAACTATATAGGCTAATGAGCCTAGGCCTTATATCTCTAACAGTTTGGATTATCTTCACCAATGTTAATTTCGTTTATATGAATCACTTTAAATAATTGATCTCATACTATTTAAGTTTTTAAAAAGTAATTAGTTTTTGACTAAAAATTACTCGATTTTAGTGTTTTGGTTATTCATTTTCGTGACATATAATTTATCGACTCAAAATCGTTCGGTTTTATAACTTCATCCAAAATAAATAGCCAAAATGACTAATTTTATCGAAAATGGATAGTCGAAAGATTATCTGTTACGAAAATGGATAGTCGAAAGATTATCTCTTACGAAAATGGATAGTCGATAGACTTTCTCTTACGAAAATGGATACTCTATACACACGCAGCGGAGTAGCTTTATCCAAAATGAAATATCAATATGGACTAAAACCGGACATTTTCGGTCGATGGATTATCTGTCACGGAAATGGATTGTCAAGAGACTAATTCGTAACCAAAACCACTATATAAATTTAAACTATTACAATATCATTGGTTTTTATCATGCACATCCAGAATATTATGAACCACCGCAATCCTTATAATAGATGATTAAATTGTTAGGTTATATGCTAAAATTGGATTTAATAAAGCAAGCCATAGGATGTAAATTTAATGGATAATAAAGTTCAATCAATCTATCTTTATTTAGTATCGATGAGTAAATAGTCAGGTCCGAATACATTAGTTTACCATGAATTTAAGTACATAAAATATCCAAAAGACTTAATTGAAGATATAGTTAACTGCATAATCTAAGTAGCTAGAGAAAAATAAGTTATTATCTTTCTCATATTTGGAAGATATTTATTGTAACAATAAACTTATAAATAAAGGTCCTACTAATAAGGTAACATGTTGTTGAAGCATCATTTGACATTATTACAAGAAGATAAAGTTATCATCCTCAAAGTTATAACGTCGAGAAAGCTTATGACTCAAGGTATTGAAAAAATCATATGAAAGTTATTGAGAGAAAACTTTATCAATGGCTTCAACAAAAGAATATAGTTTTGAAAAAAATGAGCGGCGAAATAGTGAAAATTATTATTGAAGCATCTTGTGAACCTATTATAATGATGAAAGAGGGTGAAATTCATGATCCGCCAAAAATGTTAAATGAAACTGAATGTTAGAGAGTGTAGAAGATTATGAATTAATCGGCGCTGAAGTTGTAAATATAGGATGAGAGATTGAAGAATAGTTTATAAAATTTAATAGATTGGTTGAGAGAAAATATGATGTCCTTGCATTGAAATTTTTTGTTGTAAGTGGAGTTAGTCGAATGATAACTTTTCATGAATTAACAATAAATAATGGAATAAGACCTATCTGATATAAAAGAAGGCCTTTTCGATTATAAAAAAGTTAATATTGAAGAATTTAATCGATTATTAAAAGTAGGACATATGAGAGAATAAAATATCTCACATGGTTAACAAATCCAATATTAGTAAAAAGAAAAATAGGCAATCGAGGATCTGAGACCTTGTCCAAAATATGTTTTTCATTTTCCTATGATTCATCAATTAGTGGATGCAACGATTGGTCATGAGTATCTATCTTTAATCAATGTGTTTTCAGGTTATAATCAAATTAAAATGCATCTAAATGAGGAAGTAAGTGTTGCTTTTATGACTAAAAAATGGTTATATTATTACAAGGTAATGTTATTCGGTTTTAAAATATTAGAGCAACATACCATAGATTTGTTAGTCAATTTTTTGCTAAACAATTGGGCATGGATTGGAAGCTTATACAGATATAATAATAAAGAGTAATGAGGCGAGTGAGCATATAGTAACATTATATGAAAATTTCGGGAATATAAAAAAGTACAATATTAAATTAAATCCTTTGAAGGGTAAAGTCGAGAAAGTTTCTTGGTTTTGTAATAAGAAAAAAAAGAATCAAAGTTGATCCTCACCTATTAAAAGTATTATTAATAATGTCTCCACCAAAATCAATTAGAGAAGTACAAAATTTAACAAGAAGATTGACTACTTCATCAAGATTTATTTCAAATGTGTCAAATAAAGCATATTTATTTTTCGATATTTGAAGAGGAGACAAGAGATTCGCTTGGAATGAGGATTGCGCAAAATTATTTAATAATTTAGAGAAATATTTGAGTTCCCCTAACATTTTGACGACACCAAAAGAAGAGGAGACTTTGTTTTGTATATGGGAGTTTCTAAATTCGTTGTTAATGTACTACTAATAAGAGAATATAATGGAATATAAAAATTAATTTAATATATAAGTAAGACATTGGTAGAAGCAGAAAGCATATAATTCAATTTAGAAAATTTAGCTCTTGGATTAGTTGTTTACACAAGAAAAATGTGCATGTATTTTCAAGCTCATGTCATTAGTGTTAGAACTTTTTTCCCATTGAAAAGTATGCTCATAAAAATAGATGTCTCTGAGAGGTTAACAAGATGGTCAATTGAGTTGGGTAAGTATGAAATTACGGTTCAACCAAGAACAACAATAAAAGCACAAGGGGTGGTTGAATTTGTTAATGAGTTTCAAAAAGAAATATATGAAATGGAAGAATGTGAACCAACAACAAAAAATAATTTGAAGGATGAAGAATGCAAAAATTTGAGCGGATGGATCTTCATGTGCAAATGGTATTGGGTCCGACATTGTGTTGATAGTTCCTGAGGGAAATGAAATTAATCAAACTATTAAATTCATGTTTCATGCTACTAATAATGAATCATAATGTGACGTTGTGTTGAATGGAACGCGATTAGCTCGTATTTATGGAGCAACAGTTCTTCGTGTTTTGTCTCATTCTCAAAATATGAGGAAATATTTGGAAGCAGTAAAGGAAATGGAAATAAATTTTGAAGAAGTTATATATGAACGAGTTCCAAGAATAAAGAATAAAAAGGTAGATTTTTAGCAAGATTTTGTAGTGTAGAAGATAATCCATTGGTTAGTTACAATAAATTCATTGGTATTTGGAAATATTGAGAAACGAGAAGTACTAACAGTAGATGATGATAATAATTGGCGACGAGAATTTCTATTATTTTTTAAGATGAAATTATTCCAACATCAATAAACTTTTCGTCTCTCCAGAAGTACTAACAAATCCCCAACCATGAAAAGTATAATTCTTATACCTCACAGTCTCATACTATGTCGTCAGTATTTTTCTAATCTGGGAGGACATCAAGGAATTCAAGTAGTATAAAATATAAGCAAGTCTTTACTCCACGCATAAACCAAATACCTACTGTTGGAGAAACTGGCACTTGCTTTGGTGGTATTAGTCTAAAATATGCTTACATATTTCCATGTTCATACGATCATTTTCCGGACGTCATTTTCCATGTTCAACGTTCTACAAGCACTATACATCTCAAGATAACTTACCAAGTGGTTCGTTGAGCTAGAGTACCATGAAGTCAAGTTCGAACCATGTAGATCAATCATAGCTAAAGCCCTCATTAAGTTTTTAATTGAGTTCCACCAGGAAAGACCGGTCTTTATCAATGAGTAGCCTGAATCTCGGACAGAGATATAAATAACCAGGGCTCGGTAATATGCATCCAATTAAGATCACCAACATAGGATATCTTGAAACATCAGTCAAGCTTGGCTCCCTAACTACTAGCAATGAATCTGAATACAAAACATCAATTTATGGCCTTCGTGTTGCAAAGATTTACGGTGCTACCGAACTTTAACTATTCACTGACTTATAATTATTTGTTCATCAAGCTTTAGGTCATCTTGTATCTAAAAAGACACCAGTATCGATTATTCAAAAAAACACTCGACACCAAATCGATAACTCTCGATAATGTTAAAAAATGTGAAACCTAAAATTTCTGGATTTTGATAGACTTCAATCTCTTAGTGAAGTTCACAAATAAACATACAACAATATAGAAATAATGGTGGAAGATAAATGGATATCTAGTTCTATCTCACGAACCACCACCAATCAACTGTCCAAACTTTTTTCTCTATTTCGATTTTAACCGAATAATCGAGTGTAAAAAAAAGCGTGGACGAAGATTGGATAGTTGTGAGAGCAGTATTTACCGTTCTCCGTTGTAAAAAAAAAAATGAGTTATAAAGGTTGGTGACTAGAATTTCAAATTATTCAACTACTTGAGAGAGAAAAGGAACTGCAGAAGTCGGTGGCTAGAATTTATATTTTGATACAAATCAAAATAAATATAAACAAGATAGAACCATAATCCAATTTGGACCATTTTCTACCAGGCTTGTTGCCAATTTAATTAAACTTATAGTTACGTTCTAATAACTTCAATTTCAATAAAAAATAATCTGTTTTGCTTAAAAAGAAAAAATACATAATTTCAAATAATTGTTTGACCTTATAAATATATTATTAAACTAAAAGATCTCTCAAACTTTTTTGTTTTATTAAAAAAGAAAATAATTTTATTTATTTTTGTTACTGAATAATAATAAACCACCAATGATCATATCTTTTTATAGGATTAAACTTGTTTTGAAGTTGGAAGTTGAACACCCCACGTTGATAGAGTTTACAGCTAAATAATCTTTATTTTATTTGCATTAGTAGCTGAACAACTATGCTTACCGGAAAGCCAGGTTTGATTATAAATAGACTCACCCATCCATTTTATGTCTTCCATCTAAACTAATCAATATGGATCCTCTTGTTCTAGCTAGGCTTCGAGCTAAGCTAATCGATAGGGCTGCAGGTATTTTTACAAGTTTACCTTTCCATCTATGTTTTGATCTTATAATTTAAATGCTGGAACATGTTTTTGTAAAGAACCATACCATACCACACCACACACGTTATGTCTATGTTTTAAATTATAATCATTTTATCGTTCAACTCCGAAATAAGATGGTTCATATGACACAACTCTCTCAGGCAAACTTGGAGCTGTCGACTCTACTTTAATTTATTTTATATATAAATACAGGAAAGTTTGTAATAGTTACATATATGTTTTGCCGACATGGTTCAGGAATCTTCATTTTCATCCAGCTGGTTGGGATTCTACTAAGAACAAATACGTTACTTTTTCTTTAAACCTAAAAACCAAAGAGTTCAACGCAAAGGGGAGGGAATGGCGTTCCATTCATAGGATACGTATCTTAGATCAGATAAATGGAAATGACTACGAAGTTGACGGTGGTATTTAGCCATCCCATATTAGATTACTTCGCATTAACTCATACTCTGATAGTCTGATGTTATGTATTATACAACTAACTCACAAACTTATGTTTTCTAGGTTACAAATGCTTTAAAGATGGCGACACTTGTGCAGCGATTATGGAATTTATGCCGTTGAATGTGTTCAATGACACATCCAAAGGTTACATCAAAGAGGATACAGTCATTCTTAAACTCATATTCAGTTACATGTCAGTGCACTAGATAATATTTTATCTGGTCTCTCTCATCGTTTCCTTTTCTCTTACCGTGGATTGCTGGTTTGAGGTTTAAATTTCAAAAAAGTAAGAGGAGATGAAGTCACGGTGCACATCAACCTCTTTGATATTGTAAATGTAATGTGTGTTTTCTTCAAGTTTGTTAGCAATTCTCTTTTCCTTACCATAACAATACTTTAGGAAGGTATTCTTTTAAAGTTTGGCAACGGTGATCTCTCTTACCCTGGCGTAATTGGATTACTAATCGACCGATGTAGTACTACATTGTAGTATATTATTGTTGGAAGGTGCAGAACGCACGCTTGTTAACTTATATTCTGACTAACGAGTGAGACAATGGGTGTTGTTATTCTCAAAATCATTTGAGCTTGAATTCCCTTTTATTTTAGCCGTTTTTTAACCATCGGAAAATAATCCCAAACGGTTGACAACTATGTTTATAGTTGTCATGTCCGTCGGTAATTTTGATTGAAATATATGTTTTGTTTTTTATTAAAAAAATATTATACGAAAGATTCTTTTTAAAATTTAAAATAAAATTCTGATTTTATCCGATTGAGATTGTTAGAGAATCATCAAAAGTATTTTTGTTAGGGTGGCGACCAAAGTCCCACATCCCACATCGTTTAGACATGGAAAGGATCAGTGGTATATAAGTAATAACATCTCTCAACTAGTAAGAGGTTTTGTGGAAGTGGACCAAAAACAAAACCGTGAGAGCTTTCGGAGGCAGAATATACGGACCACACACCCATATTAGTGTTGAAACCGTGTTGTTCTTACTTATATACGGAGGCAGAATATAACAAGACTTCAGAATTTTCAAAGAATCAAACAATTTGAAAGTGTTCATAACAAGATTTGGTCACCAAAATTTGGTAATGTTTATAAAAAAAGTCACTATGTTTGTTTTCTATCAAAATGGTTGCTTTTTATGGTCCCATTTTGCATTTGCGGTCACTTTTGTTTATCTCGATTTGCATCTGAGATCATTCGTTAGTGACTACCGATGCAAAACAAACTCAACAAAATTTGGTTTTTAGATAAAAAAAATACACATGACCAATTCCGATAACTAATGAGGATTCTTAGTCATCAAACATTATTTCTAATACAGTATACCTATTCTGTTACCATTGAAGTAATATAATCTATATCATTTGTGTTTTTCCCTGATGATTTTTTCCCTTAGTAAAAAACCGAGGAGGGATTTCTAATACAATTGTTATAAATTTAAATCTATTCGCATTATAAACATATTTTTTTAATAGACGTATGGTCGTTTCGATTATCTTCTTCGACATTAATTCTGTGTATATGAATCACTTTAAATAATTGATCTCATAGCCATTTAAGGTTTTGAACAGTAATTAGTCAATTGTCAACTCACTTACGTGACCGAAAGTCTTTCGATTAAAATATGTTCGATTTTAGTCCATTGACTAACCACTTTCGTGACATATAGTCTATCGATTAAAAATCATCTGGTTTTAGTTCATTAACTATCCATTTTGGATAGATTTTAGTCCCCCGTAAATTTTTATTTTACAAACTAACTTTATCAAAAATAGGTAGTCGATGGACTATATGTCATGAAAATGGATAGTCAACACATGTGGGGGCTAACTTTATCCAGAATAGATAATTAATGGACTAAAATTAAACATTTTTTAGTCGAGAAACGTACTGTCTCGAAAGTGGATAATCAATATACTAATTACTCTTCAAAACCACTATTGCAATTTAAATTTGAACTATTACAATAAGTGGTTTTTACCATATACATACTGAAACATTATGAACCACATAATATTTTATCATAGATGATTAAATTATTAGGATACATGTGGGGGACTAATTTTGTCTAAAATAGATTATCAATGGACTAAAATTGGATATTTATTTAGTCGAGAGACGTCCTAACACGAAAGTGGATAATCACTAGACTAATTACTCTTCAAAACCACTATTTAAATTTAAATTTGAATTATTACAATAATTGGTTTTTACCATGTAAATACTGAAACATTATAAACCACTGAATCTTTTACCATAGATGATTGAATTATTAGGATATATGTTCAAACTGAACTTGATCAAGCAACTCATTGTATGTAAATTAAATGGATAATTAAGTTGAATGTATATATTCATATTTTGATATTAATAAGGGATAATAGTATGATTTGAATACAATGATCAACCATGAATTTAAGTATATAAGTATCCAAAAGACTCAATCATAAATATAGTCAATTGTAATTTAAATAGTCAGATAAATATAAGATATTATCCTCCTAATATTTGGAAGATATTTATTTTAAAAATATACCAATAAATAAATGTCCAACTCATAAGGTAATATGTTACAGAAACATTATCTTTCCTTATTACAAGAATATAAAGTTATCATCATCAAAGTTATAACGTCGGGAAAGCTTATGATTCAAAGTATTGAAGAAAGCGATGAGAAAGTATTGACATAAAACTTAATCAATGGCATCAGCAAAAAGACAGGGTAATAAAGCAAGATGAGCGACGAAAAAACTACTAATTAATGAGTGATCGACGTCAAATGATGTTTGATTAAAGATACAAATAACTTAAAAGCAATATAATGTTTAAATACGATGTAATGTATTACTAAAATACTCATGCAGTTAAGGGGTAAAATATGAATATTATATATCATTTGTAATAGATGGTTGAAATGTATAATTGAGATACACATGTCATTTACCCATATAATTTAGGGATTGAAATATCTATAAATAGTAATTCAAATCATTATAAAATTGATGGATTCATTCGTTAATAGAATTATCTATTGATTATTGTTTTTATTATCGTTTTGGCATTCTCTTAATAAATGAAACTTCCTCATCATTTATGACGTCGTCTCTGGGAACATTTTCTTCAAATAAATCATTTGTTGTTTCCATAACAAGTTTATCAAATCTTGTCGTTTAAGGTTTGATGGTAAAAAATTCATGTATTATTTTTTCAGATGAAAGTTTACCGGTAGAAGGAGTATCGGTCAATTTAATTGGTGAATCATCATTGCATCGTTTGATCCGGTCGTAGGATCGTTGGGGGTTTTATTATCTGCCTGTAGGTAGTCATAAACATAATATTAGCCGAACTGCTTGTATCAATCAAAATCTTTCGTTTCTCGTTCCGAACTATCTCTTCCCCGATAATTACTACATCCTCATGTGGACCAACTAAATCTCTTATATCTTCATCTTCTATACATATGTGGTGAAGCGCCTACTTCCAGTTGTATTGCTAGACTAACAATGTGTATCTTCCAATAATAATTTGATACCTCTGCAACAATATCTCCTCCAAAAATTGTTAGTGATTCAAAGAAATCACACAACTTATTAACATTTCCTATCGTTATCGGCTTTTCTACCACATTTATGATGTTTCCGCCCGATTTTGGGTCTAAGTACTCAATGGAGATATCGAATGCATCAATAGATTCTTCATCAATTGCTTCTAATATCATTAAATCATCTTCTTGCTTTAGGACAGTCTCTTGTTTTGGATCAAATGAGGCATTTTTCTTCACAAACACGGTTAACTTCCCATTTCATATCAAGTATTGTATGTCTTTTTTAATGCACCCTTCGTAGAATGACCGATGTCCTCATGATACTGGAAGTATTTTTTTTTGTTCTCCCTCAGACTCTGCATTGGAAATGGCTTGCGGAAGTATACATTCAAACGTGCTTTCTCAAATATAGTTGCCACACATTCAGTCAACTCAACATAATAAGTTGGTCAGACCCACTTGTTTGACATAAGTCGGACATACTATTGAGTGTTGACTACTGAGGTGTATACTCTTGCACTATTTGAGGTGCCGGACTTATAACTTAAACAGGTGCTCGAGGTCAGACTATACGTGTTGGTTGTGATACCTGTTGTCGAACATTTGATGGTGTTGCACTAGTTCTTATCATCGTTAGATCCTCATAAAAATGATTCAGATTAACTTGCGACGTCGACTCTATTTCTGATGCCCTAGTTTCTTCCACCGAGATCCGTTTTTCTATCTGATCCAATAATAATCCAAACGTCATAGCCTGCATTTATGCTGCATTATCCTTCATTACTTAGGAATCAGACCTATTCGGAAGGCAACTATACCCATTTTATCTTCATAGATCACCATGTTCGTTTTGACATGGATGGAACGCTTTGTATACTCTTTGAGAATTTCCCTCACTTTCTGTCAGCAACATATTATAGTGTCCCCGTTTGCTTAGAAATTTTTGCTTCCTACAAAATGTTGGCGGAACATACTCCAGAACAAATCAAAATTCTTGATACACCCTTGAGGTAAACGATTATACAACTTTGACGCAACATTCTTGAAAGTTTGAGAGAAATCCCTACATAACAGCTTATCATCATCGTCATAGTTGATCATGAAATGTTTGAATTGTTCGATGTGGTTGTCTGAATCTTGTACCCAATCGAATGTTTCCAGCTTAGAAATATCAAACCACTTTGGAAGATGACGATACAGAATTTCCGGGGAGAATGGAGATGATCTCCAATTATGTCCCATTTTATACGCGCTCCCCCGGACCTTCATCTGCGGTCGCATAGAGTCATTCTTTAGACGGGAAAGTAAACTGATTACTAACATGATAATCTTGATTATAACTATTAGACTGAATTTTCCTTCGAGGAGTTACATGTTCTTGTAGAGTTACAATTACCACTTTATCGGGTTCTTCGGAATACAACGTTTTCTTTTTATGGTCACACTTTTCCTTCCTCGAACCTTTAGTTCTTCGGCCAGCTCGATGAGAACTTTTATGCACCCTCGAATCTCTTTGTCTGTGACTTGCATTATACCTACTATTTGTATCCAAGGACAAAGATTCATATGAACTAAAATAAGTATACTCACTAGACTCTGTCGTGTCATAGCGTTGCCCGGATCTTGCTCGTCTTTTAGAAGATCGACAGATTTTTCATTGATGCCTCTTCTCGGATTGATTGATATATTGGCCTTGAGATACCATGGACCATTCTCGTCAGACTTCTGACTTAATTGTTCGCGAGCTAATTATCGCTTTCTTTTCAGCATTTAGCCTTTCAATATCTTCTAACAATTCCTTCCGCCTAGCTACTAAAACAAATTCTTCAAGTAGCTCCTCAGCATATCGATTGTTATTGTTTTCTTCATTGTTACTTGTTTCTTTATCACGAGATATCCAGATGAGTCTCCAATCGTATTGTTTTTCGGATATATCTCTATATTTCCACGAATTTCAGTTTCCATTATTCTTTTTATGTTTTGAGATTACTTTTGTGGTTTTGAAATGATGATCCAGGGTACCATTCACTTTCCACAGATGGCACCATTGATGAATTCAGTTATTTCTTAGTTATAAATCCGGACAATAATATGTTCGTATGGGAGTGTCTGTCTAAGAAATGTTCGTATCAGGTGTTTTAAGAGAGAGAAATGGTGTTAATAGAAAGAGAAACAGACAAAATGAATAAATATATCAATCATTGACTAATTATTGATCATTTTCTAAAAAAAGGAATGTCATTTATACTGTACATGAGGTAAGCTATGAAATTACATAATTATCACTGTTTGAGTGGACTTTTCACCCCACTCTTCTACTATTCATAAACAAGTTTAATAGTTATTACATTTGACCCCATCAATCCTTATGTTTGCCTTGTATTGGTCCTTGGCAATTAATTACACCAATTTGACTCTTTTATTTTCTTGACCAAAGCTTATTAATCATCATATTTTCCTTCATTTATCACACATAAATAAAACTAAGAAATTAATAATATTGTTAATGCACTATGACTTTATAGGTTAAGTGGTTGTTATAATAATTTGTGTGAATTAAGCTATATATATTAACAAAATTGGCTCAAAATGATTAAATATTGAACTCATGATCCACTTTATTGACTTATGCACGAGGATTTGGCTTCATTGGAGAATTCAAGGGGTTTGTCTTCAGGAGGGAGTTCACCCTCTTGTCCAAACTTTGACTATTTTGGGAATCAATCTAAAACTAACTTTAGTGTATTAATTTGTATTTAGTTGGATGAATCAATTATATAATTGACCATGACATGTCTAGGTTGTTAGAAGTTTGTTGTTATCATGACGTGTTGAGGCAATTATAAGTTTCTTTTTATTGATTTGGTTTGTTATGGTGAGTGTATTGTACGTGCGTGATAATATACACTTCCATTGAAGATCTTATATATATATATATATGTATCAAGTTTCATATGGCGAATACAAAAGACAAAAACTGAGGAAATTGACTGATTTGATAATTTATGCATCATAAAGAGATAATCAGAAAGAAGATAAGGAGATAAATACTGAGAGTTGAGAAAACTCTGAAATTTAAAGTATGTTTTAAAAGTTGTGTATATAATGTGTGAGCCTGTGGATAATATTTTTTTTAATTATTGTGATTGTTCCATAAATAAGATCAAATATATTGTCTACAGATCTATGATTTTTATAAATCTTGTTTTGATTGTTTTTTATTTTAAGTCCTTCATATTCGTCAATGGATTAAGCGCATATCTAAAACTTGATTCATAACCACATTATTTTAATTATCTATAAAAATTGGTGTTGTGAGTGTGGAGTTGGAAATCAATTGATCATTGATGATCAATATGAAGATGATGGACGAAGATCAATATGGATGAGTTCAATGAATTTTGATATTGATAAATTCAGCGGAGATAACAATTTTAATATTTATGGAATCAAGATCAAAACTCAACTGGTATATAAAAGAGTGTATGCCGCGATTGATGGGATATTAAGAAATACGTATAAGTGTTATTTAATGCTCGTAATATTATAATCTTGAGCTTTGAGGATGAAGTGTTTATGAAGGCGTATAAAGAATATAATTTCATATCGATTTGGAATAATATTGAAGCTAATTGCATAAAGAAATCTTTGATAAATAATGTATATCTCAATAAACAAATACATAATTGAACTATGAATAATATCAAAGAGATTATGAAACACGTGGATGATCTTAACATGATCAATATTTATCTGAATGTAATAAGAGTTAATCTTGAAGATGAGGATCAAGCAATTATAATATTTAGATATATATCAAAAATTCAGAAATATTTTGTTGACACTATTGGTGTGAGTTACTTCTGATCGAGGGAAATTTTGTAAAGTGTTTTGGAAATTTAATGTTTAAGGTGAAATGGAGAGTGATAATTAAGGTGTGTGCTAATATTAAATTCTGATTACCCTCATTAATGAAAGTAGTTGCGGTATTTATACTTAATTAATGATCCATGGGTCCTTCGGGTCAAATTGTGGGCTCGGGTTAAGTTTAAGAACCCATTAGCCCAAGAGATGAAATGGCCAACACCTAGCTGAGTCATGGTCCACTAATTTTTTCCTGTTCGGTTGCTCATGGTATTGGTTAGTTTCGAACTGCCCTTCGGATAGGTGTAAGTAGTAGTATCAAGATTATCTCAACTTATCAGTAGTCCCTTTAAGTCTTGCAAAGAATATTTGGAAGAGCTAACTTGGAAAGATAAAAGTCAATGTATATTCGAAGTGATCCTCTGATCTGTCTTTTGTATTCGAACTGACTTGTGTTTCCCTGTAGTTTTTTCGAAGAACTTTTCAGAGTATTTAGAGGCAGGACAAGGAGAAATGGGAGAACAGTTTCCACAATTGCTTCGCTTCAGGGAACTCCGTAAGGTCTCACCTGTGGAACACTTCAGGGAATATAGATCTCACTTGGGAACAATTAAGCACTCATCCTCCCGTGAATGTCATCCTGCAGAGAAATGAGGCTAAGGATGCCAAAGTTTATATGTCTTCCAGGGTTAAAGCCCCTAGCCATCTGGAAAATATGAAGAACAAGAATATGAAGAAAACCCCAGCAGACCCATCTCAGCAACTCACCGAAGGGGCCAATTCGGAAAATCAATGAGGAATCAACGCTGCTTTGCTGGAGGAAGTTGAACAGTCAAAGAGGCTGGTGGATCGGATGATCCGCCTCAGATCACACGGAAGGATAAGAGATGTAAGGCAAGCCGTGTTGAAATATTTGTAAAGAAAAATAAAGTTACTCTGGGATCAGAGATAATTTTGCATTCTTCTGAAGTTTCTCCTCCTATTCCTGCTAATCCTACTTTGCAAGAAGAAATTACATCTATCTTTCACTCCGAACAGGCAACTGTTGATGGCGATGTTAATCTAGATGTGTTTCAGAGAATTAATATGTATTTTAGTGATCTGGAGAAGGATGATTTTGCGGGGCCTTATCGGCTTGCCAATTTGGCCAACGTTGTAACTCATAATGGTGAGACATATGTGATATCGAGCGAACAAGACACTCTGATTCATGGCCTCTTAGGTTACATCCATCCGATAGTTTACCTGGAAAGGAAAGTGAAGGAACAAACAACTACCATAACTTCATTGACTACAGAAAACCAGGGCTTGACGAATAGTCTCTTTACCGCTCGACAAAGCATGGAATCCTTGAAGAAGGAAAAAGAGGATTTAGCTGCCAAACTGCGCCAAGTTAGAAGATGCTCAGAAATATCTCCAGATCAAGTATTCCGGACTGGAAACTTCTTTCTCCAACGAGATCAAAACTTTGAAAGAGCAACTAAAAGTTAAAGATGGTACCGTCGAGACTTTATTCGAAGACAAAGTCAAATTGGAGAATCTTCTTAATAAGAAGACAGAAGATAATATATCTTTAGTAAACAAGCAAGCCGAAAATATAGTTGCAGAAATAGAGGAGTATGCTTCTGAAGTGGTGGACTCTTTGGAGAAAAGAGATTACGGGAATAAGTCTGATATGGTCTTACTATTTCACGAGACTTTACCTAAAAGGAACCTTGGTCCTTTGTGGAAATTTATGGAATATGAATACCTTCCTATTCATACAATGGATGATGGTGACAAGCACAACTACGCAAGTGGAGAAGACTGTGAAGAGAATGAGGAACTGGTGAGAGTTCAAGTGCTGAACTCAAAAGTCCCAAGAAAGATAAAGGTAATGAAGATACCGAAGGGAAAAATCCCTAAGCTTGTGTTGTTATTTTGTGTTTTAAAACTAAATTCCTTGGACGGTCAATGCATTTGTTGTATTTTTTTATTTTAATCTTATGAACCAAAGTCCTTGAAGGGTTAAGGGATTTGTGAACTATGGATCAGGTCTTTTCCAATCAAACTTTAATATCATATTTTTCTTTGTACGAATCTTGTTTGTCTCTTCATAGCAAATGTTTAAATAGATTTCAACATTTCTGATTCGTTAAATAAGCATTTAATAACCATTAAATAATTCCAATCACAAATGTTAAATGAATATTATCAAATGTTTAACAAATTTGATCAGCTCAAATACTTCATTTGAGAGCGGAGGTGTTTAATGAGTATTTAAAATACGAGCACCTCATACTTATGGTTAAGTCAAGAAGAATTTTGCACCAGACTTTTGAAGAAGGTATAAGATTTATTGAAAAACTCGGACACCTCGTTAAAACCTCCCCGCTCTAATATTTACATTGACAAAAAAGTAAATATTTACAAGAGAGTTTTATTCTAAGTATAACCTGAGATGTTCAACGTTTCATGAGTGCTTTAGTATTCTACCATCTTTGTATTGAATTGTGTATGTTCCTGATTTGACTTTCTCACATACCATATAAGGACCTTCCCAGTTCGGAGCCAGCTTGCCAAACTGCTTATCCTTGGTGTGAAAAAAGACTTTTTGTAAGACTTTGTCCCCCAATTGAAAATCTCTTCTTTTAAATTCAGAAGCAAATCTGATCCTCATCAAACCCTGGTAGTGTGTTGTTCTTAAGTGCGCTTTAATTCTTCTTTCTCTAATAAAATCAAACTGATTCCTAACTACCATATCATTTACCTGTTCAGAATAGTTTTGGATTCTGTAAGATTGTAAAGTAGCTTATATGGGTGTGATTATGTCCATCCCACAAACAAGGGTAAACGGAGATTCTTGTGTAGCAACCCGAGGAGTAGTTCGGTAAGCCCACAGCACTTATTACAGATAACTTGGCCACTTTCCTGTAGCTCCCTCCAGATTTTTCTTCAGCCTAGACAAGATTGTCCGATTAGCAACTCCAACTTGCCCACTTTCCTGTGGCCTATTATATGTGGTGATCTTCCGAGGAACCCCAAATATGCAACATCTGTTAGATACCATGAATTTTATAAGTGCCTTAGAAGTGGTTCCAGCTAGGGGAGGTGCCTCTATCCATTTAGAGAAATAGTCAATAGAAACTATAATCGTTCGACATCCACCGCGTGCCATGGGAAGAGGTCCAACCAGATCCAACCCCCATCTATCAAAATTTATCGGTTCAAATATGGACTCCATAAGAACCGCTGGCACCTGAATTTCATTTCCAAATCTCTGGGAACACTAATTTACCATATCTCTGGCATCTGCCGTTATGGTTAGCCGATAGTACCCTGCTAATAAGACTCTTCTGGTTAGGGCTTTGTAGCCACAGTGTGCAGAACCTTCCCCATCATGTAGTTCAGATAACACAATATGGGATTCCTCAAATCCTAAGCAACGCAAGAGGGATCTACTTAAATATTTCTTGTAAATAATTTCTCTTCATACGAGGAAACCACGAGCCTTATATTTGATTTTCTTAGCCATGTCTTTATCTGGAGGCAAAATCCCATCTGAAATAAAATGAAAAATATTCTACCTCCAGTCCTTGGGTTGAATGACAAATATGTTTATACTTTCTTCATTCTATTTGACTTTTTCTTGTCCCGCTTGTATTGATGCACACTCTAACATCATAATTTAAGGGTAAGATTCAGAATAAGCTATGGTTGCCAAAGAGTCTGCCATAGTATTCTCCGATCTAGGGATGTGTTCATAGTGGATACTCTTGAATCTTGCAGCAACTTCTCTCAACATAAGCAAGTATTTTATCAATTTTTATTTCTTTGCTTCAGATATCCCTTGAGTATGGTGAACAAGTAGTTGAGAGTCACTCATTAATCGAACTCTTCTGGCCCCACATATAAGGGCTAGCTTAAGACGAGTTATAGTTGCTTTGTATTTAGATTCATTGTTAGAGGCTCAGAAACCAAAACATATAGCCTGGTACATAGTATCACCATAGGGAGAAGTTAAACAAATTTCAGCCCCACGTCTCATAGTACTAGATTTTCCATCGGTTTAGACTACCCGTTCTTTCTTAAATTGGTTTCCTTGCATCTGTCTGGGGGGGACCTATCAACATAAAATTCTACCAAGAAACCGACCAGTAACTGGGCTTTGATCGTCGTTCGGAGCGCAAAATCAATATCATAAGCATCCAGCTCAACTGACCACTTGGTCCTTTTACTTGATACATCAGCTTTCTGAAAAACATTCTTCAAGGGAAAAGATGTTTGAACGAAAATGGAATGAGCTTTGAAGTATGGTCTCATTTTTCTTGCCACAATTACCAAGGCCAAAGCCAACTTTTCTAACTTCAAATATATTTTTTCAGTGTCCAACAGACTTTTGCTAATATAATAAACCGTGCGAGGGTAGTTATCCACTTCTCTTACTAGCATAACACTTATGGCATATTCTGATACAACTAAGTATATGTAGAACTTTTCCCCTTGAACAGGTTTAAAAAGAGTCTTGGGTGAAGACAAATGTTTCTTGATTTCAAGAAATTCCTTATCACACTGTGGAGACCATTTAAAGTCTTTGGCATTCCTTAACACCTGGAAAAATATAGTACATTTGTCTGATGATCTTGAAATAAACTTGTTCAACGCAGCCAATAGTCCGGTCAATCTTTGAAATTATTTGGTGTTCCGAGGAGGATCCATAGCTAATAAAGCATAGAGTTGATCCAGATCAGGTTTAATTCCTTTTTCACTTATTGTGTAACCCAAGAATATTCCAGACCGAACCCCAAAAATACACTTTTCAGGATTTAACTTCAAGTTCACAGCCTCTATGTTGGAAAACGTTTCTTGAAGGTCAGATTTTTTCACATCATTTCAAAGCTCTTCACTATCATGTCATCTATATAAACTTCCATATTCCAGCCAATCTGACTAGCAAAGGCTTTATTTACTAACCTTTCGTACGTGGCCCCAACATTTTTCAATCTAAACGAAATCACTTTATAACAATGAAGACCTCTGTCTGTAATAAAAGTGGTGTGATCCTGATCCTTCGGATCTACTTGTATTTGGTTGTAACTTGAAAATGCATCCATGAAAGACAACAGTTTATTCCTAGAAGTAGAGTTCACCAACTACTCTATCAGAGGAACATGATAAGGATCATTGGGGCATGCCTTATTAAGATCAGTTAAGTCGATACACATGCTCAATTTTCCATTCTTTTTCTTGACCAGAACAGGGTTGGCAGTCCATAAAGGTTATTGAGACTCTTTTATGTGGCACATCTTGGTTAGATGATCAACTTCTTGAACAATCACATCTGCTTTTTTTTAGAGAAAAACCTTCTTCTTTGTACAACCGGTCCAATGTCAGTTCGTACGGACAACTTATGACAAATTATATCAGCTGACACTCCGGTAACATCATCATTGCACCATGCAAATATATGTAGATTATTCATTAAAAAGACAACAGGTTGTGTTTCAAACTTGGTGCCAACTTGGTACCAGTTTTAATACTTTTTCTCTCAACTAGGGAATGAATTTCAACCTCCTCATCAGGTAGCATGACACTGGGAGCCTCATGGGATCATCAATTTCATCCTCATCGGTGGAAGGCTCCAATAGTTGGTAATTTTTTTTAATTTTGAATGCCTCTACAGACATAGAGGCAAGAGTTGTAGCATAACATTACTTGGCTACCTTCTGACTACTTCGGACAATACCTACTTGTCCCTAGACAACGTATTTAAACATTAATAAACCTTAAAGGCCACAACATGCATTATGGAGAGCCAAGACCTCCCAAATATTGCATTAGAAGATGTTGTGAAATCCACCACAACAAACAATACCCTCACCATTTTTTAAAAGGTCTTTTGCCCATCAATACTTCTTCTTTGAATTCTCCAATCACATCTGCATAACTCCTTGTGAAGCCCACAATAGTTCTGTCTGAACATTGTATAAATGGAGGGTTTCTCATCTGTTTATATGAGCTTAAAAACAAGATGATTGTCAAACTGCTTGTGTTAATTAGGATTCGACGTATATTATATCCCCTGTTGATGCCCCTATCACCACGACGTCTTCATGAGACCCTCTAATGTCTCTTAGGTCATCCTCATCGAAAACTATGAAAACAACAGGAGTTTGGTACAGGTGTGTGGACATTCTTTCATCCAACTGGGTGGTCAAACTATGGACATGCCTCCTCCTTGAACAACTAGAAGGTGCAGTCACAATATACCCCCAAAGATGGTTAAAGATTCAAAATATTTAATCAAACCAGAGACAGTGATAGTCTTGTCTGTTATTACCCCCACCCGATTCCGACTCGGATCCGGATTAAGGTACTCAGAGCCTATATCAAATCTTTCAGTAATCACCATAGCATCTTCCTGTCTAGACGTTCCAGGATTGCTTGAAGGAGTAGTTCGGGGAGTGTTGGTATTGGATTTTGTATTATCCGCTCTGCTGCCCCCTTGTTTTTTAACATAGGCCCCCAGCTTACCCCTTTCAATGAGGTTCTGAACCTCTTGCTTCAAAGTTATGCAAACATGGGTATCATGTCCTATTTTATTATAGTACTTGCAGAATGCGTACTCCGGTTTTCTCTGGAAGACTGCAACGCTGCTGGTTTTCTAAAATGGACTTTGTTTTTAGTTTTCTCATATATTTTAGCCACGCTTTCTCCCAATTCAGCAAACCACTCAGGTTGAACCCATGGTCCCCTTTTATTTCTGACTTGTTGGTTTTGGTTCTGGTTGGACTAATTTTGCCTTGATCGGTTAGATCCCTCTCGAGTCTCCTCAACATTAATTTGTTTTTTCTAACCTGATTCAACAACCCCCCCCCCCCATGTCATAGCCTTCTTCCGAGTCACTGAATCAGCTAAGTTGCACGGATTCAAACCCTGTATGAGTGAAGCAATTACAACTTGTTCAAAGCAGTCTGCTAGCCCATTCTTAGTATTCATGAATCGGCTGATGTACTCTTTATGGGTGTCATTCGGCTCCTGAGTGCAATGAATGATGGTATCTTCATTTCCCTTAAGCTCCTTGCTTCTAACGAACTGCCTCCGGAAAGTTTATAGATCCCTGAGGGAGACTATTATACCACTTGCGGGCACTTCGTGTGAAGATTTGGGAGAAGGCCCTACACAACAATTTGTCGTCGTCATCGGAGTAAATCATAAAGTTCTTAAACTACTCAAGATGGTTGCTCGGATCTTTACTCCTGTCATATTTCTCCATCTTACAGCTGTCAAACCTCTTGGGAAGATGTCTGGAGAGTATTTTTACAGATAAAGGTGATTGCCTCCAATTCTTGTTATGGCTAAAAACAGTATCCTCATTTGAATTAGCAAAAATACATGGTTCGGCCTAGAAAGCAAAAAGATCAATCAACAAGCGGTCAATATGTTGATCAACTAAACCTTTTATCTTCCCATGGTGTTTCCTGAGCCTACAATGCCTATCTATTTTTCTTGAATGCTTTTTAGTAAGCCATATTTTCTTTTTCGACCGTCCTTCATCACTGCTGGAGGAAACTGACTCTTCAAGCTCTGCATCATTAGATGAGTTGCTGGAGGACTCTAAAGTGAAGCTCTCCACATGTTTAGATTGATGCATTGTCTTGGAGCAGAGATGAGTCTTTAAGGATTGTTCAATCTCTCTAGGATTGTCAGTATGGTGAAGCACCGGCGTACCAGATTTTTTTTAACCCCTTTCTTTGCTTGTTTTAGTGCGATTAATGCCTCTATCTCAGTCGTCAACTGATTGCGCTCCTCAACAGTGTTTTCATTGTTTTCTTTTGCTACATCCACCTCAGGAGGTGGAATATTATGTGCATTCAGATCCAGCCGAACTACCTTGTTTTCTGGTTTCGAATATGAAATTTAGGTACTGTCATGCTCCCATTGTGTTCGCCAATTTGGTGTGAGTTATTTCTGATCGAAGGAAATTATATAAAGTGTTTTGGGAATTTAATGTTTAAGGTGAAATGTAGAGAGATAATTAAGGTGTGTGCTAGTATTAAATTCTGATCACCCTCATTAATGAAAGTAGTTGGGGTATTTATACTTAATTAATGATTCATGGGCCTTTCGTGTCGGTTTGTGAGCTCGGGTTGTTTAAGAACCCATTAGCCCCAGAGATGAAATGACCAGCACCTAGCTGAGTCATGTTCTACTAATTTGTTTCCTGTTCGATTGCTCATTGTATTAATTAGGTCTGAACTACCCTTCGGATAGGTATAAGTAGTAGTATCAAGATTATCCGACCTTATCAACTATGATTTATGGTAAGCGGTCTCTTAGCATGTTAGAAGTCAATAGTGTTCTAAATTCAAATTATTTTCAAAATAAGGCTGGTATGAATAGTGAGTATACTAAAGACGGCTAGAATATGAGAGTGAGTAAAGGAGAGATGGATTCAAACAAGAACATATGAAACCTAGTACACGTATCTAAATGATCAATTATTGGTTCTAGTGTGCAAAATTGGTTATGCAAGAAAGAATTTCATGTCAATAAGAACTGGTTTGAGAGGAATAATGGAGATAATCAACAAAATTTTAAAGTTGGAGATGTCTCAATTTTTTATGTTTATAATTATACTAATGACTTCTACTAAAATATACTATAAAAAGTGGGTAATAGACTATGAAGTATCATTTCATATAACATGAAACAAACATTGATTTGAAGACATGAAGAAGTTTTACAGTAGCAAGATCATATTGGGTAATTATGAGCCATTTAATGTAAAATGAATGTAAAATTTGAGGTTCAAGTTGTCTAAAATAGTTTAAAGAGTCATATCAAATGTGAGTTATGTGACCTTTGATGTGAAAAGAAACATTTTATCTATAGGATTTTTATATGATGAAGGGTATAACTATAATGATGGAGATGACATATTTAAGGTCACATAAGGCATCAGTTATTGTGAAACACAAATAGAGCTAATCATGTATAATTTTTTAGATTATTTGTGGTGATTGGAGGTGTGTTTAGTATTAAGAGTGGTTTACCAAGTTGTAGCATATGACTTTAAGACATATAAGTGAGAAATAACTAATAAAGTCAAGATGCAAACAACATTGTATGTGGATAAATTTATGAAGTTAAGTTGTATGTTCGGAAAAAATAAAAGAGTAAAGTTTGCAACCATGAACCCTACAACTCAAAATGTACTTAAGTATGTTCATTTAAACAATTGGGGACCTGTAAGGAATCGTATAATGGGAGGTTTTAGATACTTTGTGACCATAATTTATGACTAGTCAATGAAGTATGGATTATAATTTCAAAATTGAAAGATGAAGCTTTACAAGCCTTCAAAGATTTTTTGAACTTGGTGGACAATCGGTCTTGGAAAAAGTTAAAGAGTTAAGGGCTCAAAATAGATTAGAATTTATGAATGAACCATTAAATAACTTATATATTTGGTATCTCTAAACATAAAACCGTGAAATGAACTCTTAAAAAGTTGGTCATCCTGAGATGATGGACATCATCTTACTCAATAGTGCAAGATGTATGCTTTTTACATCTATAATAGACAAGAGTCTTTGGGAATAAAATGTCAAGACAACTGCACATATCATCAACATGAGCCCCTCGACTGCACTAGAATTCAAATATCTTCATCAAAGATAAAGCGGAAGAAAATTAAGTTGAACCATTTGAAAGGTTTGGATGTGCTTCTTATGCATATGTGAAGCAAGACAAACTTCAACCAAAGTACTAATATGTCTGTTTATTGGTTATCCAAAAGGAATAAAGGGTATAATTTGTAGTTTTTGGAACATGGGAATGTTAAAGCTTTAATTAGTATAGATTTCATATTAAACGAAGTTGAAAGATCATTGCTTAATAAGGTTAAGACTACATATTGTTCTGTCAATGGTAGAGCTAAGGTTAAGATGAAGATTCAACAAATAAAATGAACAAATAATGTTGAATATGTTGATAATGTTGAAATTGAAGAGTGATAAGTATAATTTGATAACTATTGACTGATGAGGAATAGAACAAAAAGACTTAACATACCTATAGAGCGGTATGGTTATTTTGACATTATAGGTTATGCTTTATTTTTTGAAACACAAATAAATGTTCTTGATCATAAGAGTTATCATGATGCTATAAAGAGTCATGATAAACTAAAATAACAAAAGACCATGAATGAATAAATCAATTCTCTAAAGAACAATGATACTTGGGTTCTTGTAGAACTCCCAAATAATCAGAAGCTCTACTGGATGTAAATTGATATTTAAAATAAAAGAAAGTATTGATGGATTTGAACTATCTAGATATAAATCTAAAGTATTAAATAAAGGATTTAAATATAAGGAATGTATTGATTTTAGTGAAAAAATTTATGTAGTTGTAAAACATATCTCTATATAAAAGTTATGTAGTCAATTATTATAATATTTCATCTTTAGATCATATGAATGTTAATAATGTCTTCTTACATAGAGAACTATATGAGACAATCTATATGAGACAACCTTATTGGTTTTAAAAACGATAAAAGATTGTTATTTGTATATTAAATAGATATATTTAGGGACTCAAGTTTTCATCGAGATAATAATGTGAGAGATTTAACTTCATCATTAAGTCAAACAAGTATGATAATATTGGTTATGATAAACATGTCCATTGTAAGGGAGAAACGCATATAGAATGTTGATGACATACATATAGCTAGAAATGACATGGTAAAGGTTGAAACTATAAAGTCTCAGCTTAAAAAACGTTTGAAGTGAAAATATAAGAAAAACTAAGAGAATAATTAAAATAAAAATCAAGAGAAATATATTGAAAGGTTATTTATTCTTATCGCATGGATAATACAAATAAAACATGCTCTAAAAGTTTTGGATTTCAAAAGTCATAGTTGTTGTGGTCGGTGCTCAAACACCGACTGATGTAAAAAATAAGAAGTTTATTAAGGGGTCTAATATTCTAAATCAATTAGAAGTATCATGTATGTTATGCTTTGGATTAGGCCATGTCTAGCTTACTCGATTACTAATTGAGCATTATTTATGACGAATCTGAGGAAGCCTCAAGGTCATATCCTTAAATGCCTCATTAGATACTTAATATGTACATTAGATAATGTAGTATTTTATAGTTATAAATACAAGTATATAAAATGCTAATAGGATATGTGTACTCTGATTATGCATGTTTCATGTATACAAGAAAGTCACCTTATGGCTATATGTTTAAAGTTTTGATAGAGTTCTTATTTGGACAGCCAGTATACAAAGGATTGTTTGCTTTTTATATTAGATAAGTTGAATATATGGAGTTAATTGGAGAAATATTAATTTACATATGATTAAAGGGATAGTGAGTGAGAACTGTGATAATACTAGTGTTCTTTACTTGATGAGAAATATGCAGTTCCATTAGAAGACTAAGAATATGGATCTTAAGTGTCACTTAATAGTGATGTGATGCAGAGAGTGCAAGTTAATCCAATCCTTATGTTGTCTTATAAAATGAATTAACACATTCAAAGTCACCTATTGTATGAGACTTATTCATGTTTAGGACGTAGGTGGACTGAATACATACGGTAAATAATAAGCTAAGATATTATGTAATGGATATGGAAGTCAGTATAACCTTAGATGGTGAACTGTTAAAGTTGGATACAAGTGATTGAAGATGAGACTCAGGATCTATTACTTGGAAGTCTACATGGATGGTTCAGACTCAGCATAGGGGTTCGATCTTAGCATGGGATGTGCATTAATATACAACGGCCTCAACATTGTTTTGGCCTCAACATGGGGATTTTTGGTCTCGTGTAGATCAAAGATTCGATTGTTTTGTGCATCAGTCTGAAACTAAGTTTGATATATTGGTTTGCTTTTAAATGAATTAATTAATCATATCCATTAATCATGACGTGTTAATGTTTTAAGAATTTTGTTGTGATTATGACGTGTTAAGATAGTTAGAAGTTTGTTATAATTGTTTGTTTTCTATTATAAGGATGATGTATGTTTATACTAAAATACACTTCCATTGAATATCCTATATGTACATATCAGGTTCTATGTGATATATATGATACCGGAAAAACTGAGAGAATTGAGTGATTAAAGATTTCAAGAATCCTATAGAGAGAATAAAAAAAGAATACACTACGAGAAATATTGAGAGTTGAGAAAACTTTGAGAACTTGTACTGAGCTCTTGAGAAGTTTTATAAAAAGTGAATGAGCTTGTATTTAGGGTTCTTTAGTTTATTACAATTGTTTCATCAATACAATCAAATTTATTACTTGTGGGTATAAAATTGCTTCACAATCCGAATCACTTAAATCTTGTGTTGGTTGTTTTCCGATTTTAAATTCATCGTATTCTTCAGGAGATTAAATGCATATCTGAAATTTAATATCTAACCATGACGCTTTAATTTCTTTAACAATATATGTTTTTTAAATAAAATTTATAACATCTATGAAACATCCAATAAGTGAGAAGATACTTAGTTTTTTAACACTATAATATTCATGATAAAATAAATAATAACAAAATCAATAATTATGTTTTTGGTGTACTGATATCTTGAACATGGAGTATCTTGTCCCATGTAAGTTCTAAGTATTAAGGTCTATTTTTATATGTCCAATTATATAAAAAGAATCAACAATTAAGTTATATATATTGGACTTACATATAATAATAATAATTATAATTAAGGTATATAGTGCAAATTTCAATCCGGTTGTATGTGGATTTATAAAAAGGTCTCATTGATCTAACACTTTAGTTATTGGGTCTAAACCTCCAACAAAGATGATGAACTCTGATAGTGGCAATTACATCGGATAGTAGTAATTTAGAAATTCTTAAAGATTTGATTTAATAGAAAATAAAAAATAAAGTTGTATTCAGAACATACAATTAGCTTTAGAGTGTGCTAATTAATTCAAGGAATTCAAATCCGTAAATTCAAATAGTAGTCCAAATCCTTAGTTTAACCTATCACTTTAAGAAATTTTAACTTTCTTTTATTTCTTTCTATTTCATATATTTTCCAGAGTTTAATTTGTTATGGTTCATCAAGGGGTTTTATCTCAATTATTCATATTTAGAAATCAAAATGTCAAGTTCTTTTTCAAGGAATATAATCAAATTTCATGATAAGTGAAGATCAAATATATAATAAGTGTATTTTACTTTTATTATTATTCACCTTTGCAAAAGAGGGATCAAACCTTTAGTGTATTAAATGTCAATGACCTTAAAACTATCTATAATTAATGTTTAGTGTTTTAGTTTTTTAAAATCAGAGGAAAAGTGTCGTCTTTTTTATTTCAATAAAAAAAATCAAAAATTAATCATAAACGTTTCTCGTATTCATTATGTATCCTTGTATTATCTTAGTACACTCTCGAACCATAAAAATCTATGGAATTCATAAAATGTCGTCTTATTCATTTTAACTAAGATTTTAAACTTATCAAATTATTATGGCATTACATATCTATGATCGCTTTAATGATAATATACGATAATTATCTCAAAAATACCAAGAAGGTCAAAGGTAAAAAATCACCATGCGATTGTAAAGATTAACGATTGGTGTAACGCACTTACAAAGTGATGAAAATTAGTGCTAGGATTAATGATGAATGAAATAGACACCTAACAAGTCTCACTTAAATATTACCCGCCAAAATGTTACCTGCCAATTCTCTTCTTCTATATAAAGTTATAAAATTAAATCACTTTCAAACACACAACTCCATCTACTTAAATATAGTTCATAACAAAACTTATACTTTTGTTCTATATGGAATAGACTGCTAGTGAAGACTCGTATCTCTTCTAAACCGTCAAGTATATGAAGATAACGAGTTCGAATGAGACTTAATGGGTTTATGAATGAAATGTTATGTACAATGTACTACATGTACGCGGATGAAAAAGGAAAACTCAGGTCACATTTATGCATTAGTGAAGAAGTATCTACAAAGTACAGTTATCTGAAAATAAAACCAATGTATCATGTGCTTGACCTCTCATGGGCAATTAAGAATGAGGCGTATAACTCGTTCCATTGGAAAGTAACATGACTTTTTGAAAAAATATATGCTATGTCAAGTGAATGAACAAATCATTAAAAAAGAGGAAGCATTGAGGAGTTACACTTTTAACGAAGCATATGACTTTTACAATAATTTTTTTTGTTTTATGTTCATGTGTAATATTATTTTATGTTCCTTTGATCATTTCAAGTTCTTGTATTTGTTTTATGTCGCTTTGAGTTCTTGAAGTTATTATATTTATTTTATGTTTACGTGTAATGTTATTTTAGATTTATTTTGTTTTCTTTAGTTCGTGTTTAATTGTTAACAAAGTATCTATCAAGTTACAATATTTTTTTTGGATTCTAAATATTCGGGTTCGTGACCTCCCGTATAATTTCAAGCAAGAGGTGAATAATGATCTTGGCGTGGAGATTAATGATTCGATTAAAGAACATATGTTTCGTGATATTAAGTTGGAGCTCGTTGTTAGTAGGCTAGAACATCCGCATTTCCTAGAATTTGAAATGTAAATATATAACTCTTATATGTTTAGTACATTATTTTATGTTCCTTTGAGTATTGTTGAAAATTGTATTTGTCTATATTCTTTTGAGTTCGTAACCGTTAATATGTTTGTTAATGTTCTTTTACGTCTTTTAATTTATTGTATTTGTTTTATGTTCATGTTTACAATTGTATTATCGAGTAAATTTTGATGTTGTAAAATTATTAACACAATAACAGTTCTTACAATAATTGTTACGCAAATATCAAACGTATAGGTATTGATAATGTCTAAGTTAAAAAAATAACAATTGTTAAAAAAATAACTACAAAACGTCTACTAAAAATAATTAGAATCTGAATGGAAAAGAAGTATAAACTTAAATTAAAAAAATAAACTTAAACATCATAGAATAAACTTAAATTAAAAAGAACGCACTTAAACAACATATAAAAAATATAATTAAAATCAATTTATTTAAATAGCATAAAACATTACTCATATCAACCATGTTCAAAACAAATGTTTGATAAGATCATTTCGTAGTTGTTTGTTTAATATTTCATTGTAGATTGATCGATGACGAATTATATAGTCCTGAAGTGAAGCATTCTCAGTCTTATTATTCATATCTGCATCACCACATTCATACATGTGTGATCGTGCTTTACGAGATATGATGGGATTATTTTTATCTTTGTTATAATCTTTTTCTGCAAGTATCATGTTCGTCTTCCACAATCATGTTATGTAATATTACACATGTAATCACCATATAATCAATATATTTTGTATTCCAACTGTGACCATGGTTTTTTATTATTTCAAACTTAGCTTATAGATTACCGAATGCTCTTTCCACGTCCTTACGATATGATTCTTATATTTTATACAATAATTTCTCTTGAAGGTTAGTTGGTGATCGAATAGCTTGGATAAGTGTTCTATAATTTGGAAAAAATACCATATGTAATATAGTATGTAATATTATGTCTGTGACCATTTACAACATAAGCTACAATTGGAGCATTCATGTTATTTAAGTCATCAAAAAACAATGAACGGTTGAGAACAGTTACATCATTTTGAGCTGCTGGAATACCAAAAAAATGCATGTCATATTTATGTATCGTGAGAAGAACTGATTTTAAACTAATATGTTGTTTTTTGGACCTACCAGTGTATGGTTATTGGCAACTAGTTGGATAGTTTTTCCAAGTTTAGTTTAAACAATCAAGTGAACAGATCATACCTAAAATTCATAGACATTCAGCTTTAGTGAGTAGACGATGTAAATCTTGTATTTTTGGTCCATGTATTACAGTTTCATAAAACTATTGTAGAGTCTCTATAAGAATTTGTTCGCCCATATAACATGTTTCATCAACGCTATATGCATGCATTGTATAAGCCGACATACTTAAAGCAACGGTTACTTTCATATGCGGGGTAAACTTGTTATATTTAGTCGTATCCAGACCTGGTCAATAGTATGTATTTGCTTATTAAACATCTTATATAATATGTAAAAATAATATATGATGCATACAATAACATCATCTCAAATTATCATCGGAGAATGTAGGATTCTAAATAAAATAAATTACCATTAATTTTATGTGCCCGGCTTTACGGTTGCGGTGTATGTACTTTTGACCATACACAGAGTCATGAAGTTTTGAAGTTTTATCGCTTGAGTTTCCTATACCAACCTTTTTATACATTTTTGAAAAATATGTAATACTCTAACTTTGAACTGATTTATTGATGTTAACAAAAAAATTATTTTATTCCTAGAGACATCAAAAAGTGCTTCCCAATTCGAAAATATACACGAAGTTTTTTGTATTGGAATAAATTATATTTAATGATTCTGTGTATTTATGGAAGCATATGTGGGTAAGAAAAATAAAATATAAGCTTGGATGGAATATTGGAACTTAGTGGGTGTTATCTTATACTGAATATAGTTGTGTAACCCTTTAGTTAAATTTGAATTTAAAGTTTGGATGGAAGATTATAACTTAATGGGTGTTCTCTTATCTGAAATATAGGTGTGTCAGGCTTTAGTAAATCCAAAAATAAAGTTTGGATGGAAGATTATAACTTAGTGGGTGTTATTTTATCTTGAATGCAGTTTTTAAGGCTTTAGTCAAATCTGAAATTAAAGTTTGGATCGAATATTGGAACTTAGTGGTTTTTTATTATCTTGAACATAATAGTGTGAGGGTTTAGTCAAATCCAAAATTAAAGTTTATATGGAAGTTTGGAACTTAGTTGGTGTTATTTTATCTTGAATATAGTTTTGCAGCGCTTTAGTCAAATCCAAAATTAAAGTTTAGATGGAAGATTGGAACTTAATGGGCGTTATTTTATCTTGAATGTAGTTGTGTGAGGCTTTAGTCATGGAAGATTGGAACTTAGTAGGTGTTATTTTTATCTTGAATATAGTTGAATAAGGCATTAGTCATATCCAAAACTAAAGTTTAGATTAAAGATTTGAGCTTAGCAGGTGTTATCTTATCTTGAATATAGTTGTGTAACGATTTACTCAAATCCGAATTTAAAGTTTGGATTAGAGATTGGAACTTAGTGGATTTTATCTTGTCTTGAATATAGTTGTGTAACGCTTTAGTCAAATCATAAATTAAATTTTAGTAGAAGATTGGAACTTAGTGGGTGTTATCTTATCTTGAATATAGTTGTGTAAGGCTTTAGTAAAATCTGAAATTAAAGTTTGGATGGAATATTGGAACTTAATGGGTGTTACTTTATCTTGAATATAGGTGTGTAAGGTTTTAGTCAAATACGAAAATAAAGTTTGGATGGAAGATTGAAACTTAGTGGGTGTTTTCTTATCTTGAACATAACTTTATAAAGCTTTAATCAAATCCAAAATTAATGTTTGGATGAAAGATTGGAACTTAGTGAGTGTTTTTTAATCTTGAACATAATTGTGTACAGTTTTAGTCAAATCTAAAATTGAAATTTATATGGAAGATTGAAACTTAGTCGGTGCTATCTTATCTTAATTATATTGGTGTGTAAAGCCTTAGTAAAATCTTAAATTAAATTTTGATACAAGATTAGAACTTAGTGGGTGTTTCCTTATCTTCAATATAATTATATAATGAAATGGTCTAATTTGAAATTAAAGTTTGGATGAAAGATTGAAACTTAGTGGGTATTTTATTATATTGAATATAATTATGTAAGGATTTAGTGAACATTATAAATCGACATGGTTGGAACTAAACTCATTTATAATATTTCAAAAATATTTGTCTCAAAAGAAAATAATAGTTTCTCCAAAAAAATATTATTTTTTCTACCATAAAAAATATCAAAAGTAGGCTTTAAGATAAGACATAGCTCTATGCAAAATGTATAAGCAAATTTTTAAAGATCCATATACAGGAATGCAATAAGCCAAAAATCATTTTGGGGAAAACAATCAAAGATTCAATGTACCAATATTTAGGAGATGCTGATAACAACATTAACCATATTTTACGAACATAATAAAGTATTACAATTGTTGGAAAAAACACATTTTCCATTATGTTAACAAATAGAAGCAATCTATCAAACAAGTTGAATGAATGTCGGTTAGTGGAACTAATATAAAGGATCAAGTAAGTATTTTTGTTACAATTGATTTTAGCATATTAAAATTGTTAATGTTCTTATATATATAACTAATTTATCTATTATATTTCAATTAGGAAATGCTTAAACTAGATTTATATTCAACCTTTACCAATAGAAAAAATAGTTCTAATTTGATCATTGTTGATAAATTTTAAAGATTCAGTGATGTTTCAATCGGAAACATCAAATTATAATACATCTTAAACCAATCGGCCTCGTCCTTTTGAGGTTGATTCCATATAACTATTTACGGAATCACAATATTCTTCTAATCCTTGAGTTAATAACGATTCATCCGCAACTAATATTAATAGTCACGTAGGTAAAAACATGTTCATCAGAACAAAAATAAACAAAAGATAAGTGATACTCGTGCATCTTCGTAAATAAGATTTTGGCGATGCAATTTGAACCTAACGCACTCTTGAAAGAGGTCAATGACCTTGGTCACACTAAGATAGAATATATAGAAGAGAGTAAGTATTGTAATGTCATGAATGTTGATACCAACAATATAACTCTGAAGTCAAAACATTTTTTCGTAAAAAAGAAAACTACATGTGAGCGCAACGAGCGCACCATATATCTATCTTCATTTAATGATGGAACAAACCATAGACGTGATAAAATAAGTGGAAGTTTCACTTTCAATCATTTATCTATGTAATTTATCACAATCTATATTTTTTTTGCAATTTATATATTGAATTTTTATTATAAATGACTACAATTGATATTGACTACAAATAGATTAAATTTATATAATAAATTGAGTTTAAGTTTAATTTATAAATTAAGGTTTTATTATAACTTAAATTTTTATTATAAATTAAATTTTATATTATTAATTGTTATTATTTTATTATGATTGAGTATAAACTCGTATTATAAATTAAATTTTATTAAGTATTAAAAGTTTAGTATGCAATAAATTTCAATTAAAATTTATGCTTTCATTAAGTTTAAATATAAGATATTATCAATTTCTTTTTGCTATTTTTTTATTTATTTTTGGAGTGAAGTCCGAGTTTTCTGCCTCCTCATTTCTCTTTTTTACTTTCATCTAAAATTCGCTCTCACGATATAACCCGATATCAAAATCGAATACCAAAAAAAATTATGACATGCATTTGAAAATTATTTCAAATTATTTTCGACCGTTTATCATCAGTCAGAGATGGTTTGACGAGACAAAAATTATTTGAAAATAAATAAATAAATAATAAGTAATTTTGGATTCCCATTAATAAATTTTCATCTAATTTAAATATAGTTTTCTTGGTTGGTTAATGTTTTATATATATTTTTATTTTTATTCTTTTTTGAAAAATAAATGGGATAATTTTTTATTATAAATTTATTACTATTTTAAACTATTTGTGCCAATAAATATCAAATAAAAATCATATTTATTATAAAATCCGGTGGGAATGTTATTTCTAATTTTGTATCTAATATATTTTCTCAACACTATGTAAATGCATTTTTTTAATAAAATACATGATTTTGTTTTTCGACTGTAATTGAGTGTTATTTAGTGTCCAAATAATATATTTTTGTGATCTTTCGATGACGGAATTTATTGATAAGATTCATATTATGCTTATTGTCCAGTTTTCTAAATGTTTCTCGGATCTAGTAGATGATCTAGTGTATTGTGTCCTATAATGGATAAAAGTATAAAAATAATATTGAGATTGAATGTTTATGATTTTTTCATTCAGCATTTGAAGCAATTTTTAAAGTATACCCATAACTACAAAAGGGTTGTAAATGTTTCTCATCATAATTATACATGTGTAATTTCGATTGTTTCTCTTATGTTCATGCTTTAGTTGTTATTACTCAAACAACACAAACCGAAGAAAAATTGTTTGAGTTTGTTGAAGAAAAAATTTCATTCGAGGGCATATATATCTCGTCATGCATTACCAATACATATATTTGCTTCTTTTAGTCAAACTGTTGCATAGATGATTGGTAGCGATCCAAAGGAGGTCAGATTTTAGTGGGAGCAATAGTTTGACGGTGTAGACTTTGGGTTCTTGAAGATGCATAATGAAGATTATCTATACCAAAAAAACTTTATAAATCCCTCTCAGAAAAGAATCCATAGAGTATGAAAGATGCATAATGGACCGGCAGACAAGCCCTTCGAGTCATCTGATTGACGTTATGCCCCAATGTTGCTTTCAACATCGTAAAGGAAATAACCATGTGAAAGAGAGTGAAACGTAGCAGAAGCTTAAAAGAGGGATAAAACCCTAATTTAGTTTTTATTTAATCAAAATAGTCTGACGACAAAATAAGGTATAGGATGCTTTATATAGCATATATCCAAAACCCTAATATCAAATAAAGAAAATTACATAAATGTCTAGAAACTAAAATAAATAAATAAAATAACATCTAAATATGAAAACTGATTTTCGAAGGCTTTAGAGGTCGAATTTGGGTATTAAACTTTGTGACAAGTCACAGTTTTGAAATCTTACGGTCTCGTCGAAATCTTCAATTTGAGTACCTATTTCACCTAATTCCGATACCTGACCAAGAAACCAGTTTATCCGCAAACTTCGCTAACTGTCTGCATCACCATGGTAGGATTTGATGTTTTTTAGAAGAATCAGCCTCTTGTGCAACTATGGGGTTCTCGACAACCTTTCCTGATCTCAAGGTGATCACTTGGCATTGCTCCTAGCCGTCTCGTTTACCTGGATTATGCTCCGTGTTGCTAGGAAGAACTCCTTGAGGTCTAACGATCATGTTACTGGCCATCTGCCCAATCTGATTTTCTAAGGTCTTGTGAGATACCATCAGTTTTTATCATTAGCTTCATCTCTTCGAATTCAGAGTCTCTCACAGAATGTTCAGAAGGGCCAGGATGTTGATTCTGAGGTTGTCTTGGGGCACACTGTTGAGATTGATGTTGCTGACCTTATTGCTGAAATCTAGGAGAAGCGTATGGCTTAGCACCATAATGCTAATTACCTTGTTGATTATTGCTCCAACTGTAGTTCGGATGAATTTGTTGCTTGGAGGATCGGTGTTTGAGATTGGTTGTTGATTCTGCCTCTGAAAGTTACTCACAAATGGCATTGACTCAGTAGGAGATAGGGCATTGCAGAGTGTCATGCCTTCCAGCACAAATCTGGCACAGACTAGCTACCTGATGTATCTCTAGTTTAGTCAAAGAATCCACCTTCATCTTTAGAGCTTCAAGCTGAGCTGCTAAAGCAGTGGCAGTGTCTACGTTAAGAATACCAGTTACTTTATGTTGTGACAATCTCTGAGAAGGGTTCAAGAATTCATTAGCAGCCATCATCTCAAGGAGCTCGTGAGCCTCCTCATAGCTTTTCGTTAATAAGGCTCCCCCAGATGCAACATCGATCATGGGCCTTGTTTGCGCACCCAACCCATTGTGGAAGCAATTTATTACTAACCAATCAGGCATCCCGTGATGAGGACATTTTCTGAGAATCTCCTTGTAACACTCCCAAGCTTCACTTAAAGATTCACCTTATGACTGAGAAAACTGAGTAATAGCATTCCTCATGGCGGCTATTCTCGCCATAGGAAAGAATTTTGAGAGAAATTTATGTGCTAGTATATCCTAAGTAGTGATAGAACCTGCCGGTAAAGAGTATAACCAGCTCTTAGCTTTGTCCCTCAGAGAAAATGGGAAGAGTCTTAGTCTTATGGCATCATCTGAAACACCGTTGAACTTGAAAGTATCACAGATTTCAAGGAAGGTCATAATGTGCATATTAGGATCCTCAGATGAAGCTCCCCCAAACTGACAAGAATTCTGCATCATCTGAATAGTGCCGGGTTTAATCTCAAAACTATTTGCACCAATATTGGGTCTCACAATTCTAGACTGAATATCCATGATCTTTGGTTGAGAGTACTCCATGAGTGCGTTTGGAGCTGGATCTTCCATTGTAAAATTAGTATCAGAATCTGAGACTAGTAACTCTGTTCCTTGGCTTGTTTCAAGCTCCTTTTGTACTAGTGCTCTAGTTTGAGATCGTGTCTGCATACACGCTCAAGTACCTGAAGCACGAGAAAACACTCGAAAAGCAAGTAACCGAATCAAGTTAGTAGTTTTATAACGACCCCTGATGATAAGCAATAAAACTGTCAAATAACACCGATTCCCCGGCAACGGCGCCAAAAACTTGTTAGTCCTTTTCTCACGCAAGTATACGCGGTCAAATAGTAGCAAGTAATAAGTTAGTAAGATCGTTCCCACAAAGACCATCTGTATATGACAAGAATTCACTTATGCAACAACGTATGATTATTAGACTAATTCTTGAACGAGTAATAAAGTATGGGTGAATGAACACAACTAAGCAAATTAACTAACGAGATTAACTAACAAGTTTACTTATGCGAGAGAAAACATGGAACCTTAACTTCATTGTTTATTTTACTCAGAGTATTAATATACTTAATCAATATGTATGATAACAACGATTACTAATCAGATAACACGAAATCAGTATACGCTACCTTTCAGTACACGTAAACCAAACCACTTAAACAACCACAAAAGAGATAACAGTTAAGCAGACACCGCTTGCATGACAATCCTATATGTCTATACGAATTGAGGTACAATTGGTTTTAAGCGCAAGTTATCTATTTCGATTACATAGGGCAATATGATATGGTTAGTGAAACTATGCTAGCATGGCAAGTTCTATGATGAGGACATTTATTACACACAGCACAACTCCAGCCCTGTACTACAAATTTTCTTTAGAACAGAAGGCCTAGTGGTGCAGGTAAAGGAACCAACATTTTCCTGCGATGCCAAATAAAATGAAATATTAAAATCATTGGATCGTAATCTAAATAATGAACAGTTCTTATCGAAATCTCTCAGGACTACTGTCACTTATATGCATGCCTTTACACTGAAATAAAATGAAGGTTACGAACATAAACAATAGTAAATCTAACCATAAAAATGTTAAAAGGAAATAAAATATACAAAATTATAAATTATTAAGAACATTATGAGCATTCTATTCCCAAAAAGTTTATACTGTCTGCATATTGTTATACATACGAGAATGAATGAAAAAGACGTTGAAACACAACAAAAACTTGTTAACCTGCGACGATTTTTAGAAAAATAGAAGTGTAATAAGTGACATGAAATGCACTTATCAGCGAGATTCAATCCAATATTCCCATTCAACGAGTTTTTCCTAATTTTGCCAAGATATTGGTTAAGTATACATGCTTCAAAAGTTTTTCAATCAAATGAGACAAATCAAGTAAGTGATATTGGTTTAAAGAAATTTTGTTTACAATTTTTTTCTTTCGTTTGATTACAATTTAAGTTTTGGTTGTTGGATGTGGAAAGAAACATCAAATCCTAAACCAAATTAAGGTTGTTTGACAATAAATTTCTGTGTCTTCGCTTGAATTTTTTTATAAGAAAAACTTCATGTAAGGCAGATGTTATCGATTATTTTATTCTTTGTTTTCTAGTTTTTTGTCGATCTAGGATTAGTGAACAATGCACTCTCTCTTTTCGAATAAATGAACTAGCCATTGTATATTAAAACTAGTATATTATAACTACACTACTTTTTTATAAAATTTTATATACACGACACATTATAACACGCAAAATATGATTCTTGGCACTCCATCAATACTATATTTGATAAGGATATAAATTATCAAGGAGTAAATGTAATTATAAAAAAAGGTATTATTATCATTGAAGCTTTGTAAAACTAAGATGATAAATGTAATACTAATTATGTTACTTACTCTTCAGTTCTATAAATATGAAAAATTAATTATGTTACTTACTCTTCAGTTCTATAAATATGAAAAATTAATTATGTTACTTACTCTTCATTCCTATAAATAGAAAAAGAGATTATGAAATAATGATGATTGACATTTTTACTCTTCAACTATGGATTATCAACTATTTTCCTCTCTAGAACTTAACAAGTCATCTTATCTTTCCCAACTACTTCTATTCTTATCTTTACACTGAAAGTCTAAGTCTAACTCTTCACTTACTAATGATTGTGATAAACAGCATACAAAATGTATATATACGTATGAAATAACATGATTGACAAAATATATTACTATATATATATACATGAAATAACGTGATGACAAAATATATAATAACATTGATGTAAAAAAACTATTCACAAATAAAAAATATACATATGAAAATATTGTAACTATACATGTATATAACATGGTAAGCCTCGGATCCATTATTCTCCCTCGGATCCATTATTCTACCTCAAGTCAAGTATGGAAAAATGTTATGATAACGAGGACGACGAATCTCTTTGAATATCACGCGTACGAGTATGTAACAGTAAACATACATAAAGTGCACAGTTTGGTGCATATTCACACTTTACTAACAACAAGTCAAAGTCGGTTCATCAAAATATATATATACGCATGGAATAACTTAATGACAAAGGATATCGCACAAAATGTATATATATGCATGAAATAATGTGATGAAAAAATATATAATAACACTATTGCACGACAACTATTGAGAAGTAAGTAACATACATAAAAAATACGGTAATTATCCATGTATATAACATGGTCAGCCTCTTATCGATTACACTGAACGGGAGATTCGATCCATTATCTCCCTCAAACCAAGTATGGCAAGTTGTTATGATAATGAGGATGAAAAACCTCTTTGGAGGTATGACAACGTACGAGTATTTAATAGTGAACACACAACAAGTGCACAGTTCTTTTCTTCTCCGATCCCAACTTGTTTTCACATCTACGAGTACGGTACATATCTCCATGCATCACATCTACGAGATCCAAGCTCAGTTCTTTTCTTCTCCGATCCCAACTTTATCATCATCAAGCACATCGGAGTCTGCACCTCCAGCGGTAACGGGGCATGACTTGGCTGGGGACTTTGTCGAGATGACACAAGTCAACGAGACAGCAAGTATTGTTCATTCTGAGGTTACTCATCAAAACGTGAAGTCTCCGTTGGCTAGAGATGAGTCCGTCTGGTGCAATCATTGCTGCTTTTGGAGCTGAGATGCATATTCCTTCCACAAGCGTAGATGGATTTTTTGAAGATCAACACGATCCAAACAATTTGGTGAAGGAGAATAATATAAATACTGAGAATGAGCTGATTCAAGACAATATTATCCCTAGAATTCAGTGTTATACTTGATCATTAGCTCAAGGAGAGAAAACTGCAAGTATCATTGATAAGAGGAGCCAACATTCTTTCATCCAGCCTGCTGCCTAAACGACCGAGATACCACAACCAACCTGACCAAGCATTGACAGCTGCATTTGTTTTTATTTTCTGATGGCCGGAGTTGCGTAGGTACTCACTTTATTTGGGTTACAAGAAGAGCTATCTGCAAATAATGGTTCCGGATCAATGACACCGTTCAGAATGAAGATATCCTAGATCGTAGGTGCTATAACACACAAACAACTGAAGCTCATCCCTCCCTTGACGCCGACAATAAAGCCCGCAAAGTTGATGCTCTGATCCCTAGACTATTTTTCGACTTTTTGGCATCGGCAAACGCACCTATCTGCTTCAAAAATCTTGACTGCAACAGAAGTGTTCTCTACTCCCTCAGCTGAATCGTTGGCCACAAGAGATCTAGTGATCCGTTTTGCAGGAGACAACATAAGGCTGGTGAGTTTTTTTGTGATTTGGTGTAGCTGGTGGTTCAACTTATGAAGTACTGCCCAGGTGGATATATGCATGTTCTAAAGCAAAAGCAACCAAAAAATGTTTCTCTAATTCAGCAGTGAGGCTGCAATGTAAGGTTTTGGTCACTAGTTTTTGCTATTTCTACTTTTTGTTAAATTTACAAGATTGGCGATGAGCACAATGTTCTTGTTATACTTATGGAAGTCCTGTTATGGATGCTCTTAAGCATGTGAAAGCAAAATATGGTAAATAATTTATTTCTATCGTTGTTGAACTACCACCTGCTACTGGTGTGAGTTGCTTGCTAACTGAAACTTTTCTACCAAAGCATTTGATGGTCCAACTAAACTCAAAATTTTGAGTACGATAGCAGAGCAATAGAACATCAGTTGGGCGCCAAAGAGTTTTGAAATGTTCGAGACAACTGTCAGGACCCTAAAACTGTCCAAGCTCAAGCTAAAGTTGATTCTCCACCTAAATCTATTTCATGTCTCACGCGAAAGAAAACCAGAGCAAAACTATGATAACCAAGGTGCAGAACATCATACTCGAGAGTTCCAGTAATCAAACACCAATGCACAAAGAAGCAAGATGGTTCCATCCTCAAACCATCATTTTTTAAATTACCCTTGGTAAGCCCAGAGGCATCAACTTCAATTGGCAAGCTTTTTTCAATGAAGCCACCAACTTCATCTGGCAAGGTTTCGTCGGCCAAGCTACCAAATTCATCTGCCAAAGTTTCGTGAGGTAGTCGCCAACTTCATCCTATTGATCTGCCAAGGCTTGATCCATAAAGTCACCGGTATCATCTATTAGAAATTGAGATCTGGATTTCTAAACTAACTTATTAAACCACGAACCTAAATAATCCTATAATGATTCGTAGATATTCTTTGAACTTTAGATTTTGAATTTGCTGCAGATACCTTTTGAATCCTTTGTTACGTCATGATCTTTTAAGAGATGAAAATCAAACTAATCTATTTTTTTAAGGCTCTTTTTTCTCTCTCTATAGTTTTCAAGAATTGAGAAAATCACTTCTTATATAGAAAACTAAGAAAATGGTTCTTCTTATATAATTGTCTGTAACTTCCACACAGCTACTTAATGAAGACTAATCTTTATTAAATTGTCACTCTTATGGACCATAACACGGTATTATTTTGTCTTACAAAATAACCCCAAAATTTTATGTTTTGCTTAAGTTGTTTATTTCTGGATCCAATCCTTCATAGTATTCAGACTTAAACCTGGCTTTTTATACAATTACCTCCATGATACATATTTTATCTACTAGTCCATCCCTTTTTTATGATTACTTTTATTGGACTAATATTGATGATAGTGTGATACATCGATAAAACATGTGACGGTCTAACTCAATGGAGAAATTTCAACAATCTCCCACTTGGATCATCATATGATACTATAGAATGCATCCACTTAATGAATGTTCTTAATTTCTATCGTCACATAGATAACCTTAACAATGTCGTAAATGACCATTAACGGCATAGGACTAAAGTCATCATATATGCATTTCAAGCCGCAAATGAATGCATCCGTAATCATTATATCGCAACAATCAACTACATGGATTTATCATGGCGCATAGCATAAGAATACTATGAAATGTAATCTTACATATTTATTCTGAACTGGTCTCACTTAATTAGAGGTCTACTTACAGTAGAGTACAAATAATCAAAGATAAGAGCACACTGAATACTTATATATAAATATGTTTTCATTAATGACCTTAAGTTCGCGATTATCATAATACAAACAAATTTAATAGCTTAATAACAACTCCAACTGAAAATAATAGTCCTCTAAGTACACAACACTCATGTTGATTGTGTGTTCAATAAAAGTCTTAGGCACTAATGCCTTCGTAAGAGGATCTGCTAAAATTGAGTTTGTCTATATGTGCTCCACATTTATTTGACCACTATGTACTCTCTCTTTAACAAACACGAACTTGATATCTACATGTTTGGACTTAACCGAGACCCTGTTACTATTTGAATACTGAACTGCCGAGTTATTGTCACAATATAATCGAAGGGGTCTTTATATCCCGTGGCAAAATTTTACAGCCAAAGCGCCTGATTGGATGCCTCGAAACAAACAACAAATTCCGCAGCCATAGTGGATGATGCAATGAGTGTTTGTTTAACACTTTTCCATGATATTTCACCTCCCTCTAAAAGAAATATAATTCCCGAGGTTGAACGACGAGAATCCTCACATCCACCAAAATCCAAGTCGGAATACCCTATGACCTCCGGTTTATCCGACTTCTGTTAACCTGTGACGTTTTGTTTGTTGCAAATACCAGAGAACTCTTTTGACTACTTGCTAGTGTTCTATTCCTGGATTACTTACACATCTTCCTAACACACCCACCATAAAAATAATATCTGGCTATGTACAAACTTAAGCATACATCAGACTTCCAACAACTGAAGCATATGGAACCTTTTGTTTTCTTCAATCTGAAGTTTTGTCTTTGGGCATTTCTTAAGGCTAAACTTTTCACCTTTCAATATAGGGGTTTCCTTTCCTTTGCTGTTAGCCATCCCGTAACGTTATAACATACTCTCAATATACGCCTTTTGTGATAAACTAAAAATTAGATAAGATCGATTCCTATGAATTTGAATTCATAACACAAAGGATGCATCGCCAATATCTTTCATATCGAATTTGTCCGAAAGAAATTTCTTGGTCGTATCTAACAATTTTTTATCGTTTGTGGCCAATAATATGTCATCAACATACAGTACTAGAAATATGAATTTACTCCCACTGAACTTTTGATACACGGAATCCTCCACTGAATTTATCTCAAAACCAAATGAGACAATACCTTCAAGGAAATTTGTGATACCATTGTTGAGACGCTTGCTTGAGACCATAAATAGATTTATTTAGTTTGCATACCGTCGATTTTGGATCACCGCAGATAAATTTTTAAGGTTGCAACTATCGATCGTTTCCTCAATGTCTCCATTAAAGATATGTGGTCTTTACATCCATTTGATGGAGCTCAAGGTTGAAGTGTGCAACTAATGTCATAATTGTCCTAAAAGAATCATTCGATAGAACTGGAGAGAAGGTTTCTTTAATGTCAAACCTTTCATGTTTTTAAAACCATTAGCTACAAGTCGCGTTTTATGCATCTCCACATTACCCTTAGAATCGTGTTTTGTTTTTAAAATCCATTTACAACCAATCGGCTTCTTTCCTTTAGGTAATCGAACAAGCTCTCATACCGCATTATCTTGCATTGATTTAAACTCTTCGTTCATTTCTTTAATCCATAACTAAGAATCAAAAAAATCATGGCTTCACGAACACTTAAAGGATCATCTACTGTTGTACCATAAAATTCCTCATGTTCTTGAAGATACACTAAATAGTCTGAAGATATAGCGCTCTTTCTTTCTCTAGTAGATCTACGCAAAGGCATAATTTCTTCATTTTGCGCTTGAACTTCTTGAGGAGGTAAAGTTTGTTCTTCTTGAACAACTTCATGTTGCTCCATTGGAACAATTTCATTTTGTTCAATTTGGACAACATCCACAAGAGGAAGATTAACATCATCTTGAGTAGCTATATGTTCAAACAAATCTGAAGTAATGATTGGTCTCCTAAATACCATATCATCATCTGATACCAAAGTATCATTGTTTGAACCTTCATAAATCTCTACCGATTCTTCCTCTAAATGAATATTTGTTACTAAATTCTTCCCCTCAAACTCTATATCCTCAAATAATTTCGTTGTACCTATCTCAAATATATTCTTTGTAGAAGGATCATAAAACTTAAAACCCCTACTGTGCTTGGGATATCCGATGAAATAACTATTAACCATTTTGGAGTCCAATTTCGTTTCATTCGGCCTATATGGCTACGCTTCAGTTGGACATCCCTAAACATGTAAATGTTTTAAACTAGGTTTAAGCCTAGTCCAATTTCATATGGTGTATTAGTAGTTGCTTTCGTCAGAACTCTATTAAGTAGATAGGTTGCACATTTTATTGTTTATCCCCAGAGTGATATATGTAATGTTGAATGACTAATCATACTTCTTACCATATCCTTCAACATACGGTTTCATCTCTCAAATATTCCATTCATGATTGGCTAACCCGGCATCATATATTGAGGGACTATCACACACTCCTCTATGAACTTTACAAACGGTCATGACGTTGTTCACTTGAACCGTCATATCCCCCGTAGTATTCACCATCACAGTTCGATCTGACGCACTTAATGTCTTTACCAAGTTATTTTTCAAACTCGATCTTAAAGACTTTGAACTTTTCAATGGCCTATGATTTTTTGTGGATAAGATATAAATATCATATCCTGAAAAGTCGTCATATGAAATATACAAAATATTGTTGGTCGTTCCATGATTCTGTAAAGAAGGGACCGCAAATGTTTGTATGTATCAAATCCAAGACCCATTTCGCTCTGTATGCATCTAATCATTTCATTTTGGTCCGTTTTCCTTTTATACATTCAACGCAAACGTTGAAGTCCAAAATATCCAGTTCACTTAATAAACCTTCCGAAAGAAGCTTTTCAATTATATTTCTATAAATGTGACCTAATTGCTTGTGCCAATGTTTTGCTAAATTTTTCAGTTTACAATTTAGTTTTCCAGGTACGTTTATATTCATTATCTCTTTGTGATCCTTTATAGTATCTAATAAATACAAGTTACTATTCGCTATTAACTTTCCAGAACCAACAACATTACCATGTAAATAAAGACATAAACTTGCATATCCAAATAGACAAGAATAACTTCATTTGTCCAACAACGGAAAGAAAATTAGGTTGCTTCTAAAAGAAGGTACATATAATACATCTTTTAAATACAAAAAATGTTCGCTGGTAAGCAACAAATGAAAATCACAAATAGAATGAACTAAACATGAACTGTCATCAGTTGTATACATGGATGTTTCACCATCACTCAGGCTTCGGTTTCTTATCATACCCTGCAAAAAATACAAACACGAGTTGTTACTGCTGTATCAACCCACCAAGTATTTCTCGGCACTGAAACTAAATTGATCTGAGAACAGACCATAGAAGTGAAAATACATTTGGCTTTCATCATAGCCCTCTATTTTTCAAATTCTTTCGTAAAGTGCCCCGGTTTCTTAAAATAGAAGCAATGCCCTTTACCATACGTACCCTTATGCTTATTTTGTCCCGAACTGGATGCATGTGCATCTGAACCTTACTTTCTCTTAATTACCTTATCCATCAGAGTTTTCACCATTTGCACTTCTGGATGTTCTTGCTCCATCATTTCCTCCTCTTGCGCTGCCTGAAAGATGAGCTCGTTAAGAGTCCATTTCTCGTGATGACAGTTATAATAAGTTTCGAAGTTCTTATACTGAGGTGGGAAAGAGCGAAAAGCAAATATTACCACAACATATTTTATAAGGTCAATCTTAAGTGCTTTCAATTTGGAAGCGATGTTTGACATTTCTAAGATGTGCTCATGAACAGTCTTTTTGCCACGATATTTCATCAAGGCTAGCTTAATAAGCAATGTCTTAATCTCTACTATATCGTTTTTGGAAAAACATTTGTCTACATATTCGAGAAACGTTTTCGCATTGGTGATCTTAGGTGGAACTGCACTAGGGAATGCTAATGGAATTGCTTGGTTCATGATCCTTAAACTTATCCTGTTCGAATTTTCCCAAGCCTCTAATTTTTTATTTTCCATAGAATAACTTTCCTCAGAGGTTCATCGACCCTTAATGTTAAGTCGTAATCATGACACATCAACTGCAACAACATATCTTCTTTCCATAGCTCAGATATACGAATTTGCTAACATAACAAACAACAAATAGCCAAAAATATCACTTAACATATAATATCTATAGTATTTAACAAATAAACATAGCATAATAAAACATACTCTTAAAACATTAGTAAGATATATTTTGGAAAGCATATTAATTTTTATATTTATGAGTTTGAGCATAATTAATGTTGATCTTACCAATTAACTTAATTAAGAAAATCTTATTTGGGGTCGATTTAGCTAGTTCAATTTTCTTAATGACCAATTCACAAAATATTATCTCGTGTATAAGATTAATTATGTCAAACATTAAACTTCATTTGGGCCGATTAACGTTTACAAACTTGTCAATCAAAGACTTTGTCAAAACTCTAGAATAGTTAATTCACAAATACAGATCACTTTGGTGATATATTCGATGATTAATTATTTAACCAAGTTTGGACAACTTAAGAGATCCTAATTATTTTGAAAAAAAAAATATTATACGACTACATATTCGTTTAATGTCCAAACTATTTTTGTAGACTATATATAAATTTAATAAAATTAAATTTACATCTTAAATTTATTATATTATAATATATCTTTAATTATATATTATAATATAATTCTAAATAAATATATATATATATATATATATATATATATTATAACCTAATTCCATTTCATATAATATATATATATATATATACTTAATCAGGTGTAACTTTCCGATTATAACTTTATTAATAAGTTCCATAGTTATTAATAACTTCGTAATTATGTAGTAATACTAAAGGCAAGGCTATATTCGGATTCTATTTGGATATAATGAGACTCCAAAATCATAATTTTTTCTAGTTAGCGTGAAATAACCAATATACCTTTTGTATATAAAACTAAATTTTTAACTAAAAGAACTCCTTTTTTGGCTTCTTTTCCCTATAACTTTCTCTCTCTAAAACAAAAAAATTAAACCCATAGATTTGGGCGACTTAAATGATGATTTTAACTGCAATCTTGATGATTTTACGTCCGAGGAGGAGGAGCCTTTGATGGACCATCTCGAAACCTAAACTGAGGTAATTTCGGGGTTTTTTCTACTTTCAATGCGTTTTGCGGACTCATTACTCTACATAATTCATGAACTGTGAACCTAGAATTCGTAGAATAGCATTTTTGTTTTGTCAAAATCGTGAACGTGGTGCTCGTGACTTTGTCAAAATTTTGAACACATGCTTCGCAATGTTGTCACAATCACGAGCACCATATTTATGATTTTGACACACGTTCAAATAATGTGTTCAATTGTGTCATGTCCAATTTACCTTATTTTGCCAATTTACCCTGTTCGCGATTTTGACAAACATACGAATTGTGTATTCGCAATTTTGTCATGTGAATTTTAGCCCACATTTTCATTGTATGCTGATTGTGAGACTATTCTAATTTGTAAGGACTGGACCAACAGACATCTTCGATGACCGATTACACTAAAGTGTTTAGTACGGATACCTTGTACACAAAATTGGATTTGATTTTATGGGTCGAATCCAAAATAAAGAAACTAAGATTCATTGTGCTACGTAGTAAGGACGACGACGGTAACAAAAGTGGAAAAACACCTAGGATGTATTTTAGGTGCGAAAGGCACGACGTTTACAAACCTAACCCCAAACCGGGGTATGTTAAGAAGCGCCAAGAATTTTTATCAAAACAATGCGGGTGTCCATTCTATTTAACGGGAAAATCGGTGTTAAAGCTACCCGGTTATTGGAAATTGATAATAGTGAACGGGAAACACAACCACGAACTGTTTTTGCACTTGGATGGTCACTCACGAGCCGCTAGACTAAAAGTATAAGAATAGGCGTTTGTTCGTAGTCACTAGGAAAATTCTAAACGTCGAAACTATCACCTAGTGAACTAGCATACCAAGCTAAACGATGTCTATCACTAGGAAAATTCTGAAGGTTGAAACTATCACCTGTAACCGGAAGACCAGTGATAGTGTGGGCATCGTCTAATGTCACTATCATGTCACCAAATGAGAAGTGAAAGTTGTTGGACTCCGAATTCCACATCTCGATAAACGCATCAACCAGGTGCACGTTGGTAGTCCAACGCTCCAAGCAGTCCATGAGAGAAGCAAAACAAGACATCATCACCTGCTCTCTAACCCTGCCCTGCCTGGTAAGATCCCATGCACGATGGGTACCGTACATCGCGTAGCAACGCGTGGATCGACGAACCTACATGATATTTAAGTAAGTTAAACAATATATATAACATAGCATTCACTACACGTTGAACCTATCCCAACTTACCTCTCCTTTAAATATGTTGTACGTCTCGTGAAGTATGTAGTCCGGATAAATATTTAGCAGGAGGGGATTCACTCTCAGGAACTGCTGATCCAGAATCCCACGTACAACGGAAACAATAGGCACAGAAATGTCGGTGCGCCGCCTATTCCTGACTGAACGTGAAGTAGGTTCACGATGCTCTGTATCAGTGCTATCAGAGTATGATCCCGCCTGACGACGAATAGGGGTACGATACCTTCGAGATATGCTACTAAAATTAAACAACACATAGTTATATATCAAAACGATCATCAAACACCCTTCTATATATTTAGATAGAATGCATACACTCACGTAATGAATATGCAGGTCAATTTGGGGTCTAACATGCTCAATTTATTATACATTAGTTTTAGCAAGTTTTTAATAATTTTTTATTTCGATTCCGAATCGGTTCTAAACAATATACAAATCACCTAATAATTTAAAATTAGAATACAATTATATGTCTAATAGGTATATATTATTTAATATGTACATAATATTAAATATAACATCTTAAATATCTAGTATGTTAAAACAATATACAAATCATTTTACAATTATATTGTTTACGATAATTTGTTTAAGACAATCAAATTTTTATTTTTATATTTTTACAATTATTGAAAGTTGTAATCGATAATACAAGTAGATGTACTTATTTTATTTAAAATCTACATAATATTAAATAAAATATCTTAAATACATAAATATAAATATATAATCAAACGTATCAAAATCAAATTAGAATTATTATTTTAGAATGTAACTGATGATTATAAAATTTGGATTAAAATGATAACATATTTAAATTAAAATACATGAAATAGAATAATTAACTCGTGTATATGGTACATATCTCAATTATTGAAATTAGATTCAATTAACACTTACAAATTAATTTTAAATAACATTATAAAATATTCTCATAAACGGTTCTTAAATGGTTAAATGGTTTGGCTGATGGTTTGAACTGGTAAACGGTGCTTAAATGGTTCGTCTGGTGGTTTGAACTGGCGGTTTAACTGTGAAGCTGGCCCATTAGGACTGCAACCTGGCAGGACCGCCAGACCGTTAGGACCGCATAAGAAGAACAACCCGCCAGGACCGCAACCCACCAGGACTGCAACCCGTGGTTCTGATTTAAACGGTGCGGGTTGGTGCTGGTTCAACCCGTTTGACACCTCTAGTAATGAGGACGATGAATCTCTTTGAACATATCACACGTACGAGTATGTAACAGTAAACATACATAAAGTGCACAGTTTGGTGCATATTCACACTTTACTAACAACAAGTCAAAGTCGGTTCATCAAAATATATATATATACGCATGGAATAACTTAATGACAAAGGATATTGCACAAAATGTATATATATGCATGAAATAATGTGATGAAAAAATATATAATAACACTATTGCACGACAACAATTCAGAAGTAAGTAACATACATAAAAAATACGGTAATTATCCATGTATATAACATGGTCAGCCTCTTATCGATTACACTGAACGGGAGATTCGATCCATTATCTCCCTCAAACCAAGTATGGAAAGTTGTTATGATAATGAGGATGAAAAACCTCTTTGGACGTATGACAACGTACGAGTATTTAATAGTGAACACACAACAAGTGCACAGTTTGGTGCATATTCACACTTTACCAACAGCAAGTCAAGGTCGGTCCATCAACTCTGCACCGGTTGGTCCAACTTCACTCATTGTGGCTCTTCTCCACTCGCCAAAAAGAAATCACCAAAATCTTATAGCAATTTTGCTGAAATGGGCAGTACATATCTCCATGCATCACATCTACGAGATCCAAGCTCAGTTCTTTTCTTCTCCGATCTCAACTTCATCATCGTCAAGCACATCGGAGTCTGCACCTCCAACGGTAACGGGGCATGACTTGGCTGGGGACTTTGTCGAGATGACACAAGTCAACGATACAGCAAGTACTCTTCATTTTGAGGTTACTCATCAAAACGTGAAGTCTTCGTTGGCTAGAGATGAGTCCGTCTGGTGCAATCATTGCTGCTTTTGGAGTTGAGATGCATTTTCCTTCCACAAGCGTGTTGGATCATAAACTTGACCCATTTAAAGGGTCCAACCCACTTAATAAGGCCCATCTAGAATGTATATTTTAGAACCAAATAAATTAATATTTATTTAGTAGTGGAGATTGTGTGTAAGATCTTCTTTAGGTTGAGTGTAAGACACACTTTTATGTTGAGTGTAAGAAACACTTTTACCTTGAGTGTAGTATTGAGGTTGATTGTTTAACTATCCAAAAGATCTTAGATGGTGGATCCTTGTCTCCACTATGGTTCTATAAATAGTGGAGCTCTCCCACCATCTAGAGCATCACCAAACACACTAAGAAGTAAAGTTAGAGAGACGGTTAGAGTGAGAGAAAAAGAGAGACAAGAATGCTCTCTTGAGTGTTAGAAAAATATTGTCTCCTCTAGTGTGAGTTGTAAGAGTGTTTTGTAATATTTCTCATTTTCTATCTATATCAAAGTTGTTTGTTTGTTTTAAAGTGAGTGTTGTTTTATATTTTCCGCCAACAAAGTGGTATCAGAGCCACAAGCTCTATCCGAAATTTTGTTTTTAAATTTTCAACATATTTAAAAATATGGCAAATGGTGTATCATCCTTCCAAGTTCCAACACTCAACAACAACAACTACGAGAATTGGAGTATTAAGATGAAAGCTCTCCTTGGAGCACATGATGTGTGGGATGCCGTAGAAAAAAGGTTTGACGAACCCGAAGATGAAGCAAACCTTACTCTAGAGGATAAAACAAATTTGAAGGATTCAAGAAAGAGAGACAAAAAAGTTCTCTTCCTCATCTATCAAGCATTAGATGATGATGGCTTCGAAAAGATTTCGAGCGCATCTTCCGCCAAGCAAGCGTGGGAGAAATTACAAATCTCCTACAAAGGAGTCGAAAAGGTAAAAAAGGTACGACTCCAAACATTAAGAGGTGAATTTGAATCCTTACATATGAAAGCGTCTGAATCTATTTTAGAATATTTCTCAAGAGTAGCAACCGTTTCTAATCAATTAAAAAGAAATGGTGAGAAGTTAGAAGATGTGCGAGTAATAGAAAAAATAGTTCGTTCGTTGGATCCCAAATTTGAGCATATCGTCGTGACGATTGAAGAAACTAAAGACTTGGAGAAAATGATGATTGAAGAACTTCAAGGCTCATTACAAGCCTGTGAAGAAAAGCATAAGAAGAAGCAAGAGATCACCGAGCAACTCCTCAAAGTAGAACTGAAGGACATACATGCAAATCAAGGCGATAATAGAAACCAACGTGGCCGAGGCAAAGGCAGAGGCCGCGGACAAGTGGTTATCATGGCAGTGGACGTGGCTGGAATTACAACAAAAAACAATTCCAACTACAACTACGAGAAACGAGAAAGCTCAACACGAGGTCGTGGAAGAATAAATCTGAACTCGAGGTATGATAAATCTCAAATCTAATGCTATAAATGTCAAAGGTTTGGATATTATGCTTCAGAATGCAGAGGCCCCAACAATAGAGTTGAGGAGCGGGCCAACTATGCGGAGGAAAAGACAGAGGAAAAAGATATGTTACTATTTACATACAAAAACACTAATGAAGGTCAAGAGAACACTTGGTATCTTGACAGTGGTGCAAGCAACCACGTGTGTGGAAAAAGAAGCATGTTCGTAGAGATCAATGAAGAAGTTAGTGGAAATGTCTCTTTTGGAGATGATAGCAAAATATCGGTGAAAGGAATAAGTAACATTATTATTCGTGCAAAAGTTGGTAGTCACCAAATAATTTCAAATGTCTATTACGTACCTAGCATGATAACAACATCTTAAGCTTGGGACAACTACTAGAAAAGGGCTATGATATTCATATGAAAAATTATAGTCTTTTTCTAAGAGACGACAAAGGAGACTTAATTGTTAAAGTCCAAATGTCAAAGAATAGAATGTTTCGTTTGAATATTCAAAATGATGTTGCAAAGTGTCTTAAGGCGTGTTACAAAGATTCATCATGGCTATGGCATGTTCGATTTGGGCATCTAAACTTTACAAGTTTATAGTTATTGTCCTAGAAGGAAATGGTGAGAGGGTTACCATGTATCAATCATCGTGATCAACTATGCGAAGGATGTTTTCTTGGAAAGCAATTCAGAAAAAGCTTTCCAAAGGAATCAGAATCAAAAGCCAAGAAACCTCTCGAGCTTATTCATACCAATGTGTGTGGTCCAATCTGATAAGGGAATAATTCGTCGGTATTAATAATAAGGAGTTAATCGTAAATAAAAGGAAGTTAATATGTCTGTAACAGCATTTGTCGCTTATTAGAGGATAATTTGTAAACAAAGTATTTAATGAAGGACCAAAAGAGAAATAAAACAAGCCCACCAAGGATATTAATGGGTCCAAATTTCCCTACTATAAAAGGAGACCCATTATTCTTGGTAGGTGGGAGATTCTGGAATATAATATTCTCTTTCTACTTTCTCTCTCTATATTTGCACTCTAGTCACATCAGGTCCAAGATCCAATATCCTTCTTAGTCATTTATTCTCTCATCATTGGCGCCGTCTGTGGGAATCCGTGATACCAAAAAGGAATCTTTTTCTTTGAAAATCGCGATCTGATCTTAAAGAATGAATGACGAAGTTGTCGGAGAAAGAGTCGGGAGAGAAGTGGCCCGAGCCGTTTTGCTATCTGAAGGCGAAGAAGCCCCAGGTCGGGAGTACTACGCTTAGGGTCGGGACAAGCGTTCGACCCTTATCATGACTAGGAGACAACTTCTGGAAGACATTGCCAGGTTAAACGCTGAAAAGGAGCGGGCACTAGACAAAAAAAGAGTTTCGGAAGGAAAAGATAAAGAACCACTCGCAGATAACCGCGGCGAGGGTAACCCGATTGCGGGACACCACATCGAGGCTCGACCTGTTAGATATTATCGGGAGCCCCGCCCGGAGGACAAGCAGAATGGCAGAGAGGAGCGATACCCAGAGGTTAACCGTGACATCTCCGCCGACTACACATCGGACGACTCATCGGGAAGGGAGTATCGACGCAAGGAAATGCTAAACAAACGCACACAGAGAAACCGCTCCCGGCAGGACGCACCCCGTTCAGATTCTCCCAAGTATAAGAGGGGTAGAACCGAGAAAAGAACGCTGTTGTCCCTTGAAAAAGAAGAGACACAAACAGGCAGTAGAGAAGAACAGGTAGCTCTACCTCAGGTCCAGTGGCAACCTTCGAATAGCCAGAACCAGGGGTACCGAACTAGTAGCCAGTCAATCCTGTGGATGAAGGTCACTACGGGATTCAGACCCAAGGGCTCGGAGGCGGAGCGTTCGGATTCGGAATGAACTGGAGAGCTTCACTTTTGTCCGACGAGATATTATCGGGGCATCTTCCAAAGAGGTTTGACATTTCCAAATTGGAAAAGTATGACGGAAAGAGAGATCCTGATAATCACTTGGAAGCCTTCAAAAACTTTATGTTGAGTTTCGACAATGACGATAAGCTTTTATGTCGGGCGTTTACAATGAACTTCAAATATCGAGCGTCCAAGTGGTACAACCGGTTACCACAAGATTGTATCAAAAGCTTCGGGATGTTCTGGACGATGTTCCGGCAACATTTCGTCGGAAGCAAGAGTTTCCGAGCTAATGGCGATACCATCATGAATTGTAAGCAGAGGTTGGGAGAGAGTCTCAGGGACTACACCAGGCGTTTCATTGACGCAAAGACCGACCTAGACCATTGCGAGGAGACTGTGGCGCTAACCGCGTATCACTTGGGTTTGCTCCCAGGACCAATGAAGCAAGCATTTACCTTTTCCGCTCTTCTGGCCCAAATAGAGAAACAAATATTAATAGAAGAAACCGAGGCGTCCGAGCTGGCGGCACACATCCAGCAGAGCGCGCAAGCATCGGTCGTGATAAAACAAGGGGCTCAATTCAGCTATGCTCAGTAAGCCCAGCCGGTCAACGCGATACCACCGACCCAATCCTTGTCTATCAAGCCTTCGGGGCCCCAGAGCCAAAAAGCAAAACAGACGAGTCAAGTGGTTTCGCGACCCATATCTAACAAGTGGATCTGACCCGCTTACTTCGCTGACTTGATGGAATGCGTATCTTCGATCTATGAAAAAACTAAGAAAAGCGGGATGTATCGGAGGCCTTTCCCCATACCAACGCCTCGGGAACAGAGGAACAACTGGTATTGTCGCTGCCACAAAGACATGGGGCACGATACTAAGGATTGCATTACTCTCAAAAAGGAGATACAGATGCTGGTAGAACACGGGAACCTCCTAGAGTACGTGAAAAAGAAAGCTCAACAGGGTACCACTTCGAAAGAAGTCGTGACGATACCGAAGTCCGAAACTACCATGACCATTTCCGAGGTCACTGACCCGTTTGATGTTTCAATCGAATACCTCGACCCAGAGGTGAATCGCAACATCATCAGGATCATCGAGGAAGGAGCTGAGGGAAGTGTTGGGAATGTGAAAAACCTTTGCAACTTTTTCGAATCACTGACTATCTTCGGTGGAGACTCTATGGCAGGTAGCACACACTCCTCCCGAAAACGGCATATCGTGAATCTGGCCACCCAGTTGGAAGCTCGGACTTACACCCACTCAAAAGGCATCCCTTCACCGATCCTATATTTTGACGACGACGACATGAGAGATATAGCCGGCCCTCACGAAGTGTGCAACTAATGTCATGATTGTCCGAAAAGAATCCTTCGATAGAACTGGAGAGAAGGTTTCTTTGAAGTTAAACCTTTCATGTTGAGTAAACACATTAGCTACAAGTCGCGCTTTATGCCTCTCCACATTACCCTTAGAATTGCGTTTTGTTTTTAAAATCCATTTACAATCAATCGGCTTATATCCTTCAGGTAATAGAACAAGCTCTCATACCGCATTATCTTGCATTGATTTAAACTCTTCGTTCATTGCTTTAATCCATAACTGAGAATAAAAAAAAATTCATGTCTTCACGAACACTTAAAGGATCATCTACTATTGTACCATAAAATTCCTCATGTTCTTGAAGATACACTAAATAGTCTGAAGATATAGCGCTCTTTCTTTCTCTAGTAGATCTACGCAAACGCATAAATTCTTCATTTTGCACTTGAACTTCTTGAGGAGGTAGAGTTTGTTCTTCTTGAACAACTTCATATTGCTCCATTGGAACAATTTCATTTTGTTCAATTTGGACAACATCCACAGGAGGAAGATTAACATCATCTTGAGTATCTATATGTTCTAACAAATCTGAAGTAATGATTGGTCTCCTAAATACCATATCATCATCTGATACCAAAGTATCATTGTTTGAACCTTCATAAATCTCTACCGGTTCTTCCTCAAAATGAATATTTGTTACTAAATTTTTCCCCCAAAGTCTATATCCTCAAATAATTTTGTTGTACCTACCTCAAATATATTCTTTGTAGAAGGATCATAAAACTTAAAACCCCTACTGTGCTCGGGATATCCGATGAAATAACTATTAACCATTTTGGAGTCCAATTTCTTTTCATTCGGCCTATATGGCTACGCTTCAATTGGACATCCCCAAACATGTAAATGTTTTAAACTAGGTTTACGCCCAGTCCAAATTTCATATGGTGTATTGGTAGTTGCTTTCTTCAGAAATCTATTAAGTAGATAGGTTGCATATTTTATTGCTTATCCCGAGAGTGATATAGGTAATGTTGAATGACTAATCATACTTCTTACCATATCCTTCAACGTACGGTTTCGTCTCTCAGATACTCCATTCATGCTTGGCTAACCCGGCATCATATACTGAGGGACTATCCCGCACTCCTCTAGGAACTTTACAAACGGTCATGACGTTGTTCACTTGAACCGTCATATCTCCCGTAGTATTCACCATCACTGTCTGATCTGACGCACTTAATGTCTTTACCAAGTTATTTTTCAACCTTGATCGTAAAGACTTTGAACTTTTCAATAGCCTGTGATTTTTTGTGGATAATATATAGATACCATATCCTGAAAAGTCGTCATATGAAATATACAAAATATTGTTGGTCGTTCCATGATTCTGTAAAGAAGGGACCGCAAATGTTTGTATGTATCAAATCCAAGACCCATGTCGCTCTGTATGCATCTAATCGTTTCAAATTGGTCCGTTTTCCTTTTACACATTCAACGCAAACGTTGAAGTCCAAAAAATCTAGTCCACTTAATAAACCTTCCGAAACAAGCTTTTCAATTCTATTTCTATAAATGTGACCTAATTGCTTGTGTCAAAGTTTTGCTAAATTTTTCAGTTTACAATTTAGTTTTCCAGGTACGTTTATATTCATTATCTCTTTGTGATCCTTTATAGTATCCAATAAATACAAGTTACTATTCGATATTAACTTTCTAGAACCAACAACATTACCATGTAAATAAAGACATAAACTTTCATATCCAAATAGACAAGAATAACTTAATTTGTCCAACAACGGAAAGAAAATTAGGTTCTTTCTAAAGAAGGTACATATAATACATCTTTTAAATACAAAAAATGTTCGATGGTAAGCAACAAACGAAAATCGCAAATAGAATGAACTAAACATGAACTGTCATCAGTTGTATAGATGGATGTTTCACCATCACTGAGGCTTCGGTTTCTTATCATACCCTGCAAAAAAATACAAACATGAGTTGTTACTGCTGTATCAACCCACCAAGTATTTCTTGGCACTGAAACTAAATTTATCTGAGAACAGACCATAGAAGTGAAAATACATTTGGCTTTCATCATAGCCCTCCATTTTTCAAATTCTTTCTTAAAGTGCCCCGGTTTCTTAAAATGGAAGCAATGCCCTTTACCATACGTACCCTTATGCTTCTTTTGTCCCGAACTGGATGCATGTGCATCTGAACCTTCATACTTTCTCTTAATTACCTTATCCATCTGAGCTTTCACCATATGCAATTTTGGATATTCTTACTCCATCCTTTTCTCCTCTTGTGCTGCCTGAAAGATGAGCTCGTTAAGAGTCCATTTCTCGTGATGACAGTTATAAGAAGTTTTGAAGTTCTTATACTGAGGTGGGAAAGAGCGAAAAGCAAATATTACCACAACATCTTCTATAAGGTCAATCTTAAGTGCTTTCAATTTGGAAGTGATGTTTAACATTTCTAAGATGTGCTCATAATAGTCGTTTTACCACGATATTTCATCGAGGCTAGCTTAATAAGCAGTGTCTTAATCTCTACTATATCGTTTTTGGAAAAACATTTATCTACATATTCGAGAAACATTTTCGCATTGGTGATCTTAGGTGGAACTGCACCAGGGAATGCTAATGGAATTGATTGGTTCATGATCCCTAAACTTATCCTGTTCGACTTTTTCCAAGCCTTTAATTTTTTTATTTTCCTATAGGAGAACTGTCCTTAGTCAGAGGTTTAGGTCCATCGACCCTTAATGTTAAGTCGTAATCATGACACATCAACTGCAACAACATATCTTCTTTTCATAGCTCAGATATACGAATTTGCTAACATAACAAACAACAAATAGCCAAAAATATCACTTAACATATAATATTTATAGTATTTAACAAATAAACATAGCATAATAAAACATACTCTTAAAACATCAGTAAGATATCTTTTGGCAAGCATATTAATTTTTATATTTATGAGTTTGAGCATAATTAATGTTGATCTTACCAATTGACTTAATTAAGAAAATCTTCTTTTGGGTCGATTTACCTAGTTCAATTTTCTTAATGACCGATTCACAAAAAATAATCGTGTGTCTAAGATTAATTATGTCAAACATTAAACTTCCTTTGGGCCGATTAACGTTTACAAACTTGTCAATCAAAGACTTTTTCAAAACTCTAGAATAGTTAATTCACCAATACAGATCACTTTGGTGATATATTGGATCATTAATTATTTAACCAAGTTTGGACAATATGCTAATTATTTTGAAAAAAAAATATTATACGACTACATATTGGCTTAATGTCCAAACTATTTTTGTAAACTATATTTAAATTTAATAAAATTAAATTTACATCTTAAATTTATTATATTATAATATATATTTAATTATATGTTATAATATAATTCTCAATAAATATATATATATTATAACCTAATTCCGTTTGATATAATATAATATATATATATATATATATATATATATATATAATCAGGTGTAACTTTCCGATTATAACGTTATTAATAAGTTCCATACTTATTCATAATTTCAATAGAAATGAAATTATATAGTTATAGTAAGGGCAAGGTTATATTCAGAGAATTAATGAGATCCCAAAATCACAATTTTTTCTAGTTAGTCTGAAATAACAAATATACTTTTTGTATATAGAACTAAAATTTTAACTAAAAGAACTATTTTTTTTGGCTTCTTTTTCCTATAATTTTCTCTCTCTAAAATAAAAAATAAGAAAAAATTAAATCCATCGATTTGAGCGACTTAAATGATGATTTTAACTACAATCTTGATGATTTTGCGTCCGAGGAGGAGGAGCCTTTGACGGACCATCTCGAAACCCAAACTGAGGTAATTTCGGGGTTTTTTCTACTTTCAATGCGTTTTGCGAACTCATAACGCTACATAATTGATGAACTGCGAACCTAGAATTCGTAGAATAGCATTTTTGTTTTGTCAAAATCGTGAACATGGTGCTCGTTACTTTGTCGAAAATTCGAACGCATGCTTCGCAATGTTGTCACAATCACGACCACCATGTTTGCAATTTTGACACACGTTCGAATAATGTGTTCAATTGTGTCATGTCCAATTTACCATATTTTTCCAATTTTGTCAAAATCACGAGGAGCTTGTTCGCGATTTTGACAAACATACGAATTGTGTATTCGCGATTTTGTTATGTGAATTTTAGCCCACATTTTCATTGTATGATGATTAGGAGACTATTCTAATTTGTAGGGACTGGACCAACCGACATCTTCGATGACCGATTACACGAAAGTGTTTAGTACAGATACCTTGTACACAAAACTGGATTTGATTTTATGGGTCGAATCCAAAATTTAAAAAAAAAAACTAGGATTCATTGTGCTACGTAGTAAGGACGACGACGGTAGCAAAAGTGGAAAAACACCTAGGATGTATTTTAAGTGCGGAAGACACGACGTTTACAAACCTAACCCCAAACCGGGGTATGTTAAGCAGGGCCAAGAATTTTCATCAAAAAAATGCGGGTGTCCATTCTATTTAAGGGGAAATCGGTGTTAAAGCTGCCCGGTTATTGGAAATTGATAGTAGTGAACGGAAAACACAACTACGAACCGTTTGTGCACTTGGATGGTCACTCACGAGCCGCTAGACTAAAAGTATAAGAAGAGGCTTTTATTCGTAGTCACTAGGAAAAGTCTAAACGTCGAAACTATCACCTAGTGAACTAGCATACCAAGTTAAACGATGTCTATCACTAGCAAAAGTCTGAAGGTCGAAACTATCACCTATAACCGGAAGACCAGTGATAGCGTGGACATCGTCTAATGTCACTATCATCTCACCAAATGAGAAGTGGAAGTTGTTGGACTCCAAATTCTACATCTCGATAAACGCATCAACCAGGTGCACGTTGGTAGTCCAACGCTCCAAGCAGTCGATGAGGGGAGAAAAACAAGACATCATCACCTGCTCTCTAACCCTGTCATGCCCGGTAAGATCCCATGCACGATGGGTACCATACATCACGTAGCAACGCGTGGGTCGACGAACCTACACGATATTTAAGTAAGTTAAACAATATATATAACATAGCATTCACTACACGTTGAAATTATCCCAACTTACCTTTCCTTTAAATACGTTGTACGTCTCGTGAAGTATGTAGTCCGGATAAATATTCAGCACGTGAGGATTCACTCTCAAGAACTGCTGATCCAGAATCCCACGTAAAACGGAAACAACAGGCAAAAAAGTGTCGGTGCGGCGCCTATTCCTGACTGACTGTAAAATAAGTTCACGATGCTCTGTATCAGTGCTATCAGAGTCTGATCCCGCCTGACGACGAACAGGGGTACGATACCTTCGAGGTATACTACCAAAATTAAACAACACATAGTTATATACCAAAACGATCATCAAACACCCTTCTATATATTTAGATGGAATACATACATTCACGTAATGAATATGCAAGTCAATTTGGAGTCTAACATGCTCAATTTATTAATATAGACAAAAAATCGAACGCAATGTGCACAATCTTGGCCATATTGCGAATAGATTGTTTGCAATTTAGCCATAAATATAGAACAAATCTGCGAACACATTGTTCGCAGATTTGCTCGACAGAAAATCCCCAACCCAACAACATTGACGAACCCTAATCCCTCAAACCTTATCCAAAATAAGCAAAAAACATACCAACCTAACTAACAATAATGATATGAAAATTTGAATTTTTCGGCAGACATTATAACTCTAAATATCACTAAAAATACCTAACTAAATTGCAAAATAATTACACCAACAAGTATAAAATTCATACCTTAACGTGTTTGCAAGTTTGGATTCAAGAAATAATGTGTTTTTGGTTCGACGATTTTAAAAGGTTTTAAATGAGAGAAAAAAAAAGAAAAAGGGGAAAATTTGGCTGAAATAAATACTTTATGGGAATTGCTAAAAACGGCCAAAACTACTCCGCGAAGTCGCATGTTTCTGATTTTCAATATTTACAAAAATGCCACTAGGCAAAAAACCCAAAAAACCCTTTGAAGTCTAAATATTTACAAGTCATGCCATTTTAGAGAACCAAACTACTCCATGAAGTTGCAAACATAATTTTAAACTTCATCTTCTCCAAACCTACTAAAAATAGAAACTTAACAACCAACAAAACCCATTTTTTAAAAAAATTCAAAACTTTTACAACATGGACGGAAAAGAGTCGGAAGCACTTCCCACGCAGAGCAGCATGGTCGTCGAGGAGGTACATTGCATTTCCCTCTTTTATTTTTGCCAAAAAATAGATTTTGTGTAAAATCCTGTATCTAGTGTTCGTCGCCACCCTCCGGCATGTACGACTGGCCGTACGCCATACCAAAGGCGTATGGCACCTTCCCTTCGCCATCTATTGGCGTAGTGGCGTACGGTCTGTCTCCAACGCCAATAGATGGCGAAGGGAAGGTGCCATACGCCTTTGGTATGGCGAAATAAGCTTCCCTTATCCGGAATGCCGGTTTAATTTGTTTTTCTACTTCTTACCTATTGCAGGAGGTGAACGAATGCGATATTTCGCTTGTTTCAGACTACGCTCACCATTTCACCACTCACGACGAGTATAGCTTAGAGTCGATGACCGAGTGGCTAAAACGTAGGGGGAAAACGTTGGATTTTTCGATAAACGTAGCATCGAATGAGGTAGGGAAGAGGGGGAGAACACCGAGAGTGGATTATCGGTGCGAGCGATCCGGAATTTTCAAGTCGGCCGTTAAAGAGTGTAACCGTAAGCGTAAGGCCACCGGTAGCAAAAAAATAAATTGCCCTTTTCATTTGGTGGGTAATCCGGTAAAAAGAGACGATAAGTGGGCTCTTAGTGTCCTTTCCGGGAAGCACAACCACGAACCGATCAAGTATGTTGAAGGACATTTGCAATGGTCCAAGTTAAAACGTAAGGAAAAAGAGCTCGTTGATCTTTTGACGGTGAACGGGACAAGTCCGCGACAAATATTTGGTGCTTTGAAAAAGGCTGATCTGGAGAATGCTTCAAATATCCGTCACGTTTACAATCACCGTCAAAGAACGAGGATGGCTGAAAACGGTGGTCGATCCCAAATGCAATGCTTGTTAGTTAAATTACAATTGCACAAGTACAAGTATTGGACACGGACGGGGAATGACGGTTCTAACGTCATAACCGATTTGTTTTTCGCACATCCGCTTAGTATGGACTTACTACGGACCTTCCCACGCTTGCTAATCATGGATAGCACATATAAAGTTATTCGTTACGGGATGCCTTTGTTCGAAGTAGTCGGGGTAGCATCGACTAACAAAATGTTTTGCATTGGTTTCACGTTTATGGTGAGTGAAAAACAAGACAACTACGAATGGTCTTTGGGATGCTTGAAAACGGTAATGGAGGAGAATGATTGTGAATTACCATGTGTTATCGTTACGGACCGCAAACTAGCCTTAATGAATAGCATCGACAAATTTTTCACTAGCGTTAGTCACATGTTATGCGAGTGTCATATCAACAAAAACGTTAGCGGGAGAACGAAAAAAATGTTTGAAGACGAAAATGTGGCTAAAAACATTTTGGCGGCTTGGAACGACGTTGTTTCATCCGATACCGTTGAGGTTATGAACGATAGGTTGGCTAAGATGCGGTCGATGTTCAAAGACCAAGATAAGGCGGTGGATTATGTGGTTGACTCGTGGATTACGCCTTATAAAGATAGGTTTGTTTACGCTTATACTAACAAAATCATGCATTTTAATAACCGCACCTCTAATAGGGCCGAAAGCTCGCATGCTACATTGAAAAAATATGTGGGGTCTAGCCGATTGGATTTCGATGGGTTTTGGGATAAAATGCATGGCTTGTTAGCGATGCAACATTCTACTATTAAAGAATCGATGGAGCTTAGCAAGTGCTGTCTAATTCACAAATTCTAAGATTTCAAACCGTTCAAATTTTTACAGGGGTACGTATCATCTATTGCATTGGCGATAGTATACGATAACTATGTTGATAAAAGCGACGGTGAAAAATCTATGTGTGTTTGGACCGATCGTACGATCCATGGTTTTCCGTGTTCGCACGACCTTGAGGCAATCCGAAGAGTGGACGGTCACGTACCTACTCGAATTATAGATGAGCATTGGAAGAGACTAGATATCGTTCCGCGAGTTAAACTCACCGGTGAAGAAGAAGTAAAATTTAATTTCGCAAATCTAAATGCGAAACTTGAAGAGTTTGATGTTTACGAACAAAGTCATTGGCTCAAAAAATTTCAAAAAAATTTGGATCCCTCGACTACACTCCTTTGCGAACGCCTCGAGAAGGTTAAAACCCGCGGTAGAACTCCCGGACGTGTTGGAAGCCGTGGTCATGGACGGGGTCGGGGTCGCGTTAAGGGTAGCAAAGTCCAATGTGATTATTCTACGAAGAGGGATCCTTCGTATCACGAATACGTCAAACAAGAAATGTTTGAGTCCCACGATAGTGCTGAAACGCCATGAGTTGTAACACCCGCCGCTAGTACAGCAACCCCGGTCGGCACTCTCGGTAGCACCGCAAGAACGGTTGCCGCACATACTCCGACTAATTCCGAAGCAAAACCCCCAAAACATATAGCAAAACGGGTTCAATGCGTTGGTTTAGGCACTTCAGATGCGTCGAACCACATCAAGGCTATACCGTCATTCTCGGCTAAACCATTCTCGACTAGATTACCAAATGTTTTGGACTCGAGATTTTCAAAAGATATACCTCAATATATGCGTCCTTTCATAAGCCGAATTACAAATGTAATGTCCGACGGTAATTGTGGTTTTAGAGCCATCGCGCATGGTACGGTTGGTAACGAAAGTAGACGGCTAATGCTTAGAGAAGCCTTGGTTCACGAGCTAAAGAGCGATCGGGAGTTTTATAAATGGGTTGCATATTACGACGATGAAAGCGAAGTTGATAAAGAAATAAACCGGTTGACTTTTAATAAAGAGAATGCACGTTACGCAAAATGGATGTCCTTGCCTAGTTGCGTAAAACTAGTCGCGACTATATTCAATTGCGTTTTCTATTGTCTCGCTCCCGGTGGATATACGACTTACCTACCGGTGAAAAATGCACCGCCGAGCGATGGTTCTTTAAAGGAGATCGGCGTGGCATTCGTCAATAAAAACCATTTTGTTCATGTGAGTAAATAACTTTAACTTTCGCACGCATTTAATCATTTATTTTGTTAACGCGCATTGATATTGAACGGAAATTTGTAGGTTGAGTTGGTTAAAGGGTCACCCATACCGACTATAGATCCTACGTGGATGAGATCGGCGAGAGAAGACGCTATTTCTTGGTCGATCCCTTTGCTAGATAGAGTCCGTGTATTTTCAAGACTGCAAAATCCCACACCGACACACTCCGTTGAACATGATTATTCGATAGTGGACTTAACCAAAGATTGAATTTATTTTAAAATCGAATTTATTTTGTGTTCGGTTATGTTTTTGCTTTTTTGTTGTAAACTAACAATGTGTTGTACCCTTTTAACCACGTTCCCTTTAATGAATTTTTTTTTTAAAAAAAATTGACTTATTAAATTCGATATAGTAGTTTTCGCCAGCCGAATGGCGTAACTAACGCTTCGCGCGCCAACCGTTGGCGTAACTGACGCTCCGCACGCCAACGAATGGCGTGGACAACGTCCCCTACGCCATTCGCCTGGCGTAGAAGGCATTTTCGGAGCCTCTGTCCCAAATGAACAGAGGCTAAAAAAAAATTAAGCCTATTGCCACCACACGTTGGAAAATACGGCTATCCCTACGCCGTTGTGTGGCGGCAATAGGGTAGACTTAGTATTTTTTTATTTATTTTTTCTAAAATTTTTAAATTGAAGTGCTATTTGACTTTAATTTTAGGCATAATAACTCCAGCAATATTTTTTAACTGCTATTTTTTTCTAAACTTTTGTGTTTGAATTTATTCACGTTCCAATTTCCGTTCAACAATATTTAAATTCAAAATTCGAATTCAAAATTTATGAGGTGGACGAGTTACATGACCTTAAACATTAACTTGTCATAAACCAAAACATGAACTGAAACACAAACAGAAATACAAACATCAACCTAAATTACTCGGTGAAGTTGCATAGATTATTAAATTTAATCGGGACGCACCAATAACTCCAACCGGCATAATAACTCCCACCAACACAAAAACTCCCGCAAAAAAAAACCCGCCAACGTTTAATCCCCGCCAACACAAGTACTCCCGCCAAAGAATACTTGCCAACATTTTAAATCCCCGCCATCCATCCCTGCCAAAAATAACTATACTATATAAACATGTCACAGAATACAATATTCATAATAGACGCAAAGAGTCCACTTAAGAAAAAAAAACACAAACACTTGAACACATGGAGTTTACAGCTGATGAAGACTATCATATGCTTAAGGCGGTGAAGGTTGTCCGCCAACAAATGGGGGAAGATAGTAGCGATGCTTTCTTCGACCGCCTCCTATGTCAGATGTATTTCAACTATGAGCATTTAGGAGCAGAAGACGTTCAAGTGCGAAGTCGTGACGAAATCAAATCCAGGTAACACTTCATCCAACCGCTCACTGCTTTCCTTTTCCAACCAGCCAGGATTAAGATAGAAGCACCTTTGGTCTGGAACATGACGGTAGTAGACTACATCAGTAGGGATATGGTGGCGTATCTAGAGGATAGGATTGCGGCAAGGAATGAGGGGGATGATTCGGATGACAATTTGGGATATGATTTCGACGACTGTTCATTTCACTATTTCCGTGTTTGTGCCATCGAGTTATTATGTTTAGTAGTCTGTGTTTAAATTAAGTAATTCCAGAATGTCTGTTGTTTTAGATAGTACTACTATTTCAATTTTGTTTGCTATTGTGTTTAAATTATGTTCAACTCTGTTTCAATTACGTTAAAAATAATGCTTCAACTTTCCTTCAATGTTCTATATTGAAAAAACAACCAAAACATCTAATCAATTTCCAAAATACATAAACATTAATTTTAAACTTAGTAAACCCATAGTACGTGTTCCAAAAAACAAGCAAACCAGCAAACTAACCGACAACAGAATCAAAGTGTTATACAAACAGAAAATACATCATACTGTCTGTGCAAGCCTCCTGGTTGGGGACAAAACATCTTCATAAGCCCCAGCCAGACGATCAAAATCATGATCAAACTCGCTCACTCCAGGAAACAACGAGATCCTCCGCATACCAGCACGCAAATGTCGGATGATAGCTCCCTCTCGATCCTCGTGGACGTAGTCATCGAGCGAGTAGATTGCAGTGTTGACGAGGTCGAACCAGCTAATACTCTGGTGAAGGAGTAGGTACTCAGGCTCACAAAAAGACTCCATCTCGTTTGTCACCATCCCTCCTCGATAAGCACGATGCAACTTGTTCCTCTCCCGCTGCTCCCAATCATCCGGATCGAATGCATATGCCATCGTCTTCGGTTTTCTCCTTGATTTCAACTGCATGTCTAACAAAGGATGCGCGATAGCCCGCTGGACACTGCCAAACTGCCGCTAAACTCGCTCTGGATAGTATGCCTGAGAGTGCTCCACACCGCATATGACATCCCGAAACCACGATATCTCTTCGAACGGGAAATGATCGCGTATAGCACGATAAGGATCAAACAATACCTGCAATATAAACGGATATGAACATAAACACAAAAATAAATCAGTTTTGGGATCACTAAAGATTAACACTTACATCGCTCTCTTCCAGGTTGTTGACGGAGATACGAAGGTTCAGCTTTGTCCGTGAGTCAGATACTGCTGCAGCTGTATCCCATCTACCAATAGTGGGGTCGTGCTCAGTGTAAGTGCGTCGAGTAACAGGCCAGAGCATGACAAAATGAGCTCGTATCCACGTGTCTACCATACCGATACATCCGGCCATAGTCCTCGTGTCGTGCAGGGAGGCCTCACCCAGATGGTGGTACAAGTAAGCGAGAACAGCACTACCCCACGAGTACCTGCCAACACCCTCCGGAGTCAAATCGCGCAACAAAAACAAATACTTGTAATTGGAGTACATGTTGCTCTTGTCGGGGAATATGACCGTGCCGAACATATGCAATATATAGGCGCGGGCAGCCGCATCCACCATCAGATCACTCAGACCAGGGCTGTCATCGCAGAACTCTGGCCCACTAAACCTACTCCGGAGCCATTTAAACCCCAAACCAACGCCCTTGCATTTCTCAACCTCCGTCACGAAGGATAAATTATCCAACATAAGCATTTCAGCGCACTCGTGCATGGCCAGAGTCTTGTCAGATACGTAGGGAAACACAGCAAGCTCACCCTGAACTGGGAGTCCCAAAATGGTGTGGACGTCGTATAGAGTAATCGTCATCTCTCCGAAAGAGAAATTGAAGCTATTAGTCTTCATATTCCACCTCTCTAGGAAAACCTCCGTCATGTTGGAGTGTGTGTGCATCTCATAGAACGGCTCTATAAGACGACCGAACGGGGTGGCGTCAACTACAGCGCATACCCTAGTCCGTGCAGCCAAACTCCATACTCGATGACTAGGATAATGGGCATACAGCCGCATCTCTCGCTCCTGAAAATATTTATTCCCATTAGCATATGACAAAACAAAATAACTTCATAAAATGTAAAATTGGAATTTCGATATTACCTCTCCCATCCAAATGTGGTATGCAATGTGGGAGGTGAAAGCCTCGCCGAACAGCGGTGGGAATCTGGCCGGAGGAGGAGCTCTCGGCTGCCCTGTAACCGGGGGAGGATGGCGTCGTCCGCGGGAAGTGGAAGCGGAAGCTGAACTCGATCCAGACGCATGCGGTCCGGAAACTATAGGGAGCTCATCCATCTCGGCAGCTAAAACTGGCTGACCAGCTTGACGTACCCTACTCCGCTTTTTTATTCTCCTCATCCGCGAGCCATCAGCAGACTATGCATCGTCGCCGTGATCCATCACCTGAAAAAAAAAACGTACAAACTATCAAGTTTTGTCAAAAACATAAATTTTCATGCTCGTAGTGTTTTTAGACAAATAATAGCATAAAACGGGCTAACACACACCAAAGAACAAGAATAAACCGGTCCCGGGTCATTCCGGTGACCGGAGCTGCCTCACGCCACCAGTGTGGCGTAGGGCATGATACTTACGCCATCGCGTGTGGCGTAGGGCATGATACCTACGCCATCGCGTGTGGCGTAGGGTTGATTCCCTACGCCATATGGATGGCGTGAGATCATGGGTGTACGCCAACATGGGGCGTTAACCCAGAACCCTACGTCATCGATATGGCGTAAGGAATCAACCCTACGCCACGCGATGGCGTAGGGAAGCTGTTCTTCGCCCCCGTGTGGCGAAGAACAGTTTCGCCATGGCATAAGCTTGAAGCTTCTGCCATGGCTTACGAACAGCCCAAAACCCAATTTTTTTAACAGATCTACCCTAACTAAACCTAACTAAACCTAACTAACCTATCAAACAACAACGAAATGGACTTACAATGATTTTTCGATTCCGGTTGCTTCCTGTTACTCCGACCAGACTCTCCGGTGACGATTCCGGTTTATATGGGTCGTGTGGTGGTCGTAATGGATGCCGGTGGGTGTGGAAGAGTGGCCATTTTAGGGTAGATTTCGGATATGGAAGAAGAGGTGAGGGTTGCTGCTGTGCGGCTGGAGACGTGCGGCTCGAGACGGGTGTTGCTGGTTTGTGTTGTGCGGCAGGTAAGTATTCTTTACCTTTATTACTTTTGTTTTAGTTTAGGTTTATTTAATTTAGGTTAGGTTTATTTAATTTAGGTTAGGTTTTAATTTTAGGCTTAGATATGTTTTAATTTATTTTAAGTTAGGGAATGTAGGAGGTGAAAGCCTCTCCGAACAGCGGTGGAAATCTGGCCGGAGGAGGAGCTCTCGGCTGCCCTGTAGCCGGGGGAGGATGGCGTCGTCCGCGGGAAGCGGAAGCGGAAGCTGAACTCGATCCAGACGCATGCGGTCCGGAAACTATAGGGAGCTCATCCATCTCGGCAGCTAAAACTGGCTGACCAGCTTGACGTACCCTACTCCGCTTTTTTATTCTCCTCATCCGCGAGCCATCAGCAGACTATGCATCGTTGCCGTGATCCATCACCTTAAAAAAAACGTACAGACTATCAAGTTTTGTCGAAAACATAAATTTTCATGCTCGTAGTGTTTTTAGACAAATAATAGCATAAAACGGGCTAACACACACCAAAGAACAAGAATAAACCGGTCCCGGGTCATTCCGGTGACCAGAGCTGCCCCACGCCACCAGTGTGGCGTAGGGTATGATACTTACGCCATCGTGTGTGGCGTAGGGCATGATACATACGCCATCGCGTGTGGCGTAGGGTTGATTCCCTACGCCATATGGATGGCGTGGGATCATGGGTGTACGCCAACATGGGGCGTTAACCCAGAACCCCACGTCATCGATATGGCGTAAGGAATCAACCCTACGCCACGCGATGGCGTAGGGAAGCTGTTCTTCGCCCCCGTGTGGCGAAGAACAGTTTCGCCATGGCATAAGCTTGAAGCTTCTGCCATGGCTTACGAACAGCGCAAAACCCAATTTTTTTAACAGATCTACCCTAACTATACCTAACTAAACCTAACTAACCTATCAAACAACAACGAAATGGACTTACAATAATTTTTCGATTCCGGTTGCTTCCTGTTACTCCGACCAGACTCTCCGGTGACGATTCCGGTTTATATGGGTCGTGTGGTGGTCGTAATGGATGCCGGTGGGTGTGGAAGAGTGCCGGTTTAGGGTAGATTTCGGATATGGAAGAAGAGGTGAGGGTTGCTGCTGTGCGGCTGGAGACGTGCGGCTCGAGACGGGTGTTGTTGGTTTGTGTTGTACGGCAGGTAAGTATTCTTTACCTTTGTTACTTTTGTTTTAGTTTAGGTTTATTTAATTTAGGTTAGGTTTATTTAATTTAGGTTAGGTTTTAATTTTAGGCTTAGATATGTTTTAATTTATTTTAAGTTAGGGAATGTGGGAGGTGAAAGCCTCGCCGAACAGCGGTGGAAATCTGGCCGGAGGAGGAGCTCTCGGCTGCCCTGTAGCCGGGGGAGGATGGCGTTGTCCGCGGGAAGCGGAAGCGGAAGCTGAACTCGATCCAGACGCATGCGGTCCGGAAACTATAGGGAGCTCATCCATCTCGGCAGCTAAAACTGGCTGACCAGCTTGACGTACCCTACTCCGCTTTTTTATTCTCCTCATCCGCGAGGCATCAGTAGACTATGCATCGTCGCCGTGATCCATCACCTGGAAAAAAAAACGTACAGACTATCAAGTTTTGTCGAAAACATAAATTTTCATGCTCGTAGTGTTTTTAGACAAATAATAGCATAAAACGGGCTAACACACACCAAAGAACAAGAATAAACCGGTCCCGGGTCATTCTGGTGACCGGAGCTGCCTCACGCCACCAGTGTGGCGTAGGGCATGATACTTACGCCATCGCGTGTGGCGTAGGGCATGATACCTACGCCATCGCGTGTGGTGTAGGGTTGATTCCCTACGCCATATGGATGGCGTGGGATCATGGGTGTACGCCAACATGGGGCGTTAACCCAGAACCCCACGTCATCGATATGGCGTAAGGAATCAACCCTACGCCACGCGATGGCGTAGGGAAGCTGTTCTTCGCCCCAGTGTGGCGAAGAACAGTTTCGCCATGGCATAAGCTTGAAGCTTCTGCCATGGCTTACGAACAGCCCAAAACCCAATTTTTTTAACAGATCTACCCTAACTAAACCTAACTAACCTATCAAACAACAACGAAATGGACTTACAATAATTTTTCGATTCCGGTTGCTTCCTGTTACTCCGACCAGACTCTCCGGTGACGATTCCGGTTTATATGGATCGTGTGGTGGTCGTAATGGATGCCGGTGGGTGTGGAAGAGTGGCCGGTTTAGGGTAGATTTCGGATATGGAAGAAGAGGTGAGGGTTGCTGCTGTGCGGCTGGAGACGTGCGGCTCGAGACTGGTGTTGCTGGTTTGTGTTGTGCGGCAGGTAAGTATTCTTTACCTTTGTTACTTTTATTTTAGTTTAGGTTTATTTAATTTTGGTTAGGTTTATTTAATTTAGGTTAGGTTTTAATTTTAGGCTTAGATATGTTTTAATTTATTTTAAGTTAGGTTACTTTTAATTTTTAGTTATAATTATAGTTAAAAAATTTATAATTTTTTTTATAGAGGAGGTAGAGCAAAGTTAGAGAGTTTGAGGTTTTTTTTGAAATTATGATAACTTCGCGGAGTAAAATTGAGTATTTATACGATTTCGTAAGGGCAAAATCGTCAAACAAAATAACTTCACAAAGTAATTTTAAAAAAAAATGATAAGCGACTTCGCGGAGTAATTTTGGCTGTTTTTTTAGGAATTCACATATTTTATATCAAAAGTATTTTGGTAAAAGACAGGATGTCAGATAGGATGAGCTTCTCTCTCAAGAAAGCTCCAAGATAGGTTGTTGATTTCTTGTACTTCAAGAAACCTCTTCTTCTCCATCTTTTAGTCCTTTCTTCCTCTTGCCTTGCTATAGGGCTGCTGTTTTTTCGTTTGGCAAGGTTGTTGCTGGCCATTGCTGGCTGTTGTTGTGATTTGGGCTGAGTTATGGCTAATAACTCTATTGATGCTTGCGAGTTTTCACCATTAAACAGCAAGGTTACACCCATTGTCAGTTCAAATGTAGTGTCATCGGGTCGGCTATACACGGATGCTTTGAAGAATAGGATGGTGGCTGATGAGTTTCGTTCTGAAAAGGTGTTGGTTTGTGAGGATCACAACGTGATTCAATTTGATATGAAGACTAAGACAGATCTTCTGTCTCAATCAAGAACTACTCTCATTGTTAAATTCAATGAGGGTATCCCTAAGAGGCTAGCTTTTCAACAGTTTCTTGATTCATTCAAGTTTAAGGGCATGTTCACCTATGCTTCTATTGATTCGAGACAAATCTTGGTGGAGTTTTCTGTTTTGGAGGATGCAGATAGATTATGGGTAAGGCGATTTTGGAATGTGGAAGGTAAAGTTATGGGGGTTATAAAGTGGTGCCCTCATAGTAGCAGAAACTATGAGTCCCCGGTGGCTTTGCTTTGGGTTAGGATTGAGAAGGTGCCTGAGTATATGTACAACAGGAATGTTATACATGCGGTGGTCTCTTCTCTTGGATTTGTGCATCAGGTGGTGGTGCCTGAGATAAATCGTGCTAAAGTTAATGCTTGCTTTGCATTGGTGGAAATCGACGTTTCAAGGTTGCTTAAGAGGAAACTGTGGGTGGGCTTTGGTGAGTTTGATGGGTGCTGGTTGGGTGTAAGTTACAAGAATGCTCCCTATTACTGTAAGGCTTGACATCATTTGGGGCATGGTGTTGAGAATTGTAAAAAGAACCTTGAAATGGGTTCCAAGAAAGAAAAGAAATGTTCTGATATTAATGATAATATCATCTGTTCAAGTTTCTAAAGCTTCTAAGTTTCAGACCTTTACACAAGTTTACAGACGCAAGCTTAAATCTATAATAACAGCTAAAGATAGATCTTCTGTTTCTTGCCCTTCAACATGTGTGGCTAGCCCGGTGAAGGAGAAGAAAGTTGCTGAAAATGACCTGGTTCTCATTAGTGCTCTTCAGGGTCTTGAGGAGGAAGATAAATCTTTGGGCAAGGATAATCTTCAGGATTCTCCCTGTGGAGAGAACACTGGAAGTTATAACCCTTCTCCAAGGAATAGCTGCAATGAACAAGATCAAGGGTTCGAATCTGTTATCTCTGGCAAAATAAAATCTGCTAACAAAAACAGTAATTCTAAAAGATTATCTATAAACTCTCTAAGAAAGAGAGAAAAAAATCACATTAGGTCTATCTCTGATAATGTTTAGAATTATCAGTTGGAATGCCCGTGGAATCCATAATAATCCTACTATTGCTAGGCTTAAGTTTATTATTAAAAATGAGAATGTAAAGTTTATCACAATTCAAGAGCCAATGACTAGACTTGATAAGATTGAATCTATAGCTAGGAGGGTTGGTTTTGAAAACTATTTGGCTAACACTTCTAATAAAATTTGGTTCTTTTGGCCTAATGATATTAGTGTGTCTATTATTTGTGATCACAATCAGTTTTTACACCTTGATATTACTTATGCTTCTTTCAATTGTTATTTTACTTCTGTTTATGCTAAGAATCAGAGAATTCTGAGGAGGGATCTTTGGAGCCAGTTAGGTCATCTTACCTGTGATTTGAAGCCTTGGGTCATTGCTGGGGACTTCAACTCTACTAGATGCCCTGATGATCAGTTGAATTGCATGAGCTTTGATGGAACTGGTGCTGAGGAATTCAATGAGTTTATTAGACACAACAATCTGGAGGTGCCTGGTCATACTGGATCCCGTTATACCTGGAGCAATAACAATGTTTGGAAGCGGTTAGACTGGGTGTTGGTCAATCAAAATCTGCTTAATAATTTAGCTATCCAGGTTTGCAACATGGTCAGAACTTGTTCTGACCATGCCCCTTTGCTCATTTCTGTAAGTAATGCTTCTAACACCAATAATCACAATAAGAAGAGTTCTTTTAAATTTCTCGATGCTTGGGCCAATCACCCTGATTTCATGAATTGTGTAAGTCAGAGCTGGTTCAAGCATTGTAATGGTGATGAAAGTACTATATTTTGGTATAAGCTAAAAAAACTGAAGAAGCATTTGAAAAACTGGAATTTTATGACTTTTGGAAACATTTTTAGCAAAGTAAAAGATGCTATTATTGATGTTGAGAAGTGTGAGATTATTCATCAGAATACCAATAATAACATTTCTAAATCTCAACTTTCTAAGGCCAATAGCATTCTCATTCTTGCTTTAAAAGATGAATAATGCTATTGGAAGCATAAGTGCTTCAATTCCTGGCTAAATGATTGTGATGGGAATACTAAGCTTTATCACAATTATGTAGCCAAGAAAAGAAAAAGAAATCATATTGCTGGTATTAAAGATAATGATAGATGGCTTACTGATCAGGGGGATATTGCTACTTCTGATGTGTCTCACTTTAAGATGCTTCTTTCTAGTGATCCTGCAAATAGTAATGATGTTAGTACTAGTGAGTCTATTCTTAACAATATTCCAAGGCTTGTTTTAGACAGGGATAATGAAGAGATTATGAAAGCTACTTCTATGGAGGAAGTTAAATCTATTATTAATGAAATGAAGAGGGACAGTGCCACTGGCACAGATGGTTTTAATTCATTGTTCCTTAAGCATTGTTGGAGTATAATATGCTATGATTTATGCAAGGCTTTAAATGCTTACCTTGATGGTAGAAATATCCCTGGTGGTGTGTTTTCCACAGGGATTGTGCTTGTTCCTAAAGTAGCCAACCCTATAACATGGAACAATTACAGGCCATTAAGCATGTGTACCATAATGAATAGACTGTTCTCTGCCCTCATTAATAGGAGAATCTCTTCTATTCTGCCTAGACTTGTCTCTAGAGGGCAGAGTGCTTTTGTCAAAGAGAGACTTATTCATGACAACATTTTAATAGCTAAGGAGATGCTTCATAACATAAGTAGAAAGCCTTCTAAAGGCAATATTATTTTGCAGCTAGACATGACTAAGGCTTTCGATAGGATGTCTCATTCTTTTGTAATTAAAACTTTGAAATGTTTTGGGTTCTCTGATAATATTGTCTCTCTAGTTTACAGTCTTATCTCTAAGGTTATGGTTTCTGTGTTAATAAATGGTTCATGTTCTGGTTATTTCCCTCAAAAGTCTGGTTTAAGACAAGGAGATCCATTATCTCCTTGCTTTTTTATCCTAGCTGAGGAAGCCCTTTTGAGAGGCTTGAATAACCTCTATGTGGCTAATAATGACATGCAGTTCTATCTTAAATCTGGCTACATCTTACCTTTCTTAGCCTTTGCAGATGATTTAATCATCTTCTCCAACAGTGCCTCCTCTTCAATCAAAAAGCTGAGCCACCTGCTTGACAATTATCAACATGAATCTGAGCAATTAATAAACAGAGACAAGACTAAGATTTTTACCTCTTCAAAAAGCTCAAGGGTCCATGCTGCTAGGATTAACTCCACCTTGGGATTTCAAACAGAGCAGGCTCCTTTCAATTACCTGGGTGTCACAATTGCAGCAAACAATAAAGGGAGGCACTATACTCCTCTGTTAGCTAAAATTTATAATAAAATAAATGAGTGGGATTTGAAGAGCCTGTCTTATAGTGGTAGACTGTCACTTATAAGACATGTTCTTCATCCCATTATATATTTTTGGATGCAAAACAGCTTAATCCCCAAAAATATTCTGAACAAGTTAGAGCTTTGCTTCAATAAGTTCCTGTGGAGACCTAAGTATAATGAGCATGCTATTCATTGGGCTAGTTGGGCTAAACGGTGTAAGCCCTTTGATGAAGGTGGATTGAATATCAAGCTGTTGTCTGATATTCAACACACCTTCTCCTATAAACTGTGGTTCTTATTTAGAAAGGTAAAGTCCCTCTGGTCTGATCTTATTTCTAGTGCTTATTGTAAGAATAGGCACCCTATTTCTGCTAACTGTAGTGTCACTGACTCTATGGTGTGGAAGAGGCTTCATCCTGTTAAAGATATTGCTGATCAGTATGTTCACTGGAAGGTTGGGTGTGGGGACATTGATTTTTGGAGAGATTCATGGCATAATATGAGTCCCATTATTTCTGAGCAAAATTCTTGGTATCTTCCAGCAAAAATAAAGACTTTTTGGAAAAATGGTAGTTGGGATTCCACTCTTGCTTCCTTCCTTTCCCATGATAGATATCAGCAAATAAGCTGTATAAATATCAATTATGAGCAGGAGGATTCTATTGAGTGGATCCTTTCAAAAGATAAAAAGTTTGACATTAAAATTACTTGGGAAAACATAAGAATGAAAAACAACAAATCATTCTTTTTCAAAAAAGTTTGGCACAGCTTTATTCCTTCAAAATTTTCTTTTCTCAGCTGGAGGATACTAAACAATTTTGTTCCTATTGACAGTGTTCTCTCCAAAAAGCATTTTTACCTAGCTTCTAAGTGCCAGTTTTGCTGCAATTGTGAAGATATTACTCATCTTTTCATCAATTGCAGTTTCGCTTGGTCTTTATGGAATTATTATGGTCTCTTGTTCAGAGTTCCTGTTAAGTGATTTATGAGTATTCTCCATATGTTCTTTATTTGGTTTAAGCATACTTGCAGTAACTTTCATGTTACCCACATTGTCCCTCAATTGATTGTTTGGACAATCTGGTTTAACAGAAACCATTGCAAGTTTGATAAACCAGTGGACAATTACTGTAATGCTATTAGTAGGATTAATCAGTTCATTATAGCTACTGACTCTAAACTTAAACCTAAACACTGGGTTCGAGCTACTAATGCAGGTGCTAGGATTGGAGCTATGTCTATCAGTACAAGGAAAGTTTCTTACAGGAAGTGGAGTGTACCTGATGCTGGCAGAGTCAAGATTAACTCTGATGGTGCTTGCTGCTTCAATGGTGAGGCCTCTGGTGGCTTCATTGCGCGCGACGATCGAGGGAACTGCATTGAAGGTGCAGGCTTCTTGTTTGGAAAGATTTCTCCTCTTCAGGCTGAAAGAAGTGCTCTGAAAGAGGCTCTCATCCTCTGTCACAGGAGAGGTTGGAGATACGTAGATCTTAAAACCGACTGCTTGACCCTTGTAAACAGTCTGAACAGCCCTAATGGTGTTGATAACATTAGAGATCTGATTCTTCCTTCGATGCGTATTAGCCACATTTCCAGATCGGAAAATGTTGCGGCGGACTAGATCTCGAAGTGGGTTCTTGCTGAAAGGAAGAACCACTCCTTCACGATTCGTGATATACCCAACCCTCTCCTTGCCATCATCGTGCTTGAGAGTTTAGGGGTTGGGTATATTGATCCTGGTTAGGATCTTTGTTAATGGTGTGTGCTTCGATTGGTGATGGCTGCTGGCTCAAGGTTTAGTGTGATGGTGGCTTTCAATGGTGGTTCTGGTCAATTGGGGAGTCTGATTAGTAATGGTGGTTTGTGTTAGGGTTTGTGTGAGGAAGAGTAGTTTTTGGTAAGTGTCTGAATTAGGGATTTCATTCTAGGGCTTCGATTTAGGGCTAAGTTTTTGGCTTAGTATTTAAGTCCTTAGCTTTGTAATGGTTTCTATTTGAGCCCTATTTCTGTGTAAACTTTCAATTTAGTAATATAGTATTATTTTTGCCAAAAAAAAGAAGAAAAAATTGGTAAAAGACAGAATCTTATTATAACCAAACGGATAATCATTATAATCGGTTTTCATTATAACCAAATAGCCCTTATAGTAAACCTAGCAACTTGCCTACTACACGATCTTTTTACGCTAATAGTAATGACCGTTACTTTTTTATATATATATATATACATTAAGGGTTTTGCGGGTAAAAAACACCAGTCATCCTCCACGTTTGCCGATTGTAACAAGTTAGTCCCTGTCCTTTGAGGCCGTAATAAAGAGGTCCTTGTCGTTGTATTGGGTAGAATAAAACCATCCTTTTCGAGTCCAGCCCAACATTTCTCCCCATAATACCCTTTGACCAGCCACATCAGCGATCCACGTAGGACGCTGATGTGGCAACAGTAAAAAAAAGTAAAAGCAGTTTTTACTTTAACCCAACCCTTTAACCCTACTTCCAACCCTAAAACCCGACCCGTTAGCCCTAAACCCATCTAAAACCCAGCCCAACCCATCTAAATCATCATCATTTACTTTTCTTTTTAATTCGTCTTCCTCCTCTTTCCTCGTTGCTTCCTCTCTCTCTCTCATCTTTTCTCCATATTATACACGCAGACGCAGGCGCAACAACAAATCATCAACTCCCCATAAGTAAATTGCTCCAAAAAATCGCTCTCGTTTTTCCAGAATGTTGACCGGAACGGTTCAAAATACAAAACCAAAAAAAAATGTTGAAAACATTAGATGAATAAATTAAAAACTATAGCTCCAAAAATTGGAGTATATAAATAGTTAAGGACCAAAATATATGGTTTAGTGTTATCCTCTGATGAAGATAACAAACTTCCACCATTGAGCCTCTTTCAAGCTGACACACTCCATTCCTCTTCTCCCCCTCACTTTTATTTCTACTCATTTTCTCTTTCTAATAATTTTCCCGAGAAAATTTCCAAACCAAGAAAATCAAAACAATGCATTCTATTTCTTCCTTCAAATTCATCACTACTAATAAACTATTTCTGTATCCATCATCAATACCTCGAAAACTTAATTTATCTCCCTCTTTCAATTCTTCAGTGTCTCTTCAGTCTCCCAACTTTTTCCTTTCTCTGTCTCGAAGAAAAACCCTAAACCTAATTTCGTCGAGTCCGTCTGAAGCGGAGGCGTTAACGGAAACAGAAGATGAGTGGATTAAGAGACTACCGGATAAGAACAACCCTCTGTACTCTCATAGCTTGCCTTGTATTGAAGCTTGGCTGAGGAAATTAGGGTTTTATCAGAGTCAAGTAGATCGAGCTTTATGGATGGTTAAGAAATCTGATTGGCATGCGCACTTATCTCTCGATGTTGCTGATATTCATATAAGGTCAGCTTTTTGGTTCTTGATTATGTTTCTTTGCTACTAGCTACTCTCTTACTGGATAATTGCAAGACGCCTTGCTTCACCGGAAGTGCCCGGAGCTTATGGAGTGGAATCGGCGGTTCTCTATCGCCGTCGATATCGCGAAAGGGATGGATTACCTTCACAGCTTGGAAACCCCAGTCATTCACGGAGATATAAAGCCTAACAACATCCTGCTTGACCAGTCTTTCTCCGCGAAACTCGCTGATTTTGGGCTCGCGAGGTTGAAATCGGAGGATCAGAGACAGGTTGAGGTCGTCGTGTTTATCGAGAGAGACGAAGTTAGATCAGAGGTTGTTAATGGAATCTCAGCTGACGATTGTGCTAAAGATGTAGCGAGCAAAAAGTCGAAGGAAAAGAAGAAACATAAGCGATTAGAATGGTGGATGTCGTTGGAGGAGGAGGAAGAAAAGATGAGAGAGAGAGGAAGCAACGAGGAAAGAGGAGGAAGACGAATTAAAAAGAAAAGTAGTAAATGATGATGATTTAGATGGTTTGGGCTGGGTTTTAGATGGGTTTAGGGCTAACGAGTCGGGTTTTAGGGTTGGAAGTAGGGTTAAAGGGTTGGGTTAAAGTAAAAACTGCTTTTACTTTTTTTACTGTTGCCACATCAGCGTCCTACGTGGATAGCTGATGTGGCTGGTCAAAGGGTATAATGGGGAGAAATGTTGGGCTGGACTCGAAAAGGATGGTTTTGTTCTACCCAATACAACGACAAGGACCCATTTATTACGGCCTCAAAGGACAGGGACTAACTTGTTACAATCGGCAAACGTGGAGGATGACTGGTGTTTTTTACCCAGGATTTTGCTATATACACGGGTTAACATAGCATTTATTTATTAGTGTTTTTCGCTAATTATTAAACTATTTTTAAAAGCACAATTAATTTTCAATTTATATTGTTATATATGTACGTAACTATCCCTTACTTTAGTATTAGCTTCCTTTTTAAATTAACATATACTATAATATTTTATAGGTACAAACTACACTTTAATATATTTTAAAATCAGTTATTTATGTATAGTTTTTAAAATAAACAATTGAAAAATAATTTTTTTATTAGATTTAAAAATGTATTTTTATCTTTTTAAATTTGAAGTTTGAAATCACTTAAAAAATTAATTTCAGATATGTTTTTGCTTCATTTAAGAAAAATAGATGACCATTTTATAAAAATTATTTAAAATAATTATAATTTTAAAGATAAAAATTCACTAGTTAATTTTAATATTGAACATTATTATTATTTATAAAATATAATAACGATGACACAAAAAAAAACACCATCAACTGATTTAATAATTTAAAATTAACTAAAATAAAATAATAGTGTGATATTTATATTCTTTTGTTATTAAAAATTGATTTTAATAAATATTTAATTTAATAATAATATATTAAAAATAAATTAAAAAGTGTTACCGCTACTTAAAAAAGGATAAACTAATATATTAATAATCAATTAAACAAATATTACATTTTTTTAATAAAAATAAATAAATTATATTAAATTAAAAAATACGTACATATAATATTACGGTATAAGGGGTGGTGTGTACCTATAATTTTTTTTCTAAATTTACATTTATTGTACCTTTGAAAATAGGCCAATAATTAGCCAAAAGCCACCGGCTAGCAAAACCTTTATATTAATACTAGTAATTGTCTCTCTTATCTCTACTGCGCGTCTTCTAGAAACCAATGAATAATGACAGTTATAGTTTTCTTTTAATTTTATACACTTTGAGTTCAAATTTGTTTGCTCCTTCAACGGCGGTTTCTTTCACTATCATCTTCTCTCTCTTTTTAATTCTTTTATTATTGTTATTATTCCATCATGGAGATTAATATTTGGGGAAGATGATTTCCCTGTTCTTAACTCAAGAAACAGATTCCAAGATAAAAATGGTGTAAACTTAAAGATATTTGATGATGTCGTTAAAGATAGGAGTGTGGAACCTTCAATGAACTTGAGTTTGGCTCCGGAAAGAGTTACCAGTAATAGGGATTATATTTCCATTCAGTTTTCTAGATATGTTAAAGATTACCTCAATTCATCGGCAAAAATCACGATTGTTGGAAAATTTCGCTTGGATTAACGAAGAAAAGTACTATGGATCAGTTCTTATGTTCTTTTAAATTTTAAAATAGTTACAGTATAAGTAAATGGGACTCGAGGCATCTCATTATGGAATTCGATTTGAAGGATGATTTTATCAAGGTCTGGGCTAAGAGTGTTCGGCGAATAGGCAGCTCAACGATGAGGGTTCTTCGATGGCAATCTGATTGTGATATTAAGTATGAGTCCCCTGTTTCTCTGGTTTGGGTTAAGCTGGGAAGGGTTCCAGAATTTCTTTACAACAAGAAGGTTCTAAATGATATTCTGGCCACTCTGGGTACTCCTTACAAGATTGATTTTGCTGGGAAAAAAAATAGAAGTTTGACCAATGCAGTGTTTGGTTTGGTAGAAATGGACGTTTCAGCTAAAATACACAACATATATGGGTTGGTTTTGGTAGAAATGATGGTTGTTGGCTTCCAATTTCTTATAAAAAAAATTCCCAGTTATTGTTTATCTTGTTATCATCTGGGACATTTGGTTGATAACTACTTGAAAAAGAAAAAAATACAAGAAAGTAAAAATACAGAAACGGGAAAAGAAAAGAATCAAAATGATATTGTATTGCGTGTTAATGTGAAGGATTACAAGAATAATGAAGAGAGTAACAATGGTAACCCTAAGTACAATCAGGTTTATGTTCCCAAAATAAAGTCTCTCGTGGTTGATAAGAATATTGCGCCTTCAAATGTGTCTGGAAACTTGGATATCTGTACAGATGGTTTGAGCTCCAACAATGTCCTTCAAAGTTTTGATGTTGTTAACCTGGTTCAACAATGCCAACAAGATTCTATTAATGACAATACTAATCAAATTGAGGATATCGAAATAATATATGCCTTAAAGAATATCAACAAAGACATGGACGCTAAGCTTTCTCAAGATTGCATCAACACAGAAGATAATTCACCAAAACTAGATAACATAGGAAGTGAATGTACTTCTCCTACCAACCAGGGGTTCAACAATATATTGAAAAATAAGTTAAAAACAGTGAGTAAAGGTAAAAGACCAACTAAAAGAGCTCTTAAATATCTGAATATTTCAGGGATAAAGAGAAGGTACAAGTCTGTATCTGATCATGATCAATATTCTGAATTGGAATGTTCGAGGCATAAATAACATATCTACTATTAGTAGATTGAAAAATATTATCTTAAATAAAAAGGTGAAGATTTTTGTTGTGCAAGAGTTTATGGCTAGTTTGGAGGTTATTAGTGAGGTAGCTGCTAAATTAAGGTTTCCTAATTATTCTACTTATCACACTAATAAGATTTAGGTTTTCTGAATTAGGGACATTAACATGGAAATTGTTACTAATCATGATCAATTCCTTAACCTTGAGGTTAACTATCCTAATGTTAGTAGCTGCTTTTTGTTACCGGTGGTTTATGCTAAGTGTAATAGGCAGTTAAGGGGTGAGTTATGGACAGATCTTATCAATATATCTACTAAGAATAAAGCTTGGATTACCATAGGAGACTTCAACGTGTAGCTGATGTTGACGAGCAAATTGGGTGTACCTCTCTTTGACAGAATAGCATTCAAGATTTTGTCAACACTATTAATGAGTGTTCTCGAAGATGCTGGGATGGTTGGCTCCAAGTTCACCTGGAAAAAAAGCTTAAAGTGGAAAATATTAGATCGTGTGATGATAAACAACATTTGGTCTAACCTCTACTCAGGTTATTAGCATGGTCAGAACCTTCTCTGACCAAGCTCCCCTTCTTATCTCAGCATCTGCTCTAAATAATAACTATGCAAACAGAAAGAAAATATTTAAATTTTTAAAGGCTTGGACTTATGATGATTCATTTTGTAATGTTGTTAAGGAAAACTGGAATCAAAACATTTTTTTTAATTGGTAATTGTATTAACAGAATCAAGTTCTACAACCAAGGCCCAATAGAATTGGGCTAAACATAAACAATGCCCAACATAATAGGACATCAATAATCAGACTTGGCCCCAATTAAGACGACCCGATTCAGGACCAAACAATTAGTCCCAAATCAAATATGGCAATCACAAATTGGGAACCCTACTTCTATCAGCTCAGAATTGACTTCTCTCCTTCATCAAAGGCCGCCATTAACACAGCAAACCCTAAATCTCAACTTCTCAAATCTATCACAACCATTCCTTTATTCAAACTTCAGCTTCATTCTGCCTTTGCTCTCCACTTCAAAACCTTGAAACCACCAAGCCCTAACCTGGGTCTATGTACCCCACACCAATGCTTTCGAGTACAATAATCGCACGAAGCTGGTTTGGAATGTCTTGAACTGAGAAGGAATGATTCGCTTTCTTCTCTAGTGTCCATTTCGATATCCAATCAGCCACAGCATTTTCCATTCTGTAAATGTGGCTGATTTTCATATCTGGACGAATTAGGGTTCGACATATCCTCTCTTCTTCAGCATTTATCGCATTCACGTTGGCATTGAGTCTACTGACCAGAGTCCAACAGTCAGACTCAATGTCAACAAAACTCCACCCTCTTCTGTTGCAAAGGAGGAGCGCCTCCAACAGTACTCTCCTTTCAGCTTGAAGAGGGCTAAGCTTCCCAAAAAGGAAACCAGCTCCTTCAACACAGTTCCCTTGTTTATCGCGTACAATTAACCCACCGGCAGCTTCTCCAGTGTAGCAGCAAGCAGCATCTGTGTTAATCTTCAGTCTGCCCAGAGTTGGAGCCTTCCACATCCGGTAAGTCATCTTTCTCTGACATATAGACATAGCTCCTATCGTAACCCCTGCATCAATTGCATTTCGCCAGTGCTTAGTTTTTAATTTCATATCCACAGCCAAAATTAGTCTGTTAATTCTGCATATTGCATTGAAAATGTTATCAGTTGGTTTATTAAACTTACAATGATTCCTGTTAAACCATATTGTCCATAAAATCAATTGTGGAACAATATGATTAACATGAAATTTGCTGGAAGTTGTACTAAACCATATGAATAACATATGTCTAATCGTCATGAATCGTCTCACTGGGACATTAAACAATACCCCATAGTAATTCCATATTTGCCAGGCATAGCTGCAACTGATGAAGAGGTGTGTTGTGTCTTCACAGTTGCAGCAAAACTGGCATTTAGACACAATAGCTAAATGTTTCTTTATGAGTTCACTGTCTGTAGACACAAAATTCTTTAGTATCTTCCAGGTTAAGAATGAGAACTTTGCTGGTATAAAACTATGCCAGATTTTTTTGAAAATAAAAGAACAGTTGTGTTTGACTCTGATATTTTCCCAAGTGATTTTTGTACAAAACTTTTTGTTCTTAGAAATACTCCACTATATGCAATCATCCTGCTCATGATTGATCTTGACACAACATATTTGTTGATATCTTTCATGAGACAGAAATGATTCGAGAGTAGGATCCCAACTGTTTTGTCTCCAAAATGTTTTAACCTTAGCTGGAAGATACCATGAATTTTGATCAGTAACAATAGGACCAGACTTAATCCATGAATCCCTCCAAAAATCCACATCACCTCTACCTACTTTCCATTGAATTAATGGGTCAGCCTTCTCTCTAACAGAGCAAAGACCTTTCCATACAATAGAATCATTTACACCACACTTAGCATAGAGTGGATGTTTATCTTTACAGTAGGTATTAATAATTAAGTCAAACCATAGTGAGTTCCCTTTCCTAAACAAATACCAAAGTTTATAAGCAAATGTGAGTTGAATATCAGACAGAAGTTTGATATTCAACCCACCTTCATTGAAGGACTTGCATAGGTTTCTCCACCCAGTCCAATGTATTGCTTTTTCATTAACTTTGGGTCTCCAAAAGAACTTGTTAAAACAGAGTTCTATTTTATTCAGTATTGTTTTTGGTATAATGCAGTTTTGCATCCAAAAAAATACAATGGGATAAAGAACGTGTCTAATAAGTGACAGCCTGCCACTATAAGACAAGTTCTTTAAATCCCACTCACTAATCTTGTTATAAATTTTTCTTAAAAGAGCAATGTAATTCTTCCCTGTGTTGTTGGAGGCTATTGTAATGCCCAAGTAACTGAAAGGTGCATTTTCAGTCTTGAATCCCAAATTTCCTTTAATTCTGGCTGAGTTTGCATTTGAGCTTCTAGAAGATGTAATAACCTTTGTCTTCTCACTGTTGATCAGTTGCCCTGACTCTTTTTTATATTGGTTTAGCAGGTTACTTAAGCACTTGATGGAGGATGGATCACTATTAGAGAAAACAATAACATCGTCTGCAAAAGCCAAACATGGTAAGACACTTCCAGACTTAACATAAAACTGTATTTTGTTATTATGCACATATAGATTCTCTAGTCCCCTTAATAAGGCTTCCTCTGCCAGGATAAACAGACAAGGAGATAATGGATCTCCTTGTCTTAATCCTGTTTTCTGAGGAAAATATCCATTACAAGTGCCATTTAGTAAAACATATATCATTACATTTGAAATAAGACTATATATTAGTGAAACAATACCCTCTGAGAACCCAAAACATTTTAGTGTCTTAATAACAAATGTGTGAGATAGCCTGTCAAAAGCCTTAGACATGTCTAGTTGTAGGATAATATTGCCTCTAGAAGGCTTCCTCCTTATGTTATGCAACATTTCTTTTATAGTCAAAATATTATCATGTATCAATCTATCTTTCACAAATGCACTCTGCCCTCTAGATATAATTCTAGGTAGAATGAGGGATATTCTTCTATTAATGAGGGCAGAAAACAATCTGTTCAATATGGTGCACATGCTCAATGGTCTGTAGTTATTCCAAGTTATTGGATTTGCCATTTTAGGGACTAGCACAATCCCTGTGGCAAACACACCTTTAGGGATAGCTTTACCAGTAAGAAAAGCATTTAGAGAGTTACATAGATCAAGACTAATTATATTCCAGCAATGTTTAAGGAAGAAAACATTAAACCCATCTGTGCCAGGGGCACTATCCTTCTTCATGCTCCATATAACTGCTTTTACTTCCTCAACACATGTAGGCTTAGCAATCTCTATATTATCAGTGTCCAAAACAAGCTTAGGAATGTTTTTTAATATAGACTCATTAACATTAACATTGTTCAAAATATCAGGTTCATTTGAAAGGATCTTTTTGAAGTGCTCAACTGCAGAGGCAGCTATCTCACTTTGATCAGTAAGCCAAACCTCATTATCCTTAATTCCAGCAATAATATTTTTCTTTCTTTTCTTTGCAACATAGCTGTGATACAGTTTTGTATTTCCATCACTATCACTTAGCCATGAGTTAAAGCATTTTTGCTTCTAATAGCATTCCTCATCCTTTAAGGCAAGTATGAGAATGCTATTGGCTTTTGACAGTTTAGATTTAGACTCATTATCATTAATATGCTGATGTATCAACTCACAGTTTTCAACTTCCAAAATAGCTTCTTTTACTTTATTAAATATATTTCCAAAAACTGTGAAGTTCCAATCTTTTAAATGCTTTTTCAGTCTTTTTAGCTTATACCAAAATATCATATTATCCTCTTCAATGCAATGCTTGGACCAATCCTGACTTACACAGTTCATAAAGTCAGGATGGTTTGCCCAAGCATTGAGAAACTTAAAAGATCCTTTCTTATAACTAGATGCATTGTGCTTACTGATTGTAATTAAAAGAGGAGCATGGTCAGAACAAGTTCTGACCATGTGACAAACCTGTATGCTTAAGTTATTAAGCATCTGCTGGTTAATAAGCACCCAATCTAGCATTTTCCAGACTTTGCTATTACTCCAAGTATAACGAGTTCCACTGTGTGCAGGTACATCCAGATTGCAATTTCTTATGAAGTTGTTAAAATCCTCAGCACTGGTACCATCATAGGTCACACAATTTAGCTGGTCATCAGGGCATCTTGTTGAGTTGAAATCACCTGCTAGTATCCAAGGTATATCACAGGTAACACTACTAATCTGTCTCCACAACATCGTTCTCTGTGCTCTCATGATTTTTGCATAAACTGAAGTAAAACAGCATCTAAATGTAACATAATTGATCTCAGCATGCAGATACTGATCTTGATCATCAATTATTGAAACCCCAACCTCATTGGACCAAAATAGCCAAATTTTATTAGTTGTATTAGACACCCAATTCTCAAAACCAATTCTCTTAGCCACTAACTCCATCTTATCCAACCTAGCCATTGGTTCTTGGATAGTAACCAGTTTGACATTCTCACTGTTAATAATGAACTTAAGCCTAGCTAATGTAGGGTTATTGTGAACTCCCCTTGCATTCCAGCTAACAAACTTAATCATTATCAGAGGCATAGTTTTTAGTATCCTTTTCTCTCTTTCTAAGAGAGTTTATAGACAGTCTTTTGGAATTACTATTTCTATTTGCAGACTTAATCTTCCTTGCAATAATGGTTTCAAATTCTTTTTCAGGATCATTAGAGCTTACTTTTGGAGAAGGATTGTAACTGCCAGCATTACCTCTTCGAGGAGAAGCCTGCTCCATGTACCTGTCCATGAAGTTCTCCTCCTCCTCAAGGTTTTGAAGCGCGCTGATGATGTCAGGGTCGTTATTCGAAGCTGTTCTCTCTTTTGTAGGACTCCCAACACTAGTTGATGGACAGGACACAGATTGCCTGTCTTTCTTTGTAATAATCGACTTTAGTTTTCTCCTATACACATGAGTAAAGGATTGTACCTTTGTAGGCAGAACATCAATCTTGTTTGTTTCTTGTAAACTCTGCATAGTTTCTTGTTGAACATGCTTTTGATCAATAGTATTATCATTTTCTTTATGTTTCTTGACTTCCATACCCAGATGTTTTTTACATTCATCAGAATTATGTCCAATATGACGGCAAGCATTACAATATCCTGGAACATTTTTGTAACTTACCATTATAGAGAACACATTTTCATCCCCAAATTCCACACACAACTTTCTTTTAAGTGATCGAGAGACATCGACTTCAATTAATGCAAAACATGCATTCCATTTTGCCCTGTTTATATCAGGAATAACCACATGATGCACCTTTCCAATAGTTGATGTTAGTTCTTGAACAACAGAGGCATCATACATAAATTCAGGTAACATTTCAAATCTAACCCAGATGAGTGCCACTGGACACTCAAAATTCCTACTGCTTTGCGGACACCACTTGATCACTCTCATCATTTTGCCCTCTACTTTCCAAAACCTGTTAACCCATAGACGTCCGGCATCCTCCAGTATTGAAAACTCGACAAAAATTTGTCTTGAATCGATTGTAACATAAGTAAACGCACCTTTGAACTTGAAAGAATCAAGAAACAATTGGAACGCCTGCCTCTTTGGAATTCCATCGTTGAATTTGGCTATTAGAGTCGTTCTTGATTTAGAACAGAGATCAGCCTTCACCTGACTATCGAACTTGATCTTGATGTTATCCTCGCTTGTGATTACACCCACTGGTTTAAACACTGAAGGCTCCACCTTCTTCCTTATAACATCCGAATAAGACCTGACCTTTGAAGCCTCATCTTTCGACTTGATGCTCTCCACCACATTGCTTTTTAAAGGAGGGAACTCGGCGTCATTCAGCCTCTCCATGTTTCCACCACCAACCTTCAACAGGCTGTGCCTGCGAAAGGCAAAACAAGGCACAGAATCGCAACTTCTTTCAATAGTCAGGCCCAATGCCAGCACCTTAATACAGTATCTTAATGTTGAAGCTTCTTAGAGCTTAAGAAATCTTTAGTTTCTTGGAGTTTCTTGGGAGAGAAGTTTCCAAAAAGCAATTCTTCAAGGTTTTTTTCTATCTTATTTTAAATTCGGAATCAAAACATTAATACTCTTCCAAATGAGGTTTTCTGGTTTAAGATGAGGAGATTAAAAAGCTGTTTAAAATATTGGAACATAAATTGTTTTGGCAATATCTTTAGCAAGGTAAAAGAGGCTGAGGAAAATGTTAATAAATTGAACATTGTTCATCAAAATGAAAATAGTTCTTGCTCTAATGCTAATCATAAGAAAGCTACTGCTCTCCACCTTAGGGCTCTAAGATGTGAGGAGGCTTATTGGAGGCAGAAATGCTATAATGCTTGGATTAAGGAAGGTGATGACAATACTAAATTTTATCATGCTTATGTTAATAATAAAAGAAGACGTAATACTATACATGGCATTAGACATGATAATGTTTGGTTAAATGATGATAATAACATTGGTATATCTGCTATTAGTTATTTTACATCTTACATTTCTTGTGATTCCTTTGATAGCAAGGGTGATGAATATGCCTTAATGGCGAGTGCCATTTTTACTCCATCCCAAATATGGTTTCCAGAGATGAGAATGCTTTCCTTATGAAGCCTGCAAGTAATCAAGAAGTATGAAATATTATAACAAGTATGAAATCATATAGTGTTGCTGGGTTAGATGGGTATAATATTTTATTTTATAAATCTTGTTTGGAGGTCATAAAATATGATCTTTGTACTTCTATTAATTCCTTTTTGCAGGTTTACAGCATGCCTAATGACATGTTTGCCACTGGATTAGTCTGATTCCCAAAAATACTAACCCTATAGGCTGGTCAAATTACAGGCATATCAGCCTTTGTAATATGCTGAATATAATCTTTGCTAGACTAATTAATACTAGAATTTCTGCTATTCTACCAGATAATATCTCTGAATTTCAAGCAGCTTTTATTAAAAACATATCTATCCATGATAGTATCCTTGTTGCTAAAGAATCACATTAATAGAAAACTTAATAAGGGTAATATCATGATTAAGTTGGACATGTCAAAAGATTTTGACATAATGTCCTTCAAATTCATTTTGAATTTTTTAAATCTTTTTAGTTTTTCTAAAAGGTTTACTAATCTTATTTCCAAGATGATTAATAATGTTAATCTTTCTATCCTTATTAATGGCAACAGCTATGGGTATTTTCGAACTAAAAGAGGCTTGAGGCAGGGAGATCCCCTATCTCCTAACCTCTTTATTATTAGTGAAGAGGTTATGATTCGTGGTTTATATAATCTGTTTAAGATGAATAATTCTATGCATTATGTAACTAGAACAAAAAAATTGGTTCCTTGTACTGCTTTTGTAGATGATATTACTATATATACTAATAGTCATCATAATACTATTAATCTTTTAAGTAGTTTTTTAGACAGGTATCAACATGCTTCAAGCCAAAGTATAAATAAAGAAAAGACTGCAATTATTACCTCTGGAAGGATGCAACAGTGCAGAATTCAGACTTTTCAACCAACATTGGCTTCAACATTATAAACCTTCCAACCTGCTACCTTGGCATCACCTTGCACAGAAACAACAAGGCTAAGAACTTTATACCTTTAATTGATAAGATTAATGCTAAAATTCTAAAGTGGGGTTCCAAATATCTATCCTATGGGGGCAGATTGTCTTTGATTACTAATATTCGTATGCCAATAACCTATTATTGGATGCAAAATTCTGCTTTACCAAACTGTATTATCAAAAGACTTGAAAAAATCTTCAATAGATTTCTTTGGAGGTCAAAATTTAACGAAAAAATGATTCATTGGGCATCTTGGGAAAAGCTTTGTTTCTCTTTTGATGAAGGTGGACTAAGTATCAGAAATCTTGCTGATATTCAGTCCATTTTCTCTCAAAACTTATGGTTTAATTATAGGAAGAATGAGGGTCTCTAGAGTAGAATCATGAATGATATCTCAATATAGATTCTCATCCATTAAAAGTCAATAAAACACTAAAGGATCACTAACCTAGAAACGTCTTGTAGGTATAAAGGATTTAGCTGGAAAAAAAACATCAAATGGAGACTATGATGTGGTGATATGGACTTCTGGTATGAAAACTGGCACCATTAGCCTCCTATCTTGGACTACAAGCTTGATACCAATAATTGGTACCTTGAGGCTAAGGTGAAGTCCTTATGGAAGGGTGATTCTTTGGATGAGATGGCTTTATCCAATGCTGTTCCTGAAACCAGAATGAAGCAGATAAGAAATTTCAAAGTTGATTCTAATAAAAAATGTTATGATTTGGGAGTTATCTCCTGATAACAATTTTAACATGAAAACACTTGGAATTCTATCAGGAAAACTAACAGTCCTTCTAGTTTTTACAAAAAAATATGGACTGACCCCTCGAAAGTTTGCATTTTTATTATGGAGAATTTTCAAAAACTTTATTCTTGTGGACTCTATTTTACAAAACACACATGTTCATTTAGCCTTTAAATGTCAATTTTGTTTAAATGGAGAGGACATAAACCATCTGTTTGCTAGTTATCCCTATGTTTGGGGTATTTGGATACATTTCAGTGAACTTTTCAATATAAGAATTGAAAGGTTTATGACTTTAAAACATGTTGTATATAATTATTTCTGGTTTTCTATTATCAAAGTTCATATCACCCATTCTTTACCAACTTTAATTAGCTGGGTGATATGGAAGAATCATAACGCTATAAAGTTTAAAAATGTTGGGTTTAGTATTAATTCTAGTATTTCTTTTGTTAATGTCTTGACCAGAAAGCATTGGGCAAATGCCTTTGGTGCTGGTCAATCATTAGGTTGTTTCTCTTCTGAAAATAAGTGCAGGATTAACAGGATAACTTATCTTAATTGGGTGGCTCCTACTGATGGAAGAATCAAACTCAATGTGGATGCTTCCTGTCTCAGCAATGGGGAAGCTTGTGGAGCCATGATATTTAAAGATTAGGATGGTTCTATTGTCTCTGGATCCAGTAAGATTTTCTGTAAAATTACGCCTATGGTTGCTGAAACGAGAGCGCTTATCGAAGGCTTATTATTCTGCAAAATAAATAACTGGGTTAATATTGATATTGAAACTGATTGTTTAACGCTGGTCAATATGATTAAAATTTGAAAATACCCTATTTACCTGAAATCTCTCATTCCGATTTGCAGAGAGCTCATTTCTCCTTCTATGCCAATCTCATACATCTCTAGGACTCAGAATAGAGTTGTGGATTGGCTCGCCAAGTGGACATTGAAATGCAAAGAGAAACTTTAGTTCTTCCATTTCAATGCCCTGAATCCTTTGCTTGCAATTGCGCTGCTGGAAAACCTAGGTTTAGGTTATGTATCTACTGATTGAATTTTTTGCCCAGAAATCTGTTGGAGTTTTGTCTTCATTGTAGGTACAATTGGGAGAATCGGGGATGTGGTTGGTGATTTTGTGGTTTGAGAGGTTGTTTTGGAGTAGAATGTTATCATTTCTAAGTAGTGAATCGAGCCGCTTTGGAGTATAAAGGAAGAAGAGAAATCGAAGATTGATTCAAGATCGCTTTGATTGGGCTTATTGTGTTAATTGATGGAAATTGGCACAAATTTTCCATCAATTCTTTGGTTAAATAAGTGATCATCTATGGTGTTTTGGGGGGTAAAAAACATGGTAGGTCCTCCATGTTTGTCAATTGTGTCACTTTAGTCCATTTCCTTTACTTTTGTATAAACCAGTCTTCTACGTTTTAAAAACGTAACAAACGGCTCTTTTTCAATAATAAATATGTCCTCATGTCTGTAATAAACAGGTCCCTCATATTTTCAGAAAATGATTTTTTTGTTACGTTTTTAAAACGTGGGAACCGGTTTATTACAGAGACAAAGAATAGGGATGAATGTGTTACAAGTGGCAAACATAAAAGACCTACAGTGTTTTTTACCATGTTTTAGGGCTTTTGAAGGAAAGAGAGAAAATTAGGGTTTTTGGAGCTACGAGTTGTGTCGAAGTGCCTCTAATGGTCTAGATTTTGAGATTTAGACTTTGGGTTATTTTTCCCTATAGCCCCTTAATTTGTTCGTTGTCTTAAATAGACACCTGATTCTTTGTAATTTTTCAATTTAGTAATAAAATTGTCTTTGCTTCAAAGAAATTTATTTTATACTCCTCTATTCTCATTTAATAATCATTTGCTTGCTATAATTCTATTTTAATAGACGTCTAGGACGATCCAGAAATAATATTATATATTGTTTTATTGAAACAATAAAATAAGATCAATAGACTGTTTTACATTTATTAAAACTACCAATTATATAATTATATTAAACTTAGTAACGGTTTTTTCTACAGTTTTAAAGGTCAATGAATAATGACCTTATTTTTTAATTTTTTAATTATATTAAATTTAGTGACTACCTATTGTACGTTGTCGAAATAATTTTTATTACCCAAAGTAAAGTACCCTAACTGTTTAGAACAGTTTTCTTATAAAATATAATATTTCAGTTTGCATTGATTTCTATTCACGTAAACTAAGCCGGTACGGTACAGCTGTAATTGTACAATCAAATACTGTAAGTGTATCAGTGTATGTAAACCACTAGTTATTTTTAAATTTATAAGCCTAAACATTTACCTATTGCATTTAAAAATGTAAAAAAAATTAGTAAGTGTTCTTATAATTATAGGTTGCGTTGCATATACAAGTAATCGCAATCTACCTTTACTTTAATGTGCAAAACAGTTATGAATATTATGATATTCAATAATCCCAATAGAGTTTCATGGAAAAGGTAGTTACAATAATTTATTACGATCTGCATGTCCTCTTAAACTATTAATCATATTTATAATTCTTTTTTTTTTTTAATCTGAAACAAAAATCTAAACCTGCTTTGTTTATAAACAAACTTTTTTAGTTTTATAGATCATAATCAACTTCATGGTGGCTCTGATACCACTTGTTAGAATTTCAGATTTGGATTTCTAATCTAACTTATTAAACTATAAAGTTAATCACTCATGTAATAATGCGGAAAATACTTACGATGTAAACATTCTTTAACTTTAGATTCTGAACTTGCTCCAGATCATCTTTGAATCATTTACTAGGTTCTGATCTTCTAAGATATGGCAACCAAAACCCAATTATTGATTCAGAAGAAAAAACAAATTTGTTTTCCTTAAATACCATTTTTTCTCTCTGTATTTTAATCTCATTATTTTCAAGAAATGAGAAAACGGTTCTTCTTATTTAATTGTCTGTAACTTCTAAACAGTTACTTAAGGAAGATCAGTCCTTATTCAATTGTCAGTCTTAGCAACCATAACCCGGTATTATTTTATCTTACAAAATAACCCTAAAGTTTTACGTTTTGCTTTAGTTGTTTATTTCCAATCCAATCCTTCATAATATTCGGAATTAAACCCGGTATCTATATAATTACCCTCATGATACATATTTTATCTACTAGCTTGTCTCTTTCTTTATGATTACTTTTATTGGACTAATATTAACGATCATTGATAAAACATGTGACGGTCTAACTCAATGGAAAAATTACAACATTATCAACTTCATTAGATCACCACTCCAGATAATCAGTGAAAGAGGAGAAATTGTTACGTAAAATCGTATCTGATTTAAAAGGTGACGATGTATATACTAAATATGATATGCCTTTGTGTTCCAGACTTAAACATAACTTTTTCCTACCTAACAAAAATCCTACTACAGCTAAGCAGGAAACACCATAGTCTATGTTGCCATTAAATAGCGAGAAGCCTTTACTAGGTGGGCTAGCCCCATATATGAAACGGCAACCTGAAGAATCAGGTGGTCAAGCTCCTATTTAGTCAAGTATATCATCTAAGTCTGAGGCAGGTACATCAGATATTAAGCCTGATGAGAAAAAACCTTTAGTGTCGAAAGTTCACCAAAATGGTATCAAAATAAAAGATGAGAGGCAAAATTCTCATATATTTATCAAGAGACCTCTTGACAAGCTTGATCCTATGGTGTCACCAACGAGACCTTTGGAAAAGAGAAACTCTTCATATCAGTCTTTAGGTATAAAGGAAAAACTTTCAAGTTCTTCTCTTTCAATGGCAACTAAGCAAGTGATCGTGAAAGTAGAGAGGGTAGATGATAAGAAATAGCATTCTAATGCCCCTATCTCAATGAAAACTCTATTAAAGCAGAGTACTCTGATGATGATGACCATATTCCAATAGTCAAAAGAATGAAGTCAGCCTCAGATATTAAATCATCATTTCCAACAAAAAAGGACAAAAGTTATTTCATCCTCATCCAAAAAATGACTTTGTAAATCCAAGCAAATGGAAAAAAAATTCAAATATTACAAGTCATCTAAAGAGTTTCCTTCTGTTGAAAGACAACAAAAATGGACAACATTGGTTCACAATGGTGTCATCTTTCCACCACCATACAAGCCACATGGGGTTAAGATTCTTTACAAAGGAAAGTCAGTGAACTTAACTCCTGAGCAGAGGAGTTTGCAATAATATTTGCCATACAGACTATTATAGTAAATCAAAGTTTAAAGAGAATTTCTGGAATGATTGAAAAAAACTACTAGGTATAAATCACATAATACATGTGCATAAAAAGACAAATATGATAGTGGAGAAAGGTGATGTATAAAACATACCTGGGAATCACAGACTACATATATATTGGCCATTGTATTATAAATATGGGTAGATATTCCAAAATATGAACTTGAAACCTCCCGTATAAAATCAAGCCTCCAAACAAGAGATACTTATATAATAGAACGCCAAGTAATCTCCATGTCCAAGATTGGAAAAACCCAAACACGAAACACTTTTGTGATAGAACGTAGAACGCTAAGTAATTTTCATTTCCATGATTGGAAAAAACTATAACAAAAATGTTCTTCATTTTAATGATAATAAGGATGTAAGCCTCGCTATAAATAACGACGAAAACTACAAAAATGATGGTCGTCTACATTTATACATATGTGAATTAGTTAGTAAACCAAGCTCATCTGAAAAGGGTACGAGTCCACGCACGAGGTTATACTGAGCCTTAACTTAAACTATCAAACTAGTGAACTGGTTAACAAACAAAGTCTAGCTGAAAAGTGTAAAAGGACATGCAAGCGACCAAACTGAGCATTAACTCAAAATGTCAAATCAGCGAACTGGTTTATAAACCAAACGCAACCAAAACGTGTAAGAGGTCATGCAATAGGTCATACTGAACCTTAACTTAAAATGTCCAGTTAGCGAACTGGTTAATAAACCAAACCTATAAGACCATACAAGGGGTCATATTTTGCCTTGACTCACGAGTCATATATATACCGACCCCTAGAATTTTCAGCTTACCAACTTATATGGAGTACCAAACATTGCTAATACCACAGTACTTGGGCCACTATTGGACACTTACCATAATTGGTATTAAAACTCTTTTGGACCTACATTTTTTGAAAGATAACATTACTGTATTCCTCCTCTCATTTGACAAGTTGATGATTACATTCAACAATATAGTCATCATTACCGTGTTACCGATAGATGGAAGACAAGTGGAACTGCGGAGAGACAACAATAGTGATGCTTGTGCCAAGTTGGTACTTGATGTTCTTGGAGTTTCATTAGTATATGATAGAGCAGAGCTTGATTTATGTAAAATTATTGCTTTTAGGATTATTTGGCTCATAAATTTATTATCTTCCGATCGTTTTCATAATAAAAGTTTTCGATTATAAGACATTGATATTGATCGTTGTGCGAAGGCTTATATATTTTATCTATTTTGCTCATCCATATTTGTAGACAATAGTTGTACATATTTCCAAGTAGAGTAATTATATGTGATTACATACGTAAGATCGCTCATCCATTATTCTTCGAGGATACACATTCTTGTTGAGCTATATAATAGGTTACGTAGGCTTCATAAAAAGCCACAAATATTCTGAATAGATTCGTTTAAGTTTTAGAGTATTGGATTTTGTTATCATTTTACCAACTATCAACCATATCATTTCTGGGGTTCCAACCTTATATGACATACATCCATACGTAGAAAATGGTGAAACATGTCAACGCGGTTGAAAACTTTGTCCATGATCTTAAATCGTTAAAAATAACTTCTAATTACTTAGATTTTTACTCTATATGTTTTTAATCTTAATCGTGTGAAAAATATATTTTTTGTAGTATACATTGGTATATATTCTTGTTTTTATTATGGATTATATTTTAGAATACTTGATCATATTTTGTTTCGGTTTATATATTGTTATAGGTTATATTTCAATCGTACAAGTATTTATGAATTGTCAAACTATTTGAGCAACTAGCATGGTTTACTGGTGGAGTTAAATCGGACAATGTGGAGCCATACCATTCAGACAGACTGTTGCGCCAATTTGGATACATCCATACCAAGTCGTGTCTTCCAAAAAAACTTGCACCTAAGAAGTGTAGATTAGCAAATCTTCAGTCAAAATGCATGGGAATATTGATATAATAATATATTATTTTTGCATCATAGAGGATAATTTATCCCATAAGGTAACAAGATAAGTACGAGTATATAGTAATACGACGACTGTACAGGTAAAAATAATAATGATCCAATCGGTAATTAGTTGCAACATCCAACCCACTAAGATAATATTACTGAGAATGTGACAAAATCACAGATAAGTATGCTGAAATACTAGAGATTATTATGAATGAAGATTGTCGTGTTGATTTACTTTATGTATGTTCTATTAGATATTTGTATTTATGAGGATAATGGTCATGTGTTTTGTGACAATGTTTATAAATGATGTATGTTTTATGTTTGAAGACAGTTAATGTTAAATATTTGTTGTATGTTTTATATTTCACTTTATGATTTTATAGGTCGATGTTGTATGGTTTATGTTTTAATTTGTGGTTTAAAATTCATCTTTGTTATATTAGTAAGGAGTAAAGAATATGAGTTTATAAGGGATTTTCACCTAATTTCGAAAAGGTCTCTCTCAAAACTATGTGTTTATTTTAACAAAATAAACACCAAATTTTAATGTTGACCCTCAAAATTAAGTGTTTTTTAAAAAGAATAAAGACCTTATTCTGAGGGTTACCCTCATTAATAGTTGTTTATTATTTTAAAATAAATAAACTTCTCATTCGAAGGTTGTCGTGAGAATAAAAAAAATATTCTCTCAAAGTTAGGTGGTTATGTCATTTTATATATTTTTTAATAATTATTTTAATTAAAATATATTCATCACATATGGAGATAAGAAAATTCTTATAAATGAAAACAAATGTGTCGATAATTTGTTGGTTCTCATTTTCATAATTTATCCATACGTAACACGTTGCTCCATTTTATTAGTCTTTATGGATTATAGTATCCATATCCAACATGTATTGTTATTTAATTAGCCTTATATGAGTAAACTGTCCATATCCGATATGTGTCATTATTTGATTTCTCTTGTAATGTTATACTAAGATTAATTAAAGTATAAATAAAATCTTTCTTTTATATGAGAAACAACCCAAAATGCTAAAAACTATTTGTGTTGAATGCTACTAAAGATGAATATTTGGAAAAAATAGTCAAATGAGTAAAAAGACTAGTATATGCCAAGTTTTATGACGATTTGATATGCAAGTTTTGCTATCTAATGGGTGATAATTGTTACGATAGAGAAAAGCATCACATAGTCAACTAGAGATTTAATAAATGTGGAAATATCTAAGGACACTAAGAAGACACATAGTTTTTTACATGGACCCGAAGAATGATATATTGCGTTTAAGCTGAACAATAGTATTGTCACAAATGAATTAACCGAACATCGTATAGTTAAAGGTCTCGACCATATCACAACAAAAAAAGACAGATTTGTACGATAATATTTTTAACAATAATTTAAAATAAGAAGAAAATAGGGCATGGAAATATATTTGCCGGACATATACATAATATTTGTCGTATAGTTTTTTATAAAAAAATTGTTGTTTTGAGTTTCAGATTTGATATCTTATCTATGCTTCAAAATCAGTTTTCTACACCATCGTCTTATTGGTTTCAGTTTTTCAATTTTATTATTGTAACCTTTTGGTTTATTAACAAGTTATTTTAAGTATTAACTAAGTGAGTAGTATTATAAAAGCAAGTAACAAAGAAGACAAAAAGTAAGTGACATTATTAACAAATAATCTGAAGTAAGTTTCATAAAAGCAAATGTTGCAAATATTTAATAGGAATTTAACAAAAAAGTAATTGGATGATTTTAATTAATCATTAATTCTATCTCTTGTGGATCTCATTTAGTTAGAGGATTTATAGGTTGGATACCAACACATATGAAATTATCATTTGTAATAGAGGGAACTATCCTTTAGTTTATTTGTAAACATAAGCAATAATATGTTGGATAAACTAAGAGTAATTATCTATTCAGAGATATTGTAACATGTTTAAAAAGTCATTTAATATAAAATTAAATATGTCAAAGTAACATAAGTGAAAACGTTTTACTTACGTTGATAAAGTAACTGTCAAACACATGAGCGATACCAATCTTTTTTCTTTCGGTAAAAATAGATGGAATCATCAACCAATTTTTTTATTTGTGATTTTGTTGGAAATTGTATATATGAGTCATTCAAATATATTTGTAGTCATGTAACAAAGGTCGGGAATCATCAACCAATTTTCTTGAGGGGAGATTAAATAAAGTGATATAACATTTCACGACTACTATAAAGTAGATCATACAAAAACAAATCCAATAAGATTTCTTATTTTTGTATATACCTCATATGCGCTCATACATTTTTTTCATAATAAATAATGTGTGTAACAACTCTGAAACCACAAGGACCATACAAAATCACATTTTTGCAATCAGATTTGAATGGACGTAAAATTGACGGAGATGTTGAAAAAATAAAAGTGTATTACTAAGTATTTTTCACCTTTAGAAGCTTAGGATTATTTAGAAGTTTTTTTTAATAGCCGGTCTAGCTTTCATTTGACTAGCTAATGATCTAATGGTGTTTTCAATTGTATCCAAGGAAATAAAACTTAGGTACGATGAGGTTTTCGCATTATCGACTTGTTCACTTACATATTCGAAAAATGTTTCACCATCTTGGTTGAATAGTTGTTCGCATGTTTAAAATATCTACCTTTAGTCTTCGCCCTTTTTAAAAGTGGTATAGTGTCAATTTTTATAGGTTCAAGTACTTTGTGAATTCTCTTTATGACTATTTTATTTCTTTCTTTAAAAAAATGTTCTATTTGGTGTGCTTCAGAAATTTCGATGTTGTTCACCTATTGTCGACCATACACACCGTGAATATACGATGCTCCATTATTAGTAAACTAACCTCACATGTACAAGACAAACCATGAATGGTTATAATAATACATATGCATTGCGTTTTATTGGTCCATATTAATTTAGTCTTTTCGTCTTGCTCTTTCAAAATCTTGAGGGATAATTCTCAAGCGGAACGTCTAATAGTCTTGAATATCCAACAATCGTATTCAAGTTGAGAGGTTAACTTACTTTTTTAATGATACTTTTATATTCGTGTGTTGAATATTTAGTAAAGTATATATTCTTCCTCAAAATGAGACAAATATAAGTTATCTCGTCCTAAGGAAACATTCCAGAGAGATATGTGCACCTTCTGTCCTAATATTCGTTAAATTAACCTTTTATTCAAAATGGAAAAATAATATAATAATTGGATTAAATTATAAAAGGTTTGGTTTATCGATTCATTGTATATGTGCCAACATGTTTGAAGTTGTTAGTGTAAACAAAAAGAAACTTTTCACCGTAAGCTTTGAGGAATGATTAAGTGTAATCGATGACTAAGGGTATGCCTTGTATAATTCGTTCATTTCTCCTGTGATTGAGCTTAAATTGATTATGTTATATAAATAAATAAGTATATCCCGATACTTTTGAAATACTTCGAATACAATTTCGTCCACGAACATTGTTTTAGTCTTTGTTATGATATTTTTGTCTATGTGTCATCTACATATCATGTGTGTCGCTTTCGTGAGTATATTATCGGTTACTTTTATTAATAGAAATTCTTTATTCGTCACTAAAATATCAAGTAAAGTGCATCAATTTTCCTTCATAAGTAACCGTAAACGAGTTAATGCTTGTGTGTAATATCAACCATTTTACGACTCAAGAAACAAAAGTGATGCAAAATGTGATATTAGTTGACGTAACACTAACAATCTCAAACAATCTCATATTGTACCTCGTCGTCTTGTATGTATCCAAGTAAGGATCTCGTAAAATATTATTATAAAATCGATAGATGTTGGATAAGCAAAAGATAAGTTGGTAATTGTTTGAGACCCATTATTTTTTGTTATATACCCTACAATGTATTTTTTTTCTCATACATTTTACCTAATAAATATTGAAGTTGTGACTGACTGCATTTCTCAAACGTTTGATGTGTTGGTCTAACATTATAAATGTTACACATATTGGATATGTTATGAGGATTAAGCTCATTTAACGCAAGTAAAATATTTTGTGGAAGATAGTCATGTATAGACAATTATTTCACCAAATCTCCCTCCATTGTAATCAGTTTTCTTGTTTTAAGACATTCTTCCATGTATTCAGTTGGTGAAACCGTAACGCATCTTCGACAAGATGGGCTCTAAATTTAAAAAGGTAAAAAAAAAATTGTCCGTATTATTTTTTTCACCTTAAGCGTTTTTGATTTTGCTCTAAAATTTGAAGATTTCTCACAAGCATAAAATAAACGAAGAGTATTCTTGTGTTTCTCAACATCATACTTTCTTTTAATTAATGAATAATGCATATCTCTGCCTACACCTTTTAACCCATGTCGTAAGTTCGGATCTCGTGTAGTGCACATGCATGATGAATATTCTCAACAATTTCGGGTTCTTAATTTTAAAAGCACGAGATGCTAATGATTTGGAAAATCATCCATTTGTAACACTACAAAACATATGATTCCAAAGCCTGACTCAGAATGAGAATTTTTTTTTTAAACAATTGATTCAGATGGTCTAACTTGGAATCGAATCTACCAGTCTAATAATTCGAAAGGCGATTTTTTAAAATAGGAATTTTTTCTCCCAACCATTATTAGTTATAAGTTCGTTTAAACCAAATTTATTTTAATTTTTTATTACCAATTCCGAATTTGAATTTGATAGAAAATAAAAATAAAAAATAATTGTCATAAACTTGAATTTCAGAATTTAGAATAAACAATAAATATAAATCTGAAAATAATGAAATTATTCAGCTGTTATAACAGTTTTTGTCTAAATTATTATTGTTATCTATAAAATTAACAGGGTAATATCGTCTGAGTACAAACGCATAGTTTAGTAAGATATAAAGGTTATGCTAAAAAACGATTTGTTGGATTTTACACCGTTGAATCATCCATGTAATTGATAGATCTCACATCTGATTTTGGACAAATTTTTCAGAAAAAACAAAATATGTAAAGCTTAGGATAGATCTCTCACATTTTTTGAGATTTTTTTCAAATTTTCAGATTTAATTTTTTTTTAAAAAAATACAACCGAAATCTAACAAAATATGGTTTTTTTTTTTATAATATTTCAAATATAAAAAATAGGTATTAATGCCAACTTAACATTAGTCTATGTTTATACCACTATTCCAATAAAATACAACCTGTATTTAATTTGATAATGCTGACTCGTACCAAAAACATATTGGTTAATAAAATAATTATTTATAATCTTTTTTAGAAAACGCATTGTTTTTCTGCTCAATTAGATTTTATTTAATTAGTTTTTAAAACAACCAAACACCTAAGATTTATGTTTTAAGAAGTAGAGCTATCCATTATGGAGTAATCGTCATCAATGAAAAGAATATATTTATTACCTCTCAAAGTTTTGAGTTCCAGCTGAGCAGATTGTAAACACTTGCAGAAGAGCTCTTGCTGTTCGATTCGAAAGGTTGCAGCTTTTGCCCTCGATTAGAGGGCGTATAGGTTTTACTGATTCGAGGCTTAGTTGCTGCTGGGTGAGGTGAGAAGGGTTATTTGCTGATTCGAGGGTTACCTGCTGCTTCATTCGAAAGGTTGCTGCTTGTGACGGTTGAGTGGCTGTTGTGTCTGTGGAAGCGTAAGTCAAAAGATAAGTTTTAAGGGTCAAGGTATATATATTGATTTAAGTATAGTCAATTTTGAGTTTACCATGAGCTGGTATAAGTTTACTCAAATTTTGACAAAAATATATTTTTATGGGTATATAAGGTTTTTTTTTACTAACCTTCATCCACCTCATTTTTTTTCTTACACTCTTTAATTTCTTTCTAAAACCTCCAAGTTCTCTCTAATTTATCCGGCGAACTAAAATATGGAAATTTAGTGTTAGTATCAAAATTAGGGTTATGTTTGAATTAGGTAAAAAAAATATTTTAGGATGTTTGGAGGTCATTTTCCGGCTGGAATTCGGCCGTAAAATGGCGGCAGCGAAAGCTGAGCGCACTATAGGTACAGGGGGCGTACCGGCTGGTATAGGGGGTCTGTACCGGCTGGTATAGGGGGTCTGTACCGGCGGGTACAGGGGGCTTGTACCAGCCGGTACACCCCCTATGTACCGATGGTACAGGCGTATCGTGCTTTTTGGTACGCTACACCTGTGTACCAGCTGGTACAGACCCCATGTACCAGCCGGTACACCCCCTGTACCTATGGTGCGCTCAGCCTTTGCTGCCGGTCATTTTTCGGTCAAATTCCGGCCAGAAAATGGCCTCTAAACACCATAAAATTATGGGTTTTTTTAACAATTAAATCCTTATCTTTTTTTAAAAAACTTCCAAAAAAAACAAGTTTTTACCTTAATTTTGGTCGATTCATGTTTGATTTTGTGTTTTTATTAGAAGAAGTTTAAAAAAAAATTGAAAAGAGTTTGAATGTTCTTGAGTCAACTTTGAATGTTCAAGAACAATTTGAAGAACTTCACAAAATTGTAGTTATACGGGGTTTGATCTAGTATGGAGTTGTGTTTTTTGGGTATACATACCCAAATAGATTGTTTTGTGAATTGGGTATATCTAGGATATACTTAGTGTTTTTTTTTACTTATTGACAATTTGATATTAAATAAAAGTTCAAGAATTTTATCGTTATAAAAAAGATAAACAAAAGTGAACTGCATTTTTTAATATACTTAAACCACATTTGGGTATATATAGCCATACCCAAATTTTAATTTAGTTTTATTTGTTACTTTAGAGCATATGCAACGTATTTGTTTTGTTGAACCTTAAATACACATATTTGTTAGCATCTTTTTAAAGTTATTCTAATGAAAGAGTTAATTAACTTCTAACTAAAAAATACTTAAAAATAGTAAGTGGTTTTGTTAAATATTCAAAACAACTCAGCAAAGCTAAAGCTACGTTACTAAAGTTGTTGGTTTTTTATTTTATTTTATTTATTTATTATTATGTTTATTTATTTATTATTTATTTTATTTGTCTTTTCAATTTTTATTTTATTTCTCTATTTATTTTTTGTTAATAGATATTAAAATATAATCTAATTTTTATAAAAATAATAATAATAATTTTTATATTATTTTTTAAAGATATTTTGAAAATGGGATATAATAAAGGGCGTGGCTAAAATAAGACCTAATTTTGCTATAATGAGATCTTCAAATCTAGTTTTTTTTCCTGTTTGTGAAATGACTATTTTTCCAATCGCATTTAAAGACCAATTTTTCAACCAAAAAAACAGAATTGCAAGCCTTTTTCTCCAACCAAACTTCTTCTTAACACTAACCAAAACTAAAAAAACTAAATCCATCATACATTATGGATTTGAGTGATTTGAACGATAATTTTTCTTACAATATGGATGACTATGCATCGAAGGAGGATGAGCATTTGACGGACCATCTGGAAACACACGTTGAGGTAGATTTCGTTGTTTTTTTAGTTTAGTAGGTATTTCGCACGTATCGTGCGCTATAAGGGACGAACTGCAAACCCAGAGCACACGATAATGCATGAATGTAGGTTATATGTTCTTGTATAAATTGTAAACACTGTAGTCATGATTTTGACCAAATCATGGACAGTTCCTTCGTGATTTTGCCAAAATCACGAGTCTAGTGTTCACGATTTCTCTAAAATCACGAGTGCATTGTTCGCGATTTGTTTAAACAATTGGTAGTTTAAGTCCGTTATTTTGTACAATTTTTTTGTCATGGACGCGCGATTTTGGTCAATTACATGCACTATTATGCGTAATTTAGACACATTTTGATATTAAGTAATTAAACTTAAGTAGATTTTGATATAATTACAAGCGGTTTGTAAGGACCAGACCAACCGCCATGTTCGATGGCTGATTATGCGGAAATGTTTACTTCGAAAACCTTATATACGAAATCTAGTTTAGTCTCGTGGGTTGGTTCAGAAAGAATGAAGTTAGGATTCATTTAAGTTTTGAGTAAAGACGACGACGGTAGCAAAAATGGAAAAACTCCAAGGATTTATTTTTAGGTGTGAGAGGCAAGGTGTTCACAAACCTAACGCCAAACCGGGGAATTTTAAGAAGCACCGAGAATGTTCATCGAAAAATACGGTTGTTCGTTCTTATTAATGGGAAAATCGGTCTTAGATTACCACGTTATTGGAAATTGATGGTGGTAAACATGAAACCCAACCACCAACCGTTTTTACACTTGGATGGTCATCACGAGCCGTTACACTAAAAATGGGAGAAGAGGCGTTTGTTCGTAGTCAAACGGAAGTCGGTTCTTGACCAAAAGAGATATACCGTGGTTTGAAGCTTAGAGACTCGACAAATGTATCTAGTATGTATACGATCTACAACATGCGTAAAAAATACAATTTGGCCGATAAGCCGGCAAGATCCAAATGCAATACTTGTTCGGTGCGTTAAAACAACTCGGGTATTATGTTTAGGAGTGAACTAACGAAGCAACGTACGAGATTTTCAAGTTGTTTTTCGCGCATCCTACAAGCATCGATTTATTACGCACTTTTCCTCAATTTCTTATAATGGATAACATGTATAAGACTACATGGTATAACACGATCAGACAAGTCGTCTAATCTAACCTGGTATCCTGTAGAATCTACAGAGTACTTCAGTATTCTGAAGACTTAAATTAAGAATCAAAGAGATCAGATTTGGACTTGATTGAAGAAAAAATAGTTAAAACACATTTAAATACGATTCATTATCAAGCTCTAATGAGGAGTCGATATAATTCGAAGGTAGAAAAGAAGGACTTCAAAGTTGGTCATAAATTCTTAAGGAAAGTTTTCCTCCATACAAAGGAAAAGTACATCGGAAAGATGGTCCCGATTGGGAAGGACCTTATATGGTTGTGGAAAGAATAAAACCAAGTTCTTATCGCCTTTGTGATGTGCAAGGGAGGATGCTTCAACATCCTTGTAATATACAACATCTGAAATTGTATTGGGAACACTTTTTCCTACCCTATTGGCCTATGGAGGTTTTAATGAGGTGTCATGTAAATATTTGAAGTTATTAATAAAAGTCTTTTTTATCCAATGGTTGTTTAAGTATAAGTATTTGAATTATTTTGGTAACTAGTCAAAGACTGATCATCTTTGAGGTTGACCAAGAGTAAATATTCCAAAGTGCTATAAACACTTTTCGAAGAAACAACTATATTCGAAGTGCTACGTTATCTAAACACACAATTATTTTCGAAGTGTTACGTTCTCTAAATGCACTATTATTTTCAAAGTGCTACGTTCTCTACACGCACTATAATTTTCAAAATGCTACATTCTCTAACCGCACTATAATTTTAAAAGTGCTACTTTATTTAAATATACTATAATTTTCGAAGTGTTATGTTTTCTAAACGTACTATAATTTTCGAAGTGTTACATTTTATAAGTGCATTATTTGTATTTAGGGTATTAATATTTTTTAAACACACCAGTGAAGTTCAAGGTTCTAGTATCTTCATTTGAAAAATTAGAAGTTTAATTTCGAGGTGAGCATGACTATTTTTTTTATAAAAATATAAGTTTGAAAAGAATAAGAATATAGGAAAAACAAAATATTGTTGCATTAAAATTATTCCGATAAGACACAAAATAAGTTTTTGAATAGTAAGTAGAAAAGCATTCATGAAAAGTAAGTCATCTTTCAACAATTAGATGTCAAGTACAAACAAAAAAGGGAAAAAGTAGAGTTATTTGTCCTCAAAGTTTCCTTCAGACGACTCCCCATGTTCAGAAGCACTTTCTTCTGACCCCGCTTCATTGGAGGAATCACTTGGCACATGATCAAAAGCCTCGTTAGGGAGATTCTCAATGGGGATCAATTCCCAGAACTTTGACAGGTTAGCCTTCGGAAATACGGCATGAATTTCATGAAGTAGGTTGATAGTCTTCTGCTCTTCAGCATTCTTAATGGCAGCCAACATGTCTTTTCCACATTCATTTTCTCCTCCTCGAATTGAGTCTTAGGAGTATCTATCTTTTGCGGCAGCTCCTTCTTTTCATCCTGGTTCTTGTTTAGAGAATTTTGAAGAGTGAAGTATATTTGTTTCTGCTCGGATAACTCTAGAGCATGTTTAGATTTGAGCTCTTCTATTTCATTTTTATGAGAATTGTTGAGCTCTTTTGTTTCTTTCCTATGTAAAGATCTGAGGAATTCCGACCTACTAGCTTAAATTCATAAAATTAGTCCTCCACATTTATGCACACGATCTCCCTGATCTTCTAATCTCATGCATCATATCTCTTATATCGAGCCATTTCTTTAGCCATAGTTTTGAAATGGATTCGAGAGGATTCTCATTCTTTACACAATATTTGTGTTGCAGCTCCGGGGTCGGTAAATGGTTGCAGTGCAACTGTGACCTCTTCGGATGGTTCCTCAACATAAATGAATGTTTGATTCCTAAAGAGCATGAGGGCGGAAGATAAGGGTGATAAGGGAGTCTCCGATCTAATTATTTCGGGTATAAGCGGGGTAGTTGCTAGACAACCAAATTATTACAGGTGGTTTTAAATATCTTGCACCATCGGGTCTGCATCTTAGTCAAATTCTTGAGCCTCATTTAAATTGATAAACACATTAGTATCAAAGTGATCCTCCCTTTGTTCATTATCTTTTACAGCTTCTCATTGGTCCTCAATAACAATGATCTCTTCATTCGCCTCGGATGTGAGTGTTTATAGAAGATTTTGCTTGTTTTTCTTTTATGGTGGTGTTTTGAACGTGTTCTTTTTTTTCTTCGAAGTAACAGTCTTTTTCCTTTTTAACGAGGGCTCAGCCTCCACTCCCTCTTCAATAGTAGGAAGGCTTGATTATTCTGCTTTCCTTTTGGCTTTCGTTTGTGACACTGGGTTCTCTGAGAGGCTAGCACCAAATGGGATAGCTGATTTTTTTATCTTTTCCCCTTTCTTCTTTAAAAGAATGTGGTTGTTTGATCTATTCCAAACTGGAAGATGCACCTTGCCATCAGGTGCCACGAGCCTTATCACAACATGGAGTGGGTTTGGAGCGTCCATCGGATTCTCTGGGAAGTCAACACCCAAAGATACCCTCTATAGATGGTTGTTCAAAATGTTGATAGGTTGAAAAGCCGAGTGAACCCATTGCCCCACTCTTTTTCAGCCCACGTAGCTAGTTTGACAAAAACTTTATTCGCATCTTTTCGGCGTAGTTTGTACCGCCTTGAAATTTCTAGGGATAGCATAAAACTTAAATGAGAAATAAGAAACAAGTTATTTATAGCAAAATATAAATGAAAGAACAAGGGACTTACTGTTAATCCTCCAGATGAATGTTAATTTTGAAGGATTGCTTCAAATATCCCCTTTCCATTTTCCTAGGCTCCCAATATGAAGACAAATTTTTGTTTCCAAAACTTGTCAGCTTCAAGTAAATTATTGAAAATCTTGAGGTCATCATCGAGATTGAAATAGTAGAAAGGTAGCACTGGTCCCTTCAAAAGTTTGGTCAAAGAGATTAAATCTTTGATGCAAAGGGGGGTTTGTCTTAATCTATAGGCCATTACAACTGAGAGAAGCGTGAACCATTGATTAGGTGTTGCTTTTGTGGGGCACAAGTCCAGGAGTTCGAAATACTCAACAATCGTTGGATCTAATGGGAATCGAAGACCCCAGTTGATGATCTCAGGGTAGACCACCAACTCATCCTTAAGGAGAAGGACGATAGCATAAATTATTTAGAAAAATATATTGTTGTAACGGTGATGAGGTTAATACCACTGAAGATAAGACTCAGGGCTGTAGTATGATACATGCGCATTCATTCATGTCTTGCATAACACATCCTTAAACCGAAGAAATAAAAAAGGTAGAATATCAGTTAGGTTTCCCTCACATGAAGGGCCCCGACTTATAGTTCATATTTTTTACTACGAAGCTAAGTTTCACTATAATAGGCATTCCATACCATATGATCCCCCATCCTAAAATTCTCAGCATTTACCTTAGAATTATCACCATGCTAAGCCAACCGAGCCCTAATCAGACACTAGCAATAAACATCGAACACGCTTCATAGCAATGGGCTATTTAGATACCACATCCACGGGTCTGCGGGTCAGCCAAACCCGGTCCGCAAACAATATATTTACTATTCATATTTTTCTGTTCGGTTCGACCCAGTCGAAACACATCTCAAATTTTACTTTATTTTTTACTTTATACAAAAATTAAGAAATAAACTTTTAAAACTAAAAAAAATAAACTTAAATAAACACATAAATGTTACTAAAAAATATAAATCTTTATAAAAAGAAGTCATCTAAAACTTGTCTTAAATAATACTATGAAATAGAAGATTAAAATAAATTCAACTATTTTTTCAAAATAACAAACATGTGTTTTAGGACCTGTTGTAGGTCCCCGCCGGGTATAGTATTGTCAACAGCCGGGGAAGGGTAGTTCCCCCGCCGGTTTTAGATTCTCTACCCGTCGGGGAAAATCCCTCTGTTTTATGCACAAATGGGGTTTGATTTTGTGGTAGACCCCCGCCGGGTATGGTATTGTCAACCGTCGGGTGACAATCTCCCCGCCGGTACGTGAATTTTCACCCGGCGGTGCAACAATGTCCCCGCCGGGTGTACCCATCTAGACCCGGCGGGGCAACCTCCTTCAATGTGTGAATTTTCTAACCATTGGGGTTCGCTTATTTTGTCCATGCTCATAATTTATGGTTTTTTTACATATGGTGAAGAGTTAAAGACTGGAGATTGAGAGTTAAAGGATGAGTCAAAGGATGATTTGTCTAGTTCGTGCATGGCGAAGGCGGAGGATGAGGAAATACTGGTGCCTTGCTCCGTCGATTATGGCGAGTTGTTCAACACCAAATCCCACTACTACTCCCATGCAGACCTGATTGAATGGGTTGAGGAAACCGCATTAGATAACGGGTTTGTGATTATTTTACGTCGATGCGATAGACATGATTGTAAAACTCCGAGAGTAGAGTTTGTGTGTGAAATATCTGGAGTTTACACAAAACTGGTAGATCCCAAGGATTTAAAGAGGAAGTCTACCGGAACAAAAAAATGCGGATGCCCGTTCGCCCTTAAAGGAAAGAAGATGGGTGATGATTTGTAGGGAATAGAGGTTGAGTGCGGCCTTCACAATCACGATACTACATCCTACAGAAAAGGTCATTCCTACGTGGGACGCTTTCAAAAAATAGAGATGGATTCCGTGGTTAGTTCTACGAAAATGGGATCCCGTCGTCATGATATTCTTGGTGGAGTGAAGAAATTGAACCCTAAGAATTCTTCTACAATGTGCACCGTGTACAATGCATTACTAAAACACCGCAAGCTCGAGAAAGGCGGTCGGTCGCAATTCCAATACTTGTTGGGTGAACTAAAGCCGCTATACTACTACGAATTCCATAGAAAGTTCGAAGACGGAAGCGATATCATAGGTGAGCTTTTTTTTGCGCACCCGGTTAGTTTGGATTTGTTACGGACATCAGCACCTTCCTCGCAAACGACACCATCTCGTCAATCGAATCGTCTAACGGCCAAACACGATTAATCGTGTTCACCACATCGATCGCGGACGCCTCCGTAAGAATCTGAGGCGTGATGTTAAACCAACCATACATCTTCACATATGCCTTGTACTAGAGGGATAACGTGTGAGTACTCCCTTCCAAGGGCCTCGAATACCTATCAATCACGTATACGTGCTCCCTCCAGTTAGTCAAATGCCTACCGTGAAGCGCATAACGAAGATGGTCTCCTCTACCAAGATCGGTTCTAACAACAAGGGGGTCCAACGGCTTCTCTTGGATCCAACCAAACTGGCGCATCACTCGGTCCGGGTGATATGCCTCGCTCACCAGCATAAGGCGAATAGGGTTTTGGTACAACCCTATTTCCTGCTCCGGCCACACCTCACGGACATCCTCGTAAGGTCAGAATATAACTTAAAAAATCAATTACTCGTACTACATTTTATATAGAATAGATGTATATTAATAAACGTAAAGAAGCTAAGTTACATCATTCTCTCCTTGAGCCGCGAGGATGTCACGGTAGTACGGTTTCCCGCGAGCTAATGATACCGGGATCTTTTTGGGCAACCACGCCAGCATTTTCGAATCCGTTGGGCTATAACCACTATTCACTGACGCGTGGAAAATAAGGAAGTGCTCATAGACCCAACACTCAAACAAGGCCGAGAACCCAACCAAGCTCTTCAATGAGTGCTTCAAAATGCCTCCCAAACTCTTGTACAACCACACCAGTGCACAAGTACCCCATGCGTACTCACCTACCTTCGTCAAGTCCTCAAGGTGATGGAGAAAATCGCACTGGATGTTCTTCTGGCTCGTGTTGGTGAAGATAGTACACCCGAGGAAGAACAAGATGTATGCCCTAGCTGCTGCCTTCTTCATATCCGTAGTCAGGGCGGCATTGGAATCCAAGTACTTGTCCGCGAGAATGTGGTCCTAAGCCATCGGAGGCCGAATCCACTCCCGTCGTGCGCCTTCATTTTCTGCCGCACATCATCAGCCGAAACTCCCAATAAGTCTGCATACCGTGCGTATGTCGCCTCTATCGGATCCGGCCTATAGACATCGATAATTATCCCCTCAACCGGGAGGCCAGTAATCACGTACACGTCATCCAGTGTCAAGGTCATCTCCCCAAAGCAAAACTGGAATGTGTTCGTCTCTTGGTGCCACCTCTCACTGAACACCTCGGCCAACTGCACATGGTTTTGGAACTTTGGTAGATGCCGCATCAACAGCCAAAACGGTGTCTCTTCGAGGTAAGCCCTAACCCCCATTTGTTTGCTAAGGTCCCACTGACCAAGCAAACCGTACTTGGACTGGACCGTGATACCCGAGCGCGCCTGTAAAAAAATTCAAAAATATATATAATGTTAACACAACAATTTAACTAATCAAATATACAATTAATTCTATAACTTACATCGTTTTGAAGGCGTAGTACGCCTCATGTTGGGCATAGTCCTTCCGGATCGGTTAGACGCCCTTCTGCACGGACCTCTCTTCAAGGTGGTGGCATAGGGACCTCTGTTTCCTCCTCTGTGTCCTCCTCGTCTACTAGCGCACGCCACCTTCGAATGGGGACCATCTCTCGTGGAGGAGAAGATTTACATGTTATAAATCTATAGTTGGCAGAAAATATCCACATCTACGCGACTTTAACCGTTCACTACTATCATAGGTAATTCTACATTCTTAATCGATTTCTTGTATTTTATTGTTTTTTGTTGATTTTGATTGCGTTTAAGTTAATTTCGCAGTTAGTTTTATTGTTATAGGTGTAGAATTCGAGTTTTAGTAAAATCTGTTACTCGAGTTTAGATTTCTCTGTATTAGGTTTAGTCGATTTGTTTTTTTTTTCTGTTTTTAGTATTCATTTGTTGTATTACGTTGATAATGTAATATATTTTTTATATTAAAATTAGTTTTTCGTTGATTTTGAGTTCATGTTCTATTTTTATAAGTTTCTAGTTTGTGCATAACTGTTTTGTGTTTGTACCAAGGAGATTCGAAACATTTGTTATGAACTTAGTGTTAGTAGCGAAACGTGCAGGTTTTTTTCTTGAACTTTTGATGAAACGTGTCTTTTTAGTAGATGCGAAACATTAATGTTTTTATTTTATGAAGATGCGATACAATAATGTTCTTGTGTTGAGAAGATGCGAAACATGTTTTACAGATAGATGCAGAACTCATGTATTGTTTACTAATAATAGATGTGAAACCCTTGTATAATGCAGGTACGCGATGTCTACTAGTCGAATGTGCATTTTTAAACTAAATGGGGAGCTTGCAATTTGTGATCTTGGTTTGTTTTCTGAGTTTGAAGATATTGTTAAATTTGTTTTAAGTAGATATGATACGTTGGTTCGGGGTAAATTCAAATTAAGATACTCTTGTGATGATCTAGAAAACGTTATCTTAGGTTGTGATGGTGATTTAATTACTTTGGTATCATTTGTTGATAGTTTGGGTGTTTCAAGTGTTACTATTAAAGTTGAAGGTGATGTTGTTGTTAATGATAATATTAGAGAAACTGCTGAAAGTATGGTTGAAGTTTCAAATGAATATTTTGTTTATGGACAAACTGGTGAAACTTCTAATGTTAATGCTATTAGCCGCAAGCACAGAGCACTAGCTACTGTTGGTTGGGTTAATGAAATTAGTGGTGTTGGGCAGGTGTTTCAAGATGGAGTAGTAGGTTTAAGATTATATATTCGTCGATTGGCTTTACAAAAAGATTTTTCTTTTAAATATTTGCATAACAATAAACAAAGAGTAATTGTTTATTGCATGAAAAAAGAATCAAAGGGTTGTCCTTGGAGACTTTATGCTAAACAAGAGAGGTCTACTGGTTTTTTTATTATTAAGAAGTATTTCGAAACTCATACATGTGGGAGTGGTTTTAGCAAATAAAATATAAGGCATTTGTCATCTGATTTGATTGGAAATGAAATACGTGATTGTGTGAGGAGGAGAGTTGATGTTACAGCTACAAGCGTGAAATCATTTTTAAAAAATGATTACGGTTTAGATATTTTTTACTGTATTTTATGGCTTGCTCTAGAAAAAGCTAGGGGGATGTATATGGAGATAGTTCAACTTCTTATAAACTTCTTAAGAATTATTTTAAATCATTGAAGGTTCTTGATAGCAGCACTGATTATATACTGGAGTATCCTTTGGAAACCAATGTGTTCAAACGATGTTTCGTAGCATTTGGGTCTTGCCTATATTGTTTCAATTCGTGTTGTCAAGTTTTATTTGTTAATGGGACTTTTTTAACAAGAAAATATAATAGAGTTTTGCTATCTGTTATAGCCAAAGATGGTAACAATGGTAAGTTTTATTTATATTGGAATAGATGTTATCTTTAACTATGTTATATATAAATCTGTGAAAACAAGATTGGAGATGAATAAAAAAGAGTTAGATGCAAAAAGTTCTGAATAAATAATGTGATAGATGCGACACGTGTAATTTATGATTAACGTGATAGATGCGAAACGCATATAGTATATGATTAACAAGATAGATGCGAAACATGTTTATATCAGTAAGTGATATATGTGAAACCTCTTATAATGAGTCATTTATACTATTTTTTTTATATATTGGTTGCAGGTGTTTTCCCTATTGCATTTAGTATTGTTTTGTCTAAAGATACTGAGAATTGGGTATGGCTTTTGGAGATGTTGAAACCTCATTTTTTGGATCGCGAAATCACATTTATTAGTGATCTTCATTTAGGTATTGTTACTGCTATCTACTATATTTCCAAATTGTCATCATGGATACTGTCTTTATCATCTTATGAATAATTTGAGGCACTGCTTAAAGGCTACACCGACGAAATTTAAGGATACTATGGTAAAACTGTTTGAAAGATGTGCATATGCTTCTAATCAGAATTTGTTTAATCAATATATGGATGAATTACTTAAGCAGGGAGGTGAGAAGGTTGAAATTTTTTTCAAAAATTTATCTCCCGAGAAATATGCTTGTACTTTTTTCAAAGGCAAGAGGTATGGTTCTATGGCATCTACTCCAGCTGAATCTTTTAACAATCAAGTAAAACAATGTTATGGTTTGCCTAATTTCGACTAGAGTTTTAGAAATGAGTCAAATTTCGAGACGTTTTGGTGATGCTGAACGTTGGACTAGTGAATTTTGTCTTGAATTTGATCAAAATTTTAAAGCTAATGTGGAAGAAGGTTGTCCATGGATAGTTCATTCGTATACTCCTCTTTTGCATGAAGTTTTTTGTGATCCTGTAATGCTTGTTGATCTTAGTGTATGTTGTGGTTTATGGCAACATGAGTGTTTCCCTTGTTCTCGTGTTGTAGTTGCGATATTTTATATAGATGCAGATTCTATGGAATATGTTGAGTCATGCTATTTTGTAAGCTCTTATAAGGCAACATATTCATATGGTATAGCTGCATTACTACTTTTGGTCAATGATCTACTTCAACAACTTCTCCATATCTACTTTCTCCAGTTTTAAAAAGGAGAGTTGGACGACCTAAGAAAAAAAGAATTGCATCTAGAGAAAAATTAAGTATTCATAAGATAATGTGTTCTTGTTGTCGTAAATCTAGTCATAACAGACGAACATATGTAGACATTTTGTAAGATGAATGTAATTTTTTACACTTTTAATTTTTTTGAACATTGTTTGTCATAATGACAATAGATTGGGAACATTTCAATGGATGCTAGATGCGAAACCTTTTGTTCTATATTGAGCTGATAGATGCGAAACGTGTAATAACCAACAGGATGGGCTGTGATAGATGCGAAACACTTTATGTCAATTGCAGCAATTAATTTGTTCATAAATGGCCATTCTATTCTGGTAATTTCCTTATTAGGTAGTTCTTTAGAGACTTAACGTTGAGTATGATCTAAAATTAGTTCAAATGAAAGACCTTCATCCAAATCTTTATGCACAAATGAAAAGGAATTGAAACTGTAAGAGGAGATAGATGTGAAACGTTCAGAAATATAATGGATGGGAAAAAATGGAACCAAGATAGATGCGAAACGTTCAGAAATATAATAGATAGGAAATAAGGTAAACCAAGATAGATGCGAAACATTCAGAAATATAATAGATGGAAAATAAGGGAAACCAAGATAGATACGAAACATACGTAATATTGATAGATGAGAAACCTTTTTTATTCAGATAGATGCAAAACCCTTTTGTAATTATGGTAAATGAGAAAGCATGAAAACTATGCTAGATGCGAAACAGTAAAAATATGATAGGTGGGAAAGTTTTTGAATCACTTACTTTTTTCTTTTGTATATCATTTTCAATTCTTATAATTTCTTTCTCAATTTCTGGTTCTAAGTCACTGACTTATGACATTTGGATTTCTTGGAATCCTGATCATTTTTCCTTAACAAAGCAGAAAAATGGACATTAGATGTGAAACAAGAGTAAATGTAATACACAAGGATAGATGCGAAACATGTATACAAAACCAGCATTCAGTTAAGCACCATATGCAGATAAACATATAAATACATATAATATTATAGTATTTGAGTCAAAAAAGAAGATAATACACAGCAGTATATATCTTTATATACAAAAGTTTATAAAAACATGTTTTGTTAATTCTGGGTTATCACCTCTTTGTCCACAACATCTTCATTAGTCACTTTAGATTCTTCAGGAACATCCTTTGTCACACCAGATGCTTCAACAACACTCTTTTCCCCTTTAAATACTTCAGCTACACTTCTTGTCCCTTCAGATACTTCAACAACTGATTCTTTAGTAATAGGAACAACAACATTAGTAATTTTATCTTGTTCTTCCATAACAGTATTGGGATTTTGATATTCTGTAACAATAACAAGAACTGAGGGATTATCTTTGTTTTTAAAACCAACTTCAGTAGGAGTTTCAACTGAGGGATTGTCTTTCTTTTCAAACCCAACATCACTATTAATAGTGGCATCAACTTGATTTTCCACCCCAATTTCAATAGCAGTATAATTCTCTTTTTCTACAGCAACAATATCTTCAGAAGTAACAATATCAACATTAATAGTGGCATCAACTTGATTTTCCACCTCAAAATTCTTTTTTTAAATAGCAAAAACATCCTCAGATGTAGTAGCAGTAACATGAAACTCAACATCACCAACATGTTCATCTTCAACAGCAACAACAACATTATGATCCTGTTTTTCCCATTCATCTTCACTTTTTTCTTATTGTGGAGGTGGAACCTTGTCTTACACAACAATATTTGGTGTTTTGTCTTGGTTCTCATCATAAAAAACAGGGTTTTCAAAAGTATTAGCTTTTTTTTGTGATTGGTGGCCTTGATTATTTAATCTTGAATAATTTTATAGTTGTTGTTCAGTTGTTTCTATGTTTAGTGTCAACATAGGCAGTTTAAGTGTGTTTTGTAGGTCAACCTCAATGTTCAAATCTGCATCATTCTTCGAGTTTCTTTTTCAGTTTATCAGTTTGTTGTTGAAATGCTCGGTGTTCCATTTCAGTTTTTCTACTTTTTCAAATGTTGTTAAGTCAAAGCTATGGCTAAAGACTGGGTCAGTTTGTGGTTTGGCTGCGTTTGGGGCTGGTGTTGTTGTTAGGGCTAGGTCTGGATGTGGGACTGTGGTTGTGGCTGGGGCTGGGTATATTGTGTTAATGTTCTGCAAAATAATAAGCAATGTCAAAGATAGATGCGAAACCTTTGACATCAGAGAAGAATAATAGATGCGGAACCTTAACATTCATAAACATATATGTGAAACCTCCAAATCAAACCATAATAATAGATACACAACGTAGTATAAATAATAGATGCAGAACTTAAATAGAAAGGATAGGTGCAGAACGTAAAAGAAATGATATATGCGGAACACGCACATAAACAATAGATGCAAAACGTAAAACAGAATGATAGATTTGGAACCTAAACAGAATAATAGATGATGAACATTAATTATAAGTATATGCCAAACCTTCAGTAATCATGAAGCTAGATGTAATACATCTTAGGATACTATTGATGCTAAATGTATAGTAAATATGATAAAACAGTAGATTTTTACCTTTTCTCTTGCTAGTAATTTCTTCAACCTTCTGTTTTCTGTCTTGAGATGGTATAATCTATCTGAAATGTTGATTTTAAATCTCTTTTCTATTGTATTTTCAAGTTTCTTGAGATTCCTAGGAATCTGTGATGTTGTATTCACCTTTCTTGCAATAGGGGCATGCACTGTATGTACTGTCTTCTGTTTGTTCAGAGGATGAGTTTCTACCGGTAAAGTTTTATCTTTCACGTTCTGTACTGGTTTTCTTCGTCGTGTTGCAGTCTTTTTAGTTCTTAGAACTTTTTTGCATGGTTGAACTATGTATTGGTCGAGTGTTTTTTCGCTATCAGTAGAATCTATTGCAGCTTGTTCTTGTAACGTATCCCAATGCAAACCATCTTCATCTTCGTTGAGGTTTACTTGTTCAGAATCTATTGGTGGAACAATATCATTTTCTTCAGAAGCATTATTATTTTCTTCTTGTATTTGGAATTCTCCTCCAAATTATTCTTCTTCTGTTAGCTTCAGTTCTTCTTCAAGAATCTATAAATTTGTTAAAATGTTATAGTAAAAAGATTTATATGTAAAATGTGAAACAGAATAAAAAAATATATCGTAAATATACTTGTTCATTTGTTATATTTTTATGGCTGAATCCAAATCTATATATGTTTTGCGTTCAATGCCCAGCCATTTGAAGCATCTAGGAATCTTGTCTTCAATTTCAATATCTTGACATAAAATTGTGTGTTCCATGATGAATGGCTATATATTAAAAATATTTTAGATATCATTTATTGACTAAATATTAAATATGAAATAGAACAAAGAAATATACTAACTAGTAAAAGGGTAACACAGCCAACTACTCTTCCAGGTTTAGTTTCATAACAAGCTATTATTGAATTCATCAACTTTTCCCGGATTGCTTCAGCCCAATCGTAGTTGTTTATTTTATCAAGGTGTTCTATGTAATACACCATAGTCGAAACTAGTACATCTCCAGATGTAGAGAAAAACAAGGTAGAACAGGCTAGCAATATAAAGAGTATGACAATATCTTCTATTGGCTCTTGTCCATATGTTTTTACTGCTTTTTTTTATTGCATCCTACAAACAAGTAAAACTATTTTTCTAAAATGGATAGATGTGAAACCCTAGTAATTACATTCAGATAGATGCGGAACCTAATAATGTAGATGCGGAACCTATGTAAATGGTAAAACAATAGATGTGAAACCAGTATTAATTTTAATAGATACAGAACATGATTTAATTGAAACAGCCCTAACGTGATAGATGCGAAATCTGTTTTAATCTTAGTAGATGCGGAACTTGGTTTAATATGAAACAGGTTTAACGTGATAGATATGATACCTAGTTTAATGTGAAGCAGATTAAAGAGATAGATGTGCGACGTTATGCAAATTTTAAAGTAAAGCAGAAGTAGTAGATGAGAAACAACCTATGCAAATATTAAAACAGTCCAAAAATGCGAGAAAGATGGAATTGTGAACCTTTATAAGTTTGTTAGTGATTGGTCTTGCTCGGCTTTCATTAACTTTTCTTGATGTCTTCTCAGAAAAATACTTCTTTATTATCCTTAATTTTTCTCTGTATTCTAATTCTGAAAACTTAGGTTCAAAACTTTTGGCTTGGAGTGGCATATTTTCATTCCCATGTTTTAAACCAAAGATTATCTTTATGTCATGGTTTGTAAGCTATAAAAACTTTTCCCCCAATTTAAATGCTTATTATTCGTCATCATATGTCACTGATATCTGTTCAATTACATCCCAGTGCTTTTTGTATCCATTCTTCTTTGTTCAAAGATCATAGGTTGTTTTTAAAAGTGAGTAAATGAGTGTCTTCTTTGCTGCTTCTATATGTTCTAGCCTCACTTTTGTCTCTTCCATCTGTTTTAACAGTGCAAAGAGGTCGGACTTGTGGTAACATGTTTTTGGCGTCATTTTACCTATAAAAGCAATAAAAAGAAAAATATATCAGATTTGATAGATGCAAAAATTATGGAGGTTAGATAAGTAGTAGATGCGAAATCTATGTAAATGTCAATGCACTGAGACACTGATAGATGCGAAACCAAAGGATATCTATAATCAATAAATCGGATAGATGCGAAACCTAAAGAGATCTATAATAGAAAAATTTGCTAGATGCGAAACCTATGTCAAATGTTAAGCAGTACAGACTCATAGATGTGAAACTCTATATAAAGCCTGCAAATATGGGGAAGATGATAGTTGTGAAACCTATGTAAATATCAATGCACAGAAAGAATGATATATGTGAAACCTGAGGAAATCTATAACCAGAAAACACTAGTAGATGCGAAACCTGTATAGAAATGAGTGTCTTCTTTGCTGCTTCTATATGTTCTAGCCTCACTTTTGTCTCTTCCATCTGTTTTAACAGTGCAAAGAGGTCGGACTTGTGGAAACATGTTTTTGGCGTCATTTTGCCTATAAAAGCAATAAAAAGAAAAATATATCAGATTTGATAGATGCAAAAATTGTGGAGGTTAGATAAGTAGTAGATGCGAAATCTATGTAAATGTCAATGCACTGAGACACTGATAGATGCGAAACCAAAGGATATCTATAATCAATAAATCGGATAGATGCGAAACCTAAAGAGATCTATAATAGAAAAATTTGCTAGATGCGAAACCTATGTCAAATGTTAAGCAATACAGACTCATAGATGTGAAACTCTATATAAAGCCTGCAAATATGGGGAAGATGATAGTTGTGAAACCTATGTAAATATCAATGCACAGAAAGAATGATATATGTGAAACCTGAGGAAATCTATAACCAGAAAACACTAGTAGATGCGAAACCTGTATAAAAAACCTGTAATTACCCAAATAGTATCTGCGAAACCTATACAAATGTCACACAAGCATGTATAAATT